>VDFB02373365.1:222739856-222760877 GCA_007258455.2 Sequoia sempervirens
TGATTTTAAGGGAAAAGATGCTTGACAGTTGAAGGAAATGATAGCGAGCATTTTTGAAGGAGCAAGATTTATGGTAAAAAGATCGACGGTGCCTGTCATCCCACGATGATAAATCAAAGGATTGCGATATCGCGAGCAACCACCACATGGCATTCCTTTGCGACGTATGACATAGTGGGCCCCTTTATTGCCATTTTGGCGATTATGTCAGCCTATTTTGAAGATGGCCGTCGATGATTTAATCAAACTAAAAGATCAATGACTCAAATTTAAATATGTATAAAATTATGGTTCGAGTCATTCGTGCAGCCCACGAGTGAGCTTTAATGGTGGATGAGACATCCACTGGTGGAATTTGATCGACATAAAATCAATTTACTCGTCTCATTTGTATTTCAAAGCATCCAAGTATTTCGTGAAAACATTTTTAGAGCCAAAGGTGAAATTGCGAGCATCTGCTGTCAGAAATTGGAGTTTGTGTGAAAAAATCCGTGAGTTAATTTTCTTTATTTCCCAGTCATTCTGCACCTAAATTTGGGAAAGGGGGGTTTTCTATGCTTGTCACTAAGTACATTAAAATCTTTTGTTAGGGCTATTGTTTAATCATAAATTGTGAGGAATTGCGGTATTTTTACTCTATAATTTCCTATCTCTGCTTAGTCATAGCCACTTGAAGTGTAACATTGTAGTGAGGCCCTAGTTTGTCTAAAATGGCGCCAACCAAGCAACACTCTGGCCACATTGAGTATTTGAAAAGAAACTTGTATGATGATTTCCTAGATCAATTTCTATTATCAACAAATGAGAGAAGGAAATGTTTGGTGTTGATGCGAGGGAAAATCCTAGGGAAGGGGTTGGTGTGTACTAATTCCAACATTGTTGATGCTAGGGTTCCACTCACAGGCTTAGAAATGTTCAGATTATGGTATGGACAAAGGAATTTGCCTCATCCTTTTTCAAATGGATGGATGTACGACATGGGAAAGCTAGTTGTTCTAAATGTGTTCCCTGATGTGGACTTACTTAGAGTAGTGGCCAAAAGATATGACCCTATCACACGGCTAATCAAAGATAATGATGGAGGGGTTCTATTAAAAATTAACATAGATATTATCCAACAGACTTTTTATTTGAGTGAGCCAAGTGATGACTTGGTTCCTATTAATCTTGAAGAAATGAAGCAGGAGTATACAAAATTCTAATCTCTTTTTAGGGTTAAGCTGCTTCCACCTCATCTGGTTAAGGCAAGGGGTTCATAATTTCACATCAGCCCTAGTGACCAGGAACCCTTCATATTGAATTGTTTTGGAAAGCCTTTCTTGGCTACTTTCTATTCACTATGTCAGATTTTGGGTTTCAGCCCTGGTGCAGTAATGCCGATTGCATACATGTTCATGGGGGTGTAAATACAACACCCTAACTTCTCTGTAACATATGACTTTGCTTTTTTTGGGTAGAAAGGATAGATGAAGGACTGTTGATGCTGCAGAATGGTGATACTGGTACTCAATTCTTTTGGTATTCCATGTTGATGCATATGTTCTTGTTTAAGAATGCTAATTTTTTTGCTGAGAAGATGAACTTAAAACAATCAGTTAATGGAGAAAGATTGCCAGTACATATATGGGCTATAGATTTGTCTTATAATAAGGAAAGCACCAGTTATGTGCAATTTGATAATTGTTTTGCTGCAAGATTGAGGGCTAGATTGATGGTAAATGTATCTAGGATCCCTCAGAAACTGCATGATTTCCTTAGGCCGAAGGAGAGGAAACCAGAATTGAGGGTTTTACATAACTGGGGTGACATTATCCCATATCCAATCAGCATTGTCTTGAGAATATATGGATTTCAAGGAAGTCCTCACATACTACGATACAATGTGCCACCAAGACTAGGGTTTGCAGAAGTTATGTGGCAGATGGGGTGTATTCATGAAGATATCTAACTAAAGGGGAAGGGAACATTATTCCCTGATTATACAGTAGTGTCTGACTTTACATTTTCAAATGGAGTAATGACACATTTTGACAAATTCTTTGTTGATTACCATTTGAGATTTGGTCCAAGGCTTACAACATGATCTCTCGGCTGCTTTGCTCTTTTCAGACAAAGAATAAAAGGTGGAAAATTTGCACATGAGTTCAATTTCCCTGAGGACCTGATCAGGAATGAATTTGATTTAAATAGATAAGAATTGAACAAGGAAAAGTGGATAGCTTATAGTAAGCTACTAGATATTGTGCATGAAATGGATCTGACGTATGATCCATTGATGGAATTCACTCCATACCACAAGAGAAATAATTTTTTAATGAAAAATTTCAAGGAGATAATGGACACCTTGACAACCAAAAAGATAAATTTAAGGTTAAGTCTAGATATGCAAGGACAAAGTGATATGCCAATTGAAATAAGACCAATATGTCAGCCTACAAAAAGGCGGCCCATCTATAGGAGGAAAAGGGATACTGGCAGTGATGAGGAAGAAGTAGACAGAAAAGGGAAGAAAATAATAAAGGTGCCTTAACGACCAGGCCCAAAATTCAAAGTACCTAGGGCTGTCAAAATCATTGAATTAAAATCTTCACCAGAGCACAGTCCCTCATCACCACCACCTGAGCCAAGCCCTAAAAGGCAAAGAACTGATCACCTACCTGAGGATCTCATAGATAAAATTATTGTTACTGATCAAAACATGCAAGTTGGTATGTCGTCGCCTCCTAGGTTAGCTGAATTGGTTCTATCTGATTTGGATATGAAGGGTAAGAGTGTGCAAGATGCAAGAATAGAGGCTTGCAAGGAGTTCTTAGATGACAATGCATTTGTAAAGACTCCTATATTCTTGCAATTGGCATGGAGGATGAAATTTGAGGAATATCAAAATAAATGTAAGGAGAGAAGAGAATTAAGTCTTGACAAGTCATATCAGGAGAATAATGAAGTGAAAGTTGAACTAATGGAAGAGTTCAAAAACATCACTCCTGAAGAAGGAAGACAACTAGTGAATCAGGCTGGTGTTTTGATTTTGCCTAAATGAGACATCATAGATGCAGTGGCTTTCAGTGCCATTATGAAGTCCAAGAATCCTTTTTAGGATTTTGAAGAAGAAGTTAAGGCAGCATTACAAAACTCTGCCTTTAGTGAAGAATATGAGACCTTGAAAATTTGGGCATTGGCTCCACAAGGAAGAAAGTCAGACATTACTAATATTAATCCAAATTTTAAAAGATGATTAATAATAAAGAGGGCTTCAGAGACTACAACAACCGAAGCCACTAGTTTAACTGTGAATGTGGCCAAGTTGACCCAAAAGACTGTTGAAAGGGAGGAGGTTGAAAGAAAGAGCCTAATGGAGAAGTATAACATTTTAATTGAAGAATATAGTAAAATGCAACAAAGGAATGTTGAGCTGCAAACTAAAGTAGAAAGGTTCAAGTATAGACATATTGGGGAAACATCCAATGCTCTAGGAACCAGCACATCACCTCCCACAGCAGGGTCAATGCCTCTTGCTTCTCCAAATATTTCTACACCAGGGTCTCCCATTCAAAATCCTGCTCTTACCCCTCCTCTAGAACAAGTTGATGAGCAAACATAGTGCTCTATTGATCCATCAAAGAGGCAGCCCATGCAGGAAATTCATCAATTACAGACATCACTAAGGGTAAAAGAGGAGGGTTTTATTTCAAAAGAGGAGGGTTTTCTTTCAAAAGAAAAAGAAATTGTTACAATTATTTTGGAGCATTTAAATGAAAAGGTGGATAATAAACTGCCCTCTATACATTCTTTGTATTTTTGTTATTTGAAGCAATAAATAATATTGATAGGGATCAAGGGATAGTGATTCCAATAATTCAAAATTGGATCCCTAGGGAAAATAATCTAGATGTTATGAATAAAGCCTCAAGGTTTGATGTAAATAATAGGTCCCAATCATTGAAGCCTACTTATATATTAGTTAAATCATTGCAAAATTTTTAGAGCTTACCAGATGATCTAAGTAAGAAGATTAGTGAATTGGTAAAGAACTTCAATGATTGGGGTAACACACTATTACTTGATATAACTGATGAGCAAGGGGAAATCAGAACACTCCAACAATGGAAGAATCAAGCAAGTAAAATCATCAATAATCAAATTAAAATAATTTGTGATGACTTAGATTATGATTTGTTGGTAAATTGTATGGATAAGATTATTGGTACCAGCTCATTTTTGGAATCTTTTGAAAGAGATGCTAATCAGGTAGCAGTAAAGTATTTGCCTTATAGTACAAAGGTAAAAGAGGTGATTGATTTTGATTGGCCAACTGACAAAAAATACCATAGGTGGGTGGCTAAGTATTTGAATGATGAGTAAAAAGAGTGGGCTACCGACAGGTGGCAAATCAGATGTTGCGGTTACAACGTTTCTAATTTTGTATGGATGACTTTATTGGTGTGGGTTTTGCATGGTTTTTTGTTATTGCATTAACCTTCCTCCGCCGACATGATGAACAAGAATATGCTCCAAAATGATTTCTATTGTAACGTTTTTGAAAAAGAATATTTTTCAAGGTGGTGGCTGTTGTAACAAATTTTGGAATATCACCAAGTGCTCCAATTGACTGGTGACAGGTGTACTTTCTAGCCCAGTGCTTGTTTGCTCCTTCATTTTCTATAAAAAGTATTTCAAGGCCAGAAGTACAGGTTAGCAAGTTAGATAACTTTTGTCGAGTCTAGGTGAAGTTGCAGAGCAAATTGTAAAGTCCGATGGTTTTAGAGAAATGCAATTTAGGTTTTGAGTCATTATGTAATAGGTTTTGAGTTCATAGAGATTTAATGTTGTATAACAGTACTAGCATTTGAGTTGAAATGAAAATTCGAGCTCATGTATCTCCATTGTACATGCATAACTGAACTTTGAATGAAATAACTAAGGGTTGTTTTATCCACCTCACTGTTGTGGTGTGTATGATTCTATTTTAGCTTTAATTCAAGGAATTAATCAAAATACTTGAATGGGATTATAGGCGGATATGTGTTGTATAAGGATTTGATAAGTAGTTCTGGGTTAGAATGCACGCTGATGAAATTGTAATGCAATATTGTCAGGGATCTTATATGTGATGTATTAAATCTATTATAAACCTCTAGATACTTATGAATTTGACTCCTGCAATGGATATATGACACTGATCTAAGTTGTAATTTTTCGTGTAGTTAAGTATTTGTTTGTCTTTGCCTAGAGCTTGCTACAAATTGCAAATCATTGACTATCTTATACAATAGATTGTATTTAGTTATCTCACACTCCAGATAGTTGATATTATCTATGAACATCCAATTTTAGTTGATATTATCTTATCGTGTTGAGCTATTAAGTGAGATCATCTGCTATTGTTAATATTGTTTATAATAATTGTGCAGAGGTTGTAAACACATTAAGGGATCACCCTCTCAGGTCTTGCAGATTCCAAAGTGTACGAGGCTTTTAAAGTCCTCGTCAGTTGGTCTAGGTCCTTCGAGCTGCCTTCGATTGGAATTGTTCCATAGGTATATTAGAAGACAAACCTGGTTACATTGTAAAAATAACCAACATACATGTCAACCAGTGAACAACCACCTCTACAACTGACTTTTTAATCTTTTATGATCACATGAAACATAAAACACACTAATTTCAAGGTTGTTAACATCACTATTGAAATGTTTTAATTTTTTGACCTATCAAATACAAAAAGTACATCATTAAATTAATCAAGTGTAAATAGCATAAAAATAAAACATCATGAATTACCTTATGTAACCACAAGTCAAATATAATTCTAATAAGAAATTAATATCAAATAGATAATATAACGATAACTTTATACATTTCAATGTCATTGATCTTCTTCTTCATCCAAACTCTTTGTCTGTGATCAACCGCATCTAGACCTCACATTGTAAAGGATTGGTCATATCATCATCATAATTCATCGATATCGCTTTGATAATGTCATCATCCACCTGATGTCATCTTCATGAACATTAACTCCTACATCATCATCGGCCCTTAGTTCCTCCCTTCGACATCTTCGGCCAAGGACATCATCAACTAACCGCTGATCCCGACCATCATCTACACCATCTTCTAGTTCTTTGGTATCTTCTTCTTCCACCACATTATACTTTACTGGCCTTCCTCTTGGATCATGTCTAACAAAAATGACCAACCTGGTTTACCTGGAACCTCTGAGTAAAATACCTGCTCACATTGGCTTGGAAGAACATAGGGTTCATTTCCAGCTCGCTCGATCGACCTTGTATTAACCATGGTAAATCCATTATCATGTTCAATAATAGTTCTCTCGTGATCATTTTCATTCAATCATAGCCTGTACCATTGGACAATGAACAAAACTAATTTGAAGGACTTAAAGTCACACTCAAGTATATCATCCAAAATCCCATAAGATCAATTTTCCGGGAGACTTTGGATGTATGTCGCCTAGATGAAACATTAGTCACCTGAAAGACTGCAGTTATACCAGAATCACAAGTTTTCTTTATGTCATCCAACATTTTGATTCAAAATTTACAACCATTGCACCACATAGCTTTGTGGTGTTTCACCTGCAATATGTCAAACATGTAAAAATTATTGCAATATCGTCAGCTGATAAACATATTTATTCTTGGACAAATGTATGCAAATAAAACAATCTCAAGATATATATACATCAATATACTTGAAAATAATTAAATAATATGGGTGATTAATATATTTATACGTACCTGTTTATTTCTTAAAACATATGATAAATCAATTTCCCTTTGTGTAACATTGGAATCTCCATTACGATGAGCTTCTTTAACCAATGAAGCCACACCTTCCCATGTTAATGTGCGACCAGATTGTTGACATCATTCAATCCATACCGTTAAACAATCAAGATTGTTGGCGACGTACAAATGTAGTGCATCCCACTCTCGACCAACAGTACCAAAATAAATTGAAATTCACAAATGACGTATAATTAGTCAAATACCACAGTCTATGACCTTAATTTATAATTGATGTATATTGAAGATCAAAAATTAAATAAGTACAATATATATAAAAACTATATGTAAAATGCATTCCAATTAATCTCCATGACCATATTATAATTACCTCTCACTTTTCTCAATCTACCTTTCCCCAACAAGACTCCCCTTCGAATTTGTTAATGGAGTTGGGATCCCAAATGCGATCTAAATGGATCTTTCCTACAAACTTAGGAAGATATTCACTAATGTACACCATGGTCTGATATAGCGTATATCCCTCCACCATAGAACCCTCAGGATGTGCTCTTTGTCTAACCAAAGCCTTCAAAAATTTCAAGTGTCTCTCAACCATCCACATTGACCTTATGTGTAGAGGTCCACACAATTCAATCTCCTCAACTTGGTGTATGAGGTAGTGTTCTTGTGCATTGAAAAATGTTGAAGGTAGACACTTTTGCATTTCACACATTAGACGAAGAATTTTTCTCTTCCAATAATTTATATCTTCTTTATGGATTTCTTTAGATGATAGCCATCTACAAGTGATTCAAGGCACAAATATATTAACAATATTTAACAAAAATATATAATATATTACATAACAAGTAAAACAAATAGCAATTATAAGATGTATACAGGAATTGAACAAATCTCACTACTTACCTCATGTATTTTCCAAGATCATATATAACTTGCTTGACATTGTTGTCAAATCGAGAGATAGAGGTAGAATGTATTGCAACAATTATAAAATAATATTTTCATTATTTTTCCAAAAGCAAGTAAACACAATACACTAAAAGTACATGCATTATACAAGTGTATATAATATACCGAATAATTACCTTAATGAAGGTATGCCAATCATGCATTTTCATCCCTACCCAAATTCACCTTTATTTGTTATTATATTGTTTATGTTCGCGTAAATTTGTGGGAAATCAAATTTTTGTATGACTTCTTTTATAGCATTGCTTTGCTGCTCTGCTAATAACCAAGGAAGGGAACTTATATTAATTTGGTCTCCATTACTATTCAATTGAATGACATTTTTCATTGCATGATTGGTTTCTTTGAATGTCACTACAAATTTTGACAATTTTTTCTTTGTCATGCCTTCTATCCAATATTTTCCATAACATTTCTGTTATATTCTTTCTGATATGCATTGTATCACACAAATGCACAATTTGTAGCTGCTCATAGTAGGACAACCTACTAAATTGTTTGGGATAACTTTTCAGTCCCTGTGGAAGCCGGCCATTAATGCCTTGACGACCTTCATAAAGCATATAAGTTCAAAAAATTAACAATGACAATCATTGTCAATTACAACATGAGTAAACACAACACAATATAAAAATATAAATTCAAAACATATCATATATTATAGATAAACAATTTGATCCGACATATAACCTTGAGGATTAATTCTATTATATTCCAACTTCCATAGGTGAGGTGACATTCTTCATGGTTTTGATGTAGTCTCCTCTTTCCCATTGAAAAAATATTTTTTAGTAGTTCGATACTTATGATTTCTATGGATGAAGTGCCTATACTCATCAAACACCTAGTTTCCTAAACTTGTTGAACGACGAGATTTCATCTTTGGACCACAAATTGGACATGCAAATTTTTCTTTTGTTTGAAGACCTACAAGATGATATATAATTGGATTAAATATGTCAATTTTTATAATTATATATAATGAATAGATTATTTTAAAAATATTTATGATATCTACTTCATCAAATTAAATATTGTTAAAGTGCAGTCAAACGTTATAACATACCACAAAAATTTGATAGCCCTGGGGCATCATTAATTGTCCATACAAGCATTGCATGGAATTGAAATTGTCTTTGTCCTATTGGTCTGGAGATGTCATACATAGTGATGCCATTCCATAACTTTAGTAACTCATCGATAAGAGGTTCGATATATACATTCATATCTTTAACTTGGTACTTACCTAGTTGAATGAACATAAACATTACATAATTATTATAACCATTTTATTGCAATATATATAAATTAATGTACATGACTATTGAATGAAAAAAATATAAGTCACTATGCAACAAATAAGACAAATGAGATGCTAATACGTTAAAGAAAATTGATGTAAACAAATACCTGGAACAATTATTGACAACATTATGTGCACCCTCTTTATTGACATCCATGGAGGAATGTTATTGTTGATAACAAAAACATGCCAAATTGAGTAAATAGATCTCAGCTCTCCAAATGGATTGACACCGTTCGCTCCTAATAAAAGCCTGAGATTACGAGGTTCTTTTTTAAAGTGTGGCCATTTTTCCTCCATGTCCCTAACTGCAGAACCATCTGCAGGCATTCGAAGAATGTCATCTCCACTTCTATTCCGTGCATGGTAATCCATCAATTGCGCTAAGCTTTCGCACCTAAATAATTATTGCATACGTGGAATAATGGGAATATAATGAAGAACCTTATGAGGCACCATTTTTGTTACTTGATCTATTCGATATCTATTGATATGACATTCCGGGCATTCTGTTGCAAATTCTTGTTGTTTATAATATATAATATGATCATTGGGACATGCATCTATTGCTTGATACTCCATTCTGATATCTTTCATAATGGCACATAAATCTCGGTATGAGCAAGGTAAAATATTTGATCATGGTAACAAAAATTCACTAATCAATCTACAAAAAAAAAAAAATTGTTCATATAAAGAATATTAATGGTACATATTCATCCTTTATTTACTAGTGATGAACTAACAACAATTAAAATAGATGAAAAAAGATGGCATAAATGACATACCTTAACATCTGTGAGATTGCTATGTTTGATAAACCATTTATAACCTTCAAGTTCAACAACAACAATACAGCAGAGAGAAGAGTTGTTTCAGAGCCTTCATAAAGGGGCTCGTATGCCTTGTCAAGTACAGGTAAATCATGAACATCATCAAAGTCATCTTGATCATCATGATCAGCTTTGCCACTAAATGTGGCATGGATCAATCTATTTGTACCATCATCTTCAACTGTGTTTTCTGGTGCATGATCATCTTCTTCCATAGGATCATTAACTTCATCTTCGATATTCACAGCTCCATGTTTGTCTACTTGCAAAACCACATTCTCCGGGCCGTGATAATCTATATCATCTGCCCTAGGGTGCCCCATCTTTATAATAATGATAGACACAAATAAACCATGATCATGATCAAGTGATTATATATATATAAAATGTTAAAACAATATAAACATTTACAAATTCAATCAATATAAGTACATATAATGAACAACTTACCAATGGATGATAATCATGCCCCCCTTCAACGTGACCATGCTGCCTACAATGTTTCTCAGCTGTTGTGATTAAAAGTTGTCTTGTCTTTAAGCCCTTGCAATTATTGCAAGGATAATAACATTTCCCATCACCCTTTCTTTTCAATCTAGCCCACAATCTATCAAATGTCTCTTCATTTTTTTCTGGACTAATATTATCTGACATGATTTTTCTTTACCAAGCTTGACTATTTAGATCTTCAAAAAATATCAAACTCACTCTCCAATAATTTTTATTCATAGACAGGTAACATAATCTAATAATTCTGATATTTTACACCAAAAAAATTTGGCATGCAACCACCCCTGCAAAAGAGAAGATAGTGTGAAGTTAATGACCCCAAAAAACACTTTACAATGCTAATTCCAAAACTTATTAAATTATGATTTTACTATGATTTCCAACTGTTAAGACTCCTAAAATCAGAATATTAAACTTGATCACAAAATTCCTACAACAATAGAGGTAGTAAGCTAGTAAGAGTAAGTGACTCATTCCTAAGGAGCAACAAGTCAGAATCATTATTGCTAATGTCAATACGGATTTATCCTTTTAGTTAAAGATGTAATGTGTCACTTCTTATGACGAGCTTATCCCTAGGGCCCTCAACATTGAGAGAACTCTAATAAAAAACAACAGAAGCATTGGTAAGAGCATGATTAAGGTACAAACCCTAGGCCTCTGTAGAAACATAAATAATAACTATAGCGGATTAGTGAGGTTGCAATACCAGAAAGATTGAGACATTGTAGGTAATAACAAAATCTTGCAATCTAAAGATTGTAGCCAATAACAAGCACACTATGTAGCTTAGAGACATTTGTAAATGCAATCTACGGTAAGAAGAATGACAGTCACTTGAGATGTGACAGTCAAAAAGAGGCTAAGCAGTGACAAGATAATAAAGCTCAAACCTTGCATAGTAAAGTGGAGATTTTAACAATGAGTTTCCTTACCCCCTTGCTGACCTTAAGGGTTTTTCAAACGCTTTGGTAGTGTTAGACAAGGCAAATGCAATCAGGGAATGACTGTCCAAATGAAGTAACAGTGGTAATCTTAGGTTCATTGTTTCTTCTTAGCCATTAATATTGTATAATGGAGGTAGTGGATTGCATGTTTGAGCAGTGTTTTGAGACTCACCAAAGATGGAAAATAGTGAATAATACCTTGTGGACTGTGAAGTAGTGTCAATAAGGTTGAAGGATCTTAAGAACTACAATACCATGAAACAATGAGTCCCCTATAGTAAGTAGGCAGTCTATAGGGCATAGTTTGATTTTATAGAATGATGCTCATGAAAGGAATCTTCAAGTGATAGTGAGTGAGCTGTTTGAGATTGCAACTGAGGGTGCAATACCCAGTCTTAAAGGAAGTTAGCAAAGCAGTAAATGTGCAAGAAAATTGAATCGTACACAACAAACAATTCACAATGTTATCTTCCATAATGCCTTGAGTTTGAAGACAAAAATCTCATTGTATCTTCATGATGAAAGTGGTGACCTTAATGGTCAATCACTGGCAACCATGATTTTAAAACATGCTATTGTGCTTATGGAGGCAACATTTTAAGCAAGGCAGTGAGTGGTGGTTTGGAACAATGGCAGGTATGAAGGACTTGCTTTATATGCATACTATGCAGTCTAGCTTAAGACAACATTCTTAGAAGAGATTGAAGGTGGATTATGGAACTCAAGGGTTACCATGAAAAGGATTAAAGCAAAGACTGAGATCTATTTAAAAGCCACAGTCATGAAGATATTAAAGATGTCACATGCAAAAACCTAGTAGCTAGAGTATACCAAAGAGGATAGTGTTTGGGGATTTAGGAGATCTCCACATTATCTAATTACAGGGAAATACATCATTTATTTATTTTTTTAATTAAAATAAATCATTCTAAACCCTATATAGGATACATTGATACTTCAAAAGCCTCTGAAGGAATTTGAGATTATACAAATATATGTCAAGTAACATTCATAAGGTTTAGAAAATCTTGATCACTCTCTAGAATAGCCCATTAAATATGGGTTGTGCTTGAATGCACTATATAATTGATATAACACAACCACCCTGCATATCAACCAGAGTTATAGGCTCTTTATTGCGGCAAGAGGTAATCACTCTTCGATTATGCTATAATTACATCCTAACTTGTTAAACTTGAGACAACCTGAATGCACCCAATGATGATTGACACCTACATTATACAACCTGAATTAACTACATTATATGAGTGCCTCTATTTCTATCACAACATAGGCACATTAAACTTGGGTCACACATGAATGCATCATATATTTGTTATAGCACAATTGTGCCACATGACCAATACAATTATGGATCACATAATTATAGTCACAAGAATCTGTTCCTCGGTTGTGATCTTATGGTGATTCCACACAACAAAATCTGGACATGAAATTCTCAAAACCCTTAACCTCTAAAAATGAAATCTGATGAGATGTTGCTTTAAAATATAATTTTCAAACCTAGAACTACAAATCTGACTTCACAACTAATTATGCAAAAAGACAATGAATACCCTCAACCTGGTGATATCTTCTTGAATTTTTCTAATTTTTCCCAAGAAAATCGTCCTTAGTTCTCCACAAACTGTCTCAAGTAGAGCAAAACACTTTCGCAATAAATCAGGCACGAACTCACTTTTCTTTATGTTGGCCACAATTTGATTTTTTTTAATTTTTCATGTTTGTCAAAAATTCGACGAAAATAATAGCCGACATTTCAATGAACCCCAGGTTCATCGAAATTTCAACAAACATCGGATAAACTTTCAAAAAATTGGAAATTACACATCAAATTTTACAAGCACCCGACGAACATCGAATTTTACATATTTTGTCAGACAATTTTGTTGTATTTTGCAATCAAATGTATTAGTGAGAGATATAGAGGGAGAGAGGGAGAGAGAGTGTGTGAGAAGTAGATGGATACAAACAAAGAAATTGTGAGAAACATAGAAAGAGATAGAGGGAGAGGGATATGGAGAGTAAGAGAGAAAGAGGATAGTGAAAGATAAAGAGAGGATAGAGAGAGAATTTGAGAGAGAGAGAGGGGAGGAAGAGAGATAGAGAGATAAAGAGTGAGAGGGAGAGAAACATAAAGAAATGGTGAATGAGAGGATAGAGAGAATGTGAGAGGGAGAGAGGGGGAGGGAAAGAGACAGAGAGATAAAGAGTGAAAGGGAGAGAAACATAAAGAAATGGTGATTGATATTTAAACTTCATCAATAAATATGTATTTTATGTGGTAGTTATCTTCTTAGAAATTTGTAAGTCTTGTTGCTTCTAATTGAGAAAAATATGTGATTGAGATTTAAACTTAAGTCAAAGCAACATTTGATAGGCCTTGTAACCTTGAATCCTATATCCAAATAGTACACTTGAATCAATGTAACTTGAAATAGGATTCCAAATCTACAATGCTACCACTTGAGATCTATAAAACCTACATCTCAAATCCTACAAAATTATTTTAAAAAATCATGACATTGATGAATTTTGTAGTTACATATATTTCAATGATTAGTACCTAAAGAAATAAAGAGAATATGGATGCACCCTTAGTTTTTATATTGCAAGAGTAAATATGGCTAATTTTTCTTCATACTTGTTATCGGCCTGTGCATAATTTTCATGCAACATATAAGAATATAATTCAAATTGAATTTCATTGTAATGTTCATCAAAAGTAGTACTGAACTTCTCTTCTCAATCATTAATTCATACACCATGTTAATATCGAGTTGCTACATTAATGAAAAAGGTTTCATATATACAAGTTTTTGAAAAATAAATTTCTTATTAGATCAATTGCTCAAAAATCACTTTTCCATTGTACCTTACTTTCCTCTACAAATACCTCAAATGAAAAGAAATAAATCCTTGTGACATGAAATATAGAGTTTAAAAATATTTTTCTATAGGACAAAACCTGACATGAACCACCAAATAATTTAATATCTTATAACAAAACACATTTAAATCACATAGCCTTTAGCATGGAGGTTGATCCTTTAAATAACATGCAACTTCTATAATCAATCAAAAGATGAGTTAATCGATGATTATTATCATGTAGTATTTCAAAATTGAGTTTTTGAACAACTTTCAAGCAGGGTATATGCAATATTCCCAGAAGGCCAAGTAATCCTCATTACACCTAATCGTAGGAGAATCTATCTTAGGCTCACAAATGCTCTCTTGGTAGGTACACAAAAGTAATACTTGGGGTTTCCCCATTTGGAGGCATAAGACAATTCCTCCCACAGACAACAAATCTTGCTCAACAAAAGCCATTACTTTCCTCAATGTAATTGTCCTTTCCTCAATAATCTTGTGAGTGAGTTATTGTCAAACAGTGTTAGTTGCAACTCTCGATTCCATAACAAGTTATTTTAAATACAAAGATTACCTAAATTCAATATTTAACAACATAAAATTTTACACTATTTAAAGAAAAAAATAGATATTTTTTCAAATGACTGCTCACCAAATATATATATATATATATATATATATTAAGTTTACTTATTAATTAATAGACTTCTTATATGGACATAGATATGCCTAGAATTAACATTGTCTTACACATAGGGAGAGGAGCTAGTAGTTGTGTAGGTTATTATGCAAGGTTATATGAAATACCTCCATTTTTTTTATAGAAAGGTGATATGACCTCTTATCTATCTACAGCTAAGATTTGGAGGTGTGGCTCATTATACAACTTGCCACATCAATACATCTAATGAGAAGTGTCCTTAAAATAAAATTTTAGAGATTCAAGCAAAATTTAATCATTGACTCTCTAGAAGTTAAACAAAAAAATATTATTTATTATTAGAACAATATCATATTTTTATTTAAAATACAACTTATACGATCTTAATACCTTTTGGTAACCATAAATCTTGTTATCTCTAGCATTTATAATCAACAAAAATGATCTAATAGTTGAACAAAAAATAATATTTATTGTTATAAAAAGAAAATATTATTATTTAAAATACAACTTTAATTAAATGCCAAGTATTTATAAATTTTTTGACAACCTTTCACATTTCATGATAAAATATGAGGCAATTATTGTACTCAACTTTTATATTTATGATAGGACAAACATATAATATGAAGTACTAATGTAAATACATTTGCACCCCAATAGTTGAACACACAAGAATGACATTTGTTTGATACCATCAATATCTTATTTTATAAATGACGCATTTATATGTGGATAGTTATGATATTTTATATAAAGATTTCTTTTTCACTTGTTAATGAATGCATTTATAATTTTTTTATATGACATTAATAAGTTCTCATGTATTGTTGTAAAGGTCCATCTTCACAAACATTTGATCATTGTTGATTTATATGTGGAATAGTTATTGACAATATGTACAATAAATATGCTTGACTAAACCCTATAACCGAAAGTACTATACCATCAACATGACCCCACCAAACTATTTGATCACCTAATTTTTTTATTTATTAGTATGTTTAAAAATTTGAATCACTTTATTAAACATTTTCATCACCTTAAAGTTGAAAAATAATTTAACATTTTCATCACCTAAAAGTTGAAAAATAATTTAGACATTGAAATTGGTTGTGATCAACATTGCATTTTTTTTTGGGAATTATATTAAAAATGAATAAAAGGTTCAAATTCTAGATTTGAATATTAAATAATAGATTCAAAATTCTATTCATTTAAGCTAATAATTACACTTACTTATATTTATAGGTGTAAATAGTCTAATGACTACACAAGATTATTCATAATTACTATGGTAGATTTTTTTTTTTACATTACTAGAGTATTCCAATTATTGAATAATTTTCATCATGTTAATTTTTATTGTTTAACAACTTTAGCTAATATTATTTATTAATAATTATCATTTGACAAGGATTGTCCCCCACTAAAGGTGCAAGCAGTATTAAATATTAATGTAAAGAGACGAGTATAAGGTAAGTGGTAGGGTTAATTTTGTGAAGACAAAGACGGACAATCTTCTGAATAGTTTAGCGATAACAACAAAGATGTGCGTCGATTTAAGGGCTACGTGAAGTGCCTCAAAGGTGACGTTATACGGACGTCAGCAAAACCCTTTATAAAACAGAAGACAGGAAGATTAAAATGGCGAGGAAGGAAGAAGAAATGGGGGCGCATGTGATGATGCTGTCGTCGTTGGGGCACGGTCATCTCATCCCCTTAATGCAGCTCGCCCAGAAAATGGCTGCCAAGGGTTTAACACTCAGTTTCGTGGCCACCTTTCACCACATCCCGTCATTGCGCAAGAAAGTGGAGGATGCCCGAGAGGCCGGGCTGGATATTCACCTCTTCGAAATGGAGATCCCCCGCGATCACTTAACGCTGGGCAAAGTGAACAGTAACAGCGTGCAGTGGCACCAGTTGCCTCCCTTGCTCGACGCTGACGAGAGGCTTCAGCCCCATTTCGATCTCTTTCTGGAGCGCTTTTTAGCCGGAGAAATAAGCCCCCTGCCGGCTCCT
Organism: Sequoia sempervirens; assembly: GCA_007258455.2. Taxonomy (NCBI): domain Eukaryota; kingdom Viridiplantae; phylum Streptophyta; class Pinopsida; order Cupressales; family Cupressaceae; genus Sequoia; species Sequoia sempervirens. The sequence goes on from VDFB02373365.1 coordinate 222,756,773, forward strand.
GTCTGCATTATTGCAGATTTTCTCCTGGGCTGGGCGTCCGCTGTAGCTCAAAAGTTTGGTATACCCAGAGTGAGTTTCGAGACGTCGGGCATGTTCTCAGAGTCGGTGCATCAGATCGTGTGAGACACTCTGCCACGAAACCTACCGCGAACGGCGTCGGGGCTGTACTTGGTGCCGGGCGTACCAAGGGAAGTGCGGCTCACCCGCCTTCAGCTCTTGCCCGAGCTGCCCGGGGCCACGCCGGAGAACGGCACTTACCAGTACTTGCTGCGGATGAGGCGTGGGAATAAGCAGAGCTGGAGGACGATCGCTAACACGTTCTACGAGCTCGAAGGGGAGTTTGTGGACCATTTTGAGAGGGTTAACGGGACACTCAGAACAATCGGGCCGCTGCTCCAGCCCGAGGCATTCGAGGACGGGCAACGGAAAAGGGTCTCACCCGCGCTGGAATTGGGGATATCTAATGACGGAGAAGAGTGTATGCAGTGGCTGGACGCGCAGGCGGGGGCGTCTGTGCTCTATATTTCGTTCGGCAGCGAGAATTCCATCTCGAGCGCGCAGATGGAAGAGCTCGCTCTCGGCTTGGAGGCGAGCGGGATGAAATTCGTGTGGGTTCTGCGCACGCCCACTGACGCCGCTCAGAATTCCTTCTCCTCCGCGTTAGACTTTCTGCCAGCGGGGTTGCACAGTCGTATGGCGGCTAAAAACCAGGGGTTCTTCGTCCTCGGGTGGTCCCCGCAGCTGAGCATTCTGGCCCACCCCGCCACTGGTGGGTTTCTTTCTCACTGTGGTTGGAATGCGGTTTTGGAATCCATCACAATGGGAGTTCCCCTCATCTCCTGGCCGCTTTACGCAGAGCAACATTTCAACTCCAAGTTCGTGGTGGATGAGATCCAGATAGCTCTGGAAGCGCACCAGAGAATTGAGCAGAATTGGCTGGTGACCAGAGACGATGTGGAGAGAAATATTCGGTTGCTGATGATCGAAGACAAGGGCAAAGAGCTGAGAAAAAGGGTGAAAAAATTGGCGGCGGCTGCATAAACAGCGGTGGCCGAAGGGGGATCTTCTTCTAAAAATTTCGATCTGTTTGTTTCAGAAATCATGGCATTGCCACAGGCTTAAGGCAAACGAAAGCAGATTCTGTAAGGTTAACAGTCTAGTCAATTATTGGCCAGGTGGGGCAGCTCATCGGTAAGGTGCAACACGCAACGAGTGAGGGATACCATACTGGGTGTGTTTGGAGGACGTTGCCATCCAGCAAATTGGATGGGAAGAGCTTTGAAGAAGTATGCTGTTTAGAACGTGTTCTATTTGAAGAGAGGGTGGTCAACATGGTGTAACTTTACATCAAATTGCAGCCATTGACCGTATTTATTAATTTATTGAAAATAGAATACAATGTGTTTTTTATTTTCAATTAATTAATAAAAATAAATATGAATCCTGAAGGATGGGTAGACGTTACCACTTTATATTAGAGTGGTCTTGATATAAAGTGTTTGTTCAACATGGGGTAATTATACATTAAGGTGGTCTTCATATAAAAGGCTTGCCACCATGATTATAATCTAAAGATTTGTATTTCAATCCAAACAAAAAATAATTTTAAGTTTTTAGAAGTATTATATTATTTTATGCTAGATTATGAGTGTGATTTGAAATATTGATGAAAAATTATCACACATTCTAATCTAAAAAAGTTTTGATCAATTATAAATCTATATATTTGACTACAATAATTAATAGTTTTATATATATATATATATATATATATATATATATATATATATATATATATATATATATATATATATATATATATATATATAATGCATCTATCTAAAAAATTGGACTTGTTTTATTTACTTAAATGTTATGTTATTTTACTTTAGAACTATTTTATTTATTGTATACATGTAGAGGTAAATTTTATGTGTTGTCATTTTGAAGATAGTATGTTTATCACAAAATATTATTTTGATGTGTAAATGATTGTGAGAAGGTAAGTTTTTTTTAAAATAAAATAAAATACACTAACCCTATTACACTCCACCCCTTGTTGCCATTGTAGAATGTCTCTCGACATTAATAATTTTTTAGTTAAAGTTACTAGCAGGTATATTTTATGAATAATGGTTTATTTAGTTCACATAATTGTTAATAATTATCATTTATTATTTTAGTTAAATATAACAATTACTAGTAATCACATGTAACGTACAATAAACATGTCGATAGGTATTTTTAATAAGTGCAAGTTCTTTAGAATGAATTCAAAATCATAAAGAAAGGCATGGGGATATTTTGTGGATGGAAGTCATTTTGCATAATGTATAATGTCAGGGACAAAGTATAGTTTGATTGAATTATATAAGTATGCAAACTATCATCCTCCTTTGAAATGAGACATGTGAACTATCTTACATCAAGACATATTGTTGGTAGTTGAAGCTCAACAAGATACTTAGACCTGCCAAACATCAAGCATGCGAGATCATGGTGGATGAGATATCTTAATGATCAAACTATAAATTAATGCCCTTTTAAGTGTTAGACCTTTGAGATTTTTGAATTGTCAAAGCACACATCATTTTGATCAATAGTTGTCATCGACCACCATAACTAACTAGAACCTTTAGCAGGATGTTATAATATTACAACCAAGGCACTAATACAATCATTTGCATCTAAATGGCTCTAATATAGTGGGAATAGTTGAAATGGTGCTAGATATGTGGGATCTCTTCAAAGTCATCCTATGTAGGGGGTTTCCCTAGGAGAATTCAACCCTAGTAACCAAGACACATTGTGGCTTGAGCTCTTCTTTTCAAAAATTCATATTTACAAGTGATAGGTCAAGTCCTTGAAAATTGAAGTAAAACCCACAGTGCTCAAGTTTGAAGCATAAAGTATTATGGGTTGGTAGATTCTTCTAAAACATTCCCTTGCCACCATTAAAATAAAAAAAATGAAACAATCACTACTTTCTATGAACACATTTTCCTTTTATGTTTATAAGTTTTACTAGACTCAAATATCAAAGATATAAAGGCATTGTAAATCCTACATTGTAAATCCTACTTTAAAACATTGAACAAACTATAGAGGTTCTAGAGCCAACTACTATTGATAGGATTTGAACTAGGGGCTATTGGTAGCTTTTTCATGTTGAGCAATTGATCTCTTAAAAATGAGATGATGCAAATAAATTAACTCATGGCCGTTATAGTGGTAAGATAAAAACTAAAGTGCCCAACATAACTAGGGAGAGTTGTTGGTTTGGCTATTACATGCAAAAAAATTACGAATTTAACCTTAGATCTAGTGTTATATCAACTACTAACTATCAAAGCCATTTTTTGTATAAAAAAGTATACCTCTCACATGATCTTTAGCAATTATTATCTCTTTTTTAAAATTAAATTCAAAAAAGGTGTAGAAGCTAAAAATACATAAAAATTATATTACCAATTGATAAATTATCTAATAATTAAACTTAAAATAGAAAATAGAAAATAAATGGTTGATGATTATTAGATATCTTATAATGAACAATACTTCACATACAACATGCATTTCTCTTTTTGTTTAGGTGCAACATGTACAAATAGTTGTTATTTTTGCATTTAGAAAAATGGACACACTAATAAAAACTCAACACAAAAGTCTAAGGTTGATTTAGAATGGAAGTGTTTAAACTTTTACTAGAGAAGTACCAAAGAACTTAATAGGAAACAAAACTATAAGTAAACCCACATCAAAATGATTGCTCACACCAAATTCCATATCAAGGTTTGTAAATGGTGGACAATATAATTCAAGAAAAATTGCTTATAGCCCATCATCTTTTCTAAAATACTAGGAACTCCAAGGCTCTTTGACAATGTGGGAAGGATCTTTACCACCACCTTTTTCACTTCACCCAAATACTCCAAACAAGCATCCTTGCATTAAAAAAGTAAACATCTCTATTATGGAAATAGATTATCTTGGAGCAAGAAATTGAAGGTGTAAAGCACAATTTTAGTACTAAAGAACTCAGGGTTGAAACAATCAATTATTTTGGAATCTATTACATTAGGAATAAGCATGAAAAAATCCCTTT
>VDFB02373365.1:222760977-223095192 GCA_007258455.2 Sequoia sempervirens
AATTCTTTCAAAATTAAAAGGAATTAATGGAAAAAATGGGGTAGGTGAAGGGGAGATGGGTGACCCAGCTTGACGACCTAGGACAATGTGCAATTAAATGCCAGTTTTGCTTGAGAGACAGGTTGGCAATGTCTTGGATTTCATGCCTAACATGTATTTAATGCTAAAAGTTGACTTTGGATGCTGACCTCCATTATTTTAATGTATATTTTGAACTTGAAATTTGGGAGGGAATGTCTGGCCGACCTAATTTATGAAACCCCAATTTGGGACACCCTTGATGTAAATTGTTATAAATAGGGGTTTCTCCCTCATTTGTTAAGGTTAGACATTTGGAGAAAGTGCTAGAAGTTCAACTAAGGCATTAGGGAGCTCTGTAATACTGGAGATACTGGAAAAACTTGAATTGTTGCAAATTTTTGATGAAGTAAATACAAAGGAGGCATTGTTATTTGGTGTTCCTCATTGTGCTTAGTCATCTGTGCATGGTTCTGGTGATTCTTGTATTTCAAATTAAGAAGTTTTCTTTAAGTAAGTTACTTCCTAGATAATTTTAGATATATTAATGTTCCAGTTGTGTCTATGGTGGAAAATATGAAGTTTTTGAGCAACCCTTGGTCCATACTTTTAGCTGCTTGCTGAATGTGGGTAGCTATGCAAAGTTAGATTGGGCCTATATTTTATGTGCTTAGTTCAATTGTGAAGTGTTTGTTCATTTTAATGCTATATCTGGATTAATGTGTGAATTCTTTACAATCTGAAAATCTTAAATACCTTAGGAGATAGCACTATTTCTGTAATACTGCAGGGTAATCTGGGTTAGCAGAAATTGGTTTAAAGGTGTTGGTCCACTTTTGATACTCTGTTATTTTCATAGCTGATTCTACTAGTTAGATTAAGATTTCTTTGAAACCCTTATATCTTTTGTCATTTCTTTTGAATCTAGGTTAATTTAGGATTCACAAGCATCAATGTTTTGTTATATCTGATGAATTTAGGGAGCTCCAACATTTTTTTGTAAGGCCCTTTATGGAAAACCAATAATTTCACATTATCACTGAGTTGTTTCACTACATTTGTCAAGACCTGACATTAGAGACATTGGGGTTATCTCTTGAGGTTTGTTGATAGAGATTTACCTTTCAAGAGAGATAGGATATTATATTATGTATGAGTTGTGCAAAAAACACCATCAACACAAAGGAGAGTAAGATGGTGAATAGAAGTAAAAAACCCTTACTTAATTGGGAAGGGGGAAGATAACCCTAAAAATGTTATTTCAAACAATGAAGTGAATGGAAACAAAGTAAAGGAAAACTTAGAGGATGGGGAAAATATAAACCCCTCTGGTCTGGGTGAAAACCCTGACTCATAGGAAATTAATGATGGAAATTATGAAACTGTAAATATAAGGATGAAGGAGGGAGGTAATGACCCTTCTCCCGACCCTAAACCTTCACTAAAACATGTGGAGAAAGACACATAAATGGATGCAAGAAGTACATATGAGGAAATAGGGTTAATTCCAAAAAAAAGATGCCCAAGAATTGGTCCTTGATAAACTGAAAGAGCAAATAAGAATCAAAAGAAAAGATATGAAAAAAGGACTCCCAAAATATCCACATATTGAAGACTCTCTCGAACCATATGGCTTACCCATAAACAAGGAAGAGCTCTAAAAGAAAATAGAAATGTAAACTATATCAACCCACTTTTCCTAGAAGGCAGGGTAAATCAGGATCTCAAAATTGAATTTAGGGTAAGTGCACAAAGTTGAGTCCACGAAACGTGAAAGTTTTTTCCCTAGCCAAAAAAATGAAATTGGCATTGCAAAAATGGGATCCTAATTTTTATAAATGGGATCCCAATTTTTAAAACTTGGGATCCCGTTTAGCTTTGGGATCCCGAGCCTAAATGTAAAATGGGATCCTGCTTTTTAAAAATCGGGATCCCATTTGTTAAAGGGTCTCAAACCGACGAACATGGAATGGGATCCCGATTTGCACAAAACGGGATCCCGTTTTGTAATGGTATTTATTTTAAAAAAAATAACGAACTTGCATTTTACCAGCACACGGGATCCCGAGTTGTGAGCAACAACGACCACCAAAAACAGGCTCCAGGTACCTGTCCACCCCCATTTTTTTGCATTTTTTCATTTTTTATTGAAATTGTCAATAAAATAATTGATTTTAGCATGTTTTTTTTAATTTATTTGACATTTTAAGCATTTTAATTCCTGTTATAGTAGAAATGAGGAATTGTAGAAATAGATGAAAAAAATGCAATGAAACCTTAAGATATTGAACAAAAACAAAAAAATGAACCTTGAATTGTATTTTAGAAACAAAATTTAGCTTTTGAAACCTAAATTGTTCGATCAAACCAAAAAAAATTGTATTTGAAAACCCTAATTGAAACGAAACAAAATAAATTGCATTTCAAAACCCTAGAAATTGAAATGAAATTAAAAATTGCATTTAGAAACCCTAATCAAGCTTTTTGAAGCCCCAATTCAAATCAAACAAAAAAATTGAATTTAAAACCCTAGTTTGAAATGAAATGAAAAAAAGTACATTAAAAAACCTAATTGCTTAGAAATTTGAAACAATTTTTTTTTCTAAAACCCTAAATTGAAATCGAACAAATCATTTTGATTTTGAAAACCCTAATTTTGATCTCAAGAAAATTCATTTGCATTGCTTAAATGTTTTAAATTTCATTTGCATTGTATGGAGAAAATGATATGTTAAACTTTAGTTTCAATGTTAAATTATAATTAGATTAGAAAACAATGTTAAAGAATAGTTACAATTCATAAATTTTATCAATGTTTGTTTGCAAATTTAGTTAGCAAATTCGTAAATCCAAGTGTACAATCGATTTCCAATTGTCACTTAATTAGATAGTATTCAAAATTCATTTCTATTTTATGTTTTGATCTCTCTTAGTCATGCATTGTTTCCATTTCTTGTTTGCATGTGTTGTCTGTTGTCTTTTTACAATCTTAACCCTCATTCTAGTCAATTATTTGTTAATTAGGCTTCCAGTTTAGTCTAAAATCTCAATTTTCCACTAGTTACCTAGACACTAAAAGAATCTAAATATTTTTATTTTCTTTCTTTTAGGTTCTTTCAATTCCAAATAATCGAAAATAAAATACTTGATTCAACATTAACTAATTTTATATTATACATTTTATATCATAAAATTCATTTAAGTGGGAAATATTAATGAAAAAAATGTTAAATAAAATAATCTTATATTCAATTAAAAAAATATCCAGTTAAAATATACATAAAACTCAATCTTAATAATACATAATTATGTGTTTCTATTACGAAAATAGTCAATCTATTCATAAAATCAAAAATATTCATAAACTAGGCACTAACTTGCAAGTCCATTATTCCAAGGGCCACCCAAACTTCACCCTAAGTTCGCTAAACCCTAAACCCTGAACTCTAAAATCTAAACCCTTAACACTAAATCATTCATTTTATCCTAGGACCTTAAAATCAAATTTGGTTTCCTTAGGCAACTCCACCAAATTTTATTCCCTTAAGCCATGTCATTTTGTCGTAGGACCTTACTACAAGATCCCCTTAAGCCATCCTATTACCCTAAACCCTAAACTCTAAACTCTAAAATCTAAAATCTAAACCCTAAACCCTAAAGACATCATTTTTTCCTAGGCCCTTAATAAAATTTGGTTGCCTTGGGAAACGTCACCAAATTTTATTCACTTGAGCCATGCCATTTTGTCCTAGGACCTCACTAGACATAGATCCCCTTAAGCCATCCTATCACCCTAAATCGTAAATTGATGTCTTAAGGGGTCCTAATATGACATTTCTTAAGGGGATCAAAGAAGTTCTCAAAATTTGGTGAAGTTTCCCAAGGCAACCAAATTTAACAATAATAAGATCGTGCAAGATTATAATATGAATGAGATTTCATGATCTAGGTTGGTCAGTTGAAACAAGAGCTATCTCAATCAATTGTTCCACAAGAAAATGTTCTTCACTAACTTGCAAGTTCATTATATTCCAAGGGACACCAAAAATTCACCCTAAGTTCCATAAACCCTAAACCCTGAACTCTAAAATCTAAACCCTAAACACTAAAGCATTCATTTAGTCCTAGGACCTTAAAATTAAATTTGGTTGCCTTAGGAAACTCCACCAAATTTTATTCCCTTAAGCCATGTAATTTTGTCATTAGGATCTTACTACATAGATCCCCTTAAGCTATCCTATTACCCTAAACTCTAAACTCTAAACCCTAAACCCTAAAGCCATCATTTTTTCTTAGGCTCTTAATGAAATTTGGTTGCCTTGGGCAACTTCACCAAATTTTATTCACTTGAGCCATGTCATTTTTCCTAGGACCTCACTAGACATAGATCCCCTTAAACCATCCGTCACCCAATCAGTAATCAATTTCTTAAGGGGATCAAATAAGTTCTCAAAATTTGGTGAAGTTTCCCAAGGCAACCAAATTTAACAATAATAAGATCGTGCAAGATTATAATATGAATGAGATAAATCATGATCTAGGTTGATTAATTTACGGTTTAGGGTGATAGGATGGCTTAAGGGGATCTATGTATAGTAAGTTCCTAGGAAAAAATGGCATGGCTCAAGTGAATAAAACTTGGTGAAGTTGCCTCAAACCTTAATGAAATTTGGTTGCCTTGGGCATCTTCACCAAATTTTATTCACTTAAAAGCCATGTCATTTTGTACTAGGACCTTACTACATAGATCCCCTTAAGCCATCCTATTACCCTAAAACCTAAATCCTAAACTCTAAACCATAAACCCTATAGCATTCATAAATTGTCCTATATTAATAGTTAATTATATTTTCATTCAAGTAACATTCCTTAGACATAAATGAGGCTTACATATTTTATCATTTGTATTCAATTAGGCCATTTATATTGAATGGTTTAAAGGTATTTCCTAAACATGTATCTTACATTTTGAAATTACAAATCTAATGTAGGTTCACTCATATCTTAGAGATCACATGGATCGATTCAATAATATTCGAAATCCACCTCCACGCCATCCATCACCACCACCTTCACCTACACCTCCACCCACTCCACCTCATAACCCCCCACCTCCACCACCTAAAATCGATGGTGCTCGTTTGCAAGAACGAATAAATGCCAATGTTAGAACCATCCAAGATCAAATCAACATTATTCAAAATGAAGAATGTGTCGCACCACCTGTGAGGATGTTTGCATCTAGGATGCAAACCCTTGTTGATGTTGCTAGGGCTATGGATGGGATCTTATATGAGCATCGACAATGGCTAGAGGAGAGGAGAACTTCCGATTCTGAAAAGGAAAACACAAAGAAATGAATAGATGCAATAAAGAGCCACAATAGTTTCTAAATTAAGACAATGATCTTAAATAGTTATGAATTTATGAATTTGGTGAACGATGGATATTTTGTGTGATGAATTTATAAATTTGGTTGGATGGATATTTTTAGTGACGTGAATTTATGATTTTGGTTCTAGATGGATATTTTTAGTGATGTGAATTTATGATTTTGGTTCGAGATGGATATTTTTAGAGACATGAATTTATGAATTTGGTGGAATTTATGAACTTATAATGATGAATTTATAGTAGTATATATTTTATGACTATCTACTAGATCATGATTTCTCATGTTGGAAAATTGTAATATATATATATATGCATGAGACATAAATGAGCTTCTTGTGAATGTTTCAAGTTTATTGTTAGTATGTACACATGTATTAAAATTGCATATAGTTCTTAAATTTTGAAATTTGTATGTATGTACATAGTTTAGTTTAATGATGTATGCATGCAAATTATGCATCGTATTTTTTATTTTAAATGTATGTACATGTTAAATTTTGAATTTTGTATGCACATGCTCAAGTTCAATCAATCTATATGTGTGTTTCAATTTTATATGATCTTAATATATGTATGCACATCCTATTTAAACAAATTTGCACATGTGCATTTCAAATTTAACTATTTCTTGTAATTTTTTAAGTTTGTATGTTAATTTTGTATAATTTAATGCAGGTGCATACTTATATCTCATAGCATGGATGATTTTAACATTGATGATATCATCAATCCACCACCTTAGCCACAACCACATCCACCTCCCCCTCCACCTCCCCCTCCCCCTCCACCTAATATGCCACCTCCAACACCTATCGCATTTGATGAGGCTCGCTTGCAAGCACGAATAAATGATCAAGTTACATCCATACAAAATCAAATCAATGCTATGCAGAGTCAAGCATTGATTCCACCACATGTCAGACATTTTGCATCTGCGATGCAAAATGTTGTGGATTCCATTAGGACCATTGATTATGATCTAGATAGGCATCAATGAGACAAATAAAAAATGAGAAAATTTTATGCTAACAGTCTCTCTTAAAAACAAATTTTAGACTTTAAAATAACAAAATCCCACCTAGCCCCCTACTTTCTCGACCCCGTTACTCGACATCCCATTCCTCCCAACAAATCTAGAATATCCATGAGGTGGTGCATACATCCACAAATGAGTGCAAATTTTTGGGATCGATGGTATATGGTTTTTGATAGTCCCCCACACACTAATGGGGAGTTCCCATTGTATTTTTTGAGAAAATTGTATGTAGAGTTTGTTATGGGGAAAAAGCCCAATTATTTTGATTTTAAATCATTTCAGGGTGTTGGTGGCGGCATGCCACAATAGAGGTTAGGGGCAAGGGTTGATCCCCAATGCCCCGTGCATGCACAACCCCTTGTTGTTGCTCCTAGTCCTCCCATTCCCGCACTTGTGCATCATTGAGTTGTGGTCTCAATATTAGGTTCCCTTAGTACACTCGCAGGAGACCTTGATCAACATGCTTCTGCAATAGCGGGTGGGAAGCATAGAGACGATGATGATGGAGGATTTTTTTATGGAGCTTGTCTGAGTACCACTCCAGGAGTGTCAAGGCCTGTCCCACATGTATGTACTAGGTGCCATCAAGTATGCTATGGACCTGATCAGGCCACACCTATTTTAGGTGGATGTGGAGATTCTGGTGGTTCATCTAGTCGCATCAGTTCATTTGTAGAGTTTCTTACAATAGACCATCACCTTGAGGACACTGTGACACAGGTATAAATATGCATCTACACGTTCATTTTATAAGAATTTTGATGAATGTATATATCAAAGAAAATTTTGCAATACATTTTAACAATAAAACTATTTGGTGTACAAATGACACTAACAATGGGGCAATCGTTCGTTCCATGAGTACATACATCGACACCAGTCCTACTCGGCAACCCTTATGGGGTATTTTGATTTCAAATTTTCAAATTATATATGAAATTATTTTTAACTTGAGTTTTAAATTTATAATTGAATCACATATATGTTTGAAATATTTATGTTGGTTTAAGTGAGTCAATCGGCTTCCACGTCGATTCCACCTGAGGGGTTGTCGAGCACTCCTCCACTATCGGGCGTCGTAGATCAGGGGTAGGTACATTTATATTGTAAATTGTTTAACTTACATTAGTATAGTTACAATTATGAATTTTGAATTCACTATATATGAAATTTGCATGTACACTTGTAAATATTATAAGTGTTAAATGTCTACATGTATGTCTAGGTTGATACCACAATGAGAATGGGCATCAGAAAAACATTAGATGTTGCGGCTACTCGTGAGGCCTCTGATTTTCAGGTTGTTTAAAAAAAATTCTACACAAAATGTGCAAACTTGAATATATATATATTAACCTAATTCAAGTATACATGCTTTAATTTTGATCTTATAGGACTTTTTTAGTGCGACTTTCAGCCCTGACCCAGACATAGTTACATGGGATGGAGGACATGCAGAGCAGGCTCCAGATCAAATGGTAATTTAATTTTTATTTTATATTTAAAGTCAATTATAAATTATATATTTTGAATATAACTTTAATTTTAAATTTTAAATTGAATATATATATATATATATATGAGCTAATACATGTTTTAAATTCTTTTTCTTTTATAGCATGAGACACATCTTGTAGTTGAGCATGTACAGACATGTCCTGGAGAAGAGGGTGCACAAACTCAGAATACAGTACAATTAAAATATGATAAATTATAAATTAAATTGAATTAAATCATTTTTAATTGTAGACTTGTACATCTAATTTCAACTTTCTTTGTCTTGTTTATGTAGATTGATTTAGAGAATTTAGAGGTTGCTTCAGGTGCACTAGAGCATCCAGACCCATATATGATGGTAATTTAATTTTATGATGAATTATAAATTAAATTGTCATTAAATCATTTTTCATTGTCTTACATATGATTTCATCTTTCTCTTGTACAAAGTGTTTTAGGTCATCTGCATAGTCCGCATGGCATGAAAAGGTCTCTTGATTATAGAGAATACATGACCTAGAAACATGATTTTATGGGTTCTATTTGTTTATTTCATGGACTATATTTCTAGTTTCTCATGTACTCTGTTGGACTTTATATTTCATGGCTCAAGTACTTAGTTGGACTTTAGTTCATGGGTTGTACTCTGATGGAATTTATTTCATGTGCTTAATTTATTGGTTTCATGTACTTAATATGTTACATAAATTATGGACTTTATTATTGTTTGAAATTTTAATTTACACATGTACATTTATGCATTTTATGTTCATATTCAAGACATTAATATAGGACATTAATGTGAAATTAAATATAAATATGAAATTAATAGGACATTTTAATATTTATACTTTACAAATTTAGTGATCTCATACATGATATACATGATATGTACATTCAATAATTAGCGATAATTAGTCAATGAACTTATTCAATTCACGTCAATCAATATTTAGTCAATAAATCATAATTTACAAACAAAAGCAATTCGTTTATATACCAAAAAGGATAAAATTTTAAGAAATAAACAATACCATACAAGATTAGAGAATAAAAAAATTAATAAATTCTATAAATAATAGCATCCAACACTAATTTATAAGCTGTCAAAACAAATAATGACATCCAATACTAATTTATAAGCTATAAAAAAAAATGGCATCCAATACTAATTTATAAGCTATCAAAACAAATAATGGCATCCAATACTAATTTATAAGCTATCAAAACAAATAATGACATTGAATACTAATCTATAAGTTGTCAAAACAATTAATAGCATCCAACACTAACTATAGGTTATCTTAAGGGGATGTCTTAAGGGGTCCTAATACGACGTCTTAAGGGGATCAAAGAAGAGTATAATTGAGTATAAATATTAAGTGATATTAACAAGTATTATAAGTTTTAGGGTGAGTCATCATAACAAATGATATAATTAAGTATAATATTTAGGATATGTGCTAATACGACACGTCTTAAGGGGTCCTAATACGACGTCTTAAGGGGATGTCTTAAGGGGTCATAATACATCTTAAGGGGTCATAATACAACGTCTTAAGCGGATTTCTTAATGGATCTTAAGGGGATGTCTTAAGGGGTCATAATACAATGTCTTAAGGATATAATTGATTTAAAAATAATGTATGCATGATATTTAGTGATTATACAATCAAATATAAAGTTTCAAAGTAGGAAAACATGCACATTTAACAAACAAAATATATAGAATATCGATTTTGATACATAGAAGTACATAGAGTACATAATTGTGTATGTACATGTATTTGTAATTTGTACAAAATGTTTAATTCTATAAGTATGTATGTACATATATGTCATCTCAAAACAATGTTTACAAAATTTGGATATGCCATCTCAAGAACATCTCAAACTCGTGCCCATAATGTATTAGGTCTTCACACCACCTGATATAAAAAAGGTACAAGCAATATCAATGAAATCATCAAAACATACATATTTTAATTTATATAAAACTATCTATATGTACACAACTCAAGTACCTGCATTTAAAAGTATTCCACACATGTGTGTAGGTTGAATCCAGGCATCCTCTCCTTTTTGTTTCAAAGTATGAGATCAATGCAATGATGGCTTAAGGATTCAAAAAAGGATAATAAATCAATTTTAACTATCAATGTACAAGAAATATCAATATGTAATCGAAACATGTATTTAAATATAATTTAACTAATAATTACATGTTTTTACCAAGTATTCCATGTTGTCTAGGTTGAATCTGCATGGACTAGATCCTTTTTGTGATTATGCCTTAAGGATCTATAAAAGGATAATTTAAATCAATTTCAACTAATAACACACTTGAGAAATATCGAAACATGTATTTAATCTATTTAAAAGGACAATATAAAACTAAAACTATATTTACCTGTATTTACTTATTCCATTGTACCATCTACATCCTCTCTTTTTTGCAATGCATCTATGATTGTCTCATGCTCTTCCATAGAAATTGTTCATAGAACTTTATTTGAAGGTCTTCCATGATACCGATCTAGTTTTATATTTGTTGCCACGACCAAATGTGAATAATGTATAATCTTTTTATTTGTTTCATAATCTTCGAATGTAGGTAGACCATTCTTCCTTGTCAAGTATTTTCATAGCCAAGTGCCAACAACCACCACCGATCCTATTGGAAAACATGAAAACCATCATCAAATAAGTTCTCAAAATTTTCTTAAGGGGATCAAAGACTTGTTCTAAAAAATTGCTTAAGGGGATCAAAAAATTGTTATCAAAATTTGCTTAAGGGGATGTCTTAAGGGGGTCACCGTACCTGTTGGATAATGATATCCATCGTCATCTTCTTGAGGTGATATTAACAACATACACATGTCCTGCAAATAAAATTTGATTTAATAACTTGCACATATCCATATAAATAATTTAGTATTACAAAATAACTTAATAAAGTGAAATAAAATGAAATAAATTGAATTAAAATTACCTTCTTGTACAAGATCTGAAACACGGTCATAGTATTAAGATGCAAACACTTGATCATTTTCTTCAATAGTTCTTTCATATTGATCATGTACTTTTGCAGGTGTCAACGATTTTTGCTCCCACTGTTCAACCCATTATGTATTTTCACATGCTTCCCAATCTCCTGAGATACAAAACTGGAAAAAACATGCAAGCTCCCTTGTCCAAATAGTCCATGTGCTTGCTGTCGAACTCCTAAATGAATGCCATTTAGTAGATCCATTGATTGTCTCACAGTCAACTCTAGGTACAATGTTCTCTTCTTCAACCAACCAAAATAATCGATGAACTGTAGAGTACTCACTCAAACCAGGTGTAGATAATCTTGTATTACACTAATCCACAATCCCACACGCATCTTTAAATTTTACTACATCCTCAAATTTTAATTGTTCTCTAGCAAGAATTCTTTTGACACACGCACCAACTCCATCATGTTCTCCTTTACCATGCCCAACTTAAAAAAAACTCCCTATATGTTGAACATTAAGTTCCTTGTGAACCCTACTTAACCAATAGAACATTGAAGCATTCTTGAACTGCCCCATACAATTATCTGACCATATGAGGTGTTCTTTCATCTAGATTCCTCTTTCTCTTAAATTTCTATAAAATATACTGAAACAATACTGAATAAACTCTAACGAGTGTAACCGATTGTCACTCAAATAAAAATGATACTCCCTCAAAAATTTTCTATCATCCTCAGTGCTATCATTTGTATGTCTATAAACAGTATGGAAAAACATAGCTACTTGCATTGAATTATAATACTGTGATTGAATTTCCTCTTGCAGAGCTAGAGTATAATTCTCTGCAAAATCAACCATTGAAAGTATAGTACCAATTGGAAATGTGTTTCTACATGTTCCAAATTGGCCATCAAGCAATCGAGCATGTTGAGAGTGCATGACATATTTTGGTACAATTTTATTCTTAAATTCACTTATGAATGCATGCAAACTAACTTTTTCTATAACTAAATCACAACCCTTTCCTATTTTTCCATCTTTTAAAGAATAATGAACATTCTTAAATATTTTAACATCTACTAATTGTTGTCCAAAATCATTATCAACACTTTCATGCATACAAATTCTTAAGAATGAAAGATTTCCATAGTTAATGCATTGTCCAAAAATACAAGAACTTAAATAAAACAATTTATCATTAGATCTTTCACAAAAAAAACCTGAAATAAACTCCCTTATTGCTTCAGGTGGCATATTAATACCACACTCCTATATAATCATGTTAGTATGCAAGGTACAACGTATATATTGAAAAACATCATAAAAATAACGAAATTGAACATGCATTTTACAACAAGATATTCGTTGTTTATTAATTTTTACATACCAGGGTTTACATTTTTCAAAATACCTTTGACTTATTTTCATATTACCAGGTAACATTGAATCACCACAAAATTTTCTATAAAATTCAGTTTGTGTTGTATCTAATAGGTATTTTGGGTGAGGATCGCAAACTTTGGAACCCACTCTTAATTTTAAAACATCTCTAGCATTAGATGAAAACCTAGTATTATCATGCCGATATTTTTCAATCAAAGATTTAATTTCAAGATTCAATTTCATATCAAACCTCGGGAGTCAACCACTGAAACTCCAACATTGGTTGATGGGATCATTTTCTATACTTTCTCTTCTTTTTGTCGCTCGTAGCAATGTTTTAGGATATATTTTTAAAACTTCACTAGTATTGCTTACCATTCTTTTATTCAAAGTTTCTTTATAAACTATAGCAGTTGATATAGCTCTTCTTGCTGCGTTTTTATCTTTAGATCGACTATTTTTCCCAATAGATTGAATGACACTAGCAATAGTAGACATAACATGTTTTAACGATTGATCTTTTCTTTTTGGTTTAACATAAAAGCCTAACCTTTTCATTACTTTCCTCATTTTTTGCATTCTCATCAATTGCATCATTAGTTGACATTGAAATGCAATTTTTTTATGATAAAAGAATTTGTTGTATATTCTATTCACATGTGTTCTTATTTTCCTCCAAGAAATTTGACCAGGAAGATTATCGAAAACACCACTTTCAATTTAAAAAAAATATTTTCATTAAATTCAACATCACATTCTAGATTTTCATCTTCATCTTCATCTTCATTTTTATTTTCAACTTCAAAATGATTTACATTTTCATCTTCATTTTCATCAACAAAACAATTTTTATTTCATTTTTGACAAAAGGATCATTCTCATTTTCATTTGCAACAAAATATTTTCTTTTTCATTTTCAACAAATTCTATAAAAGTTTCATCTCTCGAATAGCATCAATGTCAACATCATTAAGTCCAACATCTTGTAAAACTTCTACATACAAATTTACCATTTCACTAACATGTGGATTTGAAGACATACCTGGATTTGTGCATATTGAAACATTCTCCATAGCATTGAAAGAGGGATTTGAAGACATAGTAGGACTTGCTTGTATAATCATATTCTTCTCCAAATTGAATTCTTGCAAATTAGCTTCATCTACAACCACGGTCTCCTCAATGTTTTTCATCTTCAATAGTTGTGGAATTGGATGCTCCACCATCATTCATTGATTTAATTCTCATTCTTCTTTGTCTTTGTCTTTGTCTCTCCTTCTCTTTCTTTGCTTCAACTTCTTGAGGAGTCAATGTCTTCTTTCTCTTATTACGAGCTTTATCTTCCATGATTATAAAATTCTCAAGCACAAATGAATGTCAATAGTGAAATTCTTCAAAAAATTCAATCCAAATTGGGAGTTGAAGACCTATAAGGACAAAATTATTCCTCTTGTGTTCCTCAAAACAAGTAGAAAACTAGCACAATTCCACTTTAAAAACTATTTTCTTCATGCCTCCTTTGAAAAATTCAATCCATATTGCAAGTTGAAGACCTTTTGTTCCTCCAAGCAAGTACAAAACTAACACAATTCCACTTCAAAAACGGTTTACATGATGCCTCCTTTGAAAAAATAAATCAAAAATCAAGTTCACCACCTGTAAAGACAATAGTTGATGAAAAATAGCCCAATTTTACTACTCTCGGCCTTACATGTGAAGTTGCAGACTAGACAGTAAATTTAAATAAAATGGTTAAAAACAAACGAGATCTCGTTTATTAAAAATGGGATCCCATTTTATAATTAGGATCTCGTTCCCCCATATTAAATGTGCAGACCGTTGACAAAGGAACGAGATCTCGTTTACAAAGCAGGATCAGTTTCCCTGTCAACAGTCATGACATTTAATATTGGGAAATAGGATCCCGCTTACAAAACGAGATCCTGTTTCCAAAAATTTGAATTTGGATTTGCTTTGTGGTCGGGTTTCTGCCTTGTATTTTGGTTCAAGAAAAGCATTGGGAATCCAAACCTAGGCCTTCAACCTGGTTTGACCTACAAGTTGAAGGTCCTAACAATATTAGAGAAAAATACTGAGTTTGGACATATGATTGACGGCTTTCTTTGTAGAATTTTTTGACGAAATTAAATCCATTTTAGATGAGACAATGCAGATTCCAAATATGTTATTTTTTTTACAATTGGATTATTTTTTCTATTTTTCAATTAATTTATGATGAAACTGGTCCATAAACTTTAAATATCAAGGTTTTTTACTATTTTAATAACTTTTGATCAACATAACATTTTGATGAACAAATTGTACGAGAACAAAATTCAGAAAATTCTTTTCAATTTAAAAATAAAATAAAAAAATGATAAGTTTAGGTCATCTTATGCGTGTCGTACACGACGATTTTTCAAAATGACAAATATGCCTAATAAAAATTTAACAAAAAAAAAAATTCAATAAAATTTTTTAAAAAAATTGAGAACAAGCTTCAGTGAGTCACAAATCTTTTCCCAAAAGGATTTAGAAAAATACGATAATTTAGGTCAAAATATGGATGTTGTACACGTGCATGTTATGGTAAAAAAATGTGACTTTTAAATTGTGGTTTTTAGAAACGCTTATTGAAACTCAATTTGTACAATCTGGGTATTGAAATAAATTACATATTTGGAAACTAGATTCCGAGTACTACATTTTATGATTTGACTTTTTTGAAGATTCCATCTCTAAGTGCTTCAAATTTTAAGGTCAAATGTGTCAAATTCTGAAAATCAGGAAAAACACTTCCACTTTTTGGCCAAAAAGTGGACTCAACTTCTTGCCAGCACCCTTTATAGTTAAGGAAGATGAGGCAAAAAAGAGAGATTGTGAGCAGGAGTAACAATGGTCAAAAACCTGTTAAAAAAGGAAAGGGAGAGGGATTTCCCACATGCTTTGATAAGCTTTATAAGAGCCAAAAAAATGCAAAATCTAAAATCAAATGGCTTTAAATTGCATAAGCTAGAATGTGAGAGGACTTGAATCTTGAGATAGGAAGTATGTCATGAGGGCACTCTGTAATGAGAAAAAGAACTTAGACTGCTTGATGATTCAAGAAGTTAAAGATGTTTGCTTCCACCTTGAAAATAATTTTAATTTTTTATGGAAAGATGCTTGTGTCTTCTATTCAAAGCATAAAAAAGGAAAATGTGGTAATTCTCTTTTGTTAAATTGGAAATGAAAGAACTACATTAAAATAGCTTTGGCTATTCTCCATTCAACAGATGCCTTTGGGTAATCATAGAGAATAGTGAAACCAAATTTTTCATTTGTTCCATTTATCCTCCAATGACTATAAGGAAAGAATAGAGGTGTGGAAGTGGTTGTTTATAGAAATTCCTAGAGTGTCTTGGATAATTGGATTTGCGTTGGGAAATTTTTTGTAGCCGCCAGGTTTTGGGTTGGATCGTGGTTTT
Organism: Sequoia sempervirens; assembly: GCA_007258455.2. Lineage (NCBI taxonomy): Eukaryota > Viridiplantae > Streptophyta > Pinopsida > Cupressales > Cupressaceae > Sequoia > Sequoia sempervirens. Next base: position 222,776,775 of record VDFB02373365.1, read on the forward strand.
GATAGAGTGTCAAAATTAATAAAGATTCCTTGAAATCTTTTATATCGCCATCGTGTTTCTTTGGAGTGTCGATACCTACAAATAAAGCTACCACCAATCGATGCAAAAAGGAGGGTGTCACTGATTTTGGCAAAGCCTGAGAAGGCCATGTGGGGCCTATCACCACGGTACAGATTTTTACCCTGAGCACAACCTCAATAAAGGCATTGACATTTTGATTTTAATTATTTTTCTATCTTTTTATTTTTGCAAAAAAAAAAATTTATTGTAAAAAATATAGATATATATTTTTAAAGAAACCTCTGTACCTTGGAGAATTAACGCAACAGGCTGTACAGATTCTATATGACCATACAAAATTCTGCATGGTCATATGAAATTTCATATGAAAAACCTTGCTACTATTTTTTTTTTCTTTTTTTGCAATTGCTCCAAAATTGATGAAATGATAGGCATTCTTTAGGTTTTTGGTTGTTTTGAATGCAACAGTGATGCCCATTTCACCTCAGTATGAGCCTATTTTTCCCTCAAAATTGGATCTCTCAAAATTCAGGTAGGAAGTCATAGATTTGGTGCTTTGATACCATGTTGAAGTTGATGATTGAACTCCATAGCACCCATAAATCACTTGCAAGCAATTATCATATCACAAAAGAAAGATCAAAGCCATTGATATGCTTGTGCAACCTTGAGAAGAAATGATCCAAAAAAGAAACTGATTTTCTATGAATTAATCTGAATAACCTTGGATTATTGATTACAATGAATGTGCATGCTTATAAAAGAAAAATAAAGAAAACCCTAGATGAGGATTACATTAATTGTGGCAAGTTTCTTAATCTCATGCAATGAGACAACTAGGCCTATAATTAGACCAATCTAATACTAAAAAGAACTCCTAAGTTTAGCTTAAGTGAATAAAGTAATAATGGAATTAATAACTAATTAATGATTATTTAATTATCAAGTGATTATCCTAATTACTCCAACAAATATGACTCAAAACAGTGAAGATAAAAAGGGAGGGATACCATGCTCATGGAAAGGGAATGAACAATACTATTGGAATATAATGAAGAGAACTTTGAAACTCTTTGATATCCTTAAGGGAAGAAGAAAAGATAGCAAAAGTATCTAGTTACTTGGTGCAACAATCAGATAGGGAAAAATAGAATCTATAGTAGATTGGATAGATTCTATGCTAATGAGAAAACCTTATGCTTTGAAAAAAATAAACAAATATAATTATGTTAAAGTGGAACCAAAATATATGTTTGATCACTTTCCCATTGAAGCAAAAATCATGTTAAAGAATAATACAAACATAAATGGTGTTAGAAAGAATTGCATATTCAAACTAAATACAAAACTAAGTTAAAAGATAAAGATTGTGTTAATGGAATACTTACCCACAAGTACAACAATTTTTTTTCCCCAAAAGGTCTGCTAGAGAATATTGGAATAGGCTAATGTCAAATACAAAAATCCTTCTCCAAAAAATAGGAAAGAAGGCTGCAATGGAAGGCAAAAGATGCGAAGGTGCTTTACAAGATGAGTTGCTTGTTGCTGAAGAAGAATTGCAAGGCGATAACTCAAATGTTGATAAGATTCTTCATATTAGTGGTATCATACACAAATTAAGACATTTTTAGATTAAAAAGGCACAAGGTACAAGAGTAAGGCCTAGAGTTAATTGGGTGAAAGATGGGGATAAAGGCTCAAAATATTTCTTTATTAAGGAAAAAATGATTACTAAAAATATTGGTCCAATTGAGAATAATAGTGTATGACTACATGATACAAGTGAAATCTTAAAAAAAAATTGAAATATTTATCAAAAATTGTTTACTATAGAAAATAAATCAAAATAATGTAGACAAGATCATGAGATTTGCAAGAAAGTAGTCCCAAAAAATATCACAAATGAAATGGGGTTAATTTTTGAGAAAGATATTTCTAAGGAAGAAATACAAAAGACAATCTTATCCTTCCAGAAAGGTAAAGCACCTTTGCAAATTGTCCAGGCCAACAAAATTAGATACAAGTCCAATTTAGGTTGGATTGAGGAGGATTTGAGAGAAGTTTCTAAAGAAGCTATTGTTGAGGACTCCTTATGAGAAGACATTAATAGGGGAATAATAAAACTCTACCAAAGGGTAGAGACAAAGGGAATATCAAGAATTGGAGGTCAATCACCCTATTGAATTTCTTACAAAATATTGGGCCAAATTATTAGCTTGAAGGTTGACAAAAATCATCCCTTTAATAATAAATGACACTCAAATTGGTTGTAAAGAATAGATATATCTTAGAAAACCTAATTACTAGTTGGGAAGCAATGGATTGGGCAAAGAGAAGTGATACAAAAAATGGTTGTCCAAATTTAAGTGGAATAGGGAAGGATCAAACAAAATTGTTAGGTATTTGGGTATCCCCTTCTTTGCTAATCTCTCCCTAAAAGAAAATGTGGAATTTGATGTTTGAAAAGATTGAAAAGAAACTAAGGAATTGGAATAATAATTTCTCATCCTTGGCCGAGAGGACTCAAGTTTTCCAAAAATTCCCTCTTCATACTCAATATAGTATGCCTTTGTGTGGTTTTTTGCAAGTTATCAATTCAACAAAGTTAAAAAACTAATCAAAAATTTCCTCTGGTTAGATGGCAAGGGCAAAAGGAAAAACATTTTGTCAAGTGGGAATGGTGTTGTTTGGAGAAAGACAATGGAGGCTTATGCTAAGTGAAAGATTTGAGATGGTAGGATATTGCTCTAGCCTCTAAATGGATCCTAAAATCTCTAAAGGCAATGAGCCATGGAAAATTATGATTAGGAGGAATGTACTTGAATCGGTGCCTAAAAGAGCCAAACAATGGAAAAACCTATAGCCTCATGATATATTATTTGGTAATTTTAGTGTTAAACCATCTAGGTCAAATGTCTTTGCAAATATATGGAAAGCTTATATGAGTCTACTAAGGGTCTAATAAAAAATTGTAATGCATTTGAGGGAGAAAAGACCTATCATGGATACAAGTCAATATGGTGGAACATAATGTATAATGATAAACCACTTGTTCTCTTGCAAGGTTTTTTTACAAAAAATGGAATGCCATGTGAATCTCTTTCTTGAATGATATAACATTTAATAATAAATTAATCCTTGGGAAATTTTAAAAAATAAATTCATGCTCAGTGATATGGCACAAAGAACATACTCAGTCATCAAGAAAACTTGGAAAGATCTAGGAGCTCCAATGGTAATTGTTGGCAAGCCTAAGAAGCTAGAAAGCCTTAAGTGGGAATATGATACTCCCCTTTTGAAGATAAAACCATACAATCTTTATAAACTATTGTATGAACCCCAAGATATTTGAGGCCAAGTCAATAGGTTTTAGGGTTTAAAGTTGGGTAAACTTGAATGGTCGGGTATTGTCAAAAACTATTGGTTTAAGTTAGTTGAACCTAAAAAGTGTTGTTTCATGTGGTTATTAGTTATTGTCAAGCTTGTTAATAATTATTCTAGTGCCATCTATAATGTTTGCAACTGTCTTGAGGATTTCAACCATATTTTCTTCAAGTGTAAGTTTTCCTTAAAGGTGTGGTATATTTTTATGGGAAATATCAAGGGATGGGATTGTAGAAATAATTTTTCATGGTTTCAAATCCTTTGTGACTATGTTAAAGGTATATCTACTAATGTGAATAGGTTTTGGAACATTTTTTCTATTGAAATTTTGTGTTTCATTTGGGAAGAAAATTGATGAATTGTACAAGGGCAAGAGGAGAATCCTTACTAAGTCTTGTGATAGACTCATATTTTTACGTGTTGTTGGATAGGTAACATTAACTTTGAAGATTCTAGTCGAAAGATTTGTAAAAATAATTGATGGAGCTGCAAGCCTCTTTAAGGAGGATATACAGGAGTCAGACTACTGGCCATAAGACCTGAGGCAAGTGGATGAAAAATTTAAAGGAAACTACATAGATTTTTAGAACAAATACAACAAGCTTCATCAATATGAAATTAAGAGGGATGAAGCAATAAGGGACTTGGAAGTTGCAGCTAATTTTTTTGGCAATAGTGACTGGGAATACATATCCCCTCCAATTGGGGTGTTTCCAGGAATTGACTCCTATAATCTCAATAAGAACTATACAAGTGACAAAGATTAGGATTCTGGAAAAAAATGGTTAGACTACATGATGTGAACAATGTAATAGTTTGAGAAATACATTATTATATATGCTTTGTTCTTGTAACCCTTGGAGTAGGGTATAGATGGATTTGGCTTGATATTATGTCCGTAATTGGATGTTTTCTTTTTTTGTAATCAAACTTCAATTTAAAAAAATATAAATGTTCAAGGCCTTGAAAAGGATGGTTTTAGACTAGGGCGCCCAATGCTTGTCCATCCCATTTTGGCTAAAATTTAAATATGTCAATGTCGACATTTTAATATTTGAAAATCCAAAATTATTTGTTAGTTATCAGTATTTGATTTTTAGGAAATTAGAAGAATTGCATATAAATACAAATCATTTTCGTCATTTTAGTCCTAACAAGCTAGCATTTTTCAAATAAGGAAATTGAGATCATAATTGAGCATCCTAAGAGTAGCCAAGAGAAAAATTATAACAACATTATTTTAGTTGAAAGCATCATATTAGCAATGCATCATGTTTTCATATGAGTTTGTTCTTGTTTTATGTTTATTTGTTTTGTGGTTACTAACACTTGCAACAAGACTTCAAATCAACTATCAATTTCTCCTTGAAGGTGATGAGTACATACTTTAGTCCATCAAGGAATAAAGATCTAAGTGGTGAGTTACAACAATTTCCAATTTATCACTTGTTTATCATTTAGCCTTTGGCTAATCAAGGGTAATCTCTTTTTTACATCATCATAGCCGTTGTGGAGGTAGAAATACCAAAATAGGGTTTGACTTAGGAAAAACCTTATACAACACAACTCTTCCCCCTCTTTCATGTGGCAAGTTACAAATCTGAAGTAAATTGGAGGAAGATTAAGGACTTAATTTCCTATTCATGCATTCAAGCCCTATAAGTTATCAAATTGAGGAAAGTGGATTTTATTAGCGATAGACAAAGTTTTGACAATGAGTCCAGAAGAGAAAAGCACACAAACTTAGGAGCAATAGAAGAGTGAAATCAAACCTTGAGTAGTTGTTACCCAGTCTAGGGCATCTAGTTGTTTCAATCCCAAATTACATATGCCAAGTTATTTTGTCTCTGCCCTCTGTTGTTCTAAACTCTATTCTTGTTTATCGGTTCTGTATTTTTTAGAAATCATCTCAATTTGTTGCATTTTCATAATTAATCTAGGAACATTAGTGCATCATCAAATTCAGTCAATTAATCACATCAACATCATCCCCCAACAAAAGGATTAAAACCCTGATCCACCATTCTGGCTCTTCCATTGATGTTTGTAGCCAAGTGGGTATTGAGATCACTTTTAATCCTTTCTCTATTTGTTGTATTGGAATAAGTGTGATTTAGGCCCTAGATCCCTTTTTCCAATATAACAAATTTTAAAATGGGTTCATTTGACAAGTCCGCCCTATAATGATTGTGTACATATAGTGCACATTTTTAGTTTCTAAATGCAAATCAACTACTCAAAGAAATTTTTATACTACTTAATAATACTCATAAAGTTCATAATGCTTTAAAAATAATTAAAATTCTCACATCCATAAAATTATCACTAAAAAATTATAAATCTCATCAATTATCAAATTGGTTTATTAAATGTTTACACAACCTTTCATGAATTGGTTTGAGAAGGTACCCATGAGCCCCATGGATTTCAACATCATCAAACCATGTACAAGAAAAATGCACTAATTATATAAATAAAATATCTTATCTTTTTTAAATTAAGATAGCCACAAATCAAGTATACAATTATCAAATTGGCTTATTAATTTTTACACAACCTTTCATGAATTGGTTTGAGAAGGCACCCATGAGCCCCATGTATTTCAACATCATTGAACCATGTATAAAAATAGTGTTCTACGGGTACATGCCCCCCAAATCCCCACGTTTTTGAGATGGGGACGTTGAGCCGAGACATGGGGATGGGTCAAGGATGTCCCCCCTTGGTATCTCCATCACCACTAGATTTTTGAGGATGGTTGGAAGTATCTGAGATGTCTCGGGGATGCCTAGAAGTCTCTGAGATGTTCTGGGGATGCCCAGAAGTCTCCCAGCCTGAGATATGCAAAAGGTGTTTTTTTAATCTTTTTAACGCTTGGAAATTCATACCTTGAGCCGAGCCCTAAAGGAAAGTGAGACCCCTACATTGCTTCTAACCTCTACAAAACACTCTCAAATCCTTTATTTTTCTCATATTTGGTTTTTAATGTTTTGCAATAGCTAGGTTAAGAGGAGAGAAAACAGTGAAAATAATGAGTGATTAGAGGCCTCCCTTCACCACATTTTGACATTTTGTACTTATTTTGATATCAATGTATCATGCTACTCAATGTAATCATCTTTATGATATTTTTGATATAATATAAATCTCTAATTTGAAATTTTCATTTGTCAAATTTTATTTAGTATTCAAGTATTTAAAATGTTAGTATTTAAATTTTTTCTATTTTACTATTTTTTCAAAGTGTCATTTGAAAATAATTCTTATACATCTTTTTATAACTAGAGTTTTTAAAGTACTATATGTATATCAACACCACCCCCTCGTTGCCCCACGCCGTCGTCCCCTCACTGTCGCTTTGTCTTCCCCAAACTTAGACCCTTGGTCCCCTCGTCCTCGCCAAGGGACCCGTCCCTGTTAGGAAACTCTGTGGAACACTGACAAAAAATGCACTAATTATACTAACAAAATATCATTCTCTTTTTCAAATCAAGATAGCCACAAATCAAGTATACAAGCATACTTGCATTCATAGCATTTATCACAACATTTAATTTTTTTGCAATTTTATTAAGAATTTATTATGTTTTCAAAGGTTGGGGAGGAAATAAGCATGCCACATTTTTTTTGATTTAGGAAACCAATATTTATAGATAGGGTTTTTCTTCGATGAAAAAAATTGAGGACTAACAATTAGGCAAATAATGTACATGCAACACATCCAACATAAACTTTATTATTTATATTACAAGGAAATCATTCAAAATGGAAAAAAAGGGAAATTCTCGCAAGAAAATATGATATAGGTAGAAATTTCGACCAAAATGTAAAAATCTTCCATACTATCATATTTTACATAATCACTAGTAGCCTCATCATTATCCTCATTTCTACCTCCTTTCATTTTTATTGTTGTTTCAAATGCATTCTCCAAATACAAAGGTCTTCATAGCAAACAACTCAAATGAAAACCCTAGATTCTTCCCCACAAAACAATTGACAAAGAGACATATATTTATTGTGAAAAATGCAATATTAGCAAATTATATTAAATTGGTAAACTTACAAAGACCAAAAATTAAGTATAATATTTGACCAATATATTTATATATTATTTTTAATTAATTGTAGTGTAAAATTATTTATATATTATTTTTAAATCAATCATAATATAAAATTTATATAAATTACATCACTTGAATAACAAATGCCAAATGATTCAACACATCTTTTATTGGTATATTAATAAAATATTATATTTTACTAAATTTTCTTATCATGAAAAGTTTAAAAGTTGACAAAAAATAATAACATATTATTTTGAGAGCACAAAATAATAATTAAAAACTAAAGACATCATATTTACATAGTCCACAATATTATGAAAGAGTTTTTATATTTAACATTATAACATTTTTGTTTTGTAACGCACTTCATTATATATTATCAAGTTGACAAAACAAAAAAAAAGACACTCATAACGATAGATTAAGAATGTGATCCAAAACATTGACTACAAAAATAAAATCACATTAAATAATTAAAATAAAAATAACTTTCACACAATTAACCAAAATATTCATATAAATGAATAACCTGAGACCAAACAATACCAAAAACAAACACTGATAATAAAAAGGGTCTTATTCTAATTCGCCTGCTTTAAAATTTACTAATTAATATGGAAGGTCGTGGGACGTGACAAGAATACCAGTTGTCTTCAAATACACTAACTCCCATATGAAGTTCTAGAGTTCGTATAACATTGAGATGGACCCTTGAATAGATGGGCCGACTGACGCTGAATGGAGGAGGGTAAAGACCAGGAAGGTGTGGATATGTCCCTTACCCACCCAAATAAATAATTAGGGTAATGGCCGCTTTGTCATTGTCAAAGACGGCCAACTGACAGTGAATGGAGGACGGTAAAAACTGATTGCGGATACTTCCAAGAACTGGTAGATGGGGTGTGGGAACTGGTGCTTCAAACTGAACAGCGGAGCGTTGTGTACTAATCTTTTTGTGTTTGGTAAACCTTTTTCATTTGATCTATAACACTCGCATTATCATGGAAACAGAGGAGACTAAATTTTTTGATCTCTTATCTACAACAGAATGCTTTAGCCAATGATGTTAGAACCTCGCTCTGCTTTTGTCATCCGAATTCGAATTATTATATCGACAAACTGACTGAAATGTAATTAGTGCAAATCCCTGGCAATCCAGAAAAAGACGTCAAATTATACGCAGTGAAAGCTTAACTAGTGCCAAATAATAAATATAGCAAAAGCCACTTGTTCTGGCTCAGACGTCATACTTGATTGGTGATGGCCGCATGCTGGTTAGGAGAGATGTATTTATAATCTTGCGTTTCCTTTAATCTGGAGGTCAAATGTTGAATGGATTAGGCCTACATTATTAAAAAAAAATATTAATCAACCAACTGTATGCATGGCACAGGGTAAAGCTGCTACCTCTGCCAATCGACTAGAAAGCAGGTTCCATGTGATCTGTCTGTAACTGTTCCTTTGTGAGACTTCGAGTTACCCTTTTTAGGCTTAATTCAATATAAAAGTAGGTTCTAACCTAGAATTTTGGCTGCTGTGTGCATCTTCTTTTGCCGAGCCTCTGGCGGAACTGTGGATTCTTTACATTTTATGTTGAGTTTGTTATTGGGTTCTCACTTGAGCGGTTTTCCTTCTCATGGGCTCCACCCCCTGCTGGCATCTATTGTTGTCCATGAGGTAGTGTTTTCTCGCTTTGTCCCTGTTTGTCAAAATGGAGGTGTGAATATTTGTCTGGATCTCGATTCTTTTCGTCTAAGATATTATTTGTCTTGTTCCTATACCAAGATATGATTTATGGTGAACTGTTTTTCTGAAATTGAAAGCTTCTGGATTAGGATTAAACTGTGTGCGTTTTTCTGAGTCAAGAAACTTCACCAATGAAATGGGTCATTCAACAATAGCAAACGTCAGAGCTACAGAATACAAAATGGTCCCCCATTATGATCCCATGTAGTTTCCCATACCATTTTTAAATGCCAAATTATTCTTCATATGTGAAAAAAAACAAGAGTAGATTGAAAAGGCGTCCAGTCCACACTACGATTGAATACAGAAAATTCTTCTGGTAGCAGAGAAATCGAGACAAACCTAAAATTTCAGACCATGTGAAAGCATTCTTACAGGAAGAAAATATGTATGAACAGAAAGAATTTAAAAACGGCGAGTCACAATTCTTGGAAGAAAAGCCATATTACGCGCTAAACTTGTTGTAGCGACTTGATTTCTGAGACGAAGAGATCGAAGTTAGTAAAAGAGGATCCTCCCGGGGCGACCGCTGCTTGGGCAGCTGCCCTTAGTTGTTTGACCCTGGTCCTCAATTCTTTTCCCTTGTCGTCCACCATCAACATCCTCACCACTTTGTCGACATCATCCCTGGTCACCAACCAGTTTTCTTCAATTCTCTGAGGGGCTTCCACTGCGATTTTAATCTCGTCCACCACAAACTTGGAATTAAACGGTTGCTCTGCGTAGAGCGGCCAGGCGATCATGGGAACACCCATTGTGGTGCTCTCCATCACGGCGTTCCAACCACAATGCGAGAGAAAGCCACCCGTAGCAGGGTGCGCCAGAATGCTCAGCTGCGGAGCCCACCCTAAAATAAACATCCCCTGCTTCTTTCCCACCACGCGGTCGTAGAGCCCCGCGGGGAGAAAGTCTAAGGCGGAAGAGAAGGGCTTCTTCGCCGAGTCGGAAGGGTTGCGTAAAACCCACAAAAACTTCACTCCGCTGGCCTCCAAACCAAGCGCAAGCTCTTCAATTTGCACGCTCTTTATGGAATTCTCGCTGCCGAAAGAAATATAAAGAACAGAGGACTCTGCCTGCGCGTCCAGCCACTGCATACACTTTTCCTCCTCCGTGTTCGCCCCCATTTCCACGGCGGGCGCGATTCTTTTAAGCTGTCGATTCTCGAAAACTTCAGGCGGGAGCAGCGGGCCGATGGTTCTGAGCGTTCCGTTAACCCTCTCAAAGTGATCGGCGAACACCCCGTCGAGCTCGTAAAACGAGTTAACGATGGTTCTCCAACTCTGCTTGTTCCCTGCGCGCTGGCGCAGCCAGAACTGATGCGTCCCATTGTCGGGCGTTGCCTCGGGGAGCTCAGGCAGCAACTGAAGGCGCGTGAGCTTTACTTCCTTCGGCACGCCGGGCACCTCGAAGCGCCCCGACGGCGTGCGCGTGAGGTTACGCGGAAGCAGGTCCCAAACAATCTGCTGCACGGATTCCGAGAACATGCCCGACGTCTCGAAATTCACTCTGGGAATACCGAACTTTTGGGCCACGGCAGACGACCATCCGAGCAGCACGTCCGCAATGAGACACGCCGGTGGGGGCAGCGCAGGGCTTGTGTTTATCTCCCCGTGCAAGAACCGCCCCAAAAATCGCTCGAAGTGGTACTGAAGACGCTCACCGGCGGCCAACAAGGGGGGAAGCTGGTGCCACTGCACGCTGTTACTGTTTACTTTGCCCAGCGTGAGATGGTCTTCCGGCACCTCCACTTCAACCAGATGGATGTCCAGCCCGGCCTTCCGGGCTTCCTCCACTTTGTTCCGCAGCGAAGCGATGTGGTGAAAGGTGGTAACAAAGCTGACGGTTAAACCTTTTGCAGCCAGATTTTTGGCCAACTGCATGAAGGGAATGAGGTGGCCATGCCCCAACGACGAAAGCAGCATTACATGCACCTTTGCCTTCTCCGCTCCGTTGCCACGAATGTCACCCACAGCCGGCGCCATGATTATTCCTCAAACAACTTGAGAAGCTTAGTTTTATCAGACTAGAGAGAGCCTTCAATGATTCTTTGCACAAACAGGTGAAGGACACAGATATATAATACAGTTGCAAATGTCTGAAGTGGTCACGAATCTGTACTCCAACCTTTCTGGAATGAATCCGCACGTTACACGTATAGGAGGTTTTAGCTCCCTTGGTGAACGCCTGTATGCTTGGCCCGACGTAATCATGACGCAATGATGATCTCAGCTTCGACGTGATTAAATTGCTTTCCTTTACCCTACCGTAGACTAGGGCGGTAAGAAGATTCGAACTCGTGTTGCGTCCGTTACGTTCTTACCAGGTTACCATACCAGAAAGCCATATACTCCCTAGTCCTTTTTGGAGTCTTCACAATATTCCTGAATATTCCATTCTCCCTTGGCCCTACTCTTCCTAGTCAAAGCCCTCTCTAAAAGGGAATTCGTTAGTCTTTGGTCGTTTGGAAGGTAAAGATTTAATTTATGGATGAGACCTTTGTTTTAAAGAAGTAAAATGAATCCTCAAGGAACGATATTATTTTCATTTATTATTTTTTAAGTTTCCAAGGAAAATAAATCTTAATTAATCAATATTTCTAAATATTTCATTCTCTTTTGGTTTTACTATTCTTAGTCGAAATTGTGTAAAAGGGAATTTGTTAGTCTTGATAGTTTAGAAGGTAAAGATTAATTTATGGATGAGATTTTGTATGCATTCTTTGTATGCAACTAATTAGAGGTGCCATGTATGCCATCACTATTTCTTTATGAGTTGATGATAGACTCATATTAATTACCACCTTGAGGAAGGGGGAAGTGAAGGGAAGGCAGTGAAGGCCATGCAAGGGAATTTAGCAGAACTATTGTAGGAGTCACATATTTCTTCTACAATATGAGAGCCCTTTGGCATTTTATGCACATAGTTAAAAGTTGTATTATTTTTTTGTGATAGGTGGAAATATCTCATCATTATCTATTTCCTATTTTCAAAGATAGAGATCCTTTAAGTTGGTTGTGATTATGCTCAACTTTTTCAAAATTCTTAATGCTACTCATTCAATGTTTTCTATTTTGTAGGTCTATATGGAATTCTTATTGCAAGAATAATTCAATAAAAAATTGTTACATTACATAGATTTGTATCATTTGAGTGTTAAAACTATTTAGTTTCCATGTTGCCTACTTTTTTTTTCTACTTTGGTGTGCTTCCACCTAGTAGTTTGTATGCATATCAAAGTGGACGCAAATGTAACAATGAAATTGCATAATCGTATTATTTTATCTTATATTTTGGATGTATATTTTGATTGAAGTGTCCTAAATGCAATAATGTCTACAAGTGGCATATTCGTGTGCGAATTCAACTCATAGCATGCCCATATCCTAGTCTCATCATCACATGTCCCTAGAGATTCAACCTTGATGCCTAAATCACACATTTGTTATCTTGGATTAGATCCACATGTGTGGACTTGACTTAAGTCACTTTTGTAGTCATATATATCTAAACCTTAAAAAAAAACATCGTACAAATTCCCTCCTAGCCTTAAGGAGCTTACCTATTGCATATTAGTGTTGGTTTCTATGCTTGTTGCATTTAAAGACACTCACCACTCATTTCAAAATCATCTAGAAGTTATACAAAGACATGTCATTGAGATTTATATGAGAACATCATAGTATATTATTAGAGAATTATGTCAATACACATCACCCTAGGTCCATTGCACAATTACTTATTGTCTTCAAACCTTTCACTTATAGAGTTGTAAAGCAATTTTTACTAGAGGTTTGTTTGAAAAGAAATTGGTCTTCATAGTTTAGTAGATTTTTCAAAATTGTTCATAAACACTACATTTCCATGCACAAATTCAAGTCCATTAGAATAAATCAATGCTAACAAATTCTAATAATTCACAATTTGTTGGATCATATCTATGAGTTATAGTTTAGGTTTTCATATAGGTTCAATTTCACACTTGTGTAGGTGAACCTAAGTGAAGAATAATTATTTTATAAAATATAAGATCTTCATTTGAGTAAGTACTAAAATTCTAACACCTTGACAAATTAGTTTCCAACATCTGTCACAATTATTTTTTTTGGTCGGTAAGCACAAGATTTTTAGCTTGACCCAAGTCTAGGTGAAGCCACAAATGGGGGACCTCATTAATTCATCATGAACACACAACAACAACTCAAATAGTCAAAACTCATGAGCATAGTAGCCTGGTAGGGGCACGAAGCTCGTGAGCACACTAGCCCAATGAGGGTTTGGAGCACAATCTAGAACACTAAGGTGCTTGGCATGAACACCAGCATTATCAATGTGAAGGTTCAAACCTACAAGCATACAAGATCATTGAGGGTACAAAACCCACGATCACAATAACCCAACGAAGATTTGAACCTTGATGACAACAACAACAATGCCACAACTTAACTAGCACACTATAAGATGAACCCCATCGATCACAACATATTTTAATCATCAAATATCAAATTAAATTTCGTATTTGAATTTATTTCAATTCCACAATTAATTTCAATAATTTTATTATAAATCCCAACTCTTAAATCTTAAATTTTTTTATTATTGTTTAATTATTTTTTAAATATTTATTTCCATTACAAATATAAACCTACAAATAATAAAAGAATCCTCTATTTTAAACACTATATAAAAGTATTAAAAATATGAGAAAAAAAATCATTTTAAAATTTGTATACTAATTGTAAAATTATTTTTATAGATTAACACAGATTTAATCCTAGTAAATATTTCAGCATTACTCAATTTGAAAAGATAAACCGACGGTGGTTCCCTTGGCGGACGTGAAGCTTATTACTATTAAAATATTTGCGTAACTTGTCTTTGACGACCGGGACGGAAGTTTCCATGCATTTTATGAACAATTCAGAATTTGAGAATTTTGGTTTTGGACATCGTCAAACAAAATAATTTTTTATTTTTTAAGCAAAACATCATGTATAATTTGTCAATTAATGTATTGTAACCTCCACAAATAAATTATCTACTATACCTTTTTTATAAATGTTTTATTAATAAGAAATTTAATCAAACTTATTTATATGGAATTCTAATTTTATTTATTATGTCGAAGGCGTTCCCTCTAAGCAATACATAATCTATGATTTGTCAATTAATGTATTGTAATCTTCACAAATAAATTGTCAACTATACTTTTTTATTAATAAGAAATTTAATCATTTTTTTTATATGGAATTCTAATTTTATTTATTATGTTGAAGGCGTTCCCTCTATGAATGAGGCGACATGTAAAAGCGTAACGATGGCTATCTTACATCCGTATCAATGCAAGAAGATTAAACAAATCTCAACTGTTCATCATTTTTTGCCATTTTTTCGACTTGTTTTTCACCCTTTTTTTGCTCTCTCCCACTGCTATTGGTTTCCACTCCAAACTCTTCCTCACTGGTATTGACCTTTCACTTCTCCAATTTGACGACCAGTAGCCTGAAAATAAGGTTTCCACAATGGTTTTAGATTATGTTTATTAAAATGAAAATTATCGTGAAGATCCTAATAATGAGCACATTTAAGTTTTAACAATACAACATCCTTTACCTTATGTAGTTAATCAACATAATTAATATATAATTTATATTTTATATAATAAAAAATAAATTATAAATAATATAATTATACTACTTATTACTATTATATATTATATTCTTTAGCCAAATTATTAAATACATATATAAAATTATTATATTAAATAATTGATAATTATTATATTTTTATATAATACAAAATATAATTAATATTTTATATATTTTATATAATACAAATTAAATTATATATAATATAATTATATTTATTATTATATATAATAGTATATATAGATTATATTATTATTATTATATATTATATTCTATATTAAAATTATTAAATATAAATATTAAATTATTATAATTAATAATTAATATATTTTATATAGAACAAACTAAATTAATATATAAAAAATCTCATAGTTTGATTGATCTTTGGATAGATTAGGAAAAATGAAAAGAGATATAGGGGAAGACGATCCTATATAGAGAGAGGTATATATACTAGCACTTGTGCCTAAAGGAGGTTCAAGGATTACGTTGATAGAAAACTATATGTATGTTAATATGTTAAAGAGTATGTGTTTGCGCATGGATGTGCTACAAATTCTAGTTGCATGTAGCTAGATTAAACAATTAATAATAAGTGCTAAATAATAGAATTAAATAAATTTAGACAAATCTAGATTTCTTCTTTAAATAAATTAAGTATTATCTGATTATGAAATATTTGCATACAAATTTAAAACATGAACCAATGCAAATGAAAAAAAAAGTTGCCATCAAATTGACAAAAATACTGCAAATGGAAATAGAATGTTCCCATCCAGTTGTCAAATCAATATTTATTTGTCTTTTATCTGATAAGTGAGATTTTGGAGGCTTTTACCTGATATTTTAGAGGATTTTACCATTATTATCTAATTATGAAATATTTGCATACAGATTTAAAACATAAACCAATGCAAATGAAAAAAAAAGTTTCCATCAAAAAGACAAACAATACTACAAATGGAAATAGAATGTTCCCATCTAGTTGTCAAATCGATATTTATTTGTCTTTTATGTGATAAGTGAGATTTTGGAGGCTTTTGCCTAATATCTTAGAGGATTTTACCATTACATTGCAACTGGTTTACCATTAAATGGCAACTGAAACTTGTTTTCCAACAACTCAATGGTGGTTTGATAGCATGAGACTTGTTTTAGGCTCAAATCTCACACTATATGTAGCCTATCGGCTAATACAAAGAGAGAAACTCAAAAGACGGAGAATGAGAGAAAGAGAAAAATTTCAATAGATAGATATCGAGAGAGAGAGAGAGAGAGAGATTGAAAGAGGAATGAACAAAGAGATAGAGGCATGAGAAATATAAGAGATATAAAGGAAAGAGAGATAGAAGAAAACTAAAATTTGATTGGTTTGTTTTCATGTCAACAATTGTGGCATGTGTCCTTAGGAGTTATACTCAAGGTAGCAAGTCATTTGATTAAAGATACTGATAATTCTTTTAAAGACCTCTTGATGTACCCATTGCACATGAGGCTGAGCATATGAGAAATAGAAAGAAAGAAGGAAGAGAAAAGGAGAGAGATAGGTAAGATATAGATGGGTGGAGAAAAAGAAAGAGAGGCAAGAGAGAGGGCGAAATGAGGAAAAGGAGAAAGAGATGGGCCTTAGATATCGAGAGAGGAACAAATATAGAAATAAAGGGATAAAAAGAGGATGGGGAGAAAAAGAGAAAAATAGAGATGAGAGATAGAGAAGAGAGATGAAAATAGAGTAGGGATAAAGGGAGACAAAGAGATAGAGATAGATATATATGAGAGAGATAAGTAAGAGATATAGAGAATTAAGAGGGACAAAAGAAAAGAAATTAGAGATAGTGAGGCAGATAGAAAAATAGAATTTCAAAAAGAAAGAGACATAGATAGAGATAAAATTAGCATAAAGAGATAGAGATAAAAATAAATAAAGGAAGAAAATATATATATATAAAGGGAGATAATGGAAAAAATACAAATAGAGAGGAGACATAGAGATAGAGAGAGGTAGAGAGATAAAGAGATAAAGATGAATATATAGAGATATAGGGAGGGTGATTGATATATCTCTCCCTATCACTCATTATCTCTCTAGATATCTCCCACTATCTATGTCACTCCCTCTCCCCTCTCTATCTATTGAGATATCTCTCCCCTCTCTCTCTCATTCACTCCATCTCTCCTGTAGACTCTATATCTCTATCTCTATTTTTCTCTTTATCTCCTTCTCACTCCTCTCTCTTTCTCTTTCTATCCATATCTTTCTCTACCTCTATCACTATCTCTCTATCTCTTTCACTATCCCCCTCTATCTCTCTATATCACCCCCTTTATATGTCTCTCCATCTCCCTCTATATATATTGAGCTATCTCTTCCTCTCTCCTCTCTCCCTCTCTTCCCCATCTTCTTCTCTCTCTCCCTCTCTACATATTGCTCTCCCTCTTCCCCACCTCTTCTTTCTCTCCCTTTTCTACCTATCTCTCTCCCTCTCCCCCCCTCTTCTCTCTCTTCCTCTTAAACCTATCTCTCTCCCTCTCTCCCTCTCTTCTCTATCTATCCTCTACCTATCTCTCCCTCCCTCTCTCTCTATCTCCCCAATCTCTATCTCTCCCCATATCTCCCTCCCTATCCCCCATTTATCTCTCTATCTCCACCTCTCTCTCTCTTCTCTTACCATATATCTTTATCTCTCTCTCTTTCTCTTCCCATATATTTCTCTCTTTCTCTTCCCATGTATCACTATCCCCCCTTACTTATTTCTCCCTTTCTCTATCTCTCCTTATTTCTCTCTCCCTCTCTCCCTCTCTATTTACCTATCTCTAATTCTCTTTGTTTTTCTATTTCTTTGTCTCTCTCTCCCTCTACTTCCCTCTCTATATCTCCTCATATCACTATCTCTAGATATCACTCTATCTCACCATCTATATCTCTCTATCTCTCCCTCTCCCTCTCCCTCTCCCTCTTCCTCTATATCTCTCTATCTCCCTATCTCTCTTTGTACTTATCTCTCCCTCTACTTATATCTCTCTATCTATTTGCCTCCATCTTCCTCTCTCATTCTATCTTCATCTCTTCCTCTAGTTTACTCTCTCCTCCTTTATCTCTAGACATGTATCCCTCTCTCTATCCATCCATCTATCTCCCTCTCTATACCTCTATATATTTATCTCCTCCATCTCTATCTATCCCTCTCTCCTCTCTCTCTTTATCACTCCCTCTCCTTCTCTCCTTCTCTTCATATCCCTCGCCTTCTCCTTCTCCTTCTCCAGCTCTATCTCTATCTTCCTTTCTATCTCTATCTCCTTACCCCTCTATCTCTCGCTCTTCCTCCATCTACCTCTCCATCTTTCTATCCCTATCTCTCCCTCTCTCCTTATTGCAAACATAACATGAGCCTATTGGTAATGGATCTTGATTATCTTCCTAATTTAGAGGTTTTATTTTAATCATGTTTAGATCCTTGTAAGTGGATGCATAGTTTATTTGATGCTATCATAGTTTCTCCATTAAGACCTTTGTTGCACAAACAACATCATTTGCTAAATTTCCTACCAATTGACCTCATGTACTGCATAAATATATAGAAAAAATGGACCAAAATTTATCCTAATTGACCTTCTACACTTCTTCGGTGTACCCATTGCACACTAAGGTGCAATTTCTAGTTTAAAATATATAAAATAAGGGTTGTAACGAAGTTATAGTTTACATTTAAGATTTGTATATGTGGTAGTTTTAAGGAAGGAAAAAAAATTGATGGTATTAAAAGACAATATTTTTTTCAAACTACAAAACTTATGATTGACATGTATGGAATAGATGATGTCTTGAGACAACAAACACTTTGAATCACAAGAGACTGTGGAGTCAACATTCAACCCCCAATCACATCTCCAGCATGGATGCTAGCATCTCGCACCATTTTCCTAGCCTCTTCAAGATTTGTATTGTTAACCCTAGAATCAACTTCCTTTAAAATATCCTGGGTTATTTTTTCCACTTGAGAGGGGCCAACGTCTTCCTTGGATTTATTTAATTTTTCCTAGAATTCCTCTCTCTTTAATTTCAACATGAAGTCCCAAAATTCCTTGGATTTCATAAATTCATCATCATTGATGAATTGTATGCATGTTAAGGCCCTAATATCATTTTCTTCTCCGATCCCATCCCTAAGGCTAATTGTTAGCCTATCTTGAGGGATACCAAGAATTTTCACCCTTGGTGAAACAAGAAAAACATGATTGACCTCTTCCTCATCAATGGAATTTTCTCCTACAGTTTTAGTTAATGTTTCTTCTCCCACATTCAAGGAATAATCCACAAGTTGTGGCTACTGAATTCTTTTTTCTTGCTTGGTTTCTTAGTTGTGGATGCAATTGACTAAGCAGGTTGCTCTTGTACATGTTGCACTTATGGCCTTTGTGGCACTTGTATTTCTCCTACTGTGTGATAAATATCTACAACCTCTTGAGGCCTCTCCTCAATCTTCCTCTGAGGTGGTTCATAGGTCAAAGAATCAATATTATTTAACAAAACTTTAATCCTAACCATAGATCTATTATCTTAGGAAAGTCACCCGGATAGTTTAGGTTTTCCATGGTTTTTTGGTACTCATCTTTCCAAATGATTTCCCAATTAGTTCTTATTTTCTTTATTTCTTCTTCATCTAGACACTTCCTAATAACGTCCTCTTCAAACATCGCATTATGATAAAAGTTTCCCAATCTTACATTGAGTTTGAGAGGACCAATAAAAATCTTTGGGTCACAATCTCTCTTAACATAAAAGCTCATTCTATATAACTGCAAAATTGGATATAATAGCTCCAATCCTTCCTTGCTTGTGTATATAAAGTCTAAGAATGCCAAATAGGTTGGGAAGAATGAGGCCTTCTTATATTTTCTGAAATGAAACTTATCAATTTCATTTAACTACCAAATAATCTACATATATGCTAGTCTTGCAGGTACAAATCTTGGCAGGATACAGGGTTTAATTGGAGACCCATATACTCTCATCATAGTAGAATTTTTATGTAGGAACCAATCTCCCCAATTGTGTGAGATGCCTAATTCTAGTGCATTATCTTTTGGACTAAGGAGGTTAATGATTTCCTTTGGAAACCTTTTGTGTTCAACACCCAAGAACCTCATAATTGTCTTGATGAAGCATTCTTCAAATATTACATAGTTGGCATTTTGGTAGTGCATATCCCAGATATAGGTCCAACACTACACTGGAAGAGTAATATTATTACTATCAAGCATTATGATTTGTAAGGCCTTATCACAAACCTTCCTACCAATATCTAAAAACATATGACATAGTAAATAATACCATTTTAAAACCACCACCTTGCCACTTGTTTTAATTACCATTAACTGTTTGTGCATCTCTTCTGCAATGAAGCTGGAAAAATAAAATTCCCTCTTTACATCAATGTTTTGTATGTCAGTAGCAATCATCATCATTGAAATAGGGATTTGGACTTTTACATCCATGCCTGGTACCTGGAACAAAGCATGATAAGTTTTGATAAAGTGATCTTCAAATAGGTCCTCACTAAAAGGATTAACTTTTAAGGAGGCAAACCTCATAGGCCTCCTATCTGTACCTCTAATCTCATGTTTAGAAAACCAATTTATTATGTAACTAAACTTATCCTTTTGGTACTCCTTGGTAAGCATTTTAAAGTCTACTATCTCGTTGGTAGCATGATTTAAATTGAAGACTTCAATAATGAAGTTTCTATCAATCCTTACCAATTCACCTCCATTTACAACAATTATTTTCCTCGTATCTCCATTGTATTTCTCTACTAGAATCCTAATGAAGTCTACATTGATAAACACATTTGGGACAATTAATTTTCCTGGGTCAAAATCCCAAAAATGAGAGATTGGTATCTTAGACAGTCTTCGAGTATACTAGTATTAGAATAAAGCCTGAACATTTATTGAAATTATAACATTCCTATATTTCGAGGCACGATCCTTTAAATTCTTAGAAAATATGTACATTTCTTTATTGGGTGAATAAAGAAATGCCATTTGTCACTTTCTCGCACCCCCGCAAGGTCACGTCCTCATGGGTTCTACAAGCTCACGGTGAGGAGAATTGCTGTGGGGAGTAGCTAATTGGAGCTGATTGGACATTAATAGCCAATAAGAATTGGTCGGGGGGCTTAGAAATCCTAAAAAGGTAAATACATCATCTCCTCGCATCCCCGCAAGGTCGCCCCCGTGGTAGAATTTGGAGTTCGTGGGATAATAAAAAGGCATGGAGCCAATAGAAATAGGCCACAATACCAACTAGGATGATAGAGGGACCACCAAGCAGGTGTGAGAAGAAGACAACTTAAGTTATCAATTTAGCACATGCATAAAAGTTGATTTATGAGTCACTAGGGAGGGTCCATAACATGAAGCCTTAAGATGGTAACATTTGGAAAAACAACATGGGTTTAGGGTTTTGGCAACATTTGGAAAATATGAATGCAAAAAATCCTAGCATTGCATAATACTCCATTAGTGGCTCTAGCTATGGACATTTGTTTCGAGAAATAAAGAGAGGATCCAAAAGATCTCTATGAATTAGATCAAATAGGAAAAACATAAAAACCAAAAACCCATAAGAACTATACAAAAAATTACATACAATACACTATGCATGAAAAATAACTTTAAGCAAACTAGGCTTTTAAGAATTATCCATGCACCGGAAATTTTTGTACCCCACCCTTTACATTCTCAAGAAAGAATTAATTTTTTCCATGAATGTATGTGATAATGAATGGTCCAAAACATAAAGGGTCAAAATTTCCATGTTTCCCTTTATCTTGCGATCTTGTATTCCACATCAACACCATGCTGCCAACTTGGAATTTTCTGCTACTGGCCTTCTTATCATATAGATATTTAAATTGATGCTATTTTTTCATATTTACTACATGAGCTTGTCTTCTCATCTCATCTAGCTCTGTTAATTGATTTATTCTACATTTTATGGAATCTAAAATGTCTTCACTATATTTTTGCATAAATTTAGAAGCTGGAAGAAAATTATTTATAAGCATTATAACATTTTGTCCATACACTAACTCATAGGGTGACTTACCAATTGATTTCCTAATGGTCACTCTATTTTTTATTAGGTAAGCAACATTTATAGGGTGTTGTACCCTTCACAAAGAGTCACAAGGGCCAATAGAGTTCAAGACCAAAAAAACATAAAAGAAAAGCCAAAAAACAAACACAATGGACTGACAGCAGATAGATAGACAACAAAAGAACAATAGACTAATTTGCATCACCCCAGTTCTTTGACAGGAGATTAACAACATCATCTCTGACCCATTCCTAAAGATCTTCAACATTCTTGTTGTCCATTTCATCCTTCAAAACCGCTGACAAGGTGCTGGTAACACAGTGGACCAGCTTAACTATGAAGCGGGTCAAACCACATAATTTTTGTCCAACTTATCCAATCTTTCTTGTAGCACACAGAGCTCCTCCATCCTAATCGTAGTCTTGCCAGTATTAGCACACTCAACGTCCAATGGGTCCGAAGAAAGAGAGGTCGAGTCCTTCTACACTTTGCCAATTTCAGAAATGGTGTTGGACCCTCTAGCACACTCCTCTTCCTCACTCTCAAGCTCCTATTCATCCCTACTAGCTTTGTTGTCAGACCACTCCTCTTCCGTATCCAAATCATTCACCTACAGTTTTTTCCTATTCTTGGCCAACCTACTAGAAAGTTGGATGATGGTATCGCCACTAGTCACCACCGTCTCTACAACCACTGTATCCCCCTTAGAGTCCTTGCCAACCACATTTTTACGTTTGCTCAGAGGCTCCTTCAAACTCTTCCCTTCCTCTTTTCCTTTCTTTTTCAGGGTTGGCTTGCAAGCAGTCTTGGTAGGGATTGATTTGAGCTCACAAAGACTAGCCGCCGCACTAGTCTGGGCCACACCCACATTCTCCTTAAGCTTTTTAGCAGCGAGTTTGGGTTTATGCATGTCAGCAAGAACTAGGTGGTTTTTCTTGATGGGGCCTTTAGACTTGGCTGGAGATAAATTGGTCACAGTGGGATGCTCAATCTCTTCAATACAGACAACAAATATGGGTTTGGGTGGGCATAAAGTAAGATGGAAGTGGTAAAGCCTCAAAATGAGGCCCTGGTGGAGTGACAAGGGAGGAGGGTCATTAGGATTCATACCAGTGGCCTCAATACATTTTTCAATAGAACTTTCTAAGTCCATCAGAAGGAAAAAAAGGGAAGCTTAATAGAATTTTATGCCAGAGGTGGTTCAAAAGAGGGAAATGGTAGAAAAAGTAGGTTTTGAATCTACCTTCCAGAGTCCCATACTTCATTAGAGCAAGGCACACTTGGTTCCATGACTAAGGGAGAGCCTCTCGCTCAAATTTTGACTAGTTGTGTACCATATTCTCATTCCCCACAAAAAATGTGTTCATACTTTTATCATCCTGAGTTTTAGTGTGCTTCAGGTGCTTCATACCAGTACATAGGAGCCTTGTCGCCTGCGTAATCACTTCCTCATTCACATTAAAGGAAATACCACCCAAATTCACATGACAATCTTTCCAGGAGTTGACAAACTGTGCAAATAGATTAGGGTCATGGCCCACTAGACTCTCCATCAGTGGAGCAAGATCACCCTCAACACATATGTGCGAAACCAATGGATCTTTACGAAATTTGCCACAGTTGTCCAACTTAGTTCACACCTTATCACCACCCATAATGTCACTCTACACACAGAATAACTAGAAACCCCGAGAACATAGAAGGTTAGAGATAATGGAAATGTGAAGAATCACTCGCACATTTAGGATTTTAAGCCAAAAATGACAGCCTTTGGTAATCAAAGCAATGGACAGGTTGCACGCTTGAGGAAGTAATTTCTTAAAAGAAATCTTAGCAGAATCATAAATGGGGATCTTCAAACACATTCAACTAAGTAAGCAGGACATGATGGGAATGGAAGGTTTCCCTTCCACGTAGTAAATGCACAGAAATCTAGGTAAAATGGCCACAGGGCCAAATTTAGAGACACCAAAAAGGTTAGCTTTCAGAAGCAGAGACAAAATAGCTGACAAGATAGAATCAATTAGGAACTTGATCTCATAATTATTAGTCACATCAAAATCAAAATCAAAAAATTTGAAAATATGATGGCTTAACATAATCCCCAAAAGGAGATTACGTAAGGTACGGTCCAACTTAGTCTTAATCATCAAGTACCCACCACAACATCTCATGAAATCCCTTTTCAAAATAGGTTGCATCCCATAATTTAAATTATGCCATTTGTTATCCACCTCATCTTTAAAACTTGTCCACATAGCCCAAAAGACAAGCATGTGGACCCCTCAGAAAATCCAACAAAGCGCTTGATTAGTTATCATCATGGGTCAAGTAAGGGCTTTGTTCCTTCAAAATTATACCCTGAATGCCAGGTGGTAGGTTCCCTAAAGAACACTAGCATTTGGAAAATTTCCAGTGTGTCCCAAAATTGGCTAAGACATCAACAACTTCATTGCCCTCATGATAAATATGGGTGGCAACCTTTAATTTCAACTTTGACACGAGGAGTCTTATGTCAAAAAAGAATGTCTTTAGTACTCCACCCCAGCAATCTGTCAATGTTAATAGCATCAATAATAGACTTAGAGTCACCTTCAATATGAAGGTTCTCAATCCCCATGGTGACAACCAACTGTAAGCCCTTCAACAACTCTCTAGCTTCCACAATCATAGAGGAATGGACACCAATCCCCTTGGGGTAACCAGCCACAAAATTTCCTCTGCAATCTCTGATCACACCTCCTATACTAGATCTACTCGGGTTTCCTTTGGCAGCCCCATCAAAATTTAGTTTATACCAGCCACTATCCAAAGGCTTCCAAATAGTGACACTCTGAGCCAGGGATCTGGAGTTATCATAGGAGTTAGCATCCAGGTTCTGGTGCCAAGCTTTGGCCATACTTATTTCCTCCTCAGTTGGCCCTTTATCTGGGGTTTTCCCTTTGAAGAGAGAATTTTTTTTTGCAATAAGCTGAGAACCAATACCAAACACCTCTTTCAGACTCATCTCAATGTTTTTGAAAATCCTATTGTTTCTCTCTTTCCATATACACCAGCATATAATGGGGGGGACCTAGTTCCAAATTTCACCATGTAAGGGGTGGACAAAGGGTCCAAACCAACTTAGAATAAACGATCTGATATCCTGACACATAATCTATTGAATCCCCAATCTTCCTATAGCCAACTCGCACACCTCAACAACAAATGGGTAGTGTAACAACAAGCGATCCACCGATTCTTCATTGCACTTGCATAAAAAACATCTATTGGGGATCTAGAATCCCCTTTTCCTTAGATTTTCCTGAGTTAGAATCTTGTTATGGAAGGCAGTCCACCAAAAGAATTTAACTATTGGGATCATGTGTCGATTCCATACCTTCTTCCAAAGATCAAGGACAACACCCTAGTCTATCAGCAAATTGTAAGCCAATTTAACTGAAAGATCTCCCTACTTATCATGAGTCCAGAATAATTCATCCCCCTTGTTGGTTGTTAGAAGTCTAGTGAGGGAGAGAAATTCCTACAGGGTCTTGGCAAGGAGGCTCAGATCAGGGGATAAGGGGAAGCAAAGGGCCAAGTCATTCCATTTTCTAGCACCATGAGGGCCAAGGAGGTAATCACTAATATAAATACCAAAGAATCTTTGAGCTAATCTCATGTAAGATTCCTAAATTCAAAGCTTTCCAGGGGAGTATCAAGTAACCAAGGGTCCTCCCAGAATATGATTTTATTACCATTACCAATCTTCCATTTTATCCCATTCCTCAAAAGACCCTGCAAACTGTAAATACACCTTTACACCAAGGACCTCGAAGGGTGAACCTCTGAGAGGCAGTCAATCAAAGGTCTATTTTGAAGGTACTTAACATTCATGATCTTACACCAATCCTTCCTATCCCTTAGATGGTCCCAACCCACTTTGGCCATTAAAACTTTATTGGTACTAGAAATAGTCCTAATCCCAAGCGCACCACAATTTTTAGGTTGACAGACCTTGTCCCATTTAACCAGAGAAAATTTATTTTTTTCCTTGGTCCTCGACCAGAGGAAAGTCCTTTGAATTTTCTAAAATTTATTAGCAATATATCTAGGAATCTTGAAAATGGAGAGGAAATAGACAAGGATACCTTGAAGAATAGTAGGCAAGAGCTATAATTTACTAGCATGGCTAAGCAGGGAGCCTTTCCATCTAGCCGGTTTTCTTTGGATCCTTTCTAGAACAAAATTTCAAAAGTCATAAGTGACTTCCTTGACAGTAAGGGGTAAGCCAAGATAAACCAAAGGAATAGAACCACTCAAACAACCTAGAACAACAGTCACCTAAGCTTGCAGATTAGGAGTGCTGTTAAAGAAGTAAATCATGTTTTTATTATAGTTAGTGCATTGCCCAGAACAAGCAACATAGTTGTTGAGATGATTTTTCCATTTCTTGGCTTCAATCATAGGGGCTTTCCAAAAAATAAAAGTATCATCCACAAATTGTTGAATCACCATCGGCTCTAAGGAAGAGGCAACCTTAATTCCCTTAATGGACCTTTCTGACAACAAATTAGAGAAGTTCCTGCTCAGGACATATGCAATCATTATAAACAAATAGGGTGAAAGGGGGCCTCCCTATCTAATACCTTTCCCAACAGAGAAAAACCAAAAGGGAGACTCATTAACCAAAACATAGTACTTAACCGTTGTTACACATTCCATTATTAGATTGATCATAAAATGGTCAAAACCAAATTTGGCTAGGACTTTTGGGACAAAATCCCAAATCACCTTATCATAGGCTTTTGAAATGTCTAATTTAAGGGTCATACCAGCATAGTTGCATTTATCCATGGAATGGAGTAATTCATGTGTGGTTATGGTAGCATCAAGGATATGATGACCAAGCACAAATCCTTTTTGAGTGGGGCTGATAATTTTATCAAGGAGAGGTTTGATGCGGTTCACTAGAATTTTAGAGAGGATTTTATAAAAAGTATTGCACTGGCTAATGGGGCAAAAATCAACCATTGATTGAGGATCAACAACCTTGAGAATTAAAGCTATGAAGGTGTGATTTAGTTGCTTAAGAATCTTACTAGATTTGAAAAAATCATGAGCAGCTAAGACAAGGTCCTCACCAACAATCTCCCAAAAGGTCTAAAAGAAGGCCAGAGGGAAACCATCAGGGCCAGGAGCTTTGTAAGCCCCATACTAAAAGCATCCAACTTGACATCCTCAGGAGTGACAACACTGAGGATCCCAAGGTTATCATTCTAGGATATAATAGTCAGGAGTGGGTCAAGTAGTAAATTGTCAAGAGTCAGATTAGGAGCCTTAGCAGGAGCCGCATAATCCATCTAAAACTAATCCACAACCACTAGATTGATTAGGGAGGGAGAATTGAAAACCTCCCCCCGAGCATTGTGCAATTTAGTTATCTAATTCCTTTTCTTATGTTTAATAGAAAAAACATGAAAGAAAGAGGTGTTCCTATCACCTTCTTTAAGCCATTGGACCTTGTGTTTTTGCTTCCAGAAAATCTCCTCTTTCCTTAGAATTTGTTCCCACTCCCTTTGGCTCTCTTTTTCCTAGTTGCAAGTAGGAAGACTGACATCCCCCTCCTCCATTTTCTTTTGAATCAATTTCAATTTATCCCCAACATTTTTTTTCTTCTGGAAAACATCCCCAAAAACCCTTTTGTTCTAGCCTTTCACCATACATTTGATATGTTTGAGTTTAAAAAAGATTCTGAACATGGGGGAACCATGAACAAGAATATTCCACCATTCAACAACTTTGTTTTTGAAATCAGGGTGGGAATTCCACATTATCTCAAATCGGAAAGGGAATGGACTGACAACAGACTAGTTGCATGAGGTCAACAACAACAGATTGTGATCAGAAACCGTCCTGGGCAGAGCCCAAAGAGTGGCACTAAGAAGACCAAACCAGTTACTAGAACAAAGGAATCTATCTAATCTAACTTGAATCAAGTCCTCCCCCAGATGCCTATTAGTCCAAGTAAAATCTTGGCTCATTAAGTTTGTGTCAATCAAGCTAGTAGAACTCAAAAAGTTTTCTAGATCATCCATGTTGTTAGAATAATCCACCAGACCCTGCTTTTCTCTAAGGAAAATAAGGGGAAGTTGAAGTCCCTAGCCACTAGCCACCGATAACCACTATTGTTTTTAACCCAGTCAAAAAGAGCCTGCCACAAAGCATTCCTAGCATTCCTTTGGTTGGGGGCATAAACATTGATAAGCGACCAAGAGCCACCCGGGTAGATAAAAGAAACACCAACACTACTCTGGTAGCAGAATAGTTCGACGCCGCTAAATCTAGAAGGGTTCCAAAGCACAACAAGACCACTGGATTCCCCTTCAGCATCACTATAGGAGTAAGTGGCCCCTGTCCATAAATACTTAACAACATTATCAAAAAAATAAAATTTCATCTCAATTTCTTGTAAAAGTAACACATCTATCTTATGTTCTAAAACATAGTTTTTAAGAGCAAGTTGCTTATGAGAGTTGTTCAACCCTCGTACATTCCATGACATGACCTTCATTTTTTACCTTTCTTGGAGGACACATCCAATGTCGTCTCATTACCAATGGCTATCTCATTTGTGGTTTCTCTTAACCTCGTAAATCTCTGGCTAGGCCTTCCAGGCTTGGAATCGCCACCCACACCCGCCTTTTTCTTCCTCCCTCTTTTCTTTGGGGTTACCCAGTTGTCTCTTCAGTAACATTCTCCAGATTCGAACCCTTAGAGTTGAAGGCTGTCACATCTCCAATACCCATATCCTCCTAGATTTCACCCTCTTCCCCCATATTCTCACTAGTCCCTACTGAAACCACCTCCAGCAGGGCACCACCAACAAGCTCATCACCCCCAAGAGCAGGGCTATAGGATAGATTAGCTACATCAAACACCTTATCACATGCCAAATTCTCAGTTAGGGAAAGATTAGCAAGGCTCAAAGTGGGATCAACACTGGTCTCTAAATCAGGAAGAGGAGAACTAGAGTTAGGGGGTTCAGACAAGTCTGTCGAGGTAGATTTTGCTAGATCACCAATAATCAAATCATCATTTTCTGGAGGAGAGTTAGCAAAAGAAACAAAATCTCCAAGCTCCTTATTAAAGGAGGACTTACAATCAGAGATAAGGTGACCAGGTTTGGCACACTTTTGATAGTAGACCACAACATTTTCATAGCACACAGGTTGGACCCAGGTACCAAACTTAGAGCAAAGCTTAACATAGTTAGGAAGTGTCTTAGGCACACTAATGTTCAAACAAAAGTGGGAAAACACTAACCTGGACTTAGATCTGGTGATGGAGTCAGAAGTAATGAAGTGTCCTAGGGAATCACCAATACATTTGAAGATTGATTTGTCCCAATATTCCAAGGGTAATCCAGGTAGGCGTATCCAAACTGGAGCCGACTTATTTAGATCCACAACAGGGTCACTCTGTTAGCTCATAATGCTAACTCGAGCTTTGAATCCCAATCCTTATTATTCTTCCCACATTATTTTTATAATCTTCAACAAGCTTTTGTTGCTTGATTCAACTTGTTCATTGCCTTGAGGATGGTAAGGAGAACTTTCATTCCATAGCTATTACAAAAGTAAGAAAATTCACCAAACCTAAAACACATAGCATTGTTAGTGATTATTTTTTTTGGGACCCCAAACCTTGTGATTATGTGTTTCATGAGGAAATCATTGACCATCTTAGTTGTTGTCTTGTTGGGATTGCCTCAATCCATTTGGTGAAGAAATATGTTGCTACAAGAATCCACTTAAATACTCCACTTGAACTTTCTCAAATCTCATCAATGAAATCAACTCCCCATTGTTGGAAAGGATCTTCTATTGTCATGGGCCTCAGAGGAAATTCTCCTGAATATTTCAATTGCTAAAGAATTTTTGAAATGCATCACATTTTCTCACTGATCTTTGAATGAACAAAAAAGTGCAGGCCACCAATAGCCAAACCTAAGAACCCTATGTGTAGTTGTTTTTTCCATGAAATGACCTCCACTACTCCACTATACATTTCATTTAGTATCTTGGAGGCTTGGTTCTTATCTACACACTTCAATAAAATCCCATCTCTATTTTTCTAATGTAAATCACCCTACAACATGATGTACTTGATTTCTTGCAGCTTGAGGGTCCTCTTTTGATTTTCATTTAGATACTTAGGACAAGATATAGTTTGTAAGTATTGTATAATGTCCTTATACTAGGCAGAAGACTATAAATTGCACTTTTTCAAAAATATCACTTATTTTGCTTGATTTATTTGAGTTGCCTCAAGGTTAGATTCAACCATGAGCTTGCCCAATCCTTGTCCTCTAGCTAGTTTGGTGATTTGAATGTCTATGTTGAATTCTTGGATCTTGTTGATCCATCTACATATTCTTACAATGACCTCCTTTTAGGTATCTAAGGATGTCCCTTAGTTATCTTTATTACTTGTAGAAAATTTATTTTTCTTTTAGAGGTTTGTGTTTGAATTATTTGTAAAGTGTGTATCTAAGGATTCCACCTGATCATTCTTATTACTTGAATCTCTAAGGGTATTTTAAATATGGATATCCAAATTATTGATTAATATGCTCTTTGAACTCAATAGGAAAATAACCAATTAAGTTTTTGAATGTTAAAAGAAGTGAGAGT
This sequence comes from Sequoia sempervirens, assembly GCA_007258455.2. Taxonomy (NCBI): domain Eukaryota; kingdom Viridiplantae; phylum Streptophyta; class Pinopsida; order Cupressales; family Cupressaceae; genus Sequoia; species Sequoia sempervirens. Next base: position 222,807,415 of record VDFB02373365.1, read on the forward strand.
TTAAACAAATTCAAGCTAGGAATTTTCTAAGTATCAAAATTTTAATTATTTTTATATTAAAAAATAATTAGGGATTTTTATAAATATTTTTTTGATAATAATAAGTGCTACAAAAAAACTTGGTTAAATGTGTTGTCATCATGCAAGTATTTTATGTTGACAAGTGTTTTTGTATGTGGCATACTAATTTTATCAAAGATATGCTACACAAAACAAGACAAGTCATTCATGTGGTTGGTTGGATAAGGATGTCTTCGTATGGGCGTCCTTTAACACTTAAGGGGCGTGTCATTGATTTAATGTCATTCTAGGTCTACATTCTTTCTCTTAACTAAAATTTAAGTAAAACTTTGATCACAACCAATAAGATGAGATCACAAGTTTTTCTCTCCATTCAGTAAGTTCCTAACTTTCACTAATTGATGTCTACTTTATTATTGGTTTCTAACCAATTATGTCATTTTTTCTCCATTCTTTCTTTTGTATAGAAATTTAGTGGATGTTAAAGATGGCATTTGGGTTAAACAAAAATGAGATAGAATCCTTTTTATGCTTGGTTAAACCATCTTTCCTACTTACAACTATTTCACTCTTGTAATTTTTTAATCATATGTTAAATTATATTTATATTTTTTCACTCTAGTTTTTGACTCACCTTAGTCATGTGGATAGATATATTAGTTTTGTACATAATCTAGGTTGATTAGGCACAAACGTTGATAAAATATTGAAATTGTCCATCCATTTGGACACTTATTCTACCTTTATCATTCCATACACACCATCATTTCACTCTTCCATGCATCATGGAAAAAAATTACATTTGTGATCATGTCCTTGGATATGATCACCAGTGTGACTTCATTCCCCATTTAAAAATAATTAAGTTCTCACATTTTGATGCCAAAATTTCTAGATTTGACTATTGTATTTCATCTTGTGCAACAAAATTATTTGAATTGTGGTCTATACCTTCATATATAAGGACATGCCCTAGGAACCTAGTTTCATGATCCATCAATATGAAATCAATTGCATATCATTTAATTGAAAGAAAAATAAAATAAAGCATGATATATCCTCATTTGCATGATCATCCAAGGAAAAAAAACTATATCAATCTTCACGTAGGCATGTTGTAGTATACTTGTCTTCAAAATTTGTGAACACCAATTAATAGGGACTTGATCAAAACATAAAGGGGAAGTTTGTACACTTCTACACCCTAGCATAGAAAACTCTCAAACACAATTCTAAATATTGCATGTTGTAGATTAGATATCTTGTGGAAACAAAAATAAATTATACATTTCAAGAGGTCAAAGAAAAGATCACAAGTTTTAAAACACAATTGTAATTTCAAAAACCCATATGAACAAATTCCATCCAAAGATTCAAAACATCAAATTCAGTTATCCTTTTATCTTTTAAAGTATAGCCATTTTCTTATCTCAAATGCTCATAAATGGTGGTAAATAAAAGCAATCACACATGGAATTTAGCAGATGGAAAATGCTGTCTATTAAGACAAGAACAGTACATTAATTAAATAAAGGTTTTCATCCAAATTCGGTGGTTTTAACATTATTTAATTTAACAGAGACATTCAAGAATACTTTTAAGTTGTCTACGTGATGTACCAGCTCCCATTATTATGTTTGAGATCTGATATAATATACAGACCCACCTTTGAATAGATGTACAGAATGGCGTTGAATGGTGATAAGCTGAGTAACATGCAGATAACTCCAATGCCTTTTTTGTCTTTGTCAAAGATGACAGACTGCAATTGGCAATGCACCCAAAATTAGATATGGTGGTTGGGGATCTAGCAGCTTGTGGTTGAGAATTTGATTTCTTATTCCTTCTAGAAAGGATTATTATTACTTCTTCTTAGATTAGAAGTTGGAAATTTAATAAATGTATTGAATTAAATGGTAGTTGGGGATTGCAAATAAATATTTATAATAAAATAAAATAATGGGTTTTAGTTAGATATATTATGATAGGATATATAATGATTCATCATTGGTGTAGAAGTATTAGTGAAGATTAAATGAATGTTTTGGAATTGGTGAATGTTCTATTTGTTTTTCTAAGTTGTTTTGCAACTATGAAATCAATCTTGTGAGTGTGGATGTAATCTATGTTTTGTGAAATCGATTTGAAATCATATATAAGATCTCTACAAAATGTTAAAATGTTGATTTCAATTTATGTTGATATTTTCAAGCTAAACTACCATCAAAACTAGTTTTTTGGTGTCTATTGGTTAACACTTGGTATGGACAATTGTTTCCCTTGTGTTAAACTTGTTGGGATAAGGCATCTCAATCTCACAATCATAATGCCCATGTGTCTTAATACTTTGTATGTATTGTTATTTCATGTTTTTGTGCCTTTTGCCTCCACTTGGGAAAGTTGGTGTTCCATTTTCAAGTGGCATATATTTTGTCTTTTAGTGGATTTTTTCCTCACATAATGATATAGGAATGCCACTTTTTTCTTGACTTGTTTGGACATATGTTGATATCTTGGGAGGTATGTAGGAGCATCTTGACTAGACTTCATGAGGGTTATATATGATAGATTCCTATGAATTGTAGGAGGGATTTTATGTTGGAACCTTGACTAGCCTTGTGACAATGTTGAATACTTGCTATGAAACAACTAATTCATATGAGAATGGGGAAAAAATGTATGCCTATGTTTGGGTAGTCAAATATTCTATGTTATGACACTATGACATGTAAGGAATGTGCTATTAATAGACATGGGCATCTTAAACCAAGGGACATGTTAGGTTTTAAGTCCAACCAATTTCAGTGTTATATCTCTCTTGGGCTTGTAGATGGTTTTCAAAACCATCCCATGGTTTCTATTTGTAATTCTTCTATAAACTCAAGCTTGGTTGAGGAGGCTAGAAAAATTGTTTTGTAGGTTGTAGTTGTAAAAAAATATTGTAGAAATTTAAAGAGATGTTTTATTGGTGTAACTTGTTTGAAGGATTAATAAAAGCTTTGGATCTTTTGGACATGGAGTTTTTCCCTACAAAGGTTCCTCCATATATATCTTGTATCATAGCTTGCATTCTCTTTATGGTTACTTCCATCTTTGTTTATGGTTTATCATAATTAATGATCTTGGATGCTTTAATTTTTTAATATGCTTTCACTATTTAGTAATATCCTATTTCTATATTTAGTATTAGAGGCACAATTGGCTTGATGAGGGAGAGGGGAGCCTTTCATTAAGTGTGATTAACTCTTTTTTTTTAAGTGGGAATGTGTTTTGTTTTATTATAGTTTTATTTTTAGGTGATAGAGATCATCACCAACTCATATTAGTTAGAGATCAAAAAATTTAATGGCACAAGTTTTCATCTTTGGAAGCTAAAGATAGACTATCTATTGAAAGTTGTGCAAAATGAGAAGAAACTATACTTTCCATCAAAAAAGAATGGATAAATGTAGATAAAAAGCACATGGCATTATTTGTTCATGTATTTTGATTCTATTTTATTGAATGTTTCTAGTGAGACTACTACATATAAGTTGTGAAATAGAAGAGGAGAGAGATATCAAATAGAGAGCCTCGTTAATAATTTATTTTTAAGTAGAAAATTTTATTCATATAAGATGAAAGGCCCAAGGACTCAGTTGTAGAATATTTGAATGGTTTGAATCTAAAATTGAGTCAATAAATTTTAATTGATTTGAAAAGAGATGAATAAAATAAGTGTATTATATTGCTATGTTCATTTCTTGAATTTTGGAATAATTTAATTCATGCACTCAATAGTTCTTTGAAAAATTCAAAGTTGGTTTCCCTCATTTCCATCCTACTCATAGAGGAAATGAGTAGAAAGAATTTAGGAAATTCTAAGAATGCATTACATTTGTGAAGGAGATGTAAAGAGAGAGGTAAGGGAAAGAAGAAAGGTAACACAGAGAAGTATAAGTATAGATCTAGGTCCAAGGGAAGGCCTAAGACACTTGGTAAGAGTAGATTGATATGGCAAATGAAAGAATCTCTAAAAAGAATGAAAGAATAAGAAAAGGAACAATGATGATTCCTATATAGATAAATTATTTGATGACAAAGCTACTAATTCTTTTATTATTTCTCCTAACATGACTTTTGATGAATCTTGTTTGATATATTTAGATGCATCCTACCGCATGATTCCTCTTAATGAGTATTTTTTTAGCATATTCATCTTATGATGGTGGGGAATTTTTCTTGGGCACAACAACATATAAAATATTGTGCGTTGAGGTGGGTAAACTTAATTTTTAGTGAGGGAAAGATGAAAAACCTCACATATTGCATATTGTTGATTTAGCTAAAAAAAAATTGTATCTAACTTAAACGATTTACCTAGTTGCATGTTACTTTTGAGAAGGGTAGTTACATAAGTAGATTAGAGGGAATTTAGTGTTGACTTGGGACACTTAGTGTGGCACCCTATTTAGGCTATGAGAATATACTATCTATAACTCTATTAATGTAACTAGCATATTTGTATCTTGTAAATTGTAGCACTATAGGATTGGTCACATAGGTGAGAAGGGTTTCAAAAATTTCATAAATAAGAATACAATTGATGGTTTATTTGGTTACTCTACTGATTTTAATTTTTGCAAATATTATGTATCATGAAGAATTTATAGAGTTTCATTTAAATATGGTAGTGCTAGATTTAAAAATAAGTTGTAGGTTATTTATAATGATGTATTTGTGATGTTCCTTCAATTGGAAAGTCTTGTTACTATGTTTTTGTAGTAATGATTATTCTAGATATACATGGATTTACTTTCTAAAGTATAAGTTTTCTATATTTTCTAAACTTAAAAAGTTTAAAACACTTGTTTAGAAACAAACAAATAAAAAAGTAAAATTTTAAGAACAAATAATGGTGGTGAGTTTTTCTCTAGGGATTTTAATGATTATTACAAAAAACTCCATATAATCTACAAAAATAGAGTGGTCAAAATAATGATTAGGAATTAAGTAAATGTTGTTAGGATAAACTAGTTCACACTACTTGTTACCTAGTTAATAGATCTCCCACTTCTACTCTTGCTAAAAATTAGTTCACTCTGTTTGTTACCTTGTTACTAGATCTCCCACTTCTACTCTTGCTAAAAAATGCATTATGATATATGGATAGGTAAATGACCATTAGTTTCTCATTTCTAAGGTTTTGGTAGTGAGGCATATATTCATGATCCTAAGGAAAATGGTTATAAGATTGATTTTAGGACTAACAAGTTTATTTTCATTGGTTATGGTGAGAATACTAAGGGTTATAAGCTTTTTGATTATGTAGCAATGAAAATTTATATTCTAAGGATGTTATTTTTAGAGAGATTAGGGAATTTAAATGTGACAAACAACCTCATGATAATTCTAAAATAATAAGTTAGGATGACAAACATAAATATGAATGGAAAAAATGAGGAAGGACAAGTGAGATAAATTCCACATCTATCTAATCAGGGAATTGCACTTTGTTTTACTTATCAATCCCTTTGGTAGGGGAATGCATGTTTGAATAGCCATGACTATACTAGAAAACTAATGGATTCTACCCCAAGTGAATAACCCTATAGATATTTTGGTATATGTAGGAAAGAACACTGATACTCTAGCTATGTCATTGCCCACGAGCCTTAATTTCTAAAACTATGTGTATCAACTCCCTAGATTTATAATCACCCATGAACCTCAAAGTTTGAAACTATGGGGGTCTAACTATAAAGGATTCTATCAAACCCCTTGTCCTCTATCAAGCTAGGGAAAGTATCCCCATAATGATCTTTCAAACTATCAAAATGGTAACACCCTTGGTATTGGAAATAAGAATCCCCTATTTCCTTAAAGGGAGTACCCATTCAGGATATTCACCAAATGGTGTGACCCATCTATCTACCTATTCCCATTTTAATGAATTGTTAATGTTAATAGGTATTTGTGATAGGGATGTCAGACAACTTGTATAAGTCAATGAGATTAAAATATAATCTCTTATAACCTATATAAATTGGAAAATCTTATGATTTGTGTCCCAATTTGTAAGGATATCATAAAATAATATTGGAAGGAGAAGTCTATGGTATGCTAGCTACTTGACTCAATTTTTCTCAAACTAGCATACCCCACTCCATGTCTGTAATCTAAAATAATATGTGAAGGAGCTATATAAGGAAGTTAAGGTAAGGGAAGAACATCCTACACTAATCTTAAGAGGAGGGTAATGATTTTTTTTTAGATATTTATATAAATTACAAAAATTAAACAAAAATAAACATAAATACCATACATACCACAACATAGGTACATAGGGAAAACCATTTTGAGAGAAAAAACCCACACTCCAAAAGCCTCCCAATATATTAATCAAAAATCAAAAATATTATAATGTACTTGTTGAGCAAGCTTCTCATAAGAGTATCACCAATTAGAGATTTGAAGGCAACACAATAACTATTAGGCTCTTAGAATACATCGTAATACACAGTTGTAATACAATGCCCTCATAAAATAGAGTTTCCTTCTATGAAAATACAAGCCAACAAAATATCTACTGCTAAATTTGTTGATCATTAAAGCCTACACTTCTCTGAACAACCTTATGGGAAATTCAATAGATGGGGACTTGTTGTGCGCTACTAAATAACCTCTAAGATTTTAGAAGTTGGCTCTTCGTTCTTGGTTTGGGGGAAAGGGAAGAAGGAATACAAAAAATAAACTACCTAAGATGATGCATCAAAAGCTCTTACAACATTTCAAAACTCCCTACTAGAATATCAATCCTAAAATAATGAACACGTAGTGCCACAAACCCTTCATTATTGAGAGTAGAATGAACTACTAAGGATTATGCAAGCATAAAGAAAACTTTCATATCCTCTCGCAAGAAGCACCGACTAAGGTTCAATAAAGGATGGTACACCAAAGAATAATGGTTAGTGCTTCAAATGTACTTTAGAAATGCCTTTACTCAATAGCATAGTATGAAACCTAACACAACTTTTACAAAAATGAAAGAGTGTAAAACATGATTCAATTTGCTACAAATTTAGGGTTAGATACCATAAAATCTTAAAACGAAAGAATGATTAGTTATCAAGATCATATCTAGAACATAAATGACACAGAGCACAAGTTTCATATAAGCAATGAATGAAAGGCATGATAAAGGAAAAATATGCATAGTTCAATATGCTTCTTCTTTCTATTACTTCAAAACAAAGAAAAATGCAAAGGTCGGATGCTATAGACTGGACACTTCCTCTAGAATTGATCTAAAAATATTGATTACAAAATACTAGTAGACAATTCTGTAATAGATTTTTCACCCTCAGAGAGGATAAAAAATTCCCTTTTATGAAGTAAGGGAAGGAAACACGCATTAAGCTCTTTCCGCCACATAAAACAAAAAAGACAAAACCCAAATAATGGCATTAAATTCACTACCCTAAAAATCCTATCTGAAGATTGGATTATGTTAGATGAACCCAAAATATAATAAAGTTTGAGCTACTAAGCACCGATTGAAACAGAAATTAAAACACCCTTGAAGCTTGTTCCTTTTATTAAAAATATCTGATAGTCGTTGAGCTAGAGCCTAGCTATTACTACAATGATCTTTCCTATCAAGAGCAATGCGGTGCCATAAAAACCTCATTTGACATAAGTCTGATCTCTTGCAATGTTGGGCATGCTATGTCTTGAATTGTAAAGGTACTTGCAACCTTTAGGGAATGTTCAACACCTTCAAAATTCACTTTTTGACAACCAACCCATTAGGACACGTGGCACATAAGTAGATAGTTTAGAGATCCTCCTAATGCTTCTTTTGAAAAATATTGTAGTACAGACACGTGTCATCCTTCACACCCAAAAGGTAAATAATTTACAAAAGGTCACGTAGCCACCATGTATCACCATCACATGGCTTTATATGAATATAGAGCCACAAATTTTCTTAAAAGTGCACTCGTGTGACATGTGGGTGAGCCCGTCAATGGAGACAAAAAAAAGGAAAAGGGAAGAAAGACCCTTAGAACAACAAAGTTGATGCAAGAACAAAAGAAAAAGAAGACAAATGAAGCAATTCAAAACACATGTAGAGAAAAATCTCTACAAGATCTAAGAACTAATGATGAACTATCCAAATTTATAACAATAAAATATGCATACTTTTGAGGGTGCTACCCTTGAACCGCTATCAAGGTGTGTAGCAACAAAACCCCCCATTGGGGGGATGGTCCCCTCAGACTCTATAGGTGAACTCCTTGTGCTCAAATGTATTACCCTATTATAATCTCAAGTTTGAGACACTATTTTTCCTAACATTCTCCCACTTGTTGAACACCTTACAGGAAGAATGGGATGATCAATACCATGATTTAATTGCTAGGGGATGAGAAACCCATAGAATTCAAACACCATCTAAACTTCGTTGTGCTCACAACCTTATTTAAATAATATGCAACATTGATCAAAGTCTCTGCTTTAACTAGCTTCACCCTACCATCCTAAACCAATCTCTAACAAAATCATATTGTACATCAATGTGCTTAGTCATGACATGAAATGTCTTGTTCTTATCTAAGCATATATCACACTTTGACTATCACAATAAACTATCATTGCACCTTATTTTATTGCAACATATGAACATATTCTCTTAATATAAATGGCTTATTTACAAGCATGAGTAACTACCATATACTCATCTGAAATAGTTTACAAAGAAAACACATGTCACTTGCTCATTCAACGAATTGCACCACCAAATAAGGTAACCATATAAGAACTGGTGGATGTTTTTCTATCAACATCACTTACCTAGTCTAAATCCACATAACCATGAATATCAAGTGAATGGTCATCTTCCACCATATTACCATGATAACATAAGGAATACTTTGAGGTACCTGCAAATATATGAATGCCCTTTTAACTACATCCCAACAAATTCTACCATGATTAGACATATATCCAGAAAGAACTCCCAATACGTGGGCAATGTCTGGTCTAGTGTAGACCATAGCATACATCAAACTTCCAACTGCACTTGGTAAGGAACTTTTCTCATGTCTTCCATCTTTGATGGGGATGTTGGACATTCTAAAGTAGATAAATTAGTTATAATTTTAAAAGGAACACACAATGGTCTACAATCCTACATGTTAAACCTATGTAAAATTAAATTAAAATACTTGCTTTGTCCAATCGATAGCTTTATGTTTACTCTACTTCTAATTTCTATCCCAAGAATGTGTTTAGCTACACCAAGACCTTTCATTCAAATTTAGCTACAAGTAGAGACTTTGGTTCTAAAATGATACATTTCCCTTCACCAATAAATAACATATCATCAAGATATAATAAAATAAATAGGAAATGATCACCATCAAATTTATAATAAATATAGTGATATGGTTTAGAATGTTCAAACCCCAAACTCAACATATGTGTATCAAATTTCTGGTACCACATCTTAGAACTCTATTTGATGCAATACCCAAACTCAACATATGTGTATCAAATTTCTGGTACCACATCTTAGAAATCTATTTGATGCAATACAAAAATTTCTTCAATTTAGAAACCAAACTACTTTTACCTTTCACCATATAATGCTCTGTCTATGTCATATAAATATCCTCCTTCAAATATCCATGAAGGAAAGCCATTTTCACATCAATTTTCTCAACTTCTAGATCATAAGAAACAATAAAAGAAAGAAAAAATCTAATAGATTTCATTTTTTGCAACATGATAAAAATCTCACTGTAATCAACACTCTCAACATAAGAGTTGTGCGAACCCTTCTCCTAGTACCTGCAAAACAACATGAATAAACAAGTTAAACAATGAAATGCAAGCCAAAACAAGGATTCCCCTTGAAATCCATTTGCAAACTCAAAATAAGAAAGAAATTGGTGAAAAACACAATACAAAAGATAAAACTAGATTTAATCCTAATTAGAAAAGCAAACTCTTGATCCCATGGGGGAATTGGTGCCAATTTGATGTGAAAATTGGCCCTTTCCCAATTCCTATGATTGCAAGCTTCGATATGTTGACTTGATGAAGAGATTTGATCCACCTTTGATGATGAATGGTGAGAGCTCCAAGCCCAAATCTGCAATAACCTAGCTAAGAACTCAAGATTGATGAATGGAAATGGCTAAGTATTTTAGCATGGTAACTTTGCTTGGATTGTGGATCATAAAATGAGGAGAGAAGCTCTTCATTTATAGGATTTCAAGATGGATGAAAGTACAAATTTGAGCAATGTGGGACTAACATTCATCTAATGATATGATGCCACTTGTCAAGCTATGAATGGATGATGGATGTGCAAAATTTGGGGTTTGTGCCAATAAATGCCAATATTTGAAATTCAAATTTGTTGAAATGACATGTAAGAGGGAAGGGAAAATGCAATAAATGCCACTTGGCTCAAGGCAAAGGACATGTAAGAGGAAGTTATTGCCTTGTTGGATGTACATGTTGACTTGGAATTTTTGAATTCAAATTGAGAGAATATTCCAAAAGATGCCTTGTGAGGAAAATAGAGATTTAATAAATGAATTAAATCTATATTCATGTGCAACTTGCATTATCTAGAGGATGCGACATGAGATGAGGTTAAATTAATCAAGGGTTAATTAATTTAACATGAGATTAGATGATGTGACTTATTTTGACTTAGATTTATGGATTTATTTAAATCAAATAAGAGAGGAATATGATAAGATATTAATCAAATAAAGATTTTGATTTATTTAATTAAAAGGGATGATGTTAGATTAAATCAAATAAGGTTTTAATTTATTTAATTTAATGGATAGACTTTAGAGATTTAATCAAATAAATTGATTATTTAATTAAATAGGGATAATTAGATCAGATGGATTGATTTAATTAACAAGAGATATGACTTGATTAGATAAAATGATTTATTTAATTAAGAGACAAATATTGATGAATTTAATCAGATAGGCGAATTTGATTAAATGGTTAGACTGAGGGATGATTTAGGAAGAAACGATGTTAGTAAGTCAACATCAGATGCACAATGTCAATCGGTATATTTTACGTGTCTACAAGAGTAACTTTTCTCAACCAACCTTTGCTTAGTTCTTCTCAATACCTCCATCTAAACCCATCTTTTTCTTAAACACCCATTTGTAACCAACACATTATCATTCTTCAAGAAATGGTATAATATTCCATGTATCATTGTTTTTCAAATCTATCATTTCTTCATTCATATAAATCTTCCATAATTTGTTTTTCAAATCTATCATTTCTTCATTCATATAAATCTTCCATAATTCTACATCATTCATACCTAACGCCTCTTCTATAGACTTGGTTCCATCAATGTTAGTATTTAAAGAAAAAATACATCTCCAATCATTAGCTGAATACCTTTCAGGTGGTTTTCTATGCCTTGTAGACCTTTGAACAAGATGAATTAAAGGATATTCCTCATCTTCTAAGTATTCAGTTCTAGATGATCTCTCAACTTCTTTTCTATCTAGGGGCCTTGATTCAACTTTCTCAGGTGTAGAAGGAAGTTGAAACACATTTTTTCTTCACTTTTTTCTGGCTACAATTTATAAAAGAAGACTTAATTTCTCTAAAATAACACTTCTACTATATATTACCTTCTGTGCAACAAGATTCTAAAGCTCGTATCCTTTCACCCCATAACTATCTCTGATGAAGATACATTTCACAACCTCATTCTCCAACTTTGTTTGCTTCTCCTTTAGCACATGTGCATAGTATCGCAACCAAAACTCTAAGATCTCTCAATGAAGGCTTGGGACTCAACCATGAATCTATAGGCATATTATCAATAAGAGCTAATTTAGGAGACCTGTTAATTAGGTAACAAGTAGTGACAACATGTTCAACCCAAAACCTTTGTTCTAGACAAACACCACTTAGCATACTCCTAGCCTTCTCGATTAGTGTCTTGTTCATTTTTTCTAAAACTCTATTCTAATGTGGAGAATACAGAGTTATTGTTAACATGTAGGATTGTGCCCTTGCAAGCTAAGTGTGAAAATCAACAATCCTATGTAACATTGAAACACCTTTAGGCCTGTGGGTTGTTCATAGTGAAGGTGAATCTCCATATTATGGGCTGGTTCCCCTTTACATTTCCTAGAAACTAATGGATTTGATGGGAAAAAGGAAGAAATATGCTCTAAAAATGTAAATTAATTTTTGGGAGGTGATACACCAATCTTTTGACTTAAACTGCAATACGACTCACAAACATTCTCTAATACACTTGTTATTACAATCTAAATTGATCAAATTCATCACATAATTAATTCACAAAAAGTATTGAGAAATTCTTGCACAAGTTGTGACCTATAATAAACTGAAGTTGTATACTTGCATCCAATAAATGAGACAAAATTTGGAGGTTTTGAAGCAAAACACAAGAAATTCATATCAAATCACCCACAAAATAATAAGACACCTGAAATTAGATAGAAAAACTCCTATTTTTATTAGAATATGGAAGGAATCTTTGTAAAATATAGCAATAAACTGTTAGAAAATAAACTATTGCTGCTGTATATAAAAGTGAAAATGACTTTTGAGTTACAAGTCAAATCTCCTCTCTGTAGAATGCAAAGGAAAACAAGCCAGAACTCCCAGAAAAAGCCTAAGCTTTTCTCTTTTAATACAAAACTAGTCTCAAAGTGCCAAGAGGTGGCACTTATAGTTAATTGCACTCTAAAAATATATCCTCCAAGATGATTCATGAGAAAAACTGAAAAATCCACAAAAAGGGGCCCATAACTACTCCAAATTGAGCTCAAATAACTTGAAACTCCCTATCTCAACTAGTCTAACCAAAGAGGACTTCAAAATCAGTTCAGTTTGACTCAAAGTCAAACATAAACTCTGAATGCATGTCAGTTCCATTCAAGTTAACTGAAAATTAGGGCCAAAGACCTCTGTTTCACTCCCCTTTTGTTCTTGGATGATTTTGGGACAAGAGTAAACAATCTAAACAAATATTAAAGTAATCAATTGAGATCAACTTTAATATGTGTTATAAATTTGCTCACCTTTGCATTTTTATGACATTTATTAAATTAATTTATAATTTATTACTTTAATAATGTTTACATTTTTTAATTTTGCTTTAAACTCATGCAAAATATAAGGGGGATATTTAATACATTTATCAACTCCCAAATGACAAAAACTTTGACCAAATAAGATGCAATTTTAATAAAGTGATAAAAATCACTTTGTACCTAAATTTTAGGGTTTCCTTGAGAAGCCAAAAGAATAAGCCCTAAAAGAATTCACAGGCTCATTTGCATTTTATCATTTTATTGTGACACCATGTTGCATCACCAAGGGTAGGGTTTGGAGCTTCTCTACAAGATCGAATGCATCCACACCGCTGGTAAGTTGCTTTCTTACTAAAAATACTGATATTCCTTCATTTATGTGCAAGAAAATATTGCAGGGTTCTCTTAGTGACAGAAAAATGATGGAAAATGAGTTACTCTATGGTATATCCTCTATTATGTGACACTTTTAGTGTGTCATCTCTATCTTTTTGAGTATGGTAGACTCTTGCAGTGTCTATGTCCATTATTTTGATCTTATTTTCTCTAGTAAAAGAGCTCTTTGTTTCTTATTCATGTGACTTTGTTCATGTATCCAAAACTTCCCTTGACTGTTCATTCCTTCCAAAATCTTGATCTACATCAATACATGATTTTGTGGTTGCATTATTCTTTCTCTGTATGAACTAGAAGAATGGGGAAAATTCTGGCCAGGGGATGACTTTGAAGATGCAAAGGACTTAGACCCTTTGAATTTGATACATCATATATAGAAGTTTTAGCTTGAACAATTGACTTTCCATGCAATGTTTCTTTCACTGTGGAATTTGTTTAGCACTTTACATTCTCCTTCACAACTGATCCTCACTCAAATGACTGCCCCAGATTGGTGAAGTTTTCTCTCAAACCATAAACTGAGGCTTTTTGAAATTTAATGGGTTTTTTCATCTAGCCTTTTCCTAATTTTTATCCAAAAATCACAAAAACCCAATTCGTAGTTTTTGAGATATGACTATCATTGTTATGACTATCCTCTAATGAACTATTTTGTTTTTACTGTGTGTTCCCGTATATAGACTATTAATGATGCTTGATCAACTTTATGATTACATTTTATCATCCATAAGTGGTTAGACGATCCTTTGAATATAGAAGTTGTCCCTTGAATTATGTATCTTTGACTCAATATTGACTGTCCTTATTTGAAATAACTCCATTACTATCTTTACCATAAGTCTGTCCCTACTGCCTTTATTCATAAAGGACAGAACTCCTTGGTAACTATGTTTGTTTCCCTAGTTTTCTTTGCAACAAGGACTATCATTTGCATATTGACTAAGCTACTAGCTTGTGTTGCTATACATTTTCCCACTAGCAGTAAACATAGATGAAAATTGGAAGAAAAATAACTTTGATTGAGTGGCAACTACAAATGGAATGATATTTTATGGTTTTGAACCAAACAATAATGAACCTTGAGGTCTTAAAGTTCCAACTTCATGAGATTTTGTCTTCTTTTCATTGATAACACCTCTTAGCTTGACACCTCTCTCATTTCTTGAAGACCATTACATGCTTTGTCTTGTCCTGGATATGATTTGATTGAAAATTATATAGCATGGTTTGTAGACTACCCCTCTAGAGTTCACCTTCATCCTTGATAATTGCTGGTTGCCTCTTACTGATTTCCCTTCGATAGGTTCATTATCATGGTAATCTTGTCACACTTTAGCATCCTATTCTTGAAGCTTTTTCCTCTCTTATCTAGTTGTCACCTTATGTTGCCTATAGGTCTATTCTTTTGATTGGAAGTTCTCCTCTCTTTGAAAGTTCATTTACTTAGGATTGGAACCTTAAGGACTTCCCTCTTTACACTTTATGTGACTGAGTTGATAAAGAGGCATCATCATTTGCATTCTTGATTTTATCTTAACTGTTGCCCCATTATATCAAAGTGACTGTGTAGGTGACTGCTATGAATTGCACCCATCTTAATTTATAAAATTTACACTTTATTTCCTCTTTTGTAACTAAGAGGACAGTATGTTGGGAACAACCCTTGTGGGAGCCATATTTTCTCCACATACTGTAATTTTGAGCAAGGTAATCCTACAATGGCAAATGTACCTATAACTGCACAGTGAACAAAGAAGTTAATAAAATAATGAAGTTCAAAGCTTGATGATGACTAGATGATTATTTTCTTTCTTGAATCATCATGATGCTGATGTATCTAATCTTGTGATGCTTTTATCTCTGAATTTTTGATATGATGTTTAATAAGAAACAAATTGAATGCCTATCTATTTGGTATGTAAGAGTGTTGGAATCCTAAGCTCTAACACACTTCCTTTTGACCCCTTCAGGTACTTCATGTAGACAACAACAGAACTTTGAGGAGGGATTGAAGATGAAGTTGATCAGTTATGGGGTTCGTTAGTCAGGAAATGATGAATCCCTCCTCTCTTATATGTCATTTCTTTTAGTTATTCAATCTCCTTTTCTTATTGTATCATATCATTTATTCCCATGGATTTTGTGGGAAACCTATGAACATATTCTTTTGTAATGAATATAAACGCTATTTTATGCAAAGTTTAAAAACAATTTCATTTTTCTGTAAAACAATTGCACGCAATAAACTAGAAATTCTTTCTATAGAATTGTTTGAATGAACACATGAGGTCCTTAGAAATTTTTTTATGCACCTTTATTCTCTTCAAGGTAGAAAGTATTAGTGTTGTACCAGCCTAACCTGAATAGGATGAAAAGTAGAATTTAGGTAACATTTTGGCGACTTTTGCTAAATGCTTGCTTGCTAATAATCCTTGATTAGTAGCATAACTTATCTATTGGGCATAGGAGTTAATTCCTTCTCCTTACAACTCAGAAAAAATTTCTGTAACTCCACATTTATAATTTGAACAATAACAAAAAAAACTGAAAAAAACTACCATGGCTCTATTTACAATAGGGCTAGCAAACTTTGCATCAACACTTATTGGAAAATGAAAATTGACCTGAAATAGATGTGCAATCAACACTTATTAATTGAAAAATCTACTCTACTTGTACATTTGCAAACTTTTGCTCTTCAGAAACAACGTTTAAGGTGAATCTTGTTGAATGGGATAGGGAACACCTCTCCATCCAGCTTTGAAAGCTGAAAAGCATTATGCTATTTGCATTCAGTTATCACATAAGGGCCATCCCACATGGCATCAAATTTGGTATACTTACCGGGTTTACTTTTGAGCTCATCCCACTTGAAAACAAGATCACCCTCATTAAACACTCTCGGTGTACTACTTTCTATCAAAAGTATTTTTCATCTAAGCCTGATGGATCTCCAAATTCCTAAATGCTTCTTTTCTTACCTCCTCTAACTCCATTAGTTGTGCAAGCCCGATTTCCATAGGCTCCTATTCTAACATTTCTGGCTCTTTGATCAAATTCAAAGTTCACAATTCAAATGAAATTGGAAGTCTTGCTTCTTTGCCATAAGTGAGGACATATGGTGAATTATCTGTAGCTCTTTTAGGAGTAATCCTATTAGCCCACAGGGCTAGCTTTAACTTGTCATGCCAAGCTCTCTGATTATCCTCAATCATCTTCTTGATGATCTTAATCAAGTTTTTATTGGTTGATTCAACTTTTCCATTACCTTGAGGGTAATAATTGGATGAAGTATTCAGATATATATTATTCTTAACAGACCAATCAAATACTTTCAAACCAACAAATTCCAATGCATTATCAGAAATAATGGAATCAGGAGTACCAAACCTTGCAACTAGATCCTGATAGAACTTTAGAACAACAATCTCATTTGCCTCCTTCAATGCCACAAATTCTTACCACTTAGTAAAATAGTCAGTTGTATTCAATATCCATTTGTGACTTGCACTTGAAGGTGGATTAATATGCCCAATAAAATCAAGGCCCCACTTGCCAAAGGGCTATTCAACCTGAATTGGGTGTAATGGTAAGGCTACAAGCCTCCACTTTCTTGCAAATAATAAACATTTATTGCATTTTCTAACCCAAGCATGAACATATTTAAACAAATCATGCCAGTAATACCCAACTCTCATGATCTTTAGAGCTGTAATTCTTGGTGAAAAATGGCCTCCAAAAATCCCATCATGAAATTCTTTTAGAAGTTTATCAATCTGATCTGGTTCAAAACACTTAAGCAAAACCCCATGAAAGTCTCTCTTATATAAAACTCCATCTATAATAGTATAAGGGATGGCTTGAAGTCTAAAATACCTTCTTTTTTCTTTATCCAAACCTTCAGGATAGTCAACAATATGTAGATAGTGTATTATTCCTTGAATCCAGTTGGAAGAAGAAACTAGAACAACAACTTGTTCCTCATTGTTAAGCATTGTCACAACTTGCTCATCAAGTTCTTTGTTGTCTTCTTCATTTCTAGAAAGTTTCTCACATAAACCTTTTCCTCTAACAATCTTTGTAACCTTAATATTGACATCATATTCCATTACCCTAGTTACCCAAATTGCTCTCTTATCATTGATATCTTTGCTAAGCAAGAAATCCTTAACTGTAGGATGGGCAACCAACAACTGAATCTTATTGTTAGAAAGCACATGCCTAAATTTTTTAAGGCTTCTAACTATAGCTAGGACATGATTTTCAACAAAAAGAGTATCTTACCTCATAATCTTACAAAAATTTGCTAAAGAAAGCCACGGGCTGCTATAATCCTTCTTCATCATGTTGACAAAGCATAGCTAAAATAGTATAACACTTCCAAATGCATATAATATAAAATCTTTAGAAAAATTTGGGTTTATGAGTGTTGGGGCTGCTGCAAGGGCCTCCTTTATCTCTTCAAAACTCCTCTTGCCTTCCTTATTCCAACTAAATGGAATATTCTTTTTAAGCATTGAAGTAAGAGGCTTTAAGAGAGCTGCGATGTTTGGAATGAACCTTCTTACAAAATTGATCCTACCTAGAAAAATTTGCAAGCTTTTCTTGTGTGCCAGTAGGGGTAAATCTATAATAGCAGTGATCCCTTCTAGATCTATTGAAATACCATTCTTGGAAACTACATGTCCAAGAAGCTAACCTTTATGGATAGAAAAAATGCTCTTTTTTGGGTTAAGAGAAATCCCATATTCTCTGCATCTCTCAAATATCTACCTTAAATTATTGAAATGTTCGTTAGCATTCTTTGAAAAAATAGTAATGTCATCTAAATAAACAAGTACAAACTTATTTATGAGGCATTGGAAAGCCATGTACATAGCTCTTTGAAAGGTTTCCCCTACATTGGACAATCCAAAGGGCATCTTTTTATAAGCCATAGTACCCTATTTGGTAGTAAAGGCAGTTTTGAACTGATCTTCCTCTTTTACTAAAATCTGGTTGTACCCTGAGTAACCATCTAACAATGAAAACCTGTCAGAACCTGAAACAACTTGTAAAATATGCTCCATTAAGGGAAGCGGATAATGATGTTTGAGAGAGGCTCTTTTTAGATCACAGAAATCAATACATAGCCTAATCTCACCATTCTTTTTCCTAACAGGTACCAAGTTAGAAACCCAAGATTTATGCTTAATTGGAAAGATAATATTACCTTCGATCATTTTTTTAACTCTGTTTTCATAAGATGTTCCAGCTTGGGATTTAAAGGCCTTTTCCTTTGTCTCAGTGTTTTTTCCTTGGGTTCTGGCTCAATAGTGTGTTGAGCTAACTCACGGTTAAAAGCCTTCAAATCTCCATATTCCCAAGCAAAAACATTAGTAAACTCCTGAAAAAGTAAAATAAAACCATCGATCTTATTTCAATGACATGTTGGCTTTATCCTTTCTAACTTGATCATTAGTATTAAACATTGATTCTAACGTTACCAAACCTTTAGGCAACTTATTTGATTTCAATTGTAAAATCTAGGTATCATACTATTGTTGCCATTTTTGCTGGTTTCCAATTGCAAAATCAACTTCCTCCATCAAAAAATTTATAATCTACTCATCACTTTCAAAAACCTACCAATTTGTGTTGTTATCTGGCACTGATGACCTCACTATCACCTTCACATACTGTTGTACCTCAACATTATGCACATCAATTGGAATATCAAACTAGGAACCTAAGGCAACCAACCTATCCACTTCTTTATTTTGGTTTCTAGGAATGGACAGTAGATTGAAAGCATCAAATTCCTCAATTAAATCCCAAACTCTATGCTTATAAAGCTTAAGAAAATCATTCTTTGTCACATTCATATTTCTTACTTGATTTTCTACTAATTTTGTATCACCAAAAACTTGCAAGCATTTAATACCTTTCTTTCTAGTCCATTTTAGGCCATGAATGAGTGCTTCATATTCTGCAACATTATTTGAACAACTGAAAGCAAAACGAAAGGTTGAATAATACCTCTCACAACTTGGAGAAACTAGCATAGCACCTCCACCAACACCGACCTTTCTTCTTGAGCCATCAAAATACAACTTCCAAAGCTAATTGGCTTGCTATTCAGGATGTTGTGTTTCCTCTTTAACCAGATTTGGGATAGCTACATCGTGCTCATGAATCATATAAATTACCAATCCTACCTCATCCATGTGATTAAAAGGGTCAATTTCATGATTCTCGTTTTCCCATTCATTTAAACTTATATCAGGTATTCCTACAATAGGTGTGATGGGGTCTAGGGTCATGGATTGATCCTCCTGCTCTTGGATGGCTAGGTTTGCATTTATGACACTAGGTACATATGGCTCCATGTGATCCTTAGCTTGGGGTTCTTATTTTATGATCACCTTAGTGCCATATATTGTTCTAAAAAACATATGAGACAAATCTATTCATGATAAATATCCTCCCAACTTTGCAGTAAAATCCCTAGAGTGACATATGCCAAAGAAAGGTGGCAAATCTATAACATGGATATCTTGTGGGACTGAAAATTTTGGACAAGCATGTAAGGTAAGAGGAATATTTTTAATCACCACAACTAATTATATAGTTGTACCATCTAATTGAATCACTCCCTTTAAGAGAAGCTCATATGTCAATCCTAGTTTATCCACTAATTGCTTTGGCATAACAGAGTTGCTTGCACCTAAGTCAATCATACAATTGTGTACTAAATACTGGCCTATAATTAGACTAACATAAAATGGGGGTGGTTTAGCCTCTTGGGCTGACTGCTCATTCTTGGTTTGAGGGCTATTTGTCAACACAACTTTGGGTTAATCTTTACTAGACTCATCGAAAACTGAAATCTTGGCTAAAGCATCTTGCAATAAATATTTTTTCCTAGGAATATGTAAAACATCTAGCATCGACAAACTAATAATAGTTTTCTTCATGTGTTCTACAATATTAAATGCAGTAGTACTAACCTTTTGTTGTCCCTTTGAAACAATAACATCAGTTTGGGATTGAATAGGCTGTGATTGAACTTTTGGTTGTTCTTTGCTAGCCAATGCTTGACCTCTTGTTAGAATATGAACATTTTGGGAAGACAAGGGCCTAGCTTGACCTTGTTGAGCTATAGAAGTATTATTTTTGTCCTTATCTATTTGTTGTTCTAAATCAACAACCCTTTTCTTTGACCTCATATTGGCTGCAATAAACGTGTAAGACTGATCTTTCCCTTGTGGTTGATTCACTCCACATAAATCACTACCTTGCCAATTCATTAAGGAAACATCAGGAGTACCTTGCTTATTTAGAGAACCTTGATGTTCATGAATTTCTCTAGTCACATTCTGCTGGACAACAACATGATTTTGCACCATAAGTGCTTGATTCATCATTCCATTAATACAAGTAAACTAATTGTTTGGTTGATTGCATGGAAAACACCAATCAATATCTTGTACCAAGTTATTCTAGACATGAACTAACTCCTTTGAAGCACTAGGAACGTTGGGATTGTATGGTTGAAAGGGTCTAGGATTATAAGACTTTATTTGTGCTTGAGAATCAGCTTGATAAGGTATCCTATGAGGTCGATATGGTGCTTGATATGGTCTTGGAATTTGACCTACCTGATTCTTGATATTCACTAAATCATTACCAACAATTTTTAATAGGTTTCTAATCTCTAGAAGCTCTTGAGATTAGGCTAGAGCAACACTATTATGAGTAGATGCTTGATAGCCTAAGGCTAGAACAATAGGTAATGGAGCAATATGAGGCATTTAGATATGCATTAGAGGCTAAATATTAGGAAATATAGGCATTCGAGGCCTAGGTGCAATTTTACTAGCTTGAATAAGACTATTCTCAGCTGTAATGACAACATCAAATGCTCCAGGTAAAGAGACACCACCCATTGACTGAATCATTATTGTGATATCACTATTGAGAGCCTTAATATAATATATGAAAGCATGATCAGTAGAAGGTCTTACTGTAGCAGGAATTCTATTCCAAGTCTTTTGGAATAAAAAATTGAAAATTGTCATTTGTTCTTGTGGAGCTCTCTTAATAGTTGTCATCTGTTCAACTAGAGATAAATGATTAGATTTATCTTGAAACTACCTATTCAATTTATCTCCTAAGTCATCTCGTATTGCAATAGAGTTAATAGGTAAACCTTTGAACCACTAGAGTGTGTTGCCTTTAAATGATGTTGCCAGAAGTCTAATTGCAATGTTCTCTTCAATAATGTGATGAACCCCACAAAGTGAAGCCACATCTCTTATGTGTTCTATGGGTGTGGTTTTATCTTCACCCATGAAAATGGGTAAAATATTGAGTGCAACAACTAGAATGTCATTATGTTGAGCCAAATTCAATGTGCTACCACCATTAAATGACACAAATGCAAAAGCTCTTTCGATTGGAGCTACTGGTACTTGCAAATTTGGTATTGGAACTACTAGAACATGACTTGCAGGCTTGTAGTTGGTAGGTGTAGAGCGTGATCTTGGTGTGTTAGGTTTCCTTCTTGCTCCTCCACCTCTTCTTTTTGGTGGTGATAGCTACAAATAGTCAAAAGGGTATGCACTTTCTCTTGTTTGTATCTTTCTCATGTGTTATTTGGTACTAAATCTACATTAAAAACCAATGAATAGAGTCACCAAGTATGAATTTTTTACCTCAAAAGGCTGGAAATACTGTTGTTCATACCAAAATAGCAGTAAAAAGGATCTTGATGTGGACTAAAAAATCATTTTACAGCCCCACAGAGCATGCCAAAAACTATTAACACATAGGATTGCACCCTTGCAAGCTAAGTGTGAAACTCAACAATCCTATGTAACATCGAAACACCTTCAAGCCTGTGGGTTGCTCATAGCGAAGGTGAATCTCTAGTTTATGGGCTGGTTCCCCTTTATACTTCATAAAAACTAATGGATTTGATGGGAAAAAGGAAAAAAGATGCTTTAAAAATGTAAATTAATTTATGGGAGGTGATACACCAATATTTTGACTTAAACTGCAATATGACTAAAAAACATTCTCTAATACACCTATTCTTACAATCTAAATTGATCAAATTCATCACATAATTAATTCAAAGAAAGGCTTGAGAAATTCTTGCACAAGTTGTGACCTGTAATAAACTAAAGTTGTATACTTGCATCCAATAAATGAGACAAAATTTGGAGGTTTTGAAGAAAAACACAATAAATTCCTATCAAATCACTCACAAAATAATAAGACACCTGAAATTAGATAGAAGAACTCCTATTTGTATTAGAATATGGAAGAAATCTTTGTAAATATAACAATAAACTACTGGAAAATAAACTACTGTTGTTGTATATAAAAGTGAAAATGAGTTTTGAGTTACAAGTCAAATCTCCTCTCTAAAAAATGCAAAGGAAAATAAGCCAGAACTCCCAAAAAAAGCCTAATATTTTCTCTTTTAATACAAAACTAGTCTCAAAGTGCTAAGAGGTGGCACTTGTAGTTAGCCACACTCTAAAAATATCTCCTCCAAGATGATTCCCGAGCAAAACTGAAAATCCACAAAAAAGGGGGCCCACAACTACTCCAAATTGAGCTAAAGTAGCTTGAAACTCCCTCTCTCAACCAGTCTAACCAAAGAGGACTTCAAAATCAGTTCAGTTTGAATCAAAGTCAAACATAAACTTTGAATGCATGTCAGTTCCATTCTAGTTAACTAAAAATCAAGGCCAAAGACCTCAGTTTCACTCCCCTTCTGTTCTTGCATGATTTTGTGACAGGAGTAAACAATCTAAACATATATTAAAGTAATCAATTAAGATCAACTTTACTATGTGTTATAAATTTGCTCACCTTTTCATTTTTATGACATTTATTAAAGTAATTTATAATTTATTACTTTAATAATGTTTACATTTTTTAATTTTGCTTTAAACTCATGCAAAATATAAGGGGAATATTTAATACATTTATCAATTCCTAAATGACAAAAACTTCGACCAAGGCTCTAAATAGTAATAAGATGCAATTTTAATAAAGTGATAAAAATCACTTGGCAGCTAAAGTTTAGGGTTTCCTTGAGAATCAAAAAGAATAAGCCCTAAAAGAATTCACAAGCTCATTTGCATTTTATCATTTTATTGTGACACAATGTTGCATGACCAAGTGTAGGGTTTCGAGCTTCTCTACAAAATCGAATGCATCCACACTGTTGGTAAGTTGCTTTCTTGCTAAAAATATTGATATTCCTTCATTTTTGTACAAGAAAATATTGCAGGGTTCTCTTGGTGACAAAAAAATGATGGAAAATGCATTACTCTATGGTATACCCTCTGTTATGTGACACTTTCAATGTGTCATCTTTTCCTTTTTGAGTATGGAAAACTCTTGCTGCGTGTATGGCCATTATTCCGATCTTATTTTCTATAGTAGAAGAGCTCTCTGTTTCTTACGCATGAGATTGTTCTCATGTATCCAATACTTCCCTTGACCATTCATTCCTTCCAAAATCTTGATCTGCATCAATACATGATTCTGTGGTTGCATTGCAATTTCTCTGTAGAATTAGAAGAATGAGGAAAATTCTGGCCAGAGGAAGACTTTGAAGATGCAAAGGACTTAGACCCTTTGAATTTGATACATCATACTTAGAAGTTTCAACTTGAACAATTGACTTTCCATGTAATGTTTCTTTCACTGTGGAATTCATTTAGCACTTTACATTCTCCTTCACAACTAATCCTCACTCAGATGACTGACCTAGACTTGTGAAGTTT
Source organism: Sequoia sempervirens (assembly GCA_007258455.2). Classification (NCBI taxonomy): domain Eukaryota; kingdom Viridiplantae; phylum Streptophyta; class Pinopsida; order Cupressales; family Cupressaceae; genus Sequoia; species Sequoia sempervirens. The sequence continues at coordinate 222,831,734 of VDFB02373365.1, forward strand.
TCTCTCAAACCATAAACTGGCTGGTTTTTGTGAAATTTTATGGGTTTTTTCATCTAACTGTTTCCTAATTTTTGTCCAAAAATCATGAAAACTCAGTTCGTGGTTTGTGAGATATGACTGTCACTGTCATGATTGTCCTCTAATGAACTATTTTTTTTTTTACTGTGTGTTCCCCTATATGGATTGTTAATGATGCTTGATCAACTGTATGATTACATTATATCATCCATAAGTGGTTAGAATTTCCTTTGAATATTGAAGTTGTCCCTTGAACTGTGTATCTTTGACTCAATCTTGGCTATCCTTATTTGAAATAACTACATTACTGTCTTTACCATAAGTCTGTCCCTATTTCCTTTATTCATAAAGGACATACCCCCTTGGTAGCTATGTAGGACATACCCCCTTGGTAACTTTCTGTTTCCCTAGTTTTCTTTGCAACAAGGAATATCATTTGCATATTGACTAAGCTACTAGCTTGTGTTGCTATACCTTTTCCCACTAGCAGTAGACATAGATGAAACTTGGACGAAAAACAATTTTGATTGAGTGGAAACTGCAGATGGAATGATATTTTATGGTTTTGAACTAAACAATAATAAACCTTGAGGTCTTAAAGTTCCAACTTCATGAGCTTTTGTCTTCTTGTCATTGATAACACCTCTTAGCTTGAGACCTATCTCATTTCTTGAACACCATTACATGCTTTGTCTTGTCCTGGATATGATTTGATTGAAAATTCTATAGCATGGTTTGTAGACTACCCCTCTAGTGTTCATATTCATCCTTGATAATCACTGGTTGCCTACTGATTTCCCTTCGATAGGTTCATTTTCATGGTAATCTTGTCACACTTTAGCATCCTATTCTTGAAGGTTTGTCCTATCTTATCTAGTTGTCACCTTATGTTGTCCATAGGTCTTCTCTTTTGATTGGAAGTTCTCCTCTCTTTGAAAGTTCATTTACTTGGGATTGAAACCTTAAGGACTTCCCTCTTTACACTTTATGTGACTGAGCTAATAAATAGGCATCATCATTTGCATTCTTGCTTTTATCTTAACTACTGCCCCATTATATCAAAGTGACTATGTAGGTGACTACTATGAATTGCACCCATTTTAATTTATAAAATTTACACTTTATTTCCTCTTTTGTAACTAAGAGGACAGTATGCCGGGCTCAACCCTTGTGGGAGCCACATTTTCTCCACATACTGTAATTTTGAGCAAGGTAATCCTGCAATGGAAAATGTACCTATACCTGCAAAGTGAACAAAGAAGTTAATAAAATAATGAAGTTCAAAGCTCGATGATGATTAGATGATTATTTTCTTTCTTGAATCATCGTGATGTTGATGTATTTGATCTTGTGATGCTTTTATCTCTAAATTTCTGATATGATGCTTATTAAGAAACAAATTGAATGCTTGTTTGTTTGGTATGTAAGAGTGTTGGAATCCTGAGCTCTAACACACTTACTTTTGAGCCTTTCAAGTACTTCATGTAGAAAACAACAAAACTTTGAGGAGGGGTTGAAGATGAAGTTGATCAACTATGGAGTTCGTCATTCACGCAATGATAGATTCCTCCTCTCTTACATGCCATTTCTTTCAGTTATTCAATCTCTTTTTTTTATTGTATCATATCATTTATTCCCACAGCTTGTGTGGGAACCCTATGAACATATTATTTTGCAATGAATATAACAGTTATTTTATGCAAAGTTTGAAAACAATTTCACTTTTCTATAAAACAATTGCATGCAATAAATTGAAAATTCTTTCTATAGCATTATTTGAATGAACACATGAGGTCCTTAGAAAAAAAATTATGTACCTTTCTTCTCTTCAAGGTAGAAAGTATTAGTGTTGTACCAGCCTAACCTGAATGGGTTGGAAAGAAAAAATTATGTAACAATTAGCTTTTTGTTATGAATGCCACAATATTTATAGAATCTATCAAAATCATTAGAACAAACTTCACCACCATTATTAGTCCTCAAACATTTTATCTTCTTTCCAGTCTACAACTCAACCATTGCTTTAAGTTCTTTAAATTGAGTGAAAACTTTAGATTTAATCTTTAGAAAATATACCCATGTCTTACTATGATCATCAATATATGAAACATAATATGTGGATTTTCCAATCAAAGGAACATCTACAGGACCAAACACATCAAACTAACTAAGATCCAATACACCTAAAGATTTATGAGAACTCAAGTAAAACTCAAAATGGTTTTGTTTTCTATAAATGTAATGCTCATAGAAATCAAAATTAAGATTAAAAAAAAAAAAAATCAACAAGGTTTTTATTTTTCAAGGTCCTTAGACCCTTTTCTCCAATGTGGCCAAATATCTAGTTCCATAACTATGTATTCTTCTCTATAGGTGACTTTGATTCAAAAGAAAGATCACCCTTGGGTACCCAAAAACCATGACCATCCGCTAAATATGAAACCCCCACCTCTTCCAATGGATTAGCCATAGACTTGATTTTTACAAAAGTACTATTACACTCAATAATACATGCATCAAGCCTATAAAAAATTCAATATATGACACCTCTAGCAATCACCATACTACCTCTAACCATCTTGCATCATGCATAAGAAAATACTATGTGCACACCCGCATCTATTAGTTTCTCACGTATAACAAATTTTGTGCTAATCTAGGGATATGCAACACACCATTATTCCTTTTTATTTTAACATTAGGAAATGTGATTCTAAATTTACCATAGACAACAATATTTAAACAAGAATCATCACCCAAGTACACCTTACCTCCATTAAATTATTCATATTCAAAAAATCAAATCTCTATTAGAGGTCATATGGAAAGATGTGCCTGCATCAATTAACCATGCATCATTACTTACACGAGTTGCCAAAGATGTAATGAATGCATCACTATCTTCAAAATGACTTAAAATAAAAATCAAATTTCTTTTTTTCTTCTTTTATTCTTTGCACTCCTTATAAAATTTTCTAGGCTTGCCCTGGGCAGTTCCAACAAATAAATTTATACTTTTCAAGAGATTTGGATCTCCCCTTGGACTTGGATTCATCATGCTTGCCATTATTCTAGCCATTTTCCTTAGGTATTCCACAAATATTTAGATCCTCCTTGGAACTTATGGATACCTTCCTCCTCATCTCTTCAAAAAGTATAGAACCCACCACATCTTCAATCTTCAAGAAAATAAAAAAATACTTCCAATAGCCATATCAATAGAATCTTGCAAATAAAAAAAATAACAAAGAAACATTTGACATTTATCCTCCTTGTCCCCAGCATATTGAATGCTTCTAAGTGGTCTCTAATTCATGCACCCTCTTCCATTCTCAAGGAATACAATTTCTTCCTCAAGAAAAACTTATTGACTAAATATTTCGCTTGATACATCTCACCAAGTTTCTTCTGTAGTTTATATGCAAAGTTATTTTCATGGAAATTGATTAAAACAAAGTATTCAAAGCACAATATGATTAGACCTTTGGCTTTACGGTCCATAACATCATATTGAGCAACAAAAGTAGGATATTTGAGCCTTAAAAATTTCTCATCAATAGCATCCCACAAATCTTGATCTATCAATAGATCTTCCATCTTCAGCTTCCACATCTCAAGATTAGTTCTAAAAAATTTATCCACCTCTATTCTCCCTAATGAACTTGCCATCTAAAAAATTCTTGCAACAAGATCACAAAGTATCTTCTACACAAGCTCCCACTCAAATCTGGATTAGTTCAAAAAACCCAACAACCTGCAATTGAAACCAAAGGTGATCAAGCTCTAATACCACTTGTAAGGAAGTTAAGGTAACTTGAAATAACTTCCTACACTAATCTTGAGAGGAGGGTAATGCAATTTTTTTTAGATCTTTGCAACATTTATACAAATTAAACAAAAGTAAACATAAGTATCATGCATACCACAACATAATGATTTACATGGGGAAAACCCTTTCAAGATAAAAATCCCACACTCCAAAAGTTACCCAATATATTATTTAGAAATCATGAAGATTACAATATACTTGCAGAGCAAGCTTCTCACATGAGTATAACCAACAAGAGATCTAGAGGCAACACACCAGTTATCAGATTCTCAAAATACATCATAATACATAGTTGTAATATAATTCCCTCATAAAATAGGGTTTCCTTCTAGAGAAAGACAAACCAACAAAATATCTCTTTAGATTTGAGACATAATGATGAGTGATCCAAATTTATAATAATAAAATATGGATTTTGGGGCATTGTCCCTAAACCCTCGTCGGGGAATGTGACCCTTTGATCCCTATCGAGGGATGCCCCCCTAGACCCTACAAGGGGGTACCCCCCAAGCTCAAATATATTAACCTGTTATAATCATACAATTGAGGCACCATTGATATTAGAAAGAAGAATCTTCATTTCCTCAAAGGGAGTGCCCATTCAAGATAATCACCAAATAATGTGACCCATCTATCTACCTATCCTCATTTTAAGAACTATTAATGTTAATAGACATTTGTGATAGGGATGCCAAAAAACTTGTATAAGTCAAGCAGATTAAAATTGACTATATTTTAACCTATAAAAATTGGAAGTTATTATAATTTGTGTCCCAATGTGTAAGGATATCACATAAGATAATATTGGAAGGAGAATTCTATGGTATGCTAGCTACTTGACTCAAACTTGCTCAAACTAACATACCCCACTCCATAGTTGTAATCTAAGCTATTAGATGAAGGAGCCACTCAAGGTTTCCTCGCATGCTTGTAGAATACACTAAATATAACCATCTTTTGTTATAAAATATACCCATGCTAGTCCTACTTTTTTTTAAAATACTAAAAATAAAATTTAAATTATTGAAAAACACAACCTTCCCAATTCTATCATATCAAGTAATGGTTTGTCAACTATAAATAATAATTTTAAAGCTTGGTATGATTACTCAAATATCATAATACTTCTCAAACAACCCCAATATTTTTTAAACTACTTTAGTAGACATAGAATAATCCCTAGTTTAGACCAACAATTTTTAGGCTATCCCCGAAACCCTAAAATTAAAAATCTAAATTAAAATTTACATTAAAAAACTATATTTTTTAATATTTATCTATTTTATGGAAGATAAAAAATATTTCAACCCCAACATCATACAAAACCATTATAAAATTTTCTTAAGGCAATGAAAATACTAAAAATGGAAAATTTAAGTTATTATTTAATTACATAGCTATTTAGTTGTTTCCCCTCTAATAGATTATGTATATGCAATTATGGTCTCATAATTTTCATTCTGACTATAATATTGCATAAAAAATATAATTGGAAATTATAGCTCAATCTTCTCTCAATTATGTAAATAAAATTGAATAGTAAAAATACCTAAAATTGAATATATTAACCCTTCTAGATATGATAATTTAACCATTTTGTAGGTTATTTGGCATGTTATTGGTTTTATTTGTATTACAAAACCTCAATAAAATGACAATTCATCTTGTTTATTTAGTTATCTAAAATAAATCTCCATGTTGTCCTTTCACTTGAATATGTCTTTTTTGTTTTATAGGTCTATGACAGAGGTGATGAAAGCTTTGCACCCTTGATTTGGCTTAACTTCTAAAATTGATGCTCAGACTTATTATTTTAGCAAATCAATTCTAAGTGGAAAATATGTACTTGTACCCATTTTTATACATTCATATATGGGCCAACATCATGAGTCCAATGATGAAAATTCCAACCAAAACACAATTATTACACAAGAATGATGGATATTTTTAGGACTACAAACCTCCCTTAATCCTTTTTGGATCATTTTAATATGTAACCTAACTCTTTTTTTCTTCTTTACTGATTTAGGCTTCATCCACCCTAAAATTTCACATTTTACCTACTTTAGTGAAGTCACCGCAATGGAAACTAGGTAGTAGTCCCAAATCACCACAACGAGTCATGCAACCACTATGGTGGTCACATAATCATATTGGTGCTCTTAGAAGTGCTAGATTTGATCATGCAACTTCCATGGTGGTTGCATATTCATCATGATAGTTTCAGAATTCCCCTCTTTAGAATGATATTTTTTATATTATCATTTCACCTCCATATCTCCATCTATCCTATCATTTTTCTTTCCTTTCATTCAAAATATTACAAGAATGTCCATTTGTGTTATAATAAAATGTAAAATCCTTGTTTAGGATAAGTTTTTCTTAGAGACTGAAGCTTGATTATAGGGATTTCTCCATAAGATAATTCCAATATTTACTTGTAGATATTTTTTTCACTTTGACATCTATTAGGTGAAACCTATACATAGACCTTTACTATTCCATTTTTTTCCATACTAGCAACCTCATACTTAAAGAAATTTACTAAATTCAATCTCCAAATTACAACATTCTACTCAAATCTTTAGCAACATCAACCAAATTCTTTAATCCCACTACTTATCATTTTCATCAAAATTCTTTACTACAATATTTTCTCTATGACATTTTCAATTAGTTAGCTACATCACAAGATAATAGGGTGGTATTTTCTAACGTCATCTTTATTTTTATACTTCATCAAACTTTCTCCTAGTCTACAACATTTAGCCAAAGGTCATATTTTTTTACTTTGTTAATATAGATGTGTGAGTTTACAGATTAGTATAATAGATGTAAGCTTTTTAATAATTATATTAATATCTAAATTATTTAGTTAGTTTTATTTTATTTCTTATATGCAAAACCTAGTCAACAAATCAACATTTTTTTTGCATTCTTAGTACATAATAAGATTATAACAATGCATAATAGAAATGTAACATTAAATATGTCACTAGAATTACATGTAAGAGGATACATAATTTATAAATTATTTTCCATCCAATTCTACCCTATCCATGTTCCTTGAAGACATATCACTTATTAATTAACTAAGTTTTAAGTAAAAATATAATTATAAGTTATCTAGGATTTGCAAGGTGAATGACACCTAATCCCAACAGATTTATCTCCTCTAAGATTATTTTAGGAACCATTTCTACATACCTAGATCCCTTTCAAATCCTTGCTAGATCTTGGTTGATAACTCACAATATGGTCATCACACTTAAATCCTTGCTCATGTTGGTCAATGACTACCTTTTCTAAGCATTACTATAGTCATTACAACTACCTTCCTATATTTTTCTCAAAATATGCCTTCATGATGACAATTACATTATGAAGTTTGATTATTCATTATGGAAGTTTACTTCAAAGAAGAGGGATATGGAGAGGGGTTCAAGGGGTTCAAGAAGTTAGGTCCTTGGAAAATATCAAAATGGAGCATCATTCTTTTTTATTTCCACAAGCCTATATAATTAGTAGGTAGTCACTAAGAATAAGTCCTTGAGTGTTTGGAATATTTTCTAACTAGTTGTAGGCTTATGCATCAAGGTAATTTTGGATTCAAGTTATAATTTATTTTTTAAATGAATTGCATTGTGGTTCCTCATTGTTCTTTGTTTTATTTTCAATGTGGTATTGCAAGCCCCAAGCTACCTTTCACTATGCACTAGGGTCCTGACTTTAGGTGTCATATTATTTTAATCAAATTTCAAAACCCTTTTTGAGAGTATCACTATCCCTTCTAAGCCTATTGATATAGCTTTGATATAATCTTATCAATATTTAATCTAAGAGAGAAAATTAGGGGCACTTAAACTTGGGTGCAATATATTTATATTGATTCCTCTCAATCAAAATGACTATTATCTTGATCAAAGTGATTATTGTTTATGGGTTAGCATTCTAAAATTTATTAATGTGCATAATGATATTTATAAGTCTTTTTCTTGGACTCAAATTATCTCTTAATCGATTTCAAGTTATCTTTTTATCTACATTAGAATGAGTGGGTTGTTGGTAGATTGGTAAGATTCATTGTGGCATAAATAACTTAGATGAAAATATTTTTTTGGTCATCCCCAAGAAGGTATCACAAGTCTATGTATTGTTTGATTGTAGCATAGCCTAAAGCACAATCCTCTAATCTTAAATTTCTATCTACTTAGTTGATAGGGTATATTTATCTTAAAATTTCTCTTATTTGTATATATTGTGTAATTTTAATTTACTCTCTTTGAAGTCTAGTTTTATGTTTGGAATTGAGGATAATAAAACTAGTTTTACTCATTAGAGTATGTATTTTCTCATAATGATATTTGGATATTTGGGATCCCAAAAATGTAGAAAAATAAAAATTATTTTATCTATTTAAATTCATCCTAAATGCATAGAGTGAACACAGAAAAATAAAGGAAAGTGTGCATAAATTTTGAAATATAATTTTTGGTCATTAATTTTGAATTGTTGATTATAGTGCACACATAATAGTGACAATGAAAAATTCTATTATCAACATGTATTTGTTGTATGGTACTTAGTTTTACCCCTTCATTTTATTTGGAGATGCAATTCACTAATAGATTCTCTCCTAGGAGATTATAGAAATTGGATCACCTAAAAAAAATCTTATGATAATGATAATGTTTTTAGTGAAACTAATGGGTTAAATGAGCAATTTAGTTGAAGTGGGCATATTTAAAATTTTCTACAAAAGAGATCTAAGAGATAGTAGATTAGCTTATGTGAAGATTATTAATTTGCATAGTGAAGAATAGAACATTTTTAATGATGAATGTAAAGTGTTCAAAAGATTTGACATTGGAATCTCACAAGAATCATAACTTTGTATTCAGTCCTTAGGTTTAAAGCTTTGGATTTTGAATTTTTATCAAAGGGAATCTTAGAGAAATATTTGTATCTGGAAAAAGATGGTTTTGAATTGGTATTTAAGAGACCACTGGACATTACCATAATCATAGAAAATGAATTGATATTTAAGAGACCACTGGACATTACCATAATCATAGAAAATGAATAACTAAGTTACTTGTTCAAATACTCAAAATAAATAAAATAATGTCTAATATTTAAATTTATGTGGTACATTGAAATTTATGAAAGAAATAATGTAAACAATAATAAGGGACCTTGTACTTAGTGGTGATCTAGTGTATTCAAAATTTAATAGAGATGTATTGCACTTAAGTTCAATATCTAATTGTCAGATAAGAATTGATTGTTTTCTATTTAATCTTAGAAGTATTTCTATAATAACATGTCGTGACCCAAAAAAATATGATGATGTAGGATTCAATGAACTACATTAGATATATTTAATTGTGAGATGACATTGAGTGAGACTTGTTAAAAATTTGTTGTTTACTATCATGAAAAGAGTGTTGTACACTTTTGTACAAGAAACAATTTTTGTTTAATTATGTAAAATTAATTTTTATTTTTGGTGTGTATTTATAAAGTAAGCTTAGCCACATTAAATATTTGTTTGGGTATACTTGCAATTTTTTTTGTAACATTGGTTATATATTTTATGTATGGGTTACACATTGGAAAAATGTTTAATATTGAGAAAATTAGTACCAGAAAGTAAATGTTGGGGTCAATGGTTTTGTTCACTCATGATTTTGAGGCACATGGTTTTACCTATAGAACTTGGTTGTTTTGAGTGATCTTAAATCTATAAAACCAAGTACATATTTAGTGGTTGGGGTTGGCTTATTCAATCATTGGTAGTTTGGCTTGGCTATCATTTGTATTGAGCTCTCTTGTCAAGAGTGCATACGTGAAGCATGATATGGGATGTGTGGTTACATGCTTGGACACGTTGAGGATGCATTGGAGGAATTTTATGTTTCAAAATTATTCATGGAAACTCTATAAGTGTATACTAGTATTTTATTGTTTCAAGAATAATTTACATTGAGTGTGGATGCTTTTAGAAGCTAGACATTTCCTCCTTGAGTGTTTTCTCAAGGTATATCTTGTTAAAATTATGGTATGTCTTTGATCTTTGAATTATGGTTATTCTATAATCTCTTATGCATGTGTTTCACTCATTGAGTTATGTAGGAAATGGTTTGATCAACCTAATAATTTCTTAAAAAGTGGTATCAGATCCATGGTTGTGATTGAGGGGGGTAAGATATCACTATTTTTTAACCCATGTTTATGTAGATATGATGCAAATTTAAAGCCATGAAAATGCTGGAGAGATTTCATACATTTCAAGGTATGAGATGTGTAAGTGTGGAAAAAGTAAACTAAATACAATTAACTACACCTCTTAATGAAACATTGTATAAAAATTAAACATGAATTAAACTAATTTAAAAACACAGAAAGCGTGAATGTGTCTCATTGTCTCCTATCTCCAAAGATTTATCAAGTTACAGAAGCTCTCAGATTTATAAGCACTATAACTGTTTAAAATGCCTATCTAGAGAACGTAATGGATGCTAAACGCAATGATGTGATGATTGCTGATGAATTCTAGATAATATGGAGCTATTGTAAACTATCCTAGGATGAAACCTGCTAAATGGAAGCTACCGTAAAAACTAATGATGATGTCATGATATGAAATCTAATAATGCCATGATGCTATGATGATACTAAAATGCTAATGCTAATGCTTATGATTGCTTGGTTGCTTGAGTACTAATTCCTGTAGAGTAAGTTTTCATAAAAGATGATAATTCTCCCAGGGGCCCTTTTCATGCTTCAAAAGGCTGTATATATAGATTTTCGGCAACAGTTTTGCACAAGGGTAACACAACAGAGGCTGAGATTAAATCTGGAGATTTGAACGGTACGAGATAAGAAGGTGGAGCTGATCATGGAGGATTGTTCCTCCCCATGAAAACACTAGGAAATATGAGAGGAAAAATTTGAGGCAGAAGATTGAGAGGATTGCCTGCAGGTTTGTCCTCAAGGCTTTTCCCGTGAATGGCAGTTAAATTAATTAGATTTGAAAAATCCAATTTTATTGGTGAGTGAATAGAGGGATTTGATTTATGCATTTATTTGAATATATTTGATTTATTCAAATTAGAAAATTAGGAAGATTTAATTAAATAAAACAAATATTTGATATTTGCCCATTTAATAAAGAGGAATATGATAAGATAATTAAATAACACAAATTATTGAAGTTGTGTATTTAATTTAATGGATAAAGTATAGAAGAAATAATAACGATTAAATAAAACAAAGTATTTAATTTCAAGTTTATTTAATTAAGAGGAAAATAATATGATAAAATAGAAGAATTAATAGTGAACTTAATATAAATAAATATTTCTATTTATTTACTAAGTAGATGAATTTAGGATTAATTAATCAAATAAATCATATTTAATTAATTAGATTCTCCAAACCATTTTTAGGTGTCTACAAGATGTGTTGTGTAAGTTGTGAAAATGTATATTTCGGGTTTTGGGATGTACATATTTGTGGTTATTTTTTACAAATATGAGGTTTGAATTTTTTTTGGAAAAATGACTTTTTTTGGGTGTTCACATGAGGGTTTTAGGGGGAGTTTCAAAAATAACCTCTTAAGAAAAAATGAACCTCACCATTGGATCCAAGAGGCCTAAGAGATGAATATTGACAAAAAAATTGACCTAGTTTGGCCACCAAGGCTTAGAGGAGAGAAAAATGTCCCCTTCTTGGTCATATGGTTATATGGTCACAAAATTTACAATTTAAAAAATTAAATAAAAATAACATGAATTTTTTAAAAATTAAGTCAAGGGTCTATAGACTCTTGTACTAAATGATAATTATGGTAGAGCTACTAGTAGTCACTAATAGTGATAGGTCCATTGTATGAGGCTATCAACCCATATTGATCTATTGTTGGCCCCTAGTCATAGTCAATGGTTGGTGTTGTCAAGATGCAATGCACACTTTGGAGAGTGGTGTAGTGACTCTCTTTCCAACTAAAAAAATGGAAACACTTTCTAGGTTATGGGTGACCTGAACTTAGAGTGAATCTCTAGAGTGTTGGTGTCAATAGTGACTTTATCATACTAGTTAGCTTGTATCCTAACTAGGATAGTCCTATTCACATTTATTAAGTCTCCACTTAGGGATTTTTAGAGTTTTGTCTCACTTCATAACGTTGATACATGTGTCCTCATCATTTGAGACACTTATCGTATGCACACTTTACTCTTGCTCACACACTTGTCAAGTGAGCTCACAAGTGTTGCACATTTAGAGGGGTAGTCAATCATTGTCTCCTAGCTTCCTACCTCATCTACCTTGTCTATATATGCAAGGTACCTCATAATTGTATTTGCACACTCTTCATATGTATATTGATAGAAATACTTTTGTGCTCATATTTTATTCATTTGCAAAAGGTTGTTTCATGCTTTTAGATCTTGGCATTCTCTAACATGGTATCAGAGTCATAAGAGTGCATTCCTTCCTATGTCAAGGTGACTCCTACACATAGCTCTATCATTGAAGTTTTGTGGAACCAAACAGAAAATTCCATTGCATTCGAAAGGCCTAAGAAATAAAGAACTACCTTTTGTTTCATCAAATTTGATAATTTTTTATTTTTGTAATTTTTTTGCCATTGTACAAAAAATTTAAAAAATAAAAAAAATTAGCTGAGAGCCAATCTTCCCTCTACCCATTTTTCTTTTGTGGGTTGACATTTTCTCGTTTGCAAGATTTTTGGCCTATCAACATATTTGGTGGAAATGTATTTATTGCAAGTTTCACAGGCACCATTGGGCCCTATCTATGGTTTCAAGTGCAAGATTGTAGCACCTAGTTAACTTTTTGTATTAAATATGTAGCCAGTTTGACCTATTTGTAGGAAATTGGATTTTTTTGTGCATGTTGCAAATAAACTTGGTTGCAGGTTGACTACCTATCAGGGCTTATCTCTATTTGGAAGGCGTAACCTGTGAAATCATTATTGATTGTTGTTCAAATTTGACAGAGGCATACAACTTTGTGCATTTTCATCCAGAAAATTGATTTGATCTACCTTCATAAGGCATGGTTTTACATCCAAGGAAGCCTTCTAAAGTTCCATGGCCATTGGTGAATAGATCTACGAATGAGACTTATGCATGTATGCCACTTGATCTGCACAAATCTAATTTGTCTCTCAAAGGAAGAAGAGGCATTCAGTTATTCAGCCTTGAGGATTTGATATTCATGTTGAGTGCCATTGCTAGTAGCTGGTAGCAGATCATACAAGAAACATTTATGCCTACACCCTATACAATTTGCATGGATCTTTCACAACTTACACTCCCTAGCATACCTTCCAACCGAGGTCTTCATCCAATGAAATTTGAATCGACCCCTTCTCCTGCATGACCTATGTCATTGTGAAGTAATGCTCTCTATACTTAAAGGAGGCCCTGGAGACTAGAAGCTTCTGCCAGCAAGGAAAGTTGGTTAGCAAGAAGACAAAGGAATTGGAGGCGTCATACAACTAGACTCCATAGCTTGGTGCTTCAACAACTCTTTTGACCTAGTCACCTTTCTCAGCCACACACGGCCTTCACACCTCATCAACTGCGCCTTTCTCAACTACCTCCACCAATGTCATACTATGTAGAGGTGTTCTTATCAATGGCTTCATCACCTGGATTTTTTCTCCCTACATGGCCTGCTATAGGCATTATACACCAATGGAAGTTATTGAAGCAGTCAAACCCCCCAAAAACTTCCCACGTAGTCCTCAATGGCTTTGCAATAGCCTCCAACGCCCCTTCAACGGTCAACACATTGACTATGGTCTTCTTTAGCCCTCAAACAACCATTAGTATTTAATGCTAACCTTAAATGGTCACCTATCATTTTTCTTGTGTCCGATGTAACTGCTAGTGGTTAAACAACCATTAATATTCAATGCTAACCTTAAATGGTCAAGGCAAATAAGACAGTCTAGTCAAAATCTTGTAAAGGGGGCTAGTTTTTACACTTTTACATACCTGAGTCAGATATTCAAGTGTGAATAGTCTATAGGAAACTGATTCTACCATCTAAGTTTTAGCGTCAATATGATTTCAAAATTGTACTTTTTTAATCTATTTTGTAACCTCTAAAAATTAATGTACTTTTTATAATTTTCAACAAGGCATAACTTTCACCCTATTTGTTGAAAACTGACAAAAAAAATTTAAATTCATAAATTATTTTAAAGATTATAGATTTGTAGTCAAAATTAAGTTTTGGAAAGCTTATTTTATATATATATATATTTTAAAATATCTATGAGTTATATATGAGTGATTTGGCTTCCAAATTTAACCAAAACTTGTAAATCTTATCTTGGATCTTTTTGGGGGTCTACATTCCAATATAATACAATTTTGGGGGGTTTGTAAGGTACAATTCAAGTGCCTTGTTGTGAGTGCATCATGAATCCTAAAATTGGTTTTTTAACAACACGCAATTTCCACACATGGAAAGTCAAAGTACAACAACTTCTTCAATCTAAGGGATTATAGGAAATGGTCAATAGACAAAAAATGCATTTTACTATAGATTTTGAATAGTTTACTTATCAAAATGAGTTAGATGAGGCAATGGGCATCATTGGTATCCATGTTTCTGATAATTTGTAATTCCATATTAAAAAATGTACAACTTCTAAGCAAATGTGGGACAAGTTTAAATATCTCCTTGGTACAGTTGACGAGTTCAAAATACTACGATTGGATGCTAAATTAGCAAATTGTCTCTTGATTCATTCCCATCTATTAAATATTTCTTGGTCCAATTTAAGTATTTTCTTTCTTGACTTAAGGATTGTGGTAAAAAGGACAGGTAAAGAACGTGTCTTCTTGGTTTTGTCAAAGTTAAAAGGTCCTTATCAAATATTTGTTTCTTCTTTCTACTATATAATGGATGCTCTTGGAACAAGATTTACAATGCCTTATTTTGAGCAATTTTGTGATAGAGTAACACAAGAATATCTAATTTAATCTCTATGAATTCTATCACCTCTTCAAAAATTCAAGAATTAGTTGCTCAATCATCTAAGGGAAAGCAAAAAATTAAAGATCAAGTTAAGGGATCAAAATTAGAGACTCAATTGGACTCATCTCCTTGATTGAAAGGGAAAAATTCAAAGGAGAAGCCCAAATGTACTTAATGTAAGAAACCAGGGCACGAAGAACACCAGTATTATAAAAAGAAAATTGATGACTTAAGGCATCTTCTTCAACAAAATTAAATTCAATCTCTTGCATTTATATAGGTGGTTCTTTTTCTCCATCCACACCATATGCATATTCAAGAAAGGATAAGAATAAGGGCATGGCACTCTTTTCTTCTGCAAAAAATACATCACACAAGTGGCTTCTTGATTTTGGGGCATCGCACCACATGGTTGCATCCAAGGAACTCTTTTCCACATTTGAGCCTTGTTCATTCCCACCAATATTAATGTTGAATAACACTTATATTTCAGCTCTTAGAAAATGATCTATTGAAATTGAAGAACATTCAATGATGTACTTTATGTACCTTATCCACTAATCTCCTTTCCATTTATTAGACTACACATAGTAGCGGGTCAGTGCAAGATCATGGGGGTCCAAACTAAGCCCCTAAGTGGCAATGAAAATTCAGAAAAACAGAGTTAGGCAACTTGACATAAAAAATTGAATAGGTTATTAAAATAATTTGAAAAATATGTAAAAACAAAATTTGTAGAAAATTGAATGTAGTTACTAGATTACTAGTTCTTTTTGGAAAAAGGTAAATCTATTTTGTAAAAAATTGAAATTTCGATGCAGTAGTAATAAATTTTCAAGAAAAGATAAAAAAACAAGTGTATGTCTAACCAACCTAAGTACAAGAATTTTTTATTTTTTTTCTAAAACTTTTAATATAAGTAGAGGACACATGTCCAAATGTGCCGCATTTTTTTTGTAACTTTTTTGCAAGTAAATAATTAGTTGACTTTTTTATTAGAACATTTTAAAATTATTAAAACATGTTTGTTTGACCACCATAACTTGGTCAAGGTGGAGGATCACTATTTCAAGGAGGAACAAGAATTTCCTACTGATATTCTTGCTACAGCCCACAATGGGTCTGTGGAATTTTTCAAATTAATTAGATGGGTGTTCTTTGAAATTAAGGAGATTAAGCTGAACCAGAGAACCATGAGTAGTAAAATGGAGAAAGATGATGACAATAAAAAAAGAGGTAGTGGTAGTGGTAGAGCCACTAATTTATGGATGAAGGAAGAGAAGAAGTATATGGTTGAATGCCTCAAGAAAATTGTTGATGAGTTACAGGATTTCAAAAGCAACCATGAAGGAAAGTAGGTTGAGATGGAGGAGAAGCTGAGGAACATCAAAAACTCTCTCCACAAAGTGTTGGTTATGAGCCATAAGATCTTAAAATCCACTGCTGAGACCATGAATACCATGGTGGAGAATCTAGAAAATGCTCATCATGTCAAAATTGTTGTGTTTCTTGATTTGGACAAAGAGGAAGGGTAACCAAATAGTGGGGGACCGAGCAATAGGACCAGAGCGAATTTGAAAAGGAAGGTAGACCAGTCCTTAGTGAATATCCAGGAGATCAAGAAGTCTGCACTTAATATGAATAGATTGGAGCAGGAGGTGGCGGAGATCCTCAAAAATCTAGCCTAGTGGCTATTTGTTTTGTGGTCTTTTGTCAGTTTTTTGTTGCGCTGCCTTGGTTTCCACTGTTTCTTTCTTTGTGGGAAACTTTTTGTTTTTGTTGGGCCATGTTAATGTTCTATCTGTTGCTATCTTATTGTTAAGGGTTTCGGGATCCCTTTAAAACTTGTTTGTTCCATAATCAAAAAATTGGTCAAAAAATTATGAAATTTATTTTTTCTTATAATATGAGAAGCATAGAATGTGACACATCTTTTAGATTCAAAAAATGTGAAATAGTTTAAAAATATCAATTGGGACTTTAGTCATAATTTATGTAGAAAATCAATAATAATTATCTACTAAATTCAAAATAAGGCATATCTTATATTGGTAGAAAGATGACAATTTATTCAATAAACCCTTTTCATTTCATCAAATTTGGATTAAAAAAAATCGTTAGCCACAAGGGCGAACTTTGGAAAACTAAGAAAATTTTGTAAACACATTTTTTTAGTTGACTTTCTAGGTATGACAACCCCAAGCCAAATCCCAAGGCAATCTTGAGGAAAATCCTAAGCCTACTGATTCTTTTCAAATAAAATAGATGTCCGTAATATTATAATATATTTATGTTTACATTGTATTTCTTCTATACATTAAATTATATTATATGTCATAAGTTATTGCAATGTGTTCCTATTGCTTTCCATGCTTCCACATCAACAATTTAATATATGATTATATTATATATTGTATATTGTGTATTATATATTATGGGAAGCCCCCCCATGAACTTTAGTGCATCTGGTAAAGTTTTTTCATGTGATCGATGATGTTGGTGTGACACACCCCCCCAATACTATGATGACAAGGGAGAGATTGGACTTTGTGACCTCTTACCTACAACAGGATGCTTTAGCCAATTTATCCAAGGCCCCTACCTACTCCTTGTAATTATTTTGGACCAAGCATGAGTAAGGTTTTATTCCACATCGTGTAGTGTAAATATATTTAAGGGTTTCTTTAATGAACCTAAAACCATCATATTTTCTTCATTTTATTATGTTCCTCCATGTTGCATCATTCATGAAATACTTCCTTCTTTTTTGGTGCCTTGTTATACCTCTAGATTTGTCTTCCTCTACATTTTCTTGTCTTTATCTTTATCATAGCAAAATATGGGAACATGAACGAACTACCTTAGTTTTTCTCTCTCCTTCACCTTTCCTTCTTAGCTTTTGTTAGGTGGATCTATAGGTACTACCAAGAATTGAAACCTTGGTTCTAGGTTCCAAGGAACCTTTCGACTTCTTGTGTTGGTTCATTTCTTTATGTCATGGTTTACTTTGTGGTCAAGGCTCCTGTCAAGGCTTACCAAGGATGTAGGAACCTTTCAAAGGTTCCATAGGTTCTCAAAACCTATGGGAACCCCAAGTATTTTCTTCTTCACACCATATTTATCAAGTTTCCTTGGGTATTGAGAACTATTGATTCTTGGTTCCAATGGAACTTCCAATCATTTTCTTTCTTCCCTATGTTGCCTTCAACTTTGTGCCTTTTTACCTTTTTGGGACATAAATCAGGATCAAGAACCATCAAATTTTTTAAAAGTTCCCATGGTTCGTAGAACCATAGGAACCATTGATGCTAAGTCTCTATTCTTTTACACTTTGTTTGGGTTCACTCAAAACTAGGAACTGTTAGAGGTTCCTATGGTTTCAAGAACCATCAAAATTCTGACACTTCACTTGTCTTGTGCCTTTTTTTTGTTTTTGGTCCACCTCATAAGGGGTTCCTTAGGTACTAGGAACCATAGGTTCCTAGTTCCCTTGAATCATTTGACTTTACTCTTTTCCTTCACGCTTGGTTCCTCCCACTCCTTTGTTAGGGGTTTCTTGGGTACCAAGAACCAAAGGTTCCTTGTTCCCATGGAACCTTAGACCTTTTTTACTTGTCTCTTCTTCGTCAAGTGGGGTTTTTTTTTTGGTTAGTTCTTCTTCATCTAGGGTTCCATGGACACCAAGAACCAAAGGTTCTTGGTGGACTTAGAACATTTGACCTTATCTTTTGTGTTGTGCGTTTATGTGATGGGGGTTCCTTGGGTACTAGGAACTTGTTGGTTTATAAGTTTATAAGTTTTTTAGAGTCTAGACTTTGATCAAGATCAAAGGTACACATGTCTTCTATTTTGAGGATATAGTTGATAAATGTTTGATACTTGGAGTCTCAATTCAGTGAGAGTTTATTACATATACAATTATGATGATGATTATGATATCATGGATATTCATGTACATTTAAACATTGGCATCACAATCATGTTTTTAGTTGACAATTTGTGATACTTTGTTTGATTCATGATTACATGTGGTGTAGTGTTGTTTAGTGTTAGGAGGTTATTATTATCTCCTAGATTCTTTTTTGGTTCCTTGATTGTGGCTACTCAATTATGGATTTGTTGTAGAAAATTAAATATATATATAGATGATCTAGTTGTTAAGTCTTGAGAACTATAGGTTTTCTCATTCATTATCATAGTTTATAGGTTACTAATATGATGGTGATTTTATATGTTTAATTAGTTTGGGATCTACAAGTTATGTAGCTTTATTGATTGGCCACCCATTTGGTTGCAATGGGATAAATAAAATATGGTCTATCTATAGCCATAATTATTTTCAATGTTGATGTAGATTTAGTTAGTTGACCTTGTTTGTGGTCATTTATGCATTGGTATATTGCATTAGGATGGTAAGATGGATTTTTAGAGTTCCTAGATAGTCAATGATTGGGACAAAATTTTATTTATGATAATGTCATTGTAGTTTTCTTACATATTTTAGTGGGAACTTTTGATACTGATGTTTTTGTGGTGGTTTATCTTCTTGATTGGGAGATCTCTGTTCTAATTTATTCGCTAGAGCTACTAGTATTGTAGTTGAGTGTGTGTGGACCATGGGCGATCTTTATTTGTTATATGGAACTATGATCGATGAATTTTGTATGGGATAACTACAATTGATCCATGAGGATTCAAAGTATAATTAAGCCATTGTGCATCAGTCCTAATAAGATCATTTAATGTAAACTAAGCTTTAAGAAGCCATTATAACTAACATATTAAAATACGAAAGCTTCACAAACATCTATTCTAATCCATTGAAACTTATCCTATCGGGGAAGTGGTGTCACATTGATGTGGAATGGCGACCCTTTCTCAATCCCTTGGATAATGAGCTTGTTTCGATCAATTCTATTGAAGAGAATCGATGAAATTGATGAAAGATGTGTTGTAAAACATGATGAAAACTATTTTAACATGATAAATGCTATGATGACCGATGTAAATGTATGCTAATCTATTTTAAATGTATGCAAGATTTGAAAGATTAAAACCCTAATTTCAAAATATACTAAATGGATGTACCTAAGTTACCATGGAAGCCATTAATGGATGCTTTAAGCTAATAATGCAAGATTTAAACTAAAAAAGGCTAAATATGTGTTAAATGTAGATGCAAATGAGAGTGATTTTAGCAACATAAGTTTACTATTAAAAGATGGATCCCTATTCAATAGATGCAAGCTCTATTTATAGAATAGGCAAAATGAAACTAATGGTCAAGATTGAAAGGATTAATCAATGGTCAGAATGGAAGGAAAATGAAGGCATGGATCATGGATTCCCATCCGGGGTTAAGAATGTGAGATGATATTTAATCAAGGGCTTACATTCATCCAAACAAACACACTTTCAAAACTTGCACAAGAAGCTTTGTTGAAAGTTTGTTATAAAAAAGGAATATTCCCTTTTTCAAATGAGTGAAGAAAGAAAATATTCTCATGAGTGAGGAAAATTAGATATTTAGTTAATTAAAACCAAATTTAGTAGTGCAAAAGGGGAAGGAATATTCCATGAGAATATTCCTTTTGGAGGAATGTCCAATGGAGAAATATTCCCTTGCAAGTGGGAGGTTTAGATTTAATTAATATTTGATAATTAAATAAAGTTTCTATTATGCAAATTAGAGGGAATTAAATGATATTCATTAAATAAATGATTTAATGAAAAGGGGGATGTGATATGATATTTAATTAAATAGCTTAGGGTTATTTAATTAAATAAGAGGACTTAGGGATTAAATTAGATAATTTAATTTATCCAATTTAATAGGACGAAAGGTTAGTATGAAGGGGGTGAATTAACCTAATTAGGTCAATTAGATTAATGGATGAAATTGATGTGATTAATTAAATAGCTAGGCTAATTTAATCAATTAAGCGAAAAGAGGATGGGTTTTAGGATGAAATGGTGTTAGTATATCAGATTCAAGCGCATGATATTATTCAGTAAATTTTTTAGTGTCTATAGGAACTATCTTCATGTGATTAGAGATGTTGACATCTTGGTTAACCATCATGGATGAATCTTGGAGTCTTTAGTTGAGGTTTCAATTTATGACATTGATTTTCATAGGTGATCCTTGGTTCAAAGGATGTTTGGTATTATATCTTGGTTTACTTTGGATATTTGTTGGATTTTTTTCATGATATAGGTGCTCTTCGAAGAAAATATATGTTTATTAGAGCATGTGATGTCTTAAGAGGAGATGTTAGATCATGAGGGAATGATGCATTCCTGATTCTAGAAGTTGGACCTTTGATAGTGATCTAGATAGTTCTCTTTGTATTGAGTACACTATTCATATACATTGGAGCTTCATCAGAGTATGGTATTACATTTGTATATTAGCATTAAGGCTTGGGTGAGATTGGATTTCTCTTGAGTTTAGAGATATTTTTGACACATTTACTCTTTGGATATTTTAGTAGGAAGACTAAAGAGACTTCACCTAGATATGGACACGAGTTCATGATGAACCTATAGAGGATATTGTTCTTGTATAGATTCACTATGGCTTGGTGTATCCTAGATTAGCAATCTCATTCCACACTCTTAGTCTCTTCAAAAATAATCATTTAATAGGTATCTCCCATCATTGCTTTTAGATGCATTATATTGTATGATTTGTATTCTCATGGATGTAGATCTTGACATATTCTTGTTCTAGTTCTAGAGGGTTAATTTGAGGAGATGTTTTGGAATTTTTGTCTCCTTGTGCATATGAGTTTGATTTAAGATGTCATTTATGAGAATTTTAAGATATTTTATTAGGCTTATTCTTGGATAGGGAATGGACTTGAGTTTGATCCTCCTTTTATAAAGAATACTACATCCATGTTGGTTATATGAGATACACATAATTTTTGTTTGATCTATGAGATTGAATGGTTGGGTGTTGTTAAGGCTTTTTAGTTAGAATTGCGAAGAATATCTTACTTGACACAACTTAGCACTATAAGGTGTTGGTAGAAGGACATGTTATGTGATATGTTTTACAGTGTTTTTTTTTGTGACTGCTTAGAGGTTCATGTTGAACACATGGTATCATGTGGTACTTGGGAGAGTTTTGGTGAATTTTAATGAGATATTATGCAATGAATGTTATTGCATGTGTGGATAATTATGATCTTTGTTACTACATGGTTTGATTATGAGTGACAACTTGGTTTGAGAGTTGATTGGTAGACTTGGTATACCTTGATATATGTTTATATTTGACATCACCCATATAGAGGGGGTTCTTGTATGTGTATGCTCTTTATAATAGGTTTTATACATGGAGTTTGTGATTATTATTTATGGGTTGTATATGAACTATCAGAATGAGTCCTACTAATGGTTTTGGATACTTTTTTAGGTATGGGCGATGGGATGTATTAGCATTGTTTATGGTTGCTATTATTATTCACGTGTATTTTTCCCTTGGTAATAGCTTGGATCTTTTTTATCACTTGGATTTGATGATTGTGTTCTTTGGATTGGTGCATCTTCATGCCTTGGCTTGTTTCTTTTTCTTCCACAGGTGGCATGTTGGACAATGAGAGGAGTTCTTGATTGATATGGTGGTCACATTAAATATTATTACAAATATCTTGATGGAACAAGAGAGCATGTTGGAAATTTATATGATTTCATGGATGTCTATGATGATTTATTTCATCAATTAACCATTATGCAATATATACAAGTAAGAGAATGTTAGGAAAAGGGTTTTTTACACCTTGCTTAAGAAAGAATTATTTTAATTATGTAAATACATATTATTTATGATGCATATTTAAGAGGTTTGTTTGGAAACATTAAATATTTATTTGTGTCTACTTATAAAGTTGAATGTGACATTAGTTGGATACTATATGTGTGGCTTACAAATAAAAAAAAAACTTAGTACCAAAAAGTAGATGTTGGGGCCAATTTTTTTTCACTCATAGTTTTAGGGTACATGGTTTTACCTATACCACTTGGTTTTTATGTGATCTTGAATCTATAAAAGAAAGCATATGTTTAGTGGTTGAGGTTGGCTTGTTGGCTAGTGGTTGTTTGGCTTGGTTATCATTTATATTGGTCTCTTGTTGAGTGCATATTTGAAACATGACATGAGATGTTCGATTACATTTTTAACACATGGAGGATTCATTGGAGTAGATTGATGTTTCATAATTATTCATGGAGACTATGTAAGTGTATTGTATTATTAATTGATAAATAATACATTGAGTGTGTATGTTTTTGAAGGCTAGGATTTTCCCTCTTGAGGGTTTTCCCAAGGTATATCTTGTGTAATGTTATGGTATTCCTTTTTATCTTTGCATTATGGTTATTCTATGAGCTCGTATGCATTTTTTTTCTCTCATTAGGTTATGTAGGGAATGGTTTGATCAACCTAGTAATTTCCTAACATAAATTTCTCTTTTTTTATCATAGTATTCTATTACAGTATGTTGTGTCTTTGTAGATATGATGGTGCAACACTAAGCATTTATATATGTCTTATGGAGCTTAACATTTTTTATTTCTTCTTTTCAATAGATTCATCATGGTTCCTAGATGCATGATGGACATTAAGAATCTTTCATTTTTTTATTTTCAATTAAACCTTAAAGAGTAGAAAGGAAGAATATTTAGGTTCAAAGGAATATATAAATAATATGTCAATTTTTTAATGAGGGTGAGACAAATAAACTTCATGCTTATGGTGTGTTACATTTGTAGCAAGAAGGTTTGTCATTGAAATTCTAAGTGCCCATACAATGATCTCACCCTCATTTATGTCATTGGCACTTTTACTATGGATAAGATTTATGATATTGTTAATACCTCAAAAGGTTCACTTTCTACACCTTCTTGTGTGGTAGGTTGGTCCACCCATGTTCCTTAGAGCCTCAAGAGGCATTAACTATCTCATTGACACCATGTGGCACATAAACAATAAAAAATATTTTAGGGTTATGAGTCTTTCTAAGGGTGTGAGGATGTAACATGCCCAATGTTCTACATAGTAACTTTCCTAGATTTTAACCTCAAGTAAAAAGAATAAGCATCTATCCAATAAGAGCAATAAAATTTTTCTTCCAAAACTACGAAGATAACATGCATATTTGAAATAATATATTTTCCAATCTTTTCCATTGCATTATATCAAAGTATTACAACTTCCAACTAATGATTACATAAAGCATGATAATATGAAATCATTTCACTTTTACAATCTTTCCATCATAATGGATGCAAAATACAAAACACAAGGCTTTGTGGAGCTTACTGGCATAAGAAGTACAAATAGTTCTAGAATATCCTCCTTGCAAATCTTGGTCACCAACTGATGAAGAGAAGCATCACTCAAGCTCTTTTCCACCAACCTTGGACTAACTGCAGTCCCCCACACAACTATCAAATTGATAGATGGTACTACCCTTCAACAAAGAGATTGGTTTGGTAACCTCACAATAAAAATTGACCTTTTTTGAGGTTGGTGTTGTTTCCAACATATCTAGATTCTGTCACATAATGGCTACAACCTACATATATGACATACCTCAACCTAGAATGTAAACTTGGATCATAGCGATTGATAGTGTAAATAGTGGCAACTTACACTACTTTGGCCAAAGTATTCCATTCCCTCATAACAAGTAGACGTCAAATATATCACCTAGCTTCCTATCTTGAATTATATTGATTATAAATCATAATCTATGCATAGGCTATCCCCTTCATTAGATTATCCTAACCCCAAGAATGACCTATTACCTCTATGCTAACTATCTCATTTATAAAGTAAAATATAGTACTCCAAGACTTAGCTAGTTTAACCAATTAGCTTTGAAAGCTATAACCCCAATATAATATTCAATCCCTTTATATCTACCTATTCCTTATTATAGAATATGTACAAACACTTCAAACATAATAGATCTTAGCACAAAGTGCAACAAGCAATCTTTCCTTTTCCTATAAGATTAAATATTCTTTCCCTATAAATAGATAATATAATATCTCTAATTTAAACAATTAATGTCACACAATAAATTCAAACATTAAAGAATAAGAAGGAAGAATTCAGCATTCCTGTTATTGAAATGCTCCACGTGGTCGATCAGAATTCCTTCCTCAACTTTCTCTCAAATCAGAATGCAAACTCTCAAATAAACCTTCTCACAACTCTCAAGTACTTCTCACAACTCTCAGCCTCACTCAACTCATAAATGAAAATTATGATTGCTCAAAAAAACACAACACAAATGCATAAGATATGTGTCAGGTTTAGAGGTTGAGAAAATCTCTATTTATACACTGTAATAAACAACTAAAGGCTAGAAACAGGACATTAGAATGACACTTCGCAGCTAAAGAAATTTGACTCCTGGCATTTAAAAGAAAAGGTGGAAACTAAATTCATTGCATAGAAAACACATAAACAACTTAAAAGGATGAGTTGATGCAATGATAGACATCAAGAATGTTGCTCATAAATTATGCCAGGAAATTGCCTCATACAGGTCGACTTACTTGGCACAACTGAGAGCTTGACTTATTCTGCATTCTACATTTCACTAAATGCAAGTCACATTCTAGAAATTCATAATATAATGAATAGACTTCTATTTGATTCAGGATTTTAATTGTTGGCACCACATTTACATATTCACATGACAATGTACTTGGGTTGACATTCTCAGTTTTGACTTAGTCGACTCCCATTCTATGCATATTAATTTACTTTTGTTTTATTGACAAAGTCTATACAACCAAGTTCACAGGTTGGGAGTAATGGCATCATAAGAGCTTATTTCATGTGCTATCCATAATTCACATTAAGTACTCTAAATGTTAAAGTAGCACTTGTATCATATACGATTGCTTTCATAGTGTATGTTAGAATGTTGCATACATTTCTTGATATAAACTTTACTTTATATGCTTTGCACTGATTAAATAATCTAGTGCTATCATTATTAGATATACATGATGACTTCATATATTTATATCATAATTCACAAGTTTACATAACACATAATTCGATAATGGAATACATATTAACATATCAACGTAGGCGTATGTATATATATATATTAACATACTAGTATGGACGTATCCTTTCCATCAATACATTCTCGTAGGTTTATATATATATGTATGTATATATATGTATGTATGTGTGTGTATATATATATGTATATTCTTATATATACCATGCATATACAAATATATATATCACACCTTATATTAAAACACATATAATCATAGTCTTATCGACCGACATATATACACATGGTATGTATGTGTTTGTGTCTGAATAACATTCCCATATGTATGGGTAATTTGTACATGAGGATGTGTAGATATATATATATATCCACATATTCTTATGCACGTATTTACTCATGCGTATGAGCTTCTTATTGACACATGCATGTATATATATATATATAATATGCACATATGTTTCGTTGATTGATTATAAACACACAAAGAAGAACTCTCATAAATCAAAGAGACTAAACACTTAGACTCCTAAACAAGAACATTTACAAATATAAATGCAAGCATGACTAAAGGTAACTTACTATTTCCCAAATTCTACCTGAATTGACCAAACTAGAAGTGTGTGTGTGAAAGCTCAGTTTAGGTCTTTTATCAAAGGTTACCAAAACAAATTCTTCTCCCTAAGTGATACTTACCCTCTCTTCAGGAGGCTTGATTTAATTCCTGCATCCAACTTACACCTTGCAATGGTAATTAGTTGAAAACAATATATAGAATTTCATAATCAAATCATTTCATATCATCATAATGAATCAACATTTATTCTTCATATTTCTAAAACACATAAAGCACAAGTACATTCATTTAAAGAATTTCACCCAATTAGGTAAAATTGAATAAGTAGTAGCACAATGGGTGTAACAAAGGATGTCGACTTGTAAGTGGTAGTAGGGAAATCCACCTATGTGTCTTTAAACCTAGGGATTTTGGCTACTTTGATGATGCCATGTATTAGAGAAATGATGAGAAATGTGTTAGGAATATGATTCATTATGAGGGTACAAGGGACACCAAACTACACAAGATCTTTAATCCACTTGGGAACATCACACATGTTTATGTGGCCATGGACTAGAAGATAGGGGTTAGTAGGGGTTTTAGTTTTGTTGAAAAAATTAAACCATATCAATTAGTGGATACAAATAATGGAATCTAGTTGTCATTGCATTCAAATGAATATAGATTTTTATAAATGTAATCTTGAAAGTGGTTTTTTTCTCATAGTTATGGGTATTTGTTTTTTATACATTAGAGTTGGGTATAGCTTATAAATAAAAAATATTTGGCTAAAATTTTTTATGAATTTGTAAATATAATGGCCTTCTAGGTAGCGATCATTATTTTTCTTACACCTATGTGTTTCAAAGGATTTTAGTAGTATTACAAATTTGAAGAGTAAACTATTTTTTATCCACTGTGATTTTGTAACCTAGATAAAGGTTTTTTATTAAATTTTATGATGCCTCTTGGAATTTCTTCCTTGGGGCCTCTTTATAATATTCATTGTAGCCTAATCTTAGTTCAAAAACTCACCAAAGTCATATTTTCAAAGGATAAAAATTTAGAGTTTTTCATGTTAATTCTAGTGAACAAGTATTTGTATCCTTGCTATGATTTACATATTCTAAAAATGATCAACATGGTTATGTTTGAGGATAGACATGATAATAAGTTTTTCAATTATTCCAAATATGTTGTGCTTATAGGGTTCATTTTTTATTACTTTCTAGAGCAATTTTATTTGTATACCATATGCAAGATTCAAGAACCAATGTTGTTCGATGGAGTTTTGAATTTTGAATTAAAGGGATTTTTTCATGCTTATTCCTAATGTAATAGATTCCAAAATAATTGATTGTTGACCCTGAGTTCTTTAGTACTAAAATTGTGCTTTACACCTTCAATTTCTTGCTCCAAGATAATCTATTTCCATAATAGAGATGTTTTTTTTTTAATGCAAGGATGCTTGTTTGGAGTATTTGGGTGAAGTGAAAAAGGTGGTGGTAAAGATCCTTCCCACATTGTCAAAGAGCCTTGGAGTTCCTAGTATTTTAGAAAAGATGATGGGCTATGAGCAATTTTTCTTGAATTATATTGTCCACCATTTACAAACCTTGATATGGAATTTGGTGTGAGCAATCATTTTGATATGGATTTACTTATAGTTTTATTTCCTATTAATTTCTTTGGTACTTCTCTAGTAAAATTTTAAACTCTTCCATTCTAAATCAACCTTAGACCTTTGTGTTGAGTTTTTATTAGTGTGTCCATTTTTCTAAATACAAAACTAATAACTATTTGTACATGTTGTACCTAAACAAAAACAGAAATGCATGTTGTAAGTGAAGTATTGTTCATTATAAGATAGCTAATAATCATCAACCATTTATTTTCTATTTTATATTTAAAGTTTAATTATTAGATAATTTGTCAATTGGCTATATAATTTTTATGCATTTTTAGCTTCTATACCTTTCTTGAATTTAATTTAAAAAAAGAGATAATAATTGCTAAAGATCATGTGAGAGGTATACCTTTTTATACACAAAATGGCTTTGATAGTTAGTAATTGATATAACACTAGATCTAAGGTTAAATTCATAATTTTTTGCATGTAATAGCCACACCAACAACTCTCCCTAGTTATGTTGGGCACTTTAGTTTTTATCTTACCACTATAATGGCCATGAGTTAATTTATTTGCATCATCTCATTTTTAAGAGATTAACTACTCGACATGAAAAAGCTACCAAGAGCCCCTAATTCAAATCCTATCAATAGTAGTTGGCTCTAGACCCTCTATAGTTTGTTCAATGTTTTAAAGTAGGATTTACAATGCCTTTATATCTTTGATATTTGAGTCTAGTAAAACTTATAAACATAAAAGGAAAAATGTGTTCATAGAAAGTAGTGATTGTTTCAATTTTTTATTTTAATGGTGGCAAGGGAATGTTTTAGAAGAATCTACCAACCCATAATACTTTATGCTTCAAACTTGAGCATTGTGGGTTTTACTTCAATTTTCAAGGACTTGACCTATCACTTGTAAATATGAATTTTTGAAAAGAAGACTTCAAGCCACAATGTGTCTTCATTGCTAGGGTTGAATTCTCCTAGGGAAAACCCCTACATAGGATGACTTTATGAAACTGAGAGGATATTTTTAAAAAATGTGCAAAAACCTTACAAAAATCAGAACAATTTTGATAGGATTTGAATTATAAATTATAAAAAAAATTATTGACTTTGAAGAGATCCCACATATCTAGCACCATTTCAACTATTCCCACTATATTAGAGCCATTTAGATGCAAATGATTGTATTAGTGCCTTGGTTGTAATATTATAACATCCTACTAAAGGTTTTAGTTAGTCATGGTGGTCGATGACAACTACTGATCAAAATGATGTTGCTTTGACAATTCAAAAATCTCAAAGGTCTAACACTTGAAAGGGCATTAATTTATAGTTTGATCATTAAGATATCTCATCCACCATGATCTCACATGCTTGATGTTTGGTAGGTCTAAGTATCTTGTTGAGCTTCAACTACCAACAATATGTCTTGATGTAAGATAGTTCACATGTCTCATTTTCAAAGGAGGAGCATAGTTTGCATACTTATATAATTCAATCAAACTATACTTTGTCCCTGACATTATACATTATGCAAAATGACTTCCATCCACAAAATATCCCCATGCCTTTCTTTATGATTTTGAATTCATTTTAAAGAATTTGCACTTATTGAAAATACCTATTGACATGTTTATTGTACGCTACATGTGATTACTAGTAATTGTTATATTTGACTAAAATAATAAATGATAATTATTAACAATTATGTGAACTAAATAAACCATTATTCATAAAATATACCTACTTGTAACTTTAACTAAAAAATTATTAATGTCGAGAGATATTCTACAATGGCAACAAGGGGTGGAGAGTAATAGCGTTAGTGTATTTAAAAAAAAGAAATCTTACCTTTTGACAATCATTTACACATCAAAATAATATTTTGTAATAAACATACTATCTTCAAAATGACAACACATAAAATTTACCTCTACATGTATACAATAAATAAAATAGTTCTTAAGTAAAATAACATAACATTTAAGTAAATAAAACAGGTCCAGTTTTTTAGATAGATGCATATATATATATATATATATATATATTATTGTAGTCAAATATATAGATTTATAATTGATCAAAACTTTTTTAGATTAGAATGTGTGATAATTTTTCATCAATATTTCAAATCACACTCATAATCTAGCATAAAATAATATAATACTTCTAAAAACTTAAAATTATTTTTTGTTTGGATTGAAATACAAATCTTTAGATTATAATCATGGTGGCAAGCCTTTTATATGAAGACCACCTTAATGTATAATTACCCCATGTTGAACAAACACTTTATATCAAGACCACTCTAATATAAAGTGGTAACGTCTACCCATCCTTCAGGATTCATATTTATTTTTATTAATTAATTGAAAATAAAAAACACATTGTATTCTATTTTCAATAAATTAATAAATACGGTCAATGGCTGCAATTTGATGTAAAGTTACACCATGTTGACCACCCTCTCTTCAAATAGAACACGTTCTAAACAGCATACTTCTTCAAAGCTCTTCCCATCCAATTTGCTGGATGGCAACGTCCTCCAAACACACCCAGTATGGTATCCCTCACTCGTTGCGTGTTGCACCTTACCGATGAGCTGCCCCACCTGGCCAATAATTGACTAGACTGTTAACCTTACAGAATCTGCTTTCGTTTGCCTTAAGCCTGTGGCAATGCCATGATTTCTGAAACAAACAGATCGAAATTTTTAGAAGAAGATCCCCCTTCGGCCACCGCTGTTTATGCAGCCGCCGCCAATTTTTTCACCCTTTTTCTCAGCTCTTTGCCCTTGTCTTCGATCATCAGCAACCGAATATTTCTCTCCACATCGTCTCTGGTCACCAGCCAATTCTGCTCAATTCTCTGGTGCGCTTCCAGAGCTATCTGGATCTCATCCACCACGAACTTGGAGTTGAAATGTTGCTCTGCGTAAAGCGGCCAGGAGATGAGGGGAACTCCCATTGTGATGGATTCCAAAACCGCATTCCAACCACAGTGAGAAAGAAACCCACCAGTGGCGGGGTGGGCCAGAATGCTCAGCTGCGGGGACCACCCGAGGACGAAGAACCCCTGGTTTTTAGCCGCCATACGACTGTGCAACCCCGCTGGCAGAAAGTCTAACGCGGAGGAGAAGGAATTCTGAGCGGCGTCAGTGGGCGTGCGCAGAACCCACACGAATTTCATCCCGCTCGCCTCCAAGCCGAGAGCGAGCTCTTCCATCTGCGCGCTCGAGATGGAATTCTCGCTGCCGAACGAAATATAGAGCACAGACGCCCCCGCCTGCGCGTCCAGCCACTGCATACACTCTTCTCCGTCATTAGATATCCCCAATTCCAGCGCGGGTGAGACCCTTTTCCGTTGCCCGTCCTCGAATGCCTCGGGCTGGAGCAGCGGCCCGATTGTTCTGAGTGTCCCGTTAACCCTCTCAAAATGGTCCACAAACTCCCCTTCGAGCTCGTAGAACGTGTTAGCGATCGTCCTCCAGCTCTGCTTATTCCCACGCCTCATCCGCAGCAAGTACTGGTAAGTGCCGTTCTCCGGCGTGGCCCCGGGCAGCTCGGGCAAGAGCTGAAGGCGGGTGAGCCGCACTTCCCTTGGTACGCCCGGCACCAAGTACAGCCCCGACGCCGTTCGCGGTAGGTTTCGTGGCAGAGTGTCTCACACGATCTGATGCACCGACTCTGAGAACATGCCCGACGTCTCGAAACTCACTCTGGGTATACCAAACTTTTGAGCTACAGCGGACGCCCAGCCCAGGAGAAAATCTGCAATAATGCAGACAGGAGCCGGCAGGGGGCTTATTTCTCCGGCTAAAAAGCGCTCCAGAAAGAGATCGAAATGGGGCTGAAGCCTCTCGTCAGCGTCGAGCAAGGGAGGCAACTGGTGCCACTGCACGCTGTTACTGTTCACTATGCCCAGCGTCAAGTGATCGCGGGGGATCTCCATTTCGAAGAGGTGAATATCCAGCCCGGCCTCTCGGGCATCCTCCACTTTCTTGCGCAATGACGGGATGTGGTGAAAGGTGGCCACGAAACTGAGTGCTAAACCCTTGGTAGCCATTTTCTGGGCGAGCTGCATTAAGGGGATGAGGTGACCGTGCCCCAACGATGACAGCATCATCACATGCGCCCCCATTTCTTCTTCCTTCCTCGCCATTTTTATCTTCCTGTCTTCTGTTTTATAAAGGGTTTTGCTGACGTCCGTATAACGTCACCTTCACGTAGCCCTTAAATCGACGCACATCTTTGTTGTTATCGCTAAACTATTAAGAAGATTGTCCGTCTGTCTTCACAAAATTAACCCTACCACTTACCTTATACTCGTCTCTTTACATTAATATTTAATACTGCTTGCACCTTTAGTGGGGGACAATCCTTGTCAAATGATAATTATTAATAAATAATATTAGCTAAAGTTGTTAAACAATAAAAATTAACATGATGAAAATTATGATATTGCTATCAGGGTTCAACCGTGTAGTTTCGAGTCAAACTCATTGACCCATGTTTCATGAGTAGTGGTTCAACAAGAACCCATCTCTCATGATATCGAATGGTCCACTTAGCACTCATTGCATCTAGGTGATGCTCACAGAGGTGAAGCACTGGTCCGTCCCAGGAGGTCACCCATCCCAGTACTGCTCTAGCTCAAGCGCGCTTAACCAGGGAGTTTTTCTCCAAGGTTAAGCCCGCTTGAGTTGTTACCCCATTTGCAAAACTTTCAGCAAGTGTTGTGCCTTATGAACCATTCATAATAGAGCCCCTTTAGCTCATCAATTGATAAGTAGGAGGTATTTTTCCAAATTATGAATAATTGGAATACTCTAGTAATGTAAAAAAAAAAATCTACCATAGTAATTATGAATAATCTTGTGTAGTCATTAGACTATTTACACCTATAAATATAAGTAAGTGTAATTATTAGCTTAAATGAATAGAATTTTGAACCTATTATTTAATATTCAAATCTAGAATTTGAACCTTTTATTCATTTTTTATATAATTCCCAAAAAAAAATGCGATGTTGATCACAACCGATTTCAATGTCTAAATTATTTTTCAACGTTTAGGTGATGAAAATGTTATATTATTTTTCAACTTTAAGGTGATGAAAATGTATAATAAAGTGATTCAAATTTTTAAACATACTAATAAAAAAAAAAATTAGGTGATCAAATAGTTATGTGGGGTCATGTTGATGGTATAGTACTTTCGGTTATAGGGTTTAGTCAAGCATATTTATTGTACATACTGTCAATAACTATTCCACGTATAAATCAACAATGATCAAATGTTTGTGAAGATGGACCTTTACAACAATACATGAGAACTTATTAATGTCATATAAAAAAAATATAAATGCATTCATTAACAAGTGAAAAATAAATCTTTATATAAAATATCATAACTATCCACATATAAATGCATCATTTATAAAATAAGATATTGATGGTATCAAACAAATGTCATTCTTATGTGTACAACTATTGGGGTGCAAATGTATTTACATTAGTACTTCATATTATATGTTTGTCCTATCATAAATATAAAAGTTGAGTACAATAATTGCTTCATATTTTATCCTGAAATGTGAAAGGTTGTCAAAAAATTTATAAATATTTGGCATTTAATTAAAGTAGTATTTTAAATAATAATATTTTATTTTTATAACAATAAATAGTATTTTGTGTTCAACTATTAGATCATTTTTGTTGATTATAAAAGCTAGAGATAACAAGATTCATGGTTACCAAAAGGTATTGAGATTGTATTTAAGTTGTATTTTAAATAAAAATATGATATTGTTCTAATAATAAATAATAATTTTGTGTTTAACTTCTAGGGAGTCCATGATTAAATTTTCATTGAATCTCTAAAATTTTATTTTAAGGACACTTCTCATTAGATGTATCGATGTGGCAAGTTGTATAATGAGCCATACCTCCAAATCTTAGTTGTAGATAGATAAGAGGTCATATCACATTTCTATATAAAAAATGGAGGTATTTCATATAACCTCGCATAATAACCTACACAACTACTAGCTCCTCTCCCTATGTGTAAGAAATTGTTAATTCTAGGAATATCTATGTCCCTATAAGAAGTCTATTAATTAATAAGTAAAATTAGTATATAATTAAAAAAAAAATTGGTGAGAAATCATTCGAAAAAATATCTATTTTTTTCTTTAAATAGTGTAAAATTTTATGTTGTTAAATATTGAAATTCAAGTAATCTTTGCATTTAAAATAACTTGTTATGGAATCAAGAGTTGCAACTAACACGGTTTGACAATAACTCACTCACAAGATTATTGAGGGAGGTAATTGTTATCTACTGAATTTGCACCATGTTGAATGTGGAATTCAACAATCCAGTGAAACATGGGAATGATTTCAAGGTGTAGGTTCCTTACATGAGATCAAACCTCCGAAGAAAGTTGGCTTCCTATGGTGTCACCTAAAACTAATGATCTTTTTTGTTGAGGAAAAGGGTAGAAAGAGATGGCTTTCTAAAAATGAAAACTGGAAAATAGTACCTCTATGGTGATACACCTAATTGAAAAGATTATGAAATTCAGAGTTTTATGCACTTACAATATTGACAAAGATTACACCTGCACAACTTATTGTTGTATATTTTTACATAAATGTTTCACAAATAGGTCCTAATGCTTATACTTCAAGAAGGAAAATAATGTCACATCCAAAAGCCATTGACACCTCTTGACACAATTTGCAACCTGCATTAGTAGACTTTTTGCATAAAGGTTCTAAAACCTAAGACAAAGCTATAAGGAAGTAAATATTACCTCACTAATAACTTGATCAATCAACTGATGAAAATAATAATTGTTGGAAATAGGATGCCATTTAATTGCAATCCTAAACATTATTTATTTCATGTATCTCCTAAGTCCTTGGAATGTGTTCATTAACACTAGGATTAGGAAGAGATTAATATTTGATGAAATAATCATGTTAATTAAAATTTGTAATTAATTATAAATGTTAAGAGCATGTGAGGGTGTCCATTATGAGTTCCTAAATAATAGGGGTGCATGGGGGGCCCACATGGTAGGTGGCACTCACCTTGAGTTCATTTAACTATTCAGAGTAAGAGATAACACTTCTAAATGCATGTAAAGATCCTAGGAGTTAGGGTTTGATGTTTGCATGCATGAAGTTCATTTCAGTTTAGTTCATATCCGATTAGTTCAATTCAATTGATTCGTTCAGTTCAATTTAGAAATAGTTTAGTTTAGTTTAGTTTAGTTTAGTTCATTTTAGTTCAATTATGGTTCAGTTATCTTTAGTTAGTTTTAGTTGAATGGCTAGTTAACTTCAGTTAACTTGGAATACATGGCTAATGACTTGAACAGATGTAGGGACTACTTCAGTTAAGGGATGACCATTCTGATACCAAAATGTTGAAAATTAAGGTGTTTTCTTAGCTTAATACTTTGTAAAACTTTAATATTATTGATCTAAATAAGCTTTTCCTTTGTTACATATTCTTTGTGGGTGATTATCGATTAATCCATTTTACTATTTGTAGAATGTAGACAAAATTTGATAGAAGAAGTAGACAAAATATCATAAAGATTACACAAGCATGTAGTGGAGAAACCCTTTGGAAAAAACTCCACCAAGAATTAATTTATATTATTCAATATTTGAATTACAATAGCTCCAATTCTTGCTTGAGAATGCTTATTTTTCCTTCACCAAATCTTCTTCACAACCTCCAATAAAATAATAACTCTCTTCAACTTTCTTGAGATATATAGGCTTTAATCAACTTTATAAACTCCAAGAGTTACAATTACAATGCTCAAGCCCTATCCCTAAAAGGTACCTATCTCATGCAAATAGAGTTATGTTGTGAAGAACAATGTCAAATCCTCATCTTCATGCATTTGGGTGTCCCAAACTGAAGTAGCAACTCAACCTCTATTCTGTAAATATCTTCAAGGCTTCATCCTCAAAGTAGGCACCCTAAAGAGGTCCCACTTAACTGAGCCTTCTAAAATATCTCAACTTGAAAAGGAGTTAATTCCAAGAAGACAACTCGGGCGCCCAAGTTGGGTCCAAGTCATTTCTTGTTAACTGAAACATTTCTCAATGCCATTCATGCAAGAATGGTCATCCCTTATTAATTGAAGGTAGTCCCTATTATCTTCCATGCAACTCAAGTCATTAGCCATGCATTCCAAGTTAACTGAACGTAACTAGCATTCAACTAAAACTAACTGAAGATAACTGAACCATAATTGAATTGAACTAAACTATTTCTAAACTGAAATGAACTGAACTGAACTAAACTTCATGCATGCAAACATCAAGCCCTAACTCCTAGGATCTTTACATGCATTCAAAAGTGTTATCTCTTACTCTGAATAGTTAACTAAACTCAAGGTGAGTGTTACCTACCATGTGGGTGCCCCATGTGCCCTTATTATTTAGGAACTCATAATGGACACCCTCACATGCTCCTAACATTTAGAATTAATTACAAATGTCAATTAACATGATTATTTCATCAAATATTAATCTCTTCCTAATCCTTATGTTAATGGACACATTCCAAGGACTTAGGAGATACATGAAATAAATAATGTTTAGGATTGCAATTAAATGGCATCCTATTTCCAACATTCTCCCACTTGACATTATACATTGCAATTATTCTAAACAAGGAATAGTATAAAACAAGTATAGGACTCAAGAACAATGGCCTTCCTGTATCTAACTAATCAATCCATGCCAACTTCAAATGCAACTTGCATAATCATGAAGCTTCCAAGCAAATGATTAAAACGAAGAGAACTTATTTGGTTTCATAAGATAATTTGTAACATTAATTAAAGTGTCAACTTTTTCAATTAATACCTTCCCATTATCAACCAAACCAATACCTTTCCCAAGCCTATGTATCCAAACTGCCTCTTTAGAGGCATGTTAAACCACCGGGTGTGTTGAACTCACATTCAACCAAGGTGTAGGCTCCTTGGTCTTTTATGTTGAAAAAAAATTTCTTGCAAGTAACCATTCCAACAAATATCTCTTACCATAAGAGAACTCCAACC
Organism: Sequoia sempervirens; assembly: GCA_007258455.2. Classification (NCBI taxonomy): domain Eukaryota; kingdom Viridiplantae; phylum Streptophyta; class Pinopsida; order Cupressales; family Cupressaceae; genus Sequoia; species Sequoia sempervirens. Next base: position 222,868,944 of record VDFB02373365.1, read on the forward strand.
TCACCTATTTCTCCAAGTATCCATGAGGACCTGTAACCAACCAATCCATGCCAAACTCCAAATGCAACACAACACTTTCATGAAGTAATCAAGCAAATGATTAATGTACCCAATACTTAAGAGAACTACACAAGATCAATTTCAAAGCTCCAATCATGAATTGGGAACATAAACATGGCATCCATGATCTAACCATCTCCTCCTAGGAGATCAAATGCACCATAACATATATATACATCCTCGTCTCAAGAGAACATGCAATATGCCAAACTCTAAACTAGTATCAAGAGTATAACATGACACCATAACAAATACACTCTAAACCAAGAAACCATGTCTCCAATCACATGGAAATAACCTTACCAATGATGCATCCACGTCGCTGCCAACAGCTCCCACTGAACCATGGTCCCAAGTCACACATGGCATCGTGACTATTGTCGTCTCTATGAAGATTACTCTGAAACATGAAGTAGAGAGTTATCACAAACAATATTAGTTGAAATAACCAATGCATCATTATTGCCATTCGAGGATTCCTCTATAGAAGAATCAAAACTCTCTTTCTTGTTCTTAAAATCCTTCTTCACATGTTCTAACACTTTACCGTACTCCGACCTTCTGACTTACCCTTCTCTTCCTTGTTTCCCTTAGGTTCCTTTTTCTTAGGCCTACCTTTTACAAACAATGCATCTTGGATTTCCTCCTTAGACTTCATCCTCATCTCCTCTGATAGGAGAGTAGGAATTATATTGTCCATCTTTGGATTTACACCACTACCACTAATAGCAACTATTAAATTTTCCCAAGAATCTAGTAAAGAACAAAGTAAAAAAATGCATATATCTTCATCTTCTAGCTTTACATCTACAGATGCTAACTAACTGAGAATTAAATTGAAAGCATTTAAATGTTGTGCAACAGATTCACCATCTTTCATTTTTAATGAATACAAATTCCTTTTCAGATACAACTTATTGGCGAGACTCTTAGTTTGATAAATATCCCCTATTCTCTTCCACAATTTATATGCAGTATTTTCATCTAAAACATTCAAGAGAACAACATCAACAAGACTTAATCTAATTGTTCCTCTTGCCTTCTTATCTAACTTAGCCCAATCCTCATCTGAAATAGTTGTAGGTGTCTTTGTCTCATTATTAACCGCTAACCATTGATCTATTTCTTCAAGAAGATCTTCCATTTTTAGTTTCCACATTTCATAGTTAGATCCACTGAACCTTTCAATATCTAAATGAGAATTCATTGTAAAAAAAATATTTCCAAAATCAACAAATAACAAAAATAATAAAAGCTCCCACTAAGCCAAAAAACCTCCAATCTTTTAAGAGAAAGGTGTCCCAATACTCTACCTAACCTCAGCTTTGATACCAAATGTTGAAAATTGTGGTGTTTTCTTAGCTTAATACTTTGTAAACTTTAATGTTGCTAATCTAAATAAGCTTTTCCTTTGTTACATATTATTTGTGGGTGATTATCTGATTAATCCATTTTACTATTTGTAGAATGTAGACAGAAGTTGATAGAAGAAGTACATATAAATTATCAGAAATATTACACAAGCATGTATTGTGGAGAAACCCTTTCGGGAAAAAAACTCCACCAAGAATTAATCTATTATTCAATCTCTGAATTACAATAGCTCCAATTCTTGCTTGAGAATTCTTATTTTTCCTTCACCAAATCTTCTTCACAACCTGGAATAAAAATGATAATAACTCTCTTCAACTTGCTCGAGATATATAGGCTTTAATCAACTTTGTAAACTCCAACTGAGTTACAATTACAATTCTCAAGCCATATCCCTAAAAGGTACACCTATCTCATGCAAATAGAGTTATGTCGTGAAGAACAATGTCAAATCCTCATCTTCATGCATTTGGGCATCCCAAACTGAAGTAGCAACTCAACCTCTATTATGTAAATATCTTCAAGGCTTCATCCTCAAAGTAGGCACCCTAAAGAGGTCCCACTTAACTGAGCCTTCAAAAATATCTCAACATGCAAAGTATTAAGCTAAGAAAACACCTCAATTTTCAACAATAATGCAAAGAACAAGTAGGAAGAATCTTCAAGTCAATAGTACTCAAGGCCTTCACTGTATTTCATATCCATAAATGAGTTACATAAATTTTCTTTTCTCTATCAAAGGACTGCAAAAGTCACTAACTTCTAAAAAGCATCAAGCAAGAACTGACTATAAAATGAGTCAAAAGACACCAACTCTCCATCATCCACCAAAAGAGGAACTAAAAACTAATTGGGGTCGGATGCAACAAAAAGCCCCAAATTTAGCATGCAAATCCATCACCAAAAGACTTCATTATGCTTGAAATAGTCATGTTTGACTAATTCAAGCATAAAGGCACAAGAAAATAATTCCTAGATACCCTCCTTGTGTTTCAAAACTAAATTATCATGCCTATATTTGCTCCAAATGTTTGCAATCCTCCCTATATGCTTGCATGACTCATTAATCTTCAACTATCCTCCTTGACTTGGTTAAAAAACCAATGCCTCTCTCTCTTGCATTAAAATCAAAATTATTAAAGTGATTTATAATTTATCACTTCAATAATACTTTACATTTCAAAAAGCTTAAAACTTATGCAAAAAATAAAAAGGCACTTGCTCGACCTACATTGCAAATATTTTAAATAAAGGTAAAATATACCTTTTAGTATCAACCTTCACTAGGGCTTTTTTGAAATCTTAAAAAAAAAAGCAAAAGAAAAATGCAAAAAATGCATTTCATTTGCATTCTTTGGAGACTTTGAGCCACCAAGGGTTTGTACTGTAGCTCTGTAAGATGATTTTCATGTCAGATTCTAGAGTAGAACAGTGGTATTTTCTAGCAGATATCATCACCAAAAAGCTTGAGGTAAGCTTTTACTGTTACTCCAAATGCATCTTTTCAAGGAAAAATATAATCTTTGCTCTTGTTAGAGCACAACTTTGTGTACTTTTATGAGTTTCTTGCCTCTCTATTGGAGAACTTGCTTTGAATTCCATTTTTCACAAAATCATGAGGATGTTATTTATGGTTAAAATAAATAATGAATGTCCTCATTCTTTTTGTGCAATTTCATTTGTTTACTCCCATGGCTGTGGGTTTGTGATTATTTTGAAAACCCTCCTGTTGATTTCTTCATTAATCGTGAATCAAAATTTGTTCTAAATCTTCTTCCATGGAAAAACAATGGAAATATTTCTATTTTTTGTGTGTCTCCATATTTTCTCCTATAGATTTCTTGTGGGGAATTGAAGATTCTTCTGTGTTTTACCCTAGGCCTCGATCCATGTGGGCATATGAATTTTATATCATTTGTGATTACAACCACAACTACATACAGGTCAAGGATTTAACTGTAAATTTTCTTTCAACAGGTACTTTGGGGTTTGTACTTGTATTTTCTAGAAATAAAATGGGGTTTTCTTATTCTAAGTTTTCAATTCAAAACCCTAAACCAAATATTTCACTACAAGTTATCATCCTTCTTTCCTTATTGTGCATGAGAATCACGGCCTCCATCATTCCCCCTTTCACCGTGCTTATGACATAGCAAAGTCATTGCCACCTCACAAGGTATTCGACAGAAGAATTAATGCATGAAGAAGAAAGTCAAACCTACAGACTTTATAAAAACCATGAATCTTAAGAAAGTACAACCTCTAAATTCTTGAACAATAGGGAACATCTTTCCTCTCAACCTTGCATTTTTAGACTGCATAATGGATAATGCCCTTGCCGTCAAGGTCCTATAGCTAACTGCATTCTCACAAAATTTTCCTTACTGTTACCGTTGCATCTTGATTGTATGATTGCATCCATTGTAGACATTTTATTTGATTCAAAATCCTCTCATTTTGATGCATCTGTTAACTCAAATATTTGGTATAAGATAATTCAGTAGATGACTAATATGTTCCAATTTAGGATTGTCACTGTCCTAAATTGGAAACTGAGCTCTGTGACATTGTGAATTGTGTATTGAATTATCCTTGTGGATACCAGGCTTTTGATTACATCATGACTATATTTTGGAAACAAGCCTTCGGCCTCACAACAGTGTTAATTAGCGCCCCTCAAAAGCTTGAAACTTGGCAATGACTCTCTTTGCTATAAACCTTAAATCTCTTCATTGCCGATGATTTAAATGTAGTCTATTCTTATGGATACAAAATGCTTAATTGCACAACTCCTATCAACAGGCCATGCTTTACTCTAGAAACAAACAGTGATCCCCCTCTTTTATTTCCAAGCACATGAACATAGTCTATGCTTTCACTGCTTTGTGCAATGATGATTAAAAATGCATTTAAGTTACTTATTTGCATCAAAAGCATGTTGTTTGTCTTCTTGTGCTTCTTGTGAACTATTCATTTTCTAGCACCCTCTTTTGGAAATATCCCCATGTTTACTGTTAATGCTCATTATAAACACCTTTGCATTGTTCAGTACCACCTGTTAAAATCTATAACATTGTATCATTTTTACCCCTATTAACTGGAGATCAATAATACAATCAGCGGAGCATATCATGTTGTCATGCTTGATAAATCTACATTGTTTCTTACTCTAACCTATACAAACAGGTACTATGAGGAAACCCAAAACCCATGAAGCCTTATAAAAATAAATGCATTTTCAGCCCTTTTACTCATGATTGGAATGTTACAGTGGTGAGATGTAACATTATTGTGACCATGCTTATGATTTGAGATGCATCTACAATCATAATCTCTATCAGAAATGAACTTAAAGAACATTTTTTGACAATCATGATGTTAGGAGAAAAAGCTTAGGCCACCACATATCATTGTCAAGTTATATATCAGGCACTGTAATATCAAATGAACCAAGGAAAAAGATCATGTATTACCAAATGTACCTAATTCTTATACTTCAAGTCACTGATGAGCATGATGTTTCAATTTTATTTATGTTCATGTTGTTCTTTCAAGAAATAGTACATAAAATTCATTTCTTTAATCCGTTTGGACACATGGCATTGCCTACATCCTTTATGATTACTTTGAACAAATATATGTCTCCTATGACATTGACTGAAACTTCACTATCATAGATAATGTATGATTGTTTGAAGGAACCATAAAGAGGGGAATTAGCCTCCTAGAGTTCTTCTTGAAGCACAATAAGGCACACTAGGCTCAACCCTTATGGGAGCCACATTTATCCCACATGCTAACTAGACAATTCAAAACAACAACATAACTTTTTCTATACTTGCATAGGAAGGAAATAGTTAGAAAATATATGTGCATATGACTGATGTGCTTGATGGCCCTATTTTTTTCTTAGACATTATAGTTTACATGCTTGTTTAATGCACTTGATGATCAGTTTATATGTTCATGGGTGCATGTACATGTAATGTGCGAGACCTTCATTACTCAGATTATTGCTCTAACATCAATATTATTGCCAGATGTAGGAACTAGGAGCAGGGAACTAAGGAGGGAGCAAGGAAGCTCAAGACAGGAGACTAAACAAGGCAACAGACATCGAACCAGTCATCAGGCAATGGCTGGCCTCTTCCCTTATATGTGCATTATGTTTTTTGTATCCATCAATGTATAAATTATTCTTCTTTTCATTGAATAATTTAGTCTCACGGCTTGTGTGAGACAAGTATGCACTTTTGTATCAATAAAGATTGCTTTTTCAAAAAGATTTGTGTAAATCTTTTCTATGTTGCATGCACTTGGAGGAATGCAATTATCTGTTACAATAATCTTGTAATTTCTTCTTTATTTTTTTGTTTATACAATTGAATGTAATATAGGAAATATAAATATGAAATGTACCTCTCTTTCAATTTACAAATTCTTTAGCTCAATCAACTTGAGCAAGTAACAAAAATGGGTAACATTTCTGGTGACATCTACTATATGTTTTCCTGCTAAACATGAAGATCAATTGCTTAGACTATTCATTGGGCATGAGGTCATTCAGAAACTCAAAGCAGGTCTAAAAGCAACTTAACTCAATGCTTTAACTCAGTAGAAATGACTCATAATACCTTGGAAACTTATTGAAAACCAAAATTACAGCAGTGAAACTATTTAATTGTGCTTAAAAGCACTTAGGGAAATGACAACTTGCATCTAAACCTACCCTATACTAACGGAAAAACAAAACAACTTAAACAAAACCATTCACAGGATGAATGAAGTAGCTACCTTTTCTTCTCAATATACAATGTTTGCCATGTATGAGGACAACTAGAAAGAAATAGAACATGTATAAAAATTCAACAAATAGCTGCAATATCTCTTGAAGAACATACACAAGCTGACTAACCTTTTCATATGGAATGTAAACATTCCAGTTTTGAGGTAGAAAGGTAACTTGAGTCTGCTCTTCCTTAGTTGTACCTTCATGCTTGGGTGCAAGCAAGTTATCAATATTCTTATTGGCCTCCATTTTGGCTAGATGCTTGATTAGGCATCTTCTAGAAATTGTGAATCCAAAAATCTCAATGTTGGTTTCAACCTTGTGAGCCGATTCTTCAACTAATATCTCATGCTGGTTAGAATGAGTTAACTCATAATATTCCAATGCAATAATGCCTGATTTTTCCATTTCATTAAGCTGTTCACAACTTTCAAATTTGAGAAAAATTGATTTATCATCAAGATTTGAGCAAAAATCTTCAATAATGCTTGAAAATATGTCAACATCAAACCTTTCATTAACTTTCTCAAGCATAACATGTCCTATTTCATGATTTTCTCCTTTGATATTTGCAGGAATATCAACAACCATACCTTGGAAAAGTTGCTCCAAATTCTCACCTTGCTCAAGTTGACTAATGTCTTCATACAAGATAATCTCTTCACTTCTGGAAACAAGGCTATCCTCACTTATCTACTCATGAATATACTCATGAACCAACACTTCATGCAAATGGATCTCAATATTTTGTTGCTCCAAGGCTTGCTCAAGCTTATGAACTGGTTGCTCAGGTTTATCAAGACTATCAAACTCATTCACTCCTCATATATGCCTTGATTCATCATTGTTAACCAAAATAGAAACAAAGACTTCGAGATCATCCCAAAATAGGTCTTCTTCATTATCTTTATGAACCCCTGATGAAAGAAGACTATTTTTATCTCATTACAACTCTCAACTAGCTCTTTAGGTTCTTCAAAAGTTTCATTTTTGCACTCTTTCACTTGATTTAAAACCCCATTCCTGGTTTGTTGAGCTTCAATCAGCAACTCCTCACACTGTTTAGTCTCTTGATGTTCAGAAACTATTGTTGTTGTGATCAGACTCACATCTTCATTAGGCTAAATATAAGAAGGTAACTCACCCATCCAACTTGTAGAAAGTTCTTGTTGCTCAGCCTCTTTAAATATTTCAACCTGCCATCCTGGCTAAACCATTAAAACATTTTCATCATTTTTTCCAAGCAAGGAAGCTGATCGATTAGAACATTTAAGGATTCATCTAGAAAAGTATTTTCTTGCTCAATCCTTGTTTGTTCTAATCTGTAATGCTCTAGAGCTAAATGAAATGGATTGGTATTTCTCATTCTCTCCAAGACGAGTGAGTCATCTTGATTAATGAGTTGTTCTTCATCAGCCTTTTGGATGTCAGAGTAGGGTTTCACTTGAATGGTTGGTGGAGGAACCTCGCAGGATAGAGTAGATGACTCTTTCCAGTTTGGAATCTTAAAGGTAGAAGGCTTATTGGTAAGCTCAGCTTGACTTATAGGAAGAGGAGAAAGGTCTTGGAACCTAGGCTCTTGAAATGAAGGGAAACTCTTAAAACTTGGAATTTCAAGATTGGAAGATGTAAGAATCTCACCTTGCATAACACTTGGAACTTCATACTTTGGAAGTGATTCCTCCTTAAACTAATTTGACATGCAAAAAACTGATTGGGCTTCTTTTGCAAGCACCTCCCTTGCAAGCTCTTCCTCATATTGCTATGTTTGTGCCAGCAACTGTTGTTCATGAAAATGGGCATTGTAAGCCAACTCCTCCTATTGTAAAGCATATTCTTGCTGCCTCTCTATCTCAGCCAGTTCCTTGGTCCAGTCAAGAAAAATGCTCTTGATGTTTGTGAGCTCAATCTGCTCATTACTTTGGAACTGATTAAGATAAGGCTACCAAGATAACTATGTAGGGATGGGTGGGTGGTAAGCATGTTGAACATTCTGATTATATGTTGTTGATAAATTGCTTGGACTAAAACCAACATTGAAGTTGGCTTGAAATGATTGATAAGGTGTAAAGTCAACATTTTCATGAAATGGTGAATGGTACGACATATTTCCATGATACATTGACATGTTTTTTATTCATAAGGCTGGAATTTAAGAAAAATCATATTTGCTTCGTAATAACTGAAACATACCAGCACTTAGACTATAAAAACCAGTAGAAATATTCTTTTTGAACCTGCCTCCAAAAGACTAAAAACTACTATTGTACACACCAAACAACAACAATGTGTGGTACAAAAAAGATTGAAAAATAGTTCAAGATTTGTCCCACTGGGCATGCCAAAACTATTATCTACTGAATTTACACCCTGTTGAATATGGAATTCAACAATTCAGAGAAACATGGGAATGATCCCAAGGTGTGGGATCCTTACACGAGATCAAACCTCTGGAGAAGGCTGACTTCCTATGGTGTCACCTAAAACTAACGATCTTTTTTATTGAGGAAAAGGGTAGAAGGAGATGGTTTTCTAAAAATGAAAATTGGAAAACAGTACCTCTATGGTGATACACCTAATTGAAAAGATTATGAAATTCAGAGTTTTATGCACTTGTTATACTGACAAATTTTACACCTACATAATGTATTGTTGTATACTTTTCATAAATGATTCACAAACAAGTCCTAATGCTCAAACTTCTAGAAGGAAAATAATTTCACATCCAAAATCCATTGACACCTCTTGACATAATTTGTAACCTACATTAGTAGAATTTTTACATAAAGGTTCTAAAACCTGATACAAAGCTATAAGGAAATAAATATTACCTCACTAATAACTTGATCAATTAGCTGATAAACACAATAATGCAAAGAACAAGTGGGCAGAATCTTCAAGTCAATAGTACTCAAGGCCTTCACTGTATTTCATATCCATAAATGAGTTACATAAATTTTCTTTTCTCTATCAAAGGACTGCAAAAGTCACCAACTTCTAAAAAGCATCAAGCAAGAAATGACTATAAAATGAGTCAAAAGACACCAACTCTCCATCATCCACCAAAAGAGGAACTAAAAACTAATTGGGGTCGGATGCAACAAAAAGCCCCAAATTTAGCATGCAAATCCATCACCAAAAGACTTCATTATGCTTGAAATAGTCATGTTTGACTAATTCAAGCATAAAGGCACAAGAATAATAGAACCTTGTGTTTCAAAACTAAATTATCATGCCTATATTTGCTCCAAATGTTTGCAATCCTCCCTATATGCTTGCATGACTCATTAATCTTCAACTATCCTCCTTGACTTGGTTAAAAAACCAATGCCTCTCTCTCTTGCATTAAAATCAAAATTATTAAAGTGATTTATAATTTATCACTTCAATAATACTTTACATTTCAAAAGCTTAAAACTTATGCAAAAAATAAAAAGGCACTTGCTCGACCTACATTGCAAATATTTTAAATAAAGGTAAAATATACCTTTTAGTATCAACCTTCACTAGGGCTTTTTTGAAATCTTAAAAAAAAAAGCAAAAGAAAAATGCAAAAAATGCATTTCATTTGCATTCTTTGGAGACTTTGAGCCACCAAGGGTTTGTACTGTAGCTCTGTAAGATGATTTTCATGTCAGATTCTAGAGTAGAACAGTGGTATTTTCTAGCAGATATCATCACCAAAAAGCTTGAGGTAAGCTTTTACTGTTACTCCAAATGCATCTTTTCAAGGAAAAATATAATCTTTGCTCTTGTTAGAGCACAACTTTGTGTACTTTTATGAGTTTCTTGCCTCTCTGTTGGAGAACTTGCTTTGAATTCCATTTTTCACAAAATCATGAGGATGTTATTTATGGTTAAAATAAATAATGAATGTCCTCATTCTTTTTGTGCAATTTCATTTGTTTACTCCCATGGCTGTGGGTTTGTGATTATTTTGAAAACCCTCCTGTTGATTTCTTCATTAATCGTGAATCAAAATTTGTTCTAAATCTTCTTCCATGGAAAAACAATGGAAATATTTCTATTTTTTGTGTGTCTCCATATTTTCTCCTATAGATTTCTTGTGGGGAATTGAAGATTCTTCTGTGTTTTACCCTAGGCCTCGATCCATGTGGGCATATGAATTTTATATCATTTGTGATTACAACCACAACTACATACAGGTCAAGGATTTAACTGTAAATTTTCTTTCAACAGGTACTTTGGGGTTTGTACTTGTATTTTCTAGAAATAAAATGGGGTTTTCTTATTCTAAGTTTTCAATTCAAAACCCTAAACCAAATATTTCACTACAAGTTATCATCCTTCTTTCCTTATTGTGCATGAGAATCACGGCCTCCATCATTCCCCCATTTCACCGTGCTTATGACATAGCAAAGTCATTGCCACCTCACAAGGTATTCGACAGAAGAATTAATGCATGAAGAAGAAAGTCAAACCTACAGACTTTATAAAAACCATGAATCTTAAGAAAGTACAACCTCTAAATTCTTGAACAATAGGGAACATCTTTCCTCTCAACCTTGCATTTTTAGACTGCATAATGGATAATGCCCTTGCCGTCAAGGTCCTATAGCTAACTGCATTCTCACAAAATTTTCCTTACTGTTACCGTTGCATCTTGATTGTATGATTGCATCCATTGTAGACATTTTATTTGATTCAAAATCCTCTCATTTTGATGCATCTGTTAACTCAAATATTTGGTATAAGATAATTCAGTAGATGACTAATATGTTCCAATTTAGGATTGTCACTGTCCTAAATTGGAAACTGAGCTCTGTGACATTGTGAATTGTGTATTGAATTATCCTTGTGGATACCAGGCTTTTGATTACATCATGACTATATTTTGGAAACAAGCCTTCGGCCTCACAACAGTGTTAATTAGCGCCCCTCAAAAGCTTGAAACTTGGCAATGACTCTCTTTGCTATAAACCTTAAATCTCTTCATTGCCGATGATTTAAATGCAGTCTATTCTTATGGATACAAAATGCTTAATTGCACAACTCCTATCAAAAGGTCATGCTTTACTCTAGAAACAAATAGTGATCCCCCTCTTTTATTTCCAAGCACATGAACATAGTCTATGCTTTCATTGCTTTGTGCAATGATGATTAAAAATGCATTTAAGTTACTTATTTGCATCAAAAGTATGTTGTTTGTCTTCTTGTGCTTCTTGTGAACTGTTCATTTTCTAGCACCCTCTTTTGGAAATATCCCCATGTTTACTATTAATGCTCATTATAAACACCTTTGCATTGTTCAGTACCACCTGTTAAAATCTATAACATTGTATCATTTTTACCCCTATTAACTGGAGATCAATAATACAATCAGTGGAGCATATCATGCTGTCATGCTTGATAAATCTACATTGTTTCTTACTCTAACCTATACAAACAGGTACTATGAGGAAACCCAAAACCCATGAAGCCTTATAAAAATAAATGCTTTTTCAGCCCTTTTACTCATGATTGGAATGTTACAGTGGTGAGATGTAACATTACTGTGACCATGCTTATGATTTTAGATGCCTCTACAATCATAATCTCTGTCAGAAATGAACTTAAAGAATAATGTTTGACAATCATGATGCTATGAGAAAAATCTTAGGCCACCACATATCATTGTCAAGTTACATATCAAGCACTATAATATCAAATGAACCAAGGAAAAAGATCATGTATTACCAAATGTACCTAATGCTTATACTTCAAGTCACTAATGAGCATGCTATTTCGATTTCATTTATGTTTGTGTTGTGCCTTCAAGAAATAGTACATAAAATGCATTTCTTTAATCTGTTTGGACACATGGCATTGTCTACATCCTTTATGATTACTTCGAACAATTAATATATGTCTCCTATGGCATTGAATCAAATGCCACTATCATATATAATGTATGATTGTTTGAGGGAACCATAAAGAGAGGAATTACCCTCCTAGAGTTCTTCAAAGCACAATAAGGCATGTTGGGCTCAACCCTTGTGGGAGCCAGATTTATCCCACGTGCTAATTAGATAATTCAAAGTTGTAGCATAAATTTTTCTATACTTTCACAGGAAGCAAACAATTAGAAAAATATGTGCATATGATTGATGTACTTAATGGCGGGTTGTTGTTTTCTTAGACATTTATAGTTTACATGCTTGTTTAATGCTCTTAAGGATCAGTTCATATGTTCATGGGTGCATGTACATGTAATGTGAGAGACCTTCATTGCTTAGAGTATTGCTCTAACATCATTATTATTGCTAGATGCAAGAACCAAGAGTAGGGAACTAAGGAGGGCGCAAGGCAGCTCAAGGCAGGAGACTAAATAAGGCAACAGACAGTGAACCAGTCATTGATCAGGAAATGACTGGCCTCTTCCCTTATATGTGCATTTTGTTTTCTTTATCCATCAATGTATATAATGTTCTTAATTTCATTGAATAAGTTAGTCTCATGGCTTGTGTGAGACAAGTATGCACTTTTGGATCAATAAACATTACTTTTTCAGAAAGATTTGTGTAAATATTTTCTATGTTGCATGCACTTGTATGAATACAATGATCTTTTATAGTAATCTTGTAATCTTCTTGATTTTTCTGTTTATACAATTGAATGTAATACAAGAAAGATAAATATGAAATGTACCTCTCTTTCAGTTTACAAATTCTTTAGCTCAATCAACTTGAGCAAGTAACAAAAATGGGTAACAATAATATGTAATGACTTTTGTTGAGCAAGATTTGTTATCTGTGGGAGGAATTGTCTTATGCCTCCAAACGGGGAAACCACAAGTATTAATTGTGTACCTTCCAAGAGAGCATTTGTGAGCCTAAGATAGATTCTCCTACAATTAGGTGTAATGGGGATTATTTTTCCTTCTGGGAGTATTGCATATACCCTGCTTGAAAGTTGTTCAACAACTCAATTTTGAAGTACTACATGATAATAATCATGGATTAACTCATCTTTTGATTGATTGCAAAAGTTGAATGTTATTTAAAGGATCAACCTCCATGCTAAAGACTATGTGCTTTAAATGTGTTTTGTTATAAGAGATTAAATTGTTTGGTGGTTCATGTCAGGTTTTTTCCTATAGAAAAATATTTTTAAACTCTATATTTCAAGTCACAAGGATTGATTTCTTTTCATTTGAGGTATTTGTAGAGGAAAGTAAGGTACAATGGAAGAGTGATTTTTGAGCAATTGATCTAGTAAGCAAGTTATTTTTCAAAAACTTGTATATATGAAAACTTTTTCATTGATGTAGCAACTCGATATTAACATGGTGTATGAATCAATGACTGAGCAAAGAAGTTCAATACTACTTTTGATGAATGTTACAATGAAATTCAATTTGAATTATATTCTTATGTGTTGCATGAGAATTATGCCCAGGCTGATAACAAGTATGAAGAAAAATTAGCCATATTTATTCTTGCAATATAAAAACTAAGGGCACATTCATCTTCTCTTTACTTCTTTAGCTACTAAACATTGAAATATATGTAACTACAAAATTCATCTGTCATATGATTTTTTTAAATAATTTTGTAGGATTTAAGAAGTAGGTTTTATAGATCTCAAGTGGTAGGATTGTATATTTAGAATCCTATTTCAAGTTACATTGATTCAGGTGTACTATTTAGATATAGGATGTGGGGTTATGAGGCTTATAAAATGTTGCTTTGACTTAAGTTTAAATCTCAATCACATATTTTTCTCAATTAGAAGCAACAAGACTTACAAATTTCTAAGAAGATAACTACCACATAAAATGCATATTTATTGATGAAGTTTAAATCTCAATCACCATTTCTTTATGTTTCTCTCCCTCTCACTCATTATCTCTCTATCTCTTTCCCTCCCCTTTCTCTCCCTCTTACATTCTCTCTCTCTATCCTCTCTTTATCTTTCACTTTCCCCTCACTCACCATTTCTTTATGTTTCTCTCCCTCTCACTCTTTATCTCTCTATCTCTCTCCCTCCCCCCTCTCTCACATTCTCTCTCTATCCTCTCTTTATCTTTCACTATCCTCCCTCTCTCTTACTCTCCATATCCCTCTCCCTCTATCTCTTTCTATCTTTCTCACAATTTATTTGTCTTTATCCATCTTCTCACACACTCTCTCTCCCTCTCTTACTCTCTATCTCTATGTATCTCTCTCTTTATCCTCCCTCTCTCTCCTTCCTCTCTCCCTCCCTCTCTCACTCCATTTGACTCCTTCTATCTCTCTATATATCACTAGATATCCCTCTCTATCTCCTCCTCCATCTCTCCCTCTCCCTTTTTGACTCTATCTCTCCATCTCCCTCATTTTATCTCTCTTCCATCTCTCTTTCTCTTTCTCTCTCTATCCCTCTCTATCTCTTTATCTCCCCCTCTCTCTCTATCTCCCCCTCTCCTTGTATATATATTTCTATCCATCTCTCACTATCTCTATATATCTCTCCCCATCTTCCTCTTCTTTATCTCTCTATTCCATCCTCTCCCTCTATCTTTTTCTCTCTTTCACTTTCTCTTTATAACATGTCTCTTACCCTCTCCCTCTCTATCCTCCCTCTCTCTTTATCTCTTCCCACTCTCCCACTCTCCCTCTCCCTCTCTATCTTTATCATTTTATAAGCTACAAAATGAAAGCCCATTTTATGAATCTTAGATTTTATGGCTCATAAAATATGCTCGTTCATATTTTTTGGCTCATAAAATATGATCGCTCACATTTTGTGGCTCATAAAATGCACTCACTCATATTTTGTGGCTCATAAAATAACTTCACTCACATTTTGTGGCTCATAAAATGCACTCACTCGCATTTTGTGGCTCATAAAATGCACTCACTCGCATTTTGTGGCTCATAAAATGTGCTCACTTGCATTTGTGGCTCATAAAATGTGCTCACTTGCATTTTGTGGCTCATAAAATATGCTCACTTGCATTTTGTGGTTCATAAAATGTGCTCACTTGCATTTTGTGGCTCATAAAATGTGCTCCTATTTTGTGGATCATAAAATGCTCTCGCATTTTGTGGCTCATAAAATGTGCTCGTATTTTGTGGAACATAAAATATGCTCGTATTTTGTGGATCATAAAATATGCTTGTATTTTGTGGATCATAAAATCATCTTACATTTTGTGGCTCATAAAACGTGCTCACAATTTGTGGCTCATAAAACATGCTCGTGTTTTGTAAAAAACAAAACACGCTTGCATTTTTCAAGGCATAAAACATGCTCATGTTTTTAAAACGCAAAATTTGCTTGTGTTTTATAAGGTACAAAACATGTACTCGTGTTATGGCTTGGTATTTACCAATCCATAATGCAATCATATTATGTGATTTTGAACATAGCATGAATGCATTATGTAGGAAATTTTCTTAGATAATTTTTTGTACACCATTTCCATTCGCATGCCCTTGAATGGGTAGAAGAAGTCATGAATACAAGTCCAAGATTCTAGATTCTAATGTAGATTTGAAAAGGTTATTGAGAGTATCAAGTTGTTCTATGGACAACTTAGAGTGATAAATCCTAGATGAGAAATTTGGGTCAATGCAAGAGGCCTTGATAAATAATACACCAAGTGAAATGATCAAGCTTGGGTTCAAGAATAACATGTCCCATGTAGTTTGGAATCAATGGTGAAATGTTCCTAGAGAAGATTAAAGGTATTAATGTAGTTTGGTATCTATGGTGCAATGTTCCATGATGTGAAGAGATGCAAGCCGCAAATAGGTTATAGTTGTGAGGATATTGTTTCCAATACTTTCACCAAGGCTTGAAACACCTAACCCTAATTTTTTGAGTCGTGTAGGGAGGAATAAATAATTTTATAATATGTTTCATTATCTTAGCTAGAGAGTTGGAATTTTAGCTTGGCCTTAATCCAAGATAAAAAAATTCTTGGTGACTTTGGTCAAAATATCTAGGAAGGTTTTGACTCTTGTATTATAAAACTTCAAAGTTCAAACCTGAAGGGTTTTAACCAAAGGTTAATCTTGAGATAAAAAACTAGTAATGACTAGATAGAGTGTTGATTAATTAAAATACCATTGCATAAAGCATTACCAACCCAAAAAAGTTAGAGCTTAATGGATTCCTAAGCCTTCTAGATATATTTTCTAACATGTATTTTGTATCTAAATGAGTTCCTTTATAATAAGGAGATTATGGAGCCCAAGGCCCTTTCAAGTCAGGTGCTCAAATGACACTCCAGAATAAATAAAGTGTTGAATGAGGACTTTCTAGGTTTCCTCACCTTTAAAAGGCCTAATAATCCATTTAACACAAAGTGGAAAGCCCTTACAACAAATTAAGAGTAAATCTAAACCCTCAAGTTAATTTTAAAGAACTATCTTTATTAAAAATAAAAATTTGACCACCTTACCAAAACCACATTATAAAGAATTCTTATAATGTTATTAATATAAATACCTAAAAAAATTAACTCCAAATAAATAAATAAATAAATCTTAATTCAAGGAAACAATGCGAAAACATTTTTTTAAATATATGTAGAGCATAAATAAAGTTTCAATAAAATAAAGTTTATTTATCGTATAGCTTGGACAAATGTAAGAACATAAAAACAAGTTTCTAAATGATGTCGTTTTTCTCTCATCCACCTCAACTAAGTGCATCTCAAAACATTTTTTTATTTATCTTTATCATTTGAAGATACTAGAAAGTTCATTGTAAATCCTACATTTACAAATTTACATGTTAATAATTATTTGTTATTCTAGTTATTGTGTTGTAATTATTTATTATTTTGATCGAACAAAAATTTAGTACACCTACCTACATCATTGTAAGTAAATTTTCAATATTTTATGGTGAAGGCCACTCCCAACTTTAAATGATAATATGTTAACCATCCAAATTATAAAATACTAACACATTGACCAATCTTACTAGAAAATACTAAAACTATGAAATATAAACACACAAACACTTTAGACTCTTCCCACCTTTTCTATAGACATTTTTTATCTAACATTCTAATACACATTTGAACGTTAGCCATCCAATTGGAAAATACTAGCACACTAACCAATCTTATTAAAAAATGTTGATGTAAAAACTCTTCCCACCCTCATTATAGATATTGTCTAACATTTAATACACATTTGAACTTATTTACTATTTAATTAAAATCCACAATTTAAAAGATTTTATTTTAAATGGATTTCAATTAAATAATAAATAGCATTAAAAAAAAGCTGCAACAATGTGTGAGGGCTCTCTTGGTGCCACTCACAATGGCAAAGCCTCTATTCTAGTCATGTATAAGGATGGCAAATCAAAAGAAGGTGTTTTGCATGGTTGTTTAAAGTGAAGATCTGTGCATGGAGCCAAGCGTGGTGGTCGCATTATTGCAGTGGGGGAGGGATAAAAGAGGTATGCACTTCATTCTGGGGCATCTCAAGACTTGGCATCATCTTCTTCTCTTGTCCCTCAATCCTTCAACCCTCTGGATGCTAACGATGCGGGGGTTGCTTCTAGCACTGTGCCCATTGGCTCAGTTGATGGGTGCATAAATAGCGCGAATCCATTTCATGTGTGTTCATTTTTTTTTCATAAGCATATTTCACTGGAAAACCCTAATCCTCCCTACGCTCTAGTTGCTTCTGCTCCATCCCCTAAAATGGATAATGGCTCTAAATCTGGCGGTGATCGTTTCTCCTTTGGGGATTCGATGGTCTCCTTTTTTCACAAGCTTGTGGACTTTTGTATTTTTGATGGATGCATTGAAGCAATTGTTGCAGATTGGGGTAACCACTTGGTGGTTCTGGGATGCCTGAACTGACGTCCTTTGGTGACCTCTATTATCAAATGGATCAAATGCACCTGGAGTAATCTCATTCTCCCTTTTGTGGAATCTTTGGATTTTGGTTTTTTTCAGATAACCTTTTGTTCTGCAGAGGACTATAACTTTGTTTTGCAGAATGGGCCTTGGTTTCTCGAGGACTCTAGCCTCTTCATTTCTCCTTGGTCACCTTTCTTTGACCTGACAACAACAAAGATTACTCTTATTCCTATTTGGATCAGGCTCTACAACCTGCCCCTAGTGTTATGCAATATGATTAACCAAGTGGGGTCCTTTGTCATTCTTGACTCGAACGAGGTGGCTTCAAATCACAAATTCCTATAGGGTTTTTGCAATGGTGGACATCTCAAAACCCCTCTCTCATTCTATCTGGATCCATTCTTCATTTGGTGTTTGGACTCAATTTTTAAACTATAAAGGTTTACCCTTATGTTGCTTCTGTTGCAATATGCTTGGACACAGGATTGAAGCTTGTTCCCTCAAATGTTTGGTGGGGCCAGGAATGTTTTCTTGAAGAAGTGGATCAAAAATGGCAATGCTTCTGATACTAAGTTCATTTGGAGGAATCATGGTAAGTTCTTCAATCCTCCCTAGGAGGTGGGGCCAATTCTAGATCATCCAGTGGATCCTTTTTCTCTTCCAATTATCCCTATCCATGAGAGCCCACCTGATTCTCCCTCTAGGTCGGAAGAGGATGGCTCCAAATCTGATGGTATTTTGCACTTCATGGAGGACTTGAAAGAGAAAATCCATGACTGTTTTGATGATTTTTCTCTAGATCCGCCTCAGAAACTTGGGAAACTTGGGATTTCCCAATCTTTAAGTGGCAAATTAAAACCTGATTGTGGTACAAAGCGGAAGGTTGGGAGGAAGTCTATTAAAGAAAAACTTCACACTAAAGGTTTAGGAGTAGTGGAAGCCAACTCTTAGTGAACCCTAGATGCTCTTCTCTTTCAAAACATTCAAGGGGCATAATCTTGTTGGGCGTCTGTGCTCTGCTTTCTCTTCTTGAGTGTCATTGTTTCAATTCTAAAATTTTGTTTCAGTTTTGTTTTCTTCTGTAAGTCTCTTTAGTTCTCCTCTTTTTTTTCTTTCTAAAGACTCCTCTCTTAGCCTCTTCTTTGTTGCTCAACAGTTTTTTGTATTTTTAAATTACTTTATTAATAAAGGGAGTGGGCCCTTATCCCCACAGTTTACGAATAAAAAAAAATAGCATTAAATGTGCAAGTAAAATTAATGGATACAAGTTGCTAACTAGTAATAAATAGAGTTAAATGTGCATCAAGAGTGTTGAGTAGACGTTGCCCATATTATTTATAATAGTTATCATCCATAGAGAGTTGCAACTTTACCAATGGGTTGCCCCACTAGGTGAATGAATGACTTAGGGGAGAGGGGCCAGTAATCGTGCATACTAACTTTGTCAACATGTAGCAATTGACAAGAATATTGTAGAACCTTCATTTTTTTTAATGTGGATTGGCCTCTTATCTATCTGTAACTAAGGTTTGGAGGTGTGACTCATCATGCAATTCATCATATCAACACATCTATTAAGAAGTGTCTAGAATTTGACTTTTTAAAGATTTGACCAAAACTTAATCATGAGACCCCCAGTAGTTGAACAAAAAAATGTCATTTGTTGCTTGTAAAATATCATATTTTTATTTAAAATAAAATTAATATGCAACCAAATGGACCAAATACCTATTGGTAACCATAAATCTTTGATATATGTAGCTTTTATATTCAACACATATGGACCAATAGTTGAACACCAAAAAATATTTGTTGTTATAAAAACAACACATAATTATTTAAAATACAACTTATATCAAACAAAAATGAACCAATAGTTGAACACTAAAACTTTTTAAAAATCCTTCAAATTTAATGGGAAAATACATGGTATTTATTGTGCTCACCTTTTATATTTGTGATATGACAAACTATTAATAAAAAAATACTCCAATGCTTGTACATTGCTACCCCAATAGTTTTTAATATAAGAACAATATTTTTTCACTATGATAACAATACTTGTTTAAATGGGTGTTTTATTTTATTAAATGAACATTTTTTTTTTAAATATCACACACATAGTAGATAGTTATGATATTTTATTTGAGACAAAAAAATACTTATTTCACTTCTTCATGAATGTATTTATGTTTTTTTTATGTAACATTCAGAGGTTCTCATGTGTTCAATTATGGGTCCACTTTCAATCAACATTTGTTTTTTTTTTATTTGCATTTGGACTATTTATTTATAATATATAGTATAAATATGTGGTAAGACTGGGTATTATAATCACAATTGATTGCACACTATTTCACCTTGCATGACTATGGCCCCTCTCCCTTACATAGTATTTATTGTGCTCAGCTTTTATATTTGTGATAGGACAAACTATTAATACAAAATACTTCAATGCTTGTAAATTGCTATCCCAATATTTGTACACATAAGAACAATATTTTTTCACTATGATAACAATACTTGTTTAAATGAGTGTCTTATTTTATTAAATGAGCATTTTATTTTTTAAATGTCACACACATAGTAGATAGTTATGATATTTTATTTGAGAAAAAAAAATACTTATTTCACTTCTTCATGAATGTATTTATGTTTTTTTATGTGATGTATACAGTGGCATCCAAAAATCTGTGTGAAGTTTTTGAAGTTGCATTTAAAATGACAGAAGGTGGAAGTCATGTGCATCTATAATAGTGGAAGAGTAACAAAAAAATCAAATAAAGAAATTTGATGAAACAGATTTGATAAAACAAAAAGATCAAATATATAAATAAATAATAAAAATAATTCAAATATTTGCATAAACTAAAAAAACAAATAAATAAATAAATAATACTTTTAATCACAAGGAGAAATTAAAGATTTGATGACAAAAATAAATCAATCAAAAAAGAAAATTAGAGAATGATAATCTTCGAGTATTTCATATATATTAATATTTAATATATGTATGCTAGTTTATATAACACTCTAAGGTTCTCATGTGTTCAATTATGGGTCCACTTTTGATCAACATTATTTACAATATATAGTATAAGTATGTGGTAGGGGATAGGGACTAATAGTGGTACTGGTACCAATAGTTGTTATAGTACATGTACATTCAGAGCCCAATATTTTAAAACTAGAACTATGGAACTAGCAATTGTAAGAAAGGACCTAATAGTTGAACAAAATATACCCATTACATTCAAAAAAACAAATCATATGATGCCACATTGACGCACAAAAAAACATGACTTAATGCACCACTATTGGTCAAACTTTTTTTGGGGGTCTATTATGACCCCTCAACAAAAAGCATGTTGATGACACCTTTTTCTCTCGATCTACGCAAGTGAAACAAAATATTTGAATTTTCCACAGCCACTCAAAGATATAACTTTTTAATGTCAATGTTGCATGTTCATTGCTGTGTCAACCCATAAAGTTATTGTGCACCACTATTGGACCCTTTCCCCTAAGACTGGTATTATAATAACAATTAACTGCACGACTATTGAACCGACCACTGACCCTCTCCCCTAAATTATTTAACTTACATAATCTGTTGTATTTGTCTCAAGCCTGTGGGAGTGCCATGATTTCTGAAACAAATAGATCGAAATTTCTAGAAGATGATCCACCTTCAGCCATCGCTGTCTTAGCAGCCGCCTTCAATTCTTTCACCCTTTTTCTCAGCTCTTTACCCTTGTCTTCGATTATCAGCAACCGCACAATTCTCTCCACGTCATCTCTCGTCACCAGCCAATTCTGCTCAATTCTCTGGGACGCTTCCAGAGCTATCTGGATCTCATCCACCACAAACTTGGAGTTGAAATGCTGCTCTGCGAAAAGCGGCCAGGCGATGAGAGGAACTCCCGTGGTGGTGGATTCCAGAATCGCATTCCAACCGCAGTGAGAAACGAAGCCACCGGTGGCAGGGTGTGCCAGAATCCCCAGCTGCGGGGCCCACCCAATGGCAAAGAACCCCTGCTTATTGTCCACCATGCGACTGTGGAACCCCGCCGGCAGAAACTCTAACGCGGAGGTGAAGGAACTCCAAGCGGCGTCGTAAGGCGGTCGCAGAACCCACACGAACTTCACCCCGCTCGCCTCCAAGCCGAGTGCGAGTTCCTCCATCTGCGCGCTCGAGATGGATTTCTCGCTGCCGAAGGAAATATAAAGCACAGACGACTCCGCCTGCGCGTCCAGCCACTGCATGCACTTGTCTCCGTCCGTGCTCACCCCCAACTCTACCGCGGGTAGCAGCGGTCCGATTGCTCTGAGCGTTCCATAGATCCTCTCGCAATGCTGGATAAACTCCCCTTCGAGCTCGTCAAAAGTGTTGACGATGGTCCTCCAGCTCTGCTTATTCCCGGGCCTGTTCCGCAGCCAGAACTGGTGTGTACCGTTCTCGGTCGTGGCCTCGGGCAGCTCAGGCAAGAGCTGAAGGCGGGTGAGCCTCACTTCCCTCGGCATCCCCGGCACCAAGTACCGCCCCGACGCCGTCCGCGGTAGGTTTTGGGGCAGAGTGTCCCACACGACCTCATGCACTGCCTCCGCGAACATGCCCGAGGTCTCGAAGTTCACTCTGGGTATACCAAACTTTTGAGCTACAGCGGATGACCAACCCAGAAGAAAATCTGCAATGAGGCAGACGGGGGCGAGCAGGGGGCTTATTTCTCCGGCTAAAAAGCGCTCCAGAAAGCGTTCGAAGTGGGGCTGAAGCCTCTCGTCAGCGTCGAGCAAGGGGGGGAGCTGGTGCGGCTCTACTCTCTTGCCCAGCGTTAAGAGGTCGCGGGGAATCTCCATTTCAAGCAGGTGGATATCCAGTCCGGCCTCCGCTTTCTTGCGCAGTGAAGGCATCTGGTGAAAGGTGGTCACAAAACTGACGGTTAAGCCCCTGGCGACGAGTTTCTGAGCGAGCTCCATGAAAGGGATGAGATGACCTTGCCCCAACGACGACAACATCATCACATGCACCCCCATCTCTTCTTCCTCTGCTTTCTTTCCTTCCTCTCTTCGGCTTTATAGTCCATAGGGTTGTGCTGACGTCTGTATTACCTCACCTCTCACGCAACTACTTATTTTCACGTGTCCTGCAATTTCGACCGTGTTCGTTTTTACGACTATAGTATTAACTAGCAATTGCACCTTGGGGTGCAATGGGGTACGCGAAGAGGTGTGGAAGGTCAATGAGGATTTTTTTTAGTCTATTAGTTACATACATTTGTTTAGTATATAACGTCAATTGGTAGGCCATTTAGAAAAATGATGTTGTTTGTGCAACACAGGGCCCAAAGGAGAAGTGATAACTTCAAATCAATTATGCATCCACTAACAAGGATTCAATCACAACTAAATTAAAACCTTTGAATGAGGACAATAATCAAGCCCCATTACCAATAGGTTCATGTTATGTTTGCACTAGGGAGAGAGGTAGAGATAGGGAGAAACAAAGATAGAAATATAGAGATAGAGGGGTTAAGAGTGAGAGAGGGAGAGGGGTAAGGAGATAGAGATAGGGGATATAGATAGAGAGGAAAATAAGGAAAGAGAGGAAGATAGAGATGGAGATGGAGAGCAAGAGGGATATGGTGAGCAGAGGGAGAGATAATGATAGAAAATAGAGATGGATAGATAGAGATGGAAGATATACATATATAAAGAGATAAGTAATAGAAATGAATGAAGATATAGACAAGTATAAGAGAGAGGTATTAGACAAGTATTAGAACATTTGACAAGTGTTCGTCAACTTGTCCTATAATAAACAAGTGAAAAATATAGGGTTTGCTCCAATAATTTTAGTGCATGCACATTTTTACTATTTTGTCAGCCAACTTTGTGATCTTATTTATCCTCCTTTTAAAGTTCTTCACATAGAACATAGGCGAGAGGACCCAATACCTAAGCATGTTTAAATAGTTGTGATAGTAGTGGTTATTTGTTTATATAATGCCCAATATTTTTTATTTACGCCAAAGGCGTATCCTATTTGAAAGAGAGCAACCTAACTTTCAACCAATCATGTGATTCTACATCTAAAAAGCAACCAATCATGTGATTCTACATCAATGCTCAATAAAACATGTTGTGAATGCACAAGTATTGGTCTCACTTTCTTTGGGGCCTTTTTGGACACCTTGACAAAAAGCATGCTAATGTGGCATCATATTTGATGATGTGGCCCTAAAACCTTAGTTATAAGTAGGGGACTTGCCAAGTAAGCTACTGTAAAAAATTGAGAGTGATTTGAAATTTCCATGTAGGATAATTAGAAGTGCGAAGTTAGGGTGCACAACTATTGGGTCCTCTCCCCTAATCGATAAATTTTATGAACAAAATTAAATCAAGGATAGAACATTTTCTAAGAGATAACCATGCTCTTGATTGGAAATAATTTTTAACATCAAATTTACAATTGGTTGTACTTTCTTACCAAATATAAATGATTGGCCAAGAGACATTTTTACAATATTTTATTTTCTATATATGTTTTAAATATTAAATCGAGCTACTTGCAATCTCTTTTTGGTTTTACACCACGCGTTAGGGGAGAGGGCCCAGTAGTTGTGCGGGGTCCAATAGTCGCGCACTCAATCGTGATGATAATACCCAGTCTTACCACATATTTATACTATATATTGTAAATAAATAGTCCAAATGTAAATTTAAAAAAAACCAAATGTTGATAAAAAATGGACCCATACTTGAACACATGAGAACCTCTAAATGTTATATGAAAAAAACATAAATATATTCATGAAGAAGTAAAATAAGTATTTTTTTGTTTCAAATAAAATATCATAACTCTTCACTATAAGTATATCATTTAAAAAATAAAATGCTCATTTAATAAAATAAGACACTCATTTAAACAAGTATTGTTATCATAGTGAAAAAATATTGTTCTTATGTGTACAACAATTGGGGTAGCAATGTACAAGCATTGGATAATTTTATATTAATAGTTTGTCCTATCACAAATATAAAAGGTGAGCACAATAAATAACATGTATTTTCCCATTAAATGTGAAGGATTTTCAAAAAGTTTAAGTGTTCAACTATTGGTCCATTTTTGTTCAATATAAGTTGTATTTTAAATAATTATGTGTTGTTTTTATAACAACAAATAGATTTTTTGTGTTCAACTATTAGTCCATATGTGTTGAATATAAAAGGTAGAGATATCAAAGATTTATGGTTATCAATAAGTATTTGGTCCACTTAGGTTGTATATTAATTTTAATTTAAATAAAAATATGATATTCTACAAGCAAGAAATGATATGTTTTTTGTTCAACTATTGGGGTTTCCATGATTAAGTTTTAGTCGAACCTTTAAAAAGTCAAAATTTAGACACTTCAAAAGATCTGCCGATGTGGTGAGTTGCATAATGAGTTGCGCCTCCAAACCTTAGTTATAGATAAATAAGAGACCAGTCTACATTTCAAAAAAAAAACGAAGGTTCTACGATATTCCAGTCAATTGCTACATGTTGAGAAAGTTAGCCTACATGACTACTAGGCCCTCTCCCCTACATAACATCAACCCTGCATCATAATCATTGAGGCAACAAGCTACTAAAGAAGTGGGACGACTTACCTATTGAATATTTATATATTTTAAAATGGAAAAATATTAAATACTTTTTTAGAAGACTGGCGATTTTCTGGTAGAGATGGCCGCCTCACAGGTGTTCGAACCCTTAAGAGTGTCGGGGGCTACCCAGTCGGTGACCTGTAGCCGCCATTTTCTATGCTCATGCCCATTCCAGATGGGAATACTTGCATAGGTAGACATACCAATGTTTTGTTTGTGAGAAGACAATGACATTTTTTATTTAGCTTTAACATGTTAGTTGTGCTCAGGCGCAAAAAATGGTGCTACAACAATGGACAAAAAATGTTGTCATGACTACGAGGATAGAAGGAAGTGGAAACTTGTGCTGGACTATAATGGTACCAAATATGTAGGTTGGTTTTGCCACAAAACTTAAAAGTTTAATTTACTCATGGCTCTGTGGTTAATTGAAATTCAATCAACACAAAAGAACATGTATTGAAAAATATATAAGGAAAGAAAGAATATGACGTACTTGTAAGAAAGATGAACACAGAAAACTTCAGGCATTCATGTACCTGTAAGAAAGAAAGGATATGACGTACCTGTAAGAATAATATCTCATCACAAGTGGTAAGGAACAGTTGAGCAGTTATTAGCATTCACGTTCGGTCATCAGAAAAGGATAAGATTCATGCATTTGCAGGTTAACTGTCACCTCATTTTCATACAGTAGTGTACTAATTTATGTGCATGGTCAGGACGAAGGGAACCTCTGCAACCTACAAATCCAATGGTCAGGATTGCATGCCCCCTCTGCAATTTGAGATCCTCGATAGACAAATGAATGCTGGAAAACCTTACCAATGGAACATATCAAAGCGACAGGCCTCGAAATATTCCTTTTTTTTTCTATCTTGCCCTCAAATGCCCAATCCTCTCCCATACTTTCTTCCCTGTCTTGTCCTGGAAAGATAGATTTCGCAAAAGTTTCTGACATCGGCAAATGAGATTTCGCAAAAGTTTCTGACATCGGCAAATGAGATTTCGCAAAAGTTTCTGACACCGGCAAATGTGCAAAACCGGAAGGAAAAGGAACGGTCAAGATCTAAACGATGGTCGGACATGCCTTGTCCGAGAATCTCCACCGTTGATGGAGAAAATGAGCTTCACAAAGCTCATAGAGGGAACGCCTTCGGCGTAAAAAAAAGATTTTTTTGTCTTGTCTTATTTGTTCCTATGAATAAGCCATAAAAGAGACTCTTTATCTTATGACGTGCACAAACTTCCAACGTCGAATTAATACCAATAAAGGATATTCAACATTTTTTTATATATTTTGTTACACTGTTCACGATGAATTATTACCAATAAAGGAAATGATTTTATGTTTTTTATTTGATATTTTGTTGCAGTGTTCACGTTGAATTATTACCAATAAAGGAAATTATTTAAGGGAATTTGTTCGACCTTTGGAATCCAAGGGAGAATTGAAAAAAAGGATCCACAAATTGTGAAATTAAATTATGGAATGATTTCTAAAAATATGATTCTAATAAAAAAATGATAATTTATGTGATTTTTACGTTGAGAAGTGTCTATAGTGGCATCCAACAATCTGTGTTTTAAAGTTGCATTTACAATGAAGGCAGGTGGAAGTCATGTGCAACTAGAGTAGATTTGATGAAACAAAAAAACCAAATAAAAGAGATTCGATAAAACAAAAAGAACAAATAAATAAATAAATAATATTTTTGATAGCTCTCGGCTTATTTTATATATATTAGTATTTAATATATGTATACTAGTTTATTTCCATTCACATACATGAATGCTATTTACTATCATTTTAAGATGGGTTTATGGACAAGTCTAGGCTATGACGATTGTGTACATATAGTGAACATTTTTAGTTTTTAAATGCAAAGAAAATGTTTTGTAGCACTTCATAATACTCATAAAATTCAAAATACTATAAAAATAATTAAAATTCTCACATCCATAAAATTATTGCTAAAAATTTATAAATCTAATTAATTATTAAATTGATTTATTAATGTTTACACAACCTTTCATAAATTGGTTTGAGAAGGTAAAAAAAAATGCACTAATTATACCAAACAATTTTTTTTTTTTTTCAAATCAAGATAGTCACAAATCAAGTATACAAGCATACTTAGATTCATAAAATTTATCACAACATTTAATTTTTTTGCAATTTTATTAAAAAGTTATTATATTTTCAAAGGTTGGGGAGGAGATAAGCATGCAACATTCTTTTGATTTAGGAGATGAATATTTATAGATAGTGGTTTTCTTCCAATGGGACAAAATTGAGGACTAATGATTAGGATAATAATGTACATGCTATACATTCAACATTAATTTCACTATTATTTTACAAGACAACCAATCAAAGTGAAAAAATGGAAATCTTTGACAAGAAAAATATGATATAAATATAATGTTTTGACCCGAATGCAAAAATCTTCCATAATATATTATTTTACATAATCACTAGTGACCTCATCATTATCCTCATTTCCATCTCCTTTCATTTTTATCGTTGTTTCAAACTCATTTTCCAAATTCAAAGGTTTTCATAACAAACAACTCAAATAAAAGCTCTAGATTCTTCCCCCCAAAACCATTATAAAAATGCAATCATAGCAATTAATTAAATTGGTAAACTTACAAAGATTAAAAAAAAAAATAAGTATAATATTTGACCACTATATTTATATATTATTTTTAATTAATTGTAGTGTAAAATTTATATAAATTACATCACTTGAATATCACATGTCAAATGATTCAACACATCTTTTATTAGTACATTGATAAAATATTATATTTTACTAAAAAGATTTATCATGAAAATTTTAAAAGTTGAAAAAAAATAGTATTTCCATAGTATATAATAATAATTAGAAAGTAAATACATTCTATATACATAATCCATGAAATTGTATATGAGAATTTTAATATTTAACAATGCAAGAATTCTTATTTTGAATCACACTTCATAATCTATTATCAAATTGACAAAACAACATAGTATGATCTACATAGATTTGTACAAAGTATGCAATACAATATACAAGTACAATATCTTGTAGATATATTGTCAATTTTTAAAAAAATATAAAATACAATTTTTATACGTCTTTCATAAATATTATTAAAACTAGAAAATTGAAAATAATGAAATGGCATGTATAATATTTTCTAACCTTGTTTTCCTTTTTCTAAGTTGTTTTGGTCAAGCGGATGGAGGAAGTGGGCTCAATATTGCATATTTTTTTCTATCTAAAGCCACATATAACCTTGTATATAGCTAATATATATCTAGGGGTGTATTAGAGAAATATCTAGTTCAAATTGTATTTGTGTTGATGTCAGTTATTCACATATAGAGTATATGACATTGAAGATATTTGATAACTTGAATAGTTCTCCAATACTAGCATCCTCTAAACAAAAAGAAATGAATGTCATAGCATTTCCCCATGAAAACAATGCTTGTTTCTAGGAGATTAACGATGCCCTTTAACATCTTGTGACATAAGCTTCACCCACATTCTTAAAGTTTGTAAACATGAATCATGTTTGGATGCATAGTCATAATCATTATGACATAACATATGCATGTATCTGCTGAAATTATGTCACCTTAGTGCAGTAAGTAGGATTTGAACATGGACTCAGATTCAAATTATATTATTTGTTATATGTTCTAGGTTGTTCTTGAAATATTGACCTCTAATACCTGTGTTTGATCTATTAAATGAAAAGATTTGTTAATTATTATACATTTATACAAATTTATCTCCATTAAATTGTCCCCCTATCTATTTCATATAGAATGCATCCCCACCATAGTAGGAATTTGTTGTACTCTTTAACAAAGCAACTGACGGAATAGAACTCGATTTGCAAGAACTAATAAATAATAAGTTATAAGCAATAGAGGTTGGCTTCAATTACAATAACAACTACTAATTTGTTCACATTCTCAACCAAACTAGAATCAACATGCAGTAAGGATTACAACTTTCTATATCCAACTACTCTATGAAAATCTATCCACACATTGAATTAGAAATGGAAAATGAAAAATTGTATCAATTGAATTGTTTTTTCAAGATAGAACAAAAAGTAGTATAGACTCCACTTAAGAAATGAATCTGACCATGAGTTATGCAACACCCTTTATAAATTTGTTCCCTGCAATTTAAAACAGATTCACATGAAATTTGTAATGTTTAAAACTTGAATGAAATATCACAAAACAACTAAGACCATACAAACCATTGGAAAACAAAGAGAAATAGCATATGTAATCAGAGCCAGACACATGTTCATTTACATTTCCAAGGCAATGGTGCAACTGAACATGTGATTCCATTGCTTACTTGCTACTCCTTCTCCATCTTTATTGAATAGATGGTGAGATTGATTCAAAAATTTAATGCTACGTTGACAAACTTATAACAATACAGAATTGATATATTAAAATAATAAAGGCTTATCCTCTAAAATCAAATCTCATCGACACATATCTTTCTCAGAAAATGTCCCCTCTCCTTACTGATCATGTCAAAACTTCAGTTGAGTCCGACAGAATTTGTAGGCATTTATGGAGTAATGAATGCGAGATTCCTATGGCAAACTCTCTTCCACAAGTGTCAAATAAATCTTTAATATTTTTCTGATTCGGCTAACAAATTAGTTGGTACATCTCATTCAAGATGAGTTGGCTATGTGCTTTTGACCTTCAGTAGCAAAAGAACAATGGAGAGCAACTTAGACAACATACTTGTTTTCCTGTATGCAGGGCACAACACCAGTAGCTGCACCCTAACATTGCTGTTCAAATTCTTGGCTAAAAACCCCCATTGCTATGACTAAGTTTTGTCAGGTATTTTAACACTGGTTTTTGTTCTTAATTTATGAAATAAAAAAGAACAATGTTTTCAGGCCAGTAGGAGGAAATCTGAAACTATAGCCAATTTTAGTGAATGTTTGAGAAAAAATTGTTATGCATTTCTTCTTAAAATTGTAGGAGCTAAATATTGAGTTGTGTATGGACAGACATGAGCAGATATTACTTGTGTTTTCATTGCAACTGAAAGGTGCCCTTTAGATTATGTATATTGATAAAAGGAAGTGAAGATAAATTTACCCTAATTGCAAAATAAAGGCATCCAGTCTCTGGGTTCACTTAGTGACAGACAAATCCATAGCTGTAATAATTATATCAATCAAGGGGTTTATTCTGCAGTGTGTTGGTTAAGTTGTGACATTGTTGATATTGTCACCAAGGTTCAAATCCTCTTTGGGCTGCTGTGATCGCTGATATAGTGTGCTTGCGGATTGCAACGCAGGGTTACCATGCTCACGGGTCTGGTTGATTGTTGTGTGTTCACGCGGGGATGAGGTCCCCTATTTGTGGCCTCACTGATTCATAGCTCCAGTTAAAAGCGTGAATCCATTAAGAAAATAAAGAATAATAATTATATCAATCAATTATATGGCAAACTTACAAATAACCAGCCTAATTCAAGTCAATGCCTAATTAAGGAGGAATTTTTTTCTTTTTGATTATGCAGAGGAGTTTTGAGACTTGAGGCTAAAATGCAATCCCCTGTTTATAAGCTCCCTGAGTTTGAAATTTTGCCTTGGAGAAGGTCTTCAACAAGGAAGATACATTGGTTACCTCACCTAAAGTGATCTGAGTGACTTGGGAATGGCACCAGGTAGTCGGGGGAATTGCCCTATCCCTCCAAATGAGGAAATCCCAATAGTCTCAATTCTGTGAACTTGGCAAGAGAGCATTTGCAGGCCTAAGATGGATTCTCCAGCAATTAGGTGTAACAGGGAATGCTTGACCTTTCGGGAATTTTGCATATACCCTGCTTGAAGCTGATCTACAACTCAGTTTTGAAGTACTGCATGATAATAAGCATGGATTATCTCATCTTTCGATTGTTCACAGAAGTTGAATGCTATTCAAAGGATCAAGTTCCATGCTGAATGTTATGTTCTTTAAATGTTTTTTGTGATGAGAGATTAAATTGTTTGGTGGTTCATGTCAGGTTTTTCCCTGTAGCAAAAAATAGTTTTAACCTCTATATTTCAATTCATAAGGATTTCTTTCTTTTTGTTTCAGGCAGTTGCAGAGGAAGGCAAAGTAAGGTACAATGGCAAAGTGATTTTTGAGGCAATTGATCTGGTAAGCAAGTTGCTTTTCAAAACTTGTATATGAAACCTTTTTCATTGATGTAGCAAACCAGTATATTGACATATTGTATGAATCAGTGACTGAGCATAGAAGTTCACTATTACTTTTGATGAATCTTACCATGAAATTCAATTTGACTTATATTCTGAAGGAGAATTATGCCCAGGCTGATAACAAGTATGAAGAAAAATTAGCCATATTTACTCTTGCAACGTGAGAATTAAGGGCACATCCATATTCTCTTTGTTTCTTTAGCTGCTAACTGTTGGAGAAGAGAGAGATTTTCGGGATTTATATCTATCTGTACTGGACAAAGCATAAATTGTGGGATTCGTCCTAATCCTTGCTGCCTTCTAATTAAAGGTTGTGTATCTCTTTATATACAGAAGGGATTGTAATCTTAATACCATCTGATGAATAACATCTATCTCTCGCTCTTCTCCGTGGATGTAGGCTACGGCCGAACCACATATATCTGCGTAATCTATATTTGTGTGATTCGTTTGATTTCTTTATGGTATCAGAGCAGGTCTTAGTTTGCTTTCGTCATAGGAGACTCTGTTCGACTCATCTTTTTCGTAATCCTACCAGATCCCACGTTTGTTCCTGAGCCAAATCGAAGGTGTGCGGCTGTTTTCTGAGCCGTTTTCTGGGCTGCCAAATACGTGATCTGGCCTCTCAGATCCGCGGCTTTTTTCTGTGTTTTTTTCTTTTTGCTGAGATCACAGGCGCACAAGAGGAAAAGCATAAAGTGGATCCTAGGGTACGGGACAAGATTTGTCTGAAATTCCGTTACATCCCACATTCAAAGTTCCTCAAAACGAAGGGAAGCGGTCAGTGAAGAAAATGACCTGTGAGACAAGGCGGTTCAGATTTGTGTGAACGGCGGCAAATATCATAGACGGCTTTGTTGTCCAAAAGCACGGCGACATCCGTGTGCTCTAGAAAGGCCTCAGATCCACCGCACCTCTTCCTCATCGCGTCTTCCCCTGGGCCGACGTCGAGCTCTTGAAAGGGCTCAGATCCACCGCATCTGCCTACGAAAAATCTGACTATTGGATGCCAGTAGGCTGCAAGGGACGGACTTTGGTGTGAAGATTCGCTGGAAAGAAGGATTGGTGTGAAGATTCGCATATTTGGTGTGAAGGATTTGGGAGCTGTTGGAACTACAGCGCAACCACGGCTGCAATAAAACACAAAATCTGGTTCGCTCAATTTGGTGCTTTTTCAGAAACCTCGTAAGTGTCTTTTTCTTTTTACATCTTCATGGCTGAGTTCGATTCGAATCCTAGTTGGAGACTTTCATCAGTTCTGTTAAATGGAATCAATTATGTTGCATGGTCTAGAGCTGTTACTTTGTCGCTCGGTGGCAAGAAAAAATTTGGTTTCGTTAATGGTGATAAACAGTGTCCTCAAACTACTGAATCAGGATATGAGGATTGGATATCCAATGATCAGCTTGTTCGATCATGGTTACTCAATTCAATGGAAACTCATATTGCCGAAATTTTCACCTTTTCTAATTCAGCAAAAGAACTGTGGGATTCCATCGCTGAATTATACGGGAACCAAAATAATGCTGCCCGTATTTTTGAACTCACTCGTGAAATTGCTGCAGCCCAACAAGGTGAGAAAACCTTCAGTGAACATCTTGGTAATCTTAAAAAACTGTGGGACGAATTGAACCTGTATCATCCACATACCACTGATGCTCAAACTCTTTTGAAACGAGCTGAGGAGGATAAAATTTTCTCACTTCTTCATAGTCTGAAGCCTGAGTATGAATACATAAGGCGCAATCTTCTGATGGATGCCACATTTCCCACGCTCGCTGGTGTTTGTGCTATTATTCAGCGAGAAGAAACTCGAAGAAAGACTATGGGTTCAGAATCCAAAATTTCAACAGAGAAGATTGAATCTCATGTCCTTTTGGCCGAAAAGGATGATAAAAGAAAGCCTCATTTTTTCGACAAAAACAGGAATGCTTCTCGCTACAAGGGTAAGAAGGAACCCTATCAATGTGATTACTGCAAGAAAACTGGGCATACCAAGGATCGCTGCTGGGAATTACATCCTCATCTCAAATCTGAATATAAGGGTCGGAAGGATCATGCTGCTATAGCCGAAACTTCTTTTTCAATCAACCAGTTGGGTCATCTTCTTCAACAACTCAGTAAGACTGTCGCTTCTGGCAACAGTCCATCCACTTCCTCTCATGTGTCAGGTAATTTTCATGCCTATCTTACTTCCAATTCCAAAATTAATTCCTGGATTATTGATTCCGGAGCTACCGATCATATGGCCAATAGTCCTTCTTCAGTAATCAATTTTATTCCGAAAACTGATAAGCATGATATATCTGTTGCAAATGGAAGTAATGTTTCAGCCGTAGGAAGTGGTAAAATTAGTTTCTTTCCTGATAATGCTACATCTGATGCTCTGGTTGTTCCGTCCTTCCCTGTTTGTTAAAAGGAGTAACTCTGGTATTGTTGTTGTGCTGATTTATGTTGATGATATAGTCATTACTGGTGATGATCAAAATGCAATTTCTAAGCTAAAAATTCTGCTACATAATAGATTTGCCATTAAAGATTTGGGAACTTTGAAGTACTTTCTAGGATTAGAAGTTGCCTATTCAAAAAACGGCATCTTTCTTAATCAACGAAAGTATGTGTTGGATTTGTTACAAGAAACTGGTAAATTGGGAATCAAACCATCAGATACACCAACAGATAGTGGAGGAAAATTGGATGATACTGGTCCATTGTTGTCTGATATTGGTCAGTTTCAAAGGTTGGTCGGTAGGTTAATCTATTTAACCATTACTCGACCTGATCTTTCTTATGCAGTGAGTTTGGTAAGTCATTTTATGCATGCTCCCAAGGCTCAACATATGCAAGCTGTCACCCGAATTTTACAGTATCTGAAAGGATCCCCAGGCAGAGGTATATGGATGCGTAAGACTGGTCATACTTCTATTACTGCCTATACTGATGCTGATTGGGCAGGATCTCCTGTTGATCGACGGTCTACAACTGGATATTGTACCTTTGTTGGAGGTAACTTGGTCACATGGAAAAGTAAAAAACAGAGTGTTGTTGCTCGTTCAAGTGCTGAAGCAGAATATAGGGCAATGGCATCAACTACCAGTGAAATTATATGGCTTCGAGCTCTGTTGCAGGACCTTGGTTATGGTTCATCTCTTCCAACTCAATTATTCTGTGATAATCAAGCTGCTATGCATATCGCTTCAAATCCAGTGTTTCATGAGCGCACTAAACATATTGAAGTTGACTGCCATTTTGTTCGAGAGAATGTGCAAGCCAATGTCATCCGCACCACCTTTGTCCCTACAACTCAGCAATTGGCAGATATATTTACAAAAGGTCTTCCAGCTCTCAAGTTTCGAGAAGTACTGTCCAAGTTGGGCTCTATTGACATTTTCGCACCAACTTGAGGGGGAGTGTTGGAGAAGAGAGAGATTTTCGGGATTTATATCTATCTGTACTGGACAAAGCATAAATTGTGGGATTCGTCCTAATCCTTGCTGCCTTCTAATTAAAGGTTGTGTATCTCTTTATATACAGAAGGGATTGTAATCTTAATACCATCTGATGAATAACATCTATCTCTCGCTCTTCTCCGTGGATGTAGGCTACGGTCGAACCACATATATCTGCGTAATCTATATTTGTGTGATTCGTTTGATTTCTTTACTCTATTTACTCTTGCAACGTGAGAATTAAGGGCACATCCATATTCTCTTTGTTTCTTTAGCTGCTAACCATTAAAATATATGTAACTCCAATTCAAGTGTCAAGAAATAAAAATCATCCGTGTCATATGACCTTTTTTAATACGCTTGTAGGATTTGAGATGTAGGTTTTAGATCTTAAGAGACAGGATTATAGATTTAGAAGCCTATTTCAGGTTACATTGGTTTGGGTGTACTATTTAAATATAGGATGCAGGGTTATGAAGCCTATTAAATGTTCCTTTGATTTAAATTTCTTGCCAGATTTAAGATGGAGATTTTATTGGTCTGTTTGAGGTAAGAATTCATAATTAGGAGCTTGTTGGAAATCATTTTTTATTTGGGTGTTCTGTTTTCTGTGCAGTTGGTGAATTGAATCACTTGATCTCTGCAACCATCAGTGGAGTTACATGTTGTCTGAGGTTCCTTGCTCAGTTGAACTCAGATTTGAGGAAGCTTGCTATGAATTTGATTCCTTTGCTCTATTTGCATTTCTTCATGGTATTATTCACTCTTGTGACCTCCAGAGATTCCCAACGGTGTAGAGCACTAGCTATTCCAGAGCTCACATAGTAGATGTGGGATTCCAAACCATGATGTGCGCTACAGATCCTAGACAGGGAGGGTACCTGACAGCCTTTGCCATGTTTAAAGGAAGATGA
Source organism: Sequoia sempervirens (assembly GCA_007258455.2). NCBI lineage: Eukaryota > Viridiplantae > Streptophyta > Pinopsida > Cupressales > Cupressaceae > Sequoia > Sequoia sempervirens. The sequence continues at coordinate 222,905,247 of VDFB02373365.1, forward strand.
GCACCAAGGAAGTGGATGAGCAAATAATCAAATTTATGCATTTATGAGAGCTATAGATAAATGAGCACAAGATTTTGCACTGAGATTAGACACTTTATGGGATATCATATGAAGTAGGTGTGGACACTGAAAATGTCTTGGTCTGCGAGCATCATTTTTCCGTCATCTTGGTCTTCTTATGACATAATTAAGTAATTTTAATTATTATCTTTGATTACATTCCTCTATTAATTAAACAATTTTACTTATTTAATTAATTCATTTCTTGATCTTTATTCTCCTTTGATAATTAATTGCGTCGCTAACACTCTTTCCTTCTATAATTAAATAAATTATTATTTATTTAATTATTTACTCTTCATTATTCCTCTGTAGTCAAATAATTATTCTTATATATTCATTGATCATTTTCGTTCTTCTATATCCCTCTTACCACCTTGCCTCTATTAAATAATTAATTTGACTTAATTATTTGATTCCTCTTTCTTCACTTGCCTCTATATTTAATTTAAATAGTTGCATAATAACTTTTAAATTAAATATTCATTTTCCCTTTCTCCATAAATAAATAATTAAAATGATTATTTATTCCTCCATATCTTTTACCAAATTTAAAATATGGTCGAAGATGGCTTCATTGAATTAAATAATTTATTTTATTCTTCGACTTTCTCTCCCAAATTAAATAATAATATAATTTAATTGTCAAGATTCCCTTCTTCAATTAAATTTTATTATTTAATGGCCCACATGCTCTACCAAATGCTCCGCTATTTTTCCCCCGCTTTCTCATTTCAAATCTTGACCGTTGATTCTCTCTAGTCTTCTTTCAATCTTAACTGTCTATCCTTAGTCGTCCCTAGCCCACCACTTTTTGGTGCATGAATCCTCCACCGTTGATCTTGGCATCTTTCTAGAAGATCAATATTCTTCATATGTTTGAAATCTTTTCTATAAAAGGTCTTCTCTTCCATTTTGTCTTGACAACCACATTTCTCCAAAGTTCTTGCTATCTTGTCATTGTCATTAGCAGGTATTCAAGCATTTCAAAATCTTAGGGAAAAGCTTTGCAGCTTGAGAAAGAATGGAGGAGTTCACAAGGGAGATGAATCAACTATGATAGGGGAGTTTTCTTTTGTGCTTTTGTTCTTGTTTGCTCTTTTTAAATCATTTGTACTCTCTTGTTTAGATTTGAGAATTTGGCTTAGATCTTAGGTAGAATGGTTGCTACTTTGGTCTTAGCTATTTTACATTTATGAATCTTACAGCAGGAATTATAGTTATGGTGGGAATAAAGTCATATCTCCTCATAGTTAATATTGAAATGGCATGTTTAATTGTTAGCTTATACTTATCCCAACTATCAATATCATGTTTTTTGGTGCCTGTCTTCATATGTAGAATATTATTCATAGTTCCATAGAGTTTCCTAACAGGGGGATGCGGAGATGTGGGGATGAGTTTCAGGGATGGGGGGACCAAGGGGCTAAGCTTGGGGACTATGAGGGGATAGTGGCAGGGCGGTAGCACTGAAATACATATAGTACTTGAATTTTGAAGTGAACATTAACTTGACATCACTCATTTTCTTGCTCTTCATCTTGCTCCTCCTCAACCCTCTTGCTATGCATTCTCACTCTTTCACCTTACACTTGCAACTTTCACTCTCACTCTCACACTATTAGCTTCTTGTTGATTTGTTTTTTGTGAATTGAAATGAGGATAGGAGGCAGTTTTATAGAGTTTGTGGAGTTTGGGTAGGGCTCATAGGCCATTAGGGTATGGCCTTGGGCATAGAAAATTTTGATTTTTTTGAAAAAGATTTATTTTTTGGTCTTTTGGTCACAGGAGATACATGGGCATCTTCAAGATGGTCCATAGACAATTAGAAGTCCCCTAGATGTCTTGAGCACACCTCAACATCCTCAAAGTCCTAGCGACATCTTGGGGATGGTGGCGCTGATGCTGGGATGGTGGCGTTGGTGGTGGGCTGGTGGGGGACATCCCCCCCAAGTCTCCAAGACATGGACGTCTAAGGAACACGAGGTTTTTTTTGGGGGGCAGGGGAGGGGGGAACACATCCCTGTGGAACACTATTATTCTACATTTAGGAGTGACAATTGTTTGGATGCATGTTTAAACTAAGAGACTCTTGTAATTGAGAGTTGAATGAGATTTAATTGAAATTTACTTTAATACAATATGACATTTGCTTATGATCTTAGGAATTTGGTTAGTGTAGCAATTAATGTTTGGTATTATAGACATCTTTTGAGCTTTGATGTTTTTGAAAGTGTAGTCATTATTTTAGTACGAAGCCATTTTCTTAACTGTAACTAATTTAATTAGATGTCATTTACATGCATTTGTTATTTGAGATATAATGATTTGTGTTAATGCAAAGGAATGTATTTGACATATGAATTACTTATGTTTTTATTTCAAAACTTTTATCTACAATTATGTCACAACTGAAATAGAAAACAAGGGTTTGAATGGAAATATTTAGAAGGCAGTTGACTAAAGATCAGTGTCACCGATAGGAAATTTGAAACAAACTTCAAGTGGTGGAAATAATTTTTCAATAAATTTTGAAGTTCATAATTATTATAGATTCTTGTAATGATGTCATACGTTCCATTGGCTATTAATTGAATATTTACTGACGCAACCTTGAATTTTAGTACTATTTTCCATTTTAAGAGTATGCCAACATTTATTAATTTCAAATCCTTCCACCATCTAAAATATGTCTTTATTATCTCTTTAATTTGAGTTTATAAGTGAATCAAATAATTTTCATCTTTATGGATAATTAGTTGGAATTGTCTTTTATGTGATAAGAGAATTGGATTTATTTCATATATTTTTTTTACCTATATTTTGAAAATATGTGTATGAATGTGTGCATACATTTATAAAATTACCTAATTCAAATTTGGCACTAATAAAATATAGATATATGTCATTCCACATATTTACAAATATACCTTGGATTCAATCTCATCAATGTCACATTCTACATTCTTACAAAATCACATTAGATTTGATCAATATGTCACATTCCACCTTTGATGATTAGATTATAACACAAATCACTAAAACTAAATAATAATGCATATAACTAAAGCAAATAATATTAATCTTTATGAATAATTATCTAGAATTGTATATTATGCATAAAGAAATAGATTTATTTCAGATTTTAAGACATTTTTGAATATATGTGTATAAATATATGCACAATTATAAAGTCACTTGGTCTAGATTAGGCACCAATAAAAAACAAACATGTCTCATTCCACATACTTAAAAAATTAATTTGGATTCAATCCCATCAATATGTCACATTCACCTCCTCCAATGACTAGATAATAATTGTATATTAACATTTTATAGGATATACTTATATGATAGTTATGTACTATAATATGCCTTGTGCTTATCTTTTGAATGTCTTGGTCAACCATTGTGTAACATGTGTTTGTATTGTACGAATGATACTGCAATGCGTGTAACATAAAAATTAATTTATCTATTATTTGGAAATAACTTTAGTGTTATTATAAAATGCATTGGTTAATAAAAAAATAAAAAGACAATTCTTGTGGTTGAGACTTACTATATACCTTTTTGGTGTCTTTTTAAATAATTATTAATATTAATAAATTATGATTCATTCAAATTCATTTTAATATATTCATCAAAATCTCTTAAATTATTAAACGAGATTGTTATGCATTAGTAAAAACACCTAAAGGTGTTATTATATGTGGTGCAGGAGCACCTAAACACCTTTGTCAAAATTTGCTCATTTGATTGGTTATAGGGTGAGTCAAGGATCGCATAGGGGTATTTTGAGTTTAATTACTCTAAATAAGGTCTAAAAAGACCATCCATTATGTAATTTTGGGGTTTGTAAGTCATTAGTGTCAATTTAGGGAAAAATTGCAAATAATGTCAAGTGCAAAACAAAAGTTGTTAAAATGTTGTTTTAGGGGAATATGAAGAGTTTAGGATTTTAAAAGGCAGTTAGGAAGTTCTTTTGGTTATGTTTGGAAGGAAAAAGTTTATATAGCCTCTTGAAGGCTCAAGCAATGTTGTTGAACAAATATTGAAGGATTCCAAATCAACAAACAACACTTTTCTACTGCAAATCTTTGATTTTATGTACTTTGTTAACTCTGTACAAACCCGTACAGGCTTCAAATGCTCTGAGTATTGTTGTGCTATGTAATTACAAGTCTTATCTTTCATTTCACTAGTAGAATTTTGCAAATAAATGACTATGTGACTAAAAAATTTAGTCACATGACTAACACTAGTAGTATTTGGAAAGTAAATGACTAATTTGGTCATTTATAAGTGACTAATTTGGTCATTGGGTAAAATAACAACTAAATGACTAATATCAAACAAATAAAAATGACTAAATAAATGACTAATATCAGACAAATAAAAATGACTAAATAAATGACTAAATATATGGCTAAATTAATGACTAAATAAATGACTATTACTCCTCTATTCTTTTTTCTTTCGAATTTGATCATAATCCATAGAGCTCAAGCTCCCCTCATGGGACCCCTACCTAAGTGGGACATTTGGCCGTCTAGGTTGCTTGGTGCACCAAAAATACCTATTGCAGAAGGAATTGCCTCTCGGTGCAGTCTTAAGGCCTTCACATATTTTATAAAAAAATTAACATTTACATTCTTTAACTTTTATTACTCATTATGTTAGGGAGCCCTAACTTCAACACATGCTCTCTAACATATTAACATACATAATTTAAATGAGCACATATATAAATAAAAAAGAATTTTCCCAGGTATATAGTACTACCATTGCCACTTAGCATTGGCTAGAAGTGCATTAAATTTGAAGCTTCTATGAATGAATGTGAAACACATTACATTTGTTATTTTAGAAGAGTTGCTTCTTGAAAATTCCAATTCATTTACCATTGCTTCAAACCATTTTCCACATATAAAGATATAGAATTGTATTATTCAACTAAATATGTTATTAACACCACTCGTTTCATTTACATATACTAAATTGAAACTATTAAATTATACCATAGACTAAAATCTAAAAATGATGACATTCCATCAATATTTAAAAAAATATACTATTCATAGAAATTATTTACATATACTAAAGTGAAACTATTAAATTATACCATAGACTAAAATCTAAAAATTATGACATTCCATCAATATTTTAAAAAAATATATTATTCATAGAAATTAACTAATAAAATTGTGTCCATATCAATGCACGACAATTAAATGAATCTTTTGGGATGTTTTCCACAATTTTTTGCACTTTCCTCGCCACTATTGGTTTCCCACTCCTCCAAACTCTTCCTTGTTGGTATTGACCTTTCACTTCTCCAATTTGGCGAGTTGCAACCTGAAAATAAGGTTTTGACAAGGGTTAGTTGGAGGAAGCTAAGGAGAAGCCTAGAGAACGTGTTGAGGACAGGTCTGCTCAGACAGACATACCACTTTCCGAGGTAAGCTTTTAGTAGGTAATTATTATTTAAATTGTTGCATTTCAGACAAAATGTGGTTTATTTTCCCCATCTCCCAGTAAACACCATTGTTTGCATTGTCTTTAGGGGTTTGTTAGGTAGATGTGGTAAATTCCCTTTTTGATATAACCTTTGGCTTAGTGGTTGTACTATGGACTCTAGGTTGTTAACTCTATCGTCAACTTCTCCACATACTTGCACCCAATGTCAATTTGCTAGGGTTCACATGGGATGCCCCATTTTATAGAATTTTGACTCTTTATCATGAAAATCATGCTTTCTGCACTTTGAACTTGGATCCCCCCTTCACAATCCATTTGATTTTATAGTGGAACTCATTTTCTTCAGGTTCAGGGGTTGTCTTTAATTTCAAAGACATATTGTGCTTTTGTCTATGATGTGAAGACAAAATGTTCTTTAGCCTGTGGTTTACTTTTTAACAACTGTGTTGCTTTAACCTTTGAGGTTCCAAGTAACATAATAAAATGACCAAGATGATTTTTTTCCTTCTGAATATTACTCCATGTTTCAAGCTTACTTGTTAGGTAGATCCTTTTACTGGGTGTACACAAGTGAGAGTTTTAGGTTTTTAGTGTTTTGACCTATCGTTCCTTTGAGGGGATTCCTCTTGCGATTAGTGTAATCTCTAGGTTGTAGGAATTGGTTGTTATCCAACAAGTAGTATATATCACTTGTTAGGTACATTTTGCACGTAAATGGGATTTGAAGTTGGGTGCCCCAATAAGTGTTGGTAAACAAAAGTGAAACATAAACGTATTTTTTAGGTCTATACCATATTTCACAAAATTTCCTAAATATGGGGATCTTTTGTAAATTCTCTAATATGTTCATAACCAAACTTTCATTTAAATTTAAAGGTCAGATAAAATTATTTGCCAAAATGAACATGTATTCATATACATTCATTTTTAATCTTCAATGCCAACTTGTAATACATATATTCTGTACTTTTTTTTGAGTTGTAAATATTTTGCCACTATTATTTACTTGTAAAAAAAAATCATCCTTTAAAAATTAAAATTTTCTATGCAATCTGATTAGTTAGTTGCTGAGATGTAATCTTGGACCCCCCTTGTAGGAATATAAAAACTTTCTCACTCTATAAATAACAAGCTTCAGAATATTTAATATTTTCCTAGTAGATAATTGAATTATTCTACAATGATCTTAAAAGGTTCTAGTAGATTATGTGCATCAATAACACTATTATTGTTCTTAGGAAGGGTATTAGATTGATTGTTTCCAGGGGTTCAAGTTTTAGTTTCCATGTTACATAAACAATATTTTGTTCCTTTTCTAGTTGCTAATATGATTTTGAGGGACTTCTATGGTAAAGATTTTGGATTTAGATATATGGTTCTTTTTTGTGCAGGTTCTAAAAGAGAACAAAGACAAGCAACAATCAGAATTCAATGAATGATTGAAGCACAGTAAGTTTCATAGATACAAATTGGAACTTTTTGTTTGCTTGACTAGAAGACATTGCATGATGACTGTTGAATGATGTTGATTGAAAATATCTTTAAAATTGACAGCTTTCATGTATATGATTTTACATATTGTGAAAGTTTTATGGAAGATATCTTTTCTTAGATAATCAACAAACTTTGTCACCATACCATTTCTATGTTGGATAGATTAATAAAGTATAAACAATCAAGTTACCTTTTTCCTATGGAGTTTATCAAATGTTGTACTTATTTCTTCTTGAAATCATCCTTTCCTATTTATTGAATGTCATAGTGCATTCCAAAACTCAGATTCATTGTGTTGAAATATTTGATATAGAAGTTGCCTAAAAATGCATAAAAATGAAAGAGCTAAGGATCCCCATAATTTATGGTTCATAAAGCACGATACTAGCTTAAGGTTTTGAAATAAGATAGCAGTCTAAGTGGGCCTGATTGTAGGGGAGACTCCATAATTAAATGTGTTTGAGTTAGAATAGTAATGGGATGGGTGATCTCTTGGTATGTCTTGGCGCTTCATCCCTATGAAGTTGTGAACATCACATAGATGAAATAAGTGCCAAGGAGACGATTCAAATTCATGAGAGATGAGTTCTTGGTTACTAGTTGTGAAAGGTGTCATGAGACTTGACTACTCAAACATTAACACATGGCTTAATCTTTAAAAATGGTATTACATAATGATACACTATAGAAACACAAAATGTTTTAAAGCATAGTTTAAAGAATTTGTGAGTACTCGCTAAGAAAATTGGATGGAAAGTAATCACTTGGAAAACTCATCGTTGATTTTTGGTTAAAACTTAAAACATGTAATTTTTTAGGAAAAAGTCAACCAAAGTCACTGAGACTCACAAGAAATCGTGTACTTGGCCAGATTTAGAGATCAAAAAATATTTTTAAAATTGCATTTTTCATTCATACTTTTCTAACAATACCATAGTAAAATTACTATGTACTAAATTGAAAATCATAGCTATACTTACCAAGTCTTCCCTTCTCTCTTCTCAGGTATTGTATTTTTGTAAAGAATTAACAGATAGACCATATAGAACTAGGTTTCGTAGCATGCAAATGTAAAGATAAGTGTATCCCAACCATGTGCATGCTTACCTTGCATTAAGAAATCCTTCATATGAAGCTTTGTATCAACACTTTAGGCACTTCAATCCTATTCAAACCTAGGTATTTATAGTCCTTTTTAATCAATTTGTCAGAAACTTATGAATGGTTTTTCCCATCTTTGGAAAAAAAATGAGCTCTCCAATCTCATGGGCTGAAATATCATAATACTAGTCCCAAGCTAAACCTTTCTTCTCAATTTTGGTCAATATGTCATTTGGAATGCCTTTAAATTGTCAGAGTGGAGTTTGAACACTCCACAGGTGCTTTCCAACCATCTTGCACATGTTAAGTGCCTTCTCTGTTAACTGAGCCCATCCTCTTTTTAGGACAATCTCAAAAAGTGCTCTAAGGAGGCGACCTACACTCTGCAACACATAACCAAAGAAAAAAAATGTATTTAGAACTACATAGTGTACATCATCCAACAACTTCCATAACAAATTGTAAATTCCTTCTGTCTAGCAAAGGTGAATGAGTTGGAGAAGATAGGACTTAAGGATGGGTTGTATGATTAGAAAAAGAAGCAGGAGGGTGGACATGCACAACATCCTTAGGGCTAAATTTATATTTTTGTGGACAACACAAAATTCTTAGGTGACCCACTTATAAAAAGGCAGAAAATAGTTATCATTTGCATTACAAAGGATACAAAATTCAAGTCACCCACTTATAAATTGATAAAATGGTTATGATTTGTGCTACATAGGTTTTGAATATAAATACATACTTGAGTCATAACCACCATATCAAACGTGAGGGAGAAACCTTCAAGCTTAAGCTGTGAAATGTAAGCCTGGAGAAAAACATTGATCTTGGAACTTGGCTCCTCCAAACTCTCCTACATTGGAATAGGAACACGGTCTAAGAGCTTTGCAAGTTCCATCTTCTCTTCTTCTCTTATTCTCACATATTTAAACTCTTCACTTAATGAAAATAATCGGCATAGCTCAATATCACCCATTGTTGGCTTCAAGTGCTCATTACAAGTAGCCATTGTCCCATGAGTGATGTAGTAATATCTATCTATCTGTCCTAGATCATTAACCTATAAATATCCACTTCTCCAATCATATTTCACCAAATTACTTTTGTCCAAGATAGTTGCAGCTGAATGTATCTATTAACATAAAGAGTTCAATTATCAGAAGCACTAACAAGTACCATTAAAGTAAAATGCAAGGGTCATACTTTTATAACAATATCGTAGTAAAATTAAAACCTGTTTTTTCCTATATCAAAAACAATACCGTAGTAAAATTACTATGTACTAAATTGAAAATCATAGCTATGCTTACCAAGTCTGCTCTTCTCTCTTCTAAGGTATTGTCTCTTTGTAAAGCATTAGTAGATCAACCATATAGAACTGGGTTTCATAGCATGTGAATGTAAAGATAAGTGTATCCCAACCATGTGCATGCCTCCCTTGCATTTTCAACTATATCTAGGAAAAATTTTGCATTTAAATGATCTACTAATTTTGAGATAAACTGGCTCTCAATTGGTACTTGTTGATTCATAAGGGACAGATAATATTGCAGCTCACTGTGACTTGTTAATATTATTCCTTCTCCATAGGAATCATAATGTGGCCTTCCATATATCGATCTGCCAAAAAGGTCTCTATTTTTAGCATCAACATCTCCAACATGGAGCATTTTTTAAAGGGATGTTGAGGTGTATGATCCTTATTGGGATAGAGGTGCAACAAGTATGTGTTAGGGTCCCTATTTGTAAATGGACATTGTGACTACTTGGCCCAATCTAGTGTATTGTAGCATATTAGTAGATCGAGCTACCAATCTCCTCAACCATCTATTGAAGGTGTCAATCTTGAGAGGAGAAAATTGTGGCCATTGATGGAAAGTAGGAGGCTAGGTGCATATGATATGTCCACGTGGCATGAACTAGTGGATTTCAACAATGTTTTCACTTCGGTGAATAAAACCACTCAACACTTTAGCCATCCACTAATCAGTCGTAATCACTAACCTTTGGGGAAAGTTGATGTGCACTTTCAATGTTGATTAATGTTTAAGTAAAGCCTCTAGATATCGAGCAGTTTTATCAAATGGTTTTGGTGAAACCATGTGGTGTGATCTAATCAACTTTGGTGGATGTAGGTACTTTGATAAATCATACCATTCAACACTTTAGTAGTCTACTGATTTGCTGAAGTTGTTGATCTTCAAGGTGAATCAAAGGGTATATAGTCAAGTGCAAAAACATAAGTTTACATGACATGTCTTGGTTGGATTTTGAAGTCAAATATGTTCAAGTAATTTTGGGCTGAAGAGAAGATCTCCCTTGACCATTACTATTGATGTAAAATTGATCTAGACCATTAATTGAGTGGGGTTAGAGTGCATTATAAGGGATGATCAATTAGCTTTTGCAAAACCATGTGGTGTCATTTGGTAGATTTTGGTAGATTGGTCCACCTTCCACCTTGGTAGTTCAACTATCCATTGATATCATTGATCATCAAAGCCAAAGCATCTCAATTATTAATCTTGTCTTGTGTTTAGGAAATTAAGGTGGTGGATCCAAGTAATGAATAGACAAAATTTGAAGGACACTTGGCATAGTAAGATTAACTCTTATTGATCAAGGAGTTTTCTTGTAAGGTTATAGTTTTAGAGGCAGACCATGATTTGGATGCCAAGTTGCTGCTTGGGAAGATGGTAGTTGAGAGTTGTTTTTTTCCCATAGTGTTCACGGAAACTAAGGAGATTGACTCCCTAAGTTATGGGTTGTATTCTAGCCATTTAATTGGCATTAGAAATCAACAAATTTAGGTCTTTCCAACCATTATGCATTTACATTTGAGGAAGATTTTTCCCTGTTCTACAAAAAATATAATCCAAAGGAATGTCATGTAGTGCATGAGGTATGGGCATCATGATAATTGATCCCTCCAAGTGTTGAATTTCTCCTTTGAGATGCAGTGTGGCAATCAGAACATACTTGAAGGTTCTTAACAACTCTAATAGTTTTTTATTAAGGAAAAAATAGGTTTTGAAGGGGACCCGAAACCCTTTAACAACAAGCAAGAGACAGATTTAGCAAGTAAAATACCCAAGCAAGAATTCAAAACAAGACAAGAAGTTGTCGAAAGAGAACCAGCCAAAAGGGAGCACCACAAAATAACCCACAAAAACCCAACAAACCCACCGTTAGGCCATATTCTTCAGGATCATTGCCACCTCCTATTCCAGTTTGTTCATATTAAGCGTCGCTTTCTTGATTTCCTTAATGTTAACCTGGACCTTATCAGCCTTTCTCTTAAGGTTTTCTCTAGTTCTTTTACACAGCCCACCATAACCTTCCTGACTATGTACTTTATCCACCTCCTCTTCCACAACAGTCTTGTCCTGATAAGCATTCTAAAGATTGTCCACCATCATATTCATAGTGTTTTCCATGGATTTTAAAATCTTATGGCTAGTATTCATCACCACCTGGATGGAATCTTTTATGTTGTTGAGATTTTCCTCCATAGCCGAGAGCTTATCATCATGATTGCTCTTAAATTTCTCAAGGTCTTCAACATTTTTCTTGAGGCAATCCACCATATACTTCTTTTCTTCCTCAGTCCACAAGTCTGTCGTCTTCACTCTGTCTCTAGCAATCTTGTCGAGGAACTCAGGTCTTTCTAGTTTGTTGCTTATAGCCCTCTGTATCAACTTAATTTCCTTAATCTCAAAAAACACCCATCTCATCAGTCTAAAGAAATCCACAGACCCATTACAAGCCATAGCCAAGATATCCGCAGGGAACTCACGTTCTTCTTTGAAGTAATGATCTTCAATCTTGAGGTCATTGGGATAATGAGGTCTATCCTCTCTATCAGTGGTAGGGTAGCTAGAATACTCGGACGACGAATCCGTCTAAGAGTCCTCAATATCAGGGATATCGATGGTTTTACCTTTCACCTTGGACTTAGCCTCATCAGAGTCAAGGATCAATACCTTACTAATGCCTTTAGGGGTCAAAAAGCCATGTTTAGAGGGGACACTATCCTTCTTTCTTTTGTTACTCCCCTTCTTCAGAGATGTAGAGGTCTCACAAACCTCATTCTCTAGATCATTATCACATTCCTCCTTCTCAGTGTAGCTTGCACCCAATTCCTCTTTCTCAAAAACAAAATGGGGAGAAAGGGACATTTTGGACAAAGTCAGTCGTGCTTTGAAATGTTTAGAAATTAAAACCAGCAAACCCTCATGAAGAATAGGGTATCTAACAGGGTTCGTGCTATGATCATTAAGGCCAGCATTCAAAGAAGTGGCCAAAAAGAAGGGAATAGAGACCCTAACTTGATGTCGAAAGTGATTAAGGAGCACAAAATGGTAGCCAAAGACCCTGGTGTATCTCCCATCCAAAGTAATATACTCCATGATCACTTTCAGCACCTTCTTCCAAACCTTATTTTTATTCCCAATATCATAGCTACTTTTGGAAGCCCTACACAACTTTTCTTCTTCCTTTTCCGTCCTCGGTAATTTCTTTACCACCATGTCCGAGAGTTTTCTATCCCTGTAAAATTTTAGACCTTCCATGGGAAGACTGGTCACCTCAGAGACGAGCTACTTATCAATGGTGATTTTCCTACCACATAGTTTAATTTTACCATTCTTCCATTCCTTAGCGAAGAATCTGGTGACATCTGGGTCCCAACCATGAATTTTTTCAATATAGGAAGTGATCCCTCCTTTTTCCAAAAAAAGCCACACTTTAGCATTGTTCCCCAGCCCCTCACATTTAGTAGGCTCAACACGATGAAAATCTCCACCCATGTTTGCAAAGTAACAAGCTTGATCAGAAAGTGCCCAAAATAGACTCTTCGCAAGACCCAAAAATCATGCAAGGCACAAAAAATCATAAATCCATGCCAGCCTACAAAGAGGAATAATTAAGCAACAATTCCAGAGCTATGTGACAAGACCCTTCTCATACATAATCATTAATTGACAGGGGCATAATATATCTTTTCGTGAATTCTTTCAAGCCTTAATAAGCCTGACACGTCCACCATCAGAGTGTCACCACGTTGCCACGTAATTTTCTCATTTTCCCAAACACCCTTATTAGCAAAAAAGTTTTCCACCGTGTTGATTTCTTGGTAAGCATGGGAAATATAGCAATTTTGAAAAGTGCTTATAATGTTTTTAGAAAGATTAATCCAACTTTCTATAGTCCACAGTGGCTTTTGAAGACCTTTAATACATTAAACTATATTATTAGAGTCCCCTTCAAGCCACACATTTTTTTAATTCAATTGACAAGCAAGATATAAAGCTTGGTATGCCCCTATGGCTTCAGCGAGATGGTTGGTCTGGGTGCCCAAGGGGGGCGCCACCACTAAAATAAAAATGTCATTCTCATCCCTTATCACTCCTCCACACCCAGCTAGCCCAGGATTACCCTTAGCCGCCCCATCAAAGTTAATTTTAACCCAACCAGGAGGAGGAAGAATCCATTGAATTCCATCCCTGACACCCTTAGCCAAATTGAGGGGAGAAGAGATATCCAATTTAATCTTCCAAGCCTCAGCAACTCTGAACTCATAATCTTGGCAGCTGACCCTAACTTTAGCCTTTGTTTTACCACTTAACCCATTTAAATTCTCTCCCTTCGCTCTACAAATTTTACCAGAAACAATTTCCTCTAAGAGAGCAGAATCTCTAAAGATCTTGTTATTGTGTTCTTTCCAAATACCCCACACAAGGTGTGGAAATATGTACTCCCAAAGCAACTTTAGCACCTAATTTTTTGATGGTGATTTCCACTAGCAGTAGAAGTACCAAATAGAACCAAGAAAGACCCAACTAAGGTTCCACAGCTCCAAGACCCTACACCAGATGTTATAAGCAAAAGGACAGAGAAGAAACAGGTGTGACACCATCTCAGCCTCTGCACAAAAAAGATAGCATCTGTTAGGAAGAGAAATACCACGTTTACAAAGGTTGTCATTGGTCAAAAATTTTGTTATGAAGAAGGATCCAAGCAAAAATGGTGAATTTAGGAGTAAGGTTATACACCCAGGCCTTCGCCCACAAAGGAGAAGAAGAATTAAGAAAAAAAGAAGCCATCGTTGAAGAAATAGAGTAGGCCCCTTTAGAAGACAAATTCCATACCATAGTATCCTCCTAGCCCCGCAGATTCAAAACCACAGAATTAAGGAGGGATTGCAGAGGAGAAAGGTTTGGGCTAATAGAGGAAATATGAACCCACTGGTCATTTCTCCAATAGTCCCCCCAGAGTACCAAACCTGGATTTGCACTCCTCCATATGAAGCTTGAAGACATTATGATCACACAACAACTCATTCCCAATCCAGTTGTCTTCCCAAAATAGAATCTTTCTACCATTTCCAATTTTCCAAAAAGCACCTTTAGCAGCAAGATCCCTAGCATTAATGATACTATTCCAAAGATTAGAGTCATGTGGGAGGTTTTGAGAGCTGACAAAATCCTTAAGAGAGTTGACTTCACGTACATATTTACTATGCCAAATAGCATTTGATTGATGAACTTCGGCAAAGGTCCTCCAAACCTGCTTCTCCAGAAGAGCTTTATTAAATACTATAATATTTTGTAGACCAAGACCTCCATACTTCTTGGGTTTACACACATTCTCCCAAGAAACTAGATGGATTCTCTTTCTCTCCTCAACCCCTGAACACAAAAAGTGCTTCTGAATCTTCTTAATAATACCAACAAATTTGGAGGGGATCTTGAATAGACTTAAAGCATAGACAGGTAGATTCTGGAGAGAAGACTTTAGCAGCAAAACTTTACCAGCAAGCTTCCTATTAAACCTATCCACCAAAGACATCCAAAAAGAATCAGGGAGCTTAGATCCCAAAGGAAGACCCAGATAGGTAGAGGGGAGATGGTTAACAACACCGCCAAGAATGTCAGCTATCTTCCTTTGCCTAGGTTCAAGGGTGTTGAAAAAGAACAATGAGCTCTTGGTCTAGTTTATTTTCTGCCCAAAGGCCTCTTCATAAAGTAAAAGAGTGCACTTCAAAGTTCTAGCTTCTCCAATAGTAGGACTTCCCATCATAATATTGTCATCAACAAATTGCTAGTGAGAATAGACAAGATTGGCCAAAGACGGTCTTAATCCTTTTAGACTTCCATCCATCACCTTTTTCTGAAGAATCCTACCAAAGCTTTCCACCATCAAAGTAAAAAGGATAGGGGAGAAAGGATCCCCTTGTCTCACCCCCCTAGAAACCTTTAAAAAATGAGAGGGAGAACCATTAATAATAATAACAGTGTTGGTGGTAGAAATCATTTCCCAAATCAATAGAAGGAATCTCTCTGGGAAACCAAAATCTCTCAGAATCTTCAACAAGAACCCCCAATCCACCCGATCATAGGCCTTGGAGATGTCCAGTTTTAATAGAAAACCTTGACTCTTAGAAGCCTCTAACGAATGGATATTTTCATGGAAAGTGATGATAGAATCCATAATTTGTCTGCCCAGGACAAATCCATTTTGCTAAGGAGAAATCAAGAGCAGTAGCACATTAAGCAGTCTTGTAGTAATCACTTTTGAGATTATCTTATAGAAAGAGTTGCATAAGTTGATAGGATGAAAAGATTCAAGGCCATCAGCACCAAGGAACTTAGGGATGAGGAAAATAAATGTAGAGTTAAGCTCCTTCAACAATTTTCTCAATCCAAAGAATTCCTTGACCACATTAGCCACATCCTGAGCCATAATCTCCCAAAATACTGGAAAAATGAACATCAGAAATCCATTTGGGCCAGGGCCTTATTTCCTTCAAAAGAGAAAACAACCCTTCTTATTTCTTCCAAAGATGGAATAACAATCAAAGATCTATTTTGGTTCTCATTCAAAATGCTAGGGATAGCATGAATGAGAATTTGTTGAGCATTCATATCCAGCCTCTCCTCAGTAGTCAAAAGACTAGCAAAAATTTGATTAGCCTCATGCCTAATCTCATCATCCTTATCAATTCTAGTACCATTCTTCATAATGTGAGTAATCATGTTTGGCGCCCTATGCTTTAGAGTAGTCATGTGGAAGAACCTAGTGTTCTTGTCACTAGAAGAGAGCCACACCGATCTAGATCTTTGTTTCCAAAATTCTTCTTCTTTGGATATAATATCATGGTAATTAGTAAGAATTTTGTTTTCTCTAGAAAGGAAGTCAGCCACATAACCTTCCTTCTGAATTCTGTCCTAGATCTCCTTCAATTCCAACTGAATAGCAGACTTCAGAGTAAAAATATCCCCAAAAACTCCTTTGTTCCACAACCTAACCTTAGCTTTGACCTCACTTAATTTTTTGGCCACCCGAAACATAGCAGTCCCATTAACCTTAATATTCCACCACTCCTCTATGCATTTAAAGATTTTAGGATGAGACAACCATATTCTTTCAAACCTAAAAGGAGCATGCCTCTTACCTGAAATAGGATCCACCACAAAATTGATGGGGAAATGATCTGATCCAATCCTAGAGAGAGCCATTAAGGAACATAAATAATTCATCATCCAGTTATTCGAGATAAGAGCCCTATCCAGTCTTACTTGAATGAGATCATTTCCAACCCGTCTATTAGACCAAGTATAGGTTTCTCCCTTAAGATCCAGATCATGCAAACCCTAGGAGTTAATAAAATCCATCAAATCTAATTTACTATCCAACTGAATCTGAGAACCACCAAAATTTTCCGACACAAGCAGCGGGGTATTGAAGTCTCCCATAATCACCCAGTTCACATTAGGAAAGCTTCGCTTAAAGGATTCGAGACTTTTCCAAAAATTCCTTCTCACCATTTTGTTGTTGGGAGCATAGATATTAGATAATATCCCAACAAAGTCATCTCTAATATGCCTAAACCTAGTTGCCACATGATTGGCATCTTCCCAAACTAGAGTACCAGAAATATGATCTTGATTCCAAAAGGTTACTAAACCTTTTGAGGCCCCATCCAAACTCCTACCTTGCACACCAAAATTCTTAAAGATCTTTATCCTTTCCACTTTATCCTTAAGAATCTTGGATTCTTGGACAGTTAAAATATTAGGCTTATGGTCCCTAGCAAGATTTCGTAAAATATCATGTTTATGGGAACTGTTAAGCCCTCGAATATTCTATAAAATAATCTTCATTACTTAGTTGGAGTATTACTTCAGCGGATCTCCGTGATGGTTCTTTGAACCCCATCAGCAATATTTTGAAGACATTCTTGTTCTCTATGCCATTTTGTAGATTTCCTTCCTAAACTTTGTTGGTTACCATAGTCTGCTTTTGTCCTATTTCTCTAATAGTTGTACCAGGGGCCATGTTTAACAAACCAAATGCAATTGCTAAATTTTCACTATGGTGGCAGATAAATGATTCTTTATACCCTAGTGCCTTCATTTACCAAGCCAATTTCTCCTACTTTGCATAGCTATACCATGTTTGTGGATGTGATTTGTCTCCTACACAAAAAACATGTTCTAGCATTGATTATTCTTGGCTTCCCTGGCTCTCATTCTATCTCTCACTGCTCTGCATGATTGTTTCTAACACATTTGCCCCACTCAATCACTGTGATGACATTCCCATGCATGAAATATTGTCAATGAGACTGCAAATACTTATAGATCTATTTCATGTGTATTTAACATTTGAAAACTTAGAGTGACTATCTTAGCATCAAACCATTCATGACCAAACTTTCACTATCCAAGTTGAGACTTTAGATCAAGTAATACTTGAAAATCAATCTTACACAACTTAAATAATGAATGAAGTATAATCTTAGACAACCTTAATTGGGGTTTTGAAGTCTAATCTTAATAACTATATTAGTATTTCTTTTAAATGCTCTTTATCTAGTGGTTTACATAGCTTGTCTAGATTTATAAGTCAGACAACTTGTAAAATGTATAATTGTTGGCATGGGAATGAAATTGGATTGTTGTTGACATTTGTTATTTTCATGGACAAGTATTGAAGCATTTGCATGGGCGATAAATCTTGTTTGGATAGGACTTGGAGACTTTTTAAAAGGTGGGAAAGGAATTCAGAGTTTGTTACAATGTATTTGAAGTTAGCTAGGCCCTTTGCAAAAAATTCAGTGGTAATTTGAAACCCTCATTGCCGAAAGTAAGCTGATAGGAAACACATGCATATTCCATTCTCAGTAGGTAAACTTCAAATGAATGTAAGATAGATCTTAGAACAATGACTCATTATATCCTCTTCTTTATTTTATGGTCTCTACTAAAAGTGACTACTATATATCAAAGAACAAATTAAGTAGATGAGGGAGACTATCAACAATCAAATGACACATCTATTAAGGATAATGATCGAAGCACAAGAAACAACAAAAACTATTCAAATTCTTAGTAGTCTAGCTGAGGCAGAGGTTGCAATAATTCAAATTTAGAGTCACATCTCCACACTACAACAGGAAAAAGCACAATGGGTAAATTCATTAAATCATATCAAAGAAACATACAAGAATCTCCTTCCCAATTGAGCATCATGTCTTGAGGAAATGACATTGTTTTAAAAGAGGGGATGATGTTAGTAGGTCAAAGGCAGAAGCAAATATTATTGCAGACCACCACAAACTATTCGCAAAGAAAGAAGAAGACATTAGATGCAATTAGGAGACACGCCGCTTAATGGGAAAGTACATATATATAATGTAAATCATATGCAAAGAATACAAAGAGATTTAGGAGAGACAATGTAAGCGTAGAGATTAAGACCTAGCTTTTTGTATACAATTCTAATATAATATAAAGAGATATAAGGGTTTACATATGTGTGTATAATAGATGAATTAATGGTTCTTTTGTTGTTAACATAGTAGGTGTTATATGTTCCTCTTAGTAGCTTACCACAAATGCTTTTAGATTATGCTTTTTCCTACTTTAAACCTATCATCACTCTAAACATTTATAAAATTCCCTTTTGAGCTCTCCCTACATGTCCAAACCCTCATCTCATTGGTATCAATTTGTAAATCTCATCATGCATAATTTTGTACTGACAATAATTAACAATTACAAATTACAATACTATATCAATTATGATTTTATTTTTACATTTTAAAAAATTATTCTCTTCTTTCCAATATCAATCTACAATCCTCATTCTATGTTTTTCAAGTGTCATGCATATTTTAATTTATAACACAAATATAATTGCATCTTTTTTAACTTCTTCAAAGATAAATTATAATAGCTCATTTCTAAGTAAAACCAAATAGAGTGAAATCCAATTACATTGAAAAGTATTTGTGAACTTACAAATCTATCAGCCATCTCATTAAGCAAAGGCATGTGAAGCAACATTAAAAATATATAACCATAAATGAGACAAAATCTACATATTTAATCTGGGATGTGTACTTTAATTTCAAACAATCAAACTGACATAGGCAAAAGATAATACAACTAATCCAAACAAAAGAAATGTACAAAATGACTAGGGAAGATTGTGAGACCTCTCCCATTTCATTTTTTGTTTTTTTGTTAATTCTCCACCTCCTTCTCCAACTTCTCATTTCATATGCATGCATATTACCTGAAAATGATTCGATGAAATGTCCATCTTATAAGAAAATAGGTCTTTGACAAATATCTCAACAATGTATATAAACAATCACCAACAACATGGTCTAGCTTGTCAAATAAAAAGTTAAAAAAAAAAAAAAAACATTTTATAAACTAAAAATAAAACCTTGTCCCTTCATGTAGTGCAAGATTAGTTTTCATATTGCTTCATTTAGCATTGTTACCATATTTTCACCTTTGGCTTAATTAGGTAAATCCATTGATATTTAAAGAAAATGGTACATTTTACTATTCCCCTTACATTGCATTCATGTATATAAATAAAATAACTTGAGAGATTACAAAAACAAAAATCATCACATTTATATAGATGCATGAAACATAAGAAGATTTTGCAAATTTATTATGAAAAGTTATTTTATTGAATAGAAATATTCATTTAACTCACACAAGCCGTGAGTTTAACTTTTGCCTTATTCAATATAAATCAAGATGAACATATACATGAATAAGTAAACAAAGAAAAGAAAAAGTGCATTTAGGGAGGTTAATCATTCATTGCTTGAGAATGACTGGTTATGTCGCGTCTTCTTGTCCGACTAATGCTTGAGTTGACTTGTCCTTCCTAGCTCCTTGGTACTATTGTTTCCTATATTAAATCAAAGCAATGTGTTAGAGCAATGCTCTAAACAATGAAAGGTTACACACCATACATTTTCATTTACCTATGCATGTATAAATTGGTCCTTATCTACATTACATAAGCATTTGTATCCTGAATATCCTAGAGAAAACATTGAAGCCATCGAAATAGCACATCAAAATATACATTGTTTTTCTAACTTTTTTGCTTCATGTGCAACTACAGGTTTAATTATGTCTTTATTTTGTATCAGATTCAAAATGAGTGGTAAAAAATGTGGTTCCCATGAGGGTTGAGCCCAGCTCATATCAATGGAGTTTCTAATATTCATAAACATCAAGGGACAGTCCCTCTTTATTATCCTCAATGAAATCAGATTTTGACAGTGTCTATAGGTATCAAGTAATGAAAAGCAGCCATCAATGATTATGCACAAAATGTTTGTTCCAATCTATACATAGCTGAAGGTGACCTTCATATAATCAGTGATGCTCAATGAGGATAACATATGTATTTGTTTATCTTTCACTATAAAGGAACACAACCAAATACAAGAACAATTCCATAGCAGCCATAGGCTCATAACATATGCATAAAGTCATGAAAATCAAGCTAACAGTCCAATGATAATGATATTATATATTCAAAAGGCAGAGATATTCAAAAGCACAGAGCCTAACAATCCATGAGGGAATTTGTCAAGAACATGGTACAATGAGTGTCTTTTTCTCTACATATAGGACTTGGACAGAATAAGGCATAATCATATTATTAGTGTGAAGCTACATATGGAAACAGTTAGAAATTTGTTGCTTTAGGTACAAATCAAAGATCAATCGTAGTTTTGAATAAAAATAAATAAAAAATAAAAAGAATTGCAAATTGCATGAGCATTAGAAGGACAAGGGTTACTTACAATAGTCTTAGCATAAGATAGGTAGACATCAAAATGATTAATGTAACAATTATGAAGATTTACATGAGCAAGGGGGAGAACACTATCCCCATAAGTCATTATAAAGAAGCAACTCCTAAGATGTCACAATAATGGTGAGATGGACATGACATTTGTTGAGTTGACAGTGATTGTATCAAGGAGGATTACAAGGAGTCTTCATTGTTAAGCTGTCTCATGGGCTAGAATGTGTATCATGTACAAAACACTATGCATTATCAAGGGTTGCAACAATAGATACCCTGGTGGATATATATGCAAAATGTGTAATCATAGAAAAAGGCATGTGAACTGTTTATCAAAATGCCTAAAAGAGATGTAATCTCATGGAATTACATGATTGCAGCATGTGCACAAAAGGGATTTTCTAAAGATGCTCTCAAAAATATTTGAATTAATGAAGCACTTTAGAACATATCCTAACATTTTTAAGCCTTGCTTGTGTCTTATTTGAATATAGTAACAAGTGTAATCAACGGTTGTCATAAGTTTCATAAAGATAATAGTATGCTACAAGAAAGAAATGACAGAAATATAAAAGGCTAACAATGATCATATAACAATGGTCAAAATAGTTGCTTGCAGGGTGAAGAAGCCGGAATGCCCACATGGGACAAGATCCTCATATTACCCATAGCAGTGTTCATGCACAAAGCAACAAAAAGTCAACAAAGGAAAATGAGGTCACGGTCTGTTCAAAGATATTCATGTATTTTAAAATCAACAGGAAAGAGATGGAGCAGCAGCATGTTCGAAGTGAATTTATTCTATGCTTTACATAGGAATACACAACCATTGCATAGAAATACATAAATTTCATTGAATATATAGAAATTTTGAGAAAAAAAAACTCGAGCAAGCATTTTTCCTGCAAAAAATAAAAGGAGGATGCAAAATATTGCTTATAGAAAGCTAATCTAAGCCTGTATCTATTGTTTTGCATAAGGGTTTGTTTTAAAAAGCCTCTGAAATCTCATAAATCCACCACTAAGTTCATCATAGTCAAGCTCCATAAACCGTTCTGATGGCGGCGCTGGGAGCTTCTTCTAGAGATTCACAAAATGAATGTTCCATTTTGTTTTCTTTGCTTTGTTTAGGGTTGAAACCCTATTTTTCATGTGGCCGATAGGAAACTTGGATTTTTTCCATGTTTTTATAAAATGCATTGCACTTTCATACTCTCGTGGGTTAAGACTTCCTAAAGTCTTCCTCCTAGTGCTGCTTAATCATATTCCTTGAGATCATGAGTATAATGGTTGAGCCTTGTATTTTGCATTTTTATGAAATGTAAAGACTTTGTCAAGTAATGTTATTATAAATTACTTTGATCAAAGTGTTGTATTTAATGCAAAACAAGAGTGTCATACTTTATAGAAAATTTTGTGAGAAGTAGTTATGAAGATTTATGAAGTATGCAAACTATTGGACCATATGTCATATGACTGAGTCTTAAGGTCTTCAACCTATGAAGGAGGAGATATGGCTTTTAACACATTTCATGAATGTAGGGAAGTTATATTTAGTTAGCAAACACATGGAGAGGATGTAGGGGATTTTTTTGACCCTTAATGAACTTTGGAGGGAATATTGGAGCTTTTTGAGTAGTCATTGTGTTTGACATAGTCAAACTTGACTATTTCAACATTTTAGAGCTTTTGTGGATGAGATCTAGGGGCTAAATTTTAGGCCTTATTGTTGCATCTGACCCAAAGCTTTCTAGAGCCTTGTTTTGTGGAGAAACTTGAGTGTTGCCTACTTAGTCACATTTACTTCTCATTATTGAGTTAGTTCTTGCGATGCAGATTCTAAAATTAGTGATTTTCATAGTCCTTTCTCAGTTTTGAGCATGTTTTGTAACTCATCTAGAGTATTATATACAGATTTTACCTTGGATACCATTGATGATTCTATCTTATTTCCTTCTTTTTCTTGCAAACATTGTGCATTTTTTAGGTGATTGATCAAGTTATTTGTGAAATCTTTCTTTTTCCCTATAACTTTGTCTCATATATTATGCCTTTTCTGCAAAAGTAAGGTTATGCAAGTTATGGATAGTGTTTTAAAATTGCATATAGACCTTTTTGTTTGTGAAAGTTGACTTTCCTTTTTTGAAAGTGTATGCAAGTCAAACCTTTTTATGAAATATTTATGCATAAACTTGCAGTAATATGTTGTGCAGTGCAATACCTATCATCAATTTTCAAGTGTCTACCAGTCTAGATGTTTCATATCTCCTATTAGTTTGGTGTATCACCCCTTTATTTCCACATTTTATATTTTCTTTTCAAGATATTCTTCTTCTCTTTTCCTAAAAAATTAGTAGTATTTAGGTGATAACCAACTAGGAAGCCGACCTATCTGGAGGTTCATTCTCATTTTTGGGTGAACCACAACCTGAGAATGCTCCCATGTTTCTCTAGCTTACCGAGTTTCACAACTCAGTTAGGGTGCAAATTTTAAGAGATAACAAGCATCACCAATAATCTCTATGAAATTGTTGTCCATGCTTATTGCATCTCTCACTACAGTTTCTCTTCCAACAAACTTGGAGACAAATTTTGTTGCATTATGACAATCAACACCCAATACTTGTTCTAGGGGTGTGTTTAACAAACTAATTGCAACTTCCAATTTTCACTATAGGGGCAGAGAAATAATGATTTTTCCTTCTCTTCCACATCAATAAGTAAATGTGTTGAATCTGGAAAATTCCCTTCTGCCTTCATCCCCCAAGCCTATTTCTCCAACATTGCATCCATCCCCTATGTCTATGGATGTGATTTGTCTCCAACACAAAACAAAAGTACCATTTTATAGCCTTCGACCCAAATAAATCCAGGTATCTTTTTAATTCCTCTATCTTTCATCAATCTCCTTAACAGTTGAACTTCACCCCACCTGCCCACTTTTGCATAGATGTTTGAGAGAAGAACATAAGTCACAACATTTTTAGGATCCAAATTGAAGAGCAGCATGGTTTTAAATACTCCTAATCCTATATTCATATGTAACCTACAGGTAGCAAGAAAACAAATCCACGCAACCACCATAGGTTTAACTAGCATCTTAATGATATAGTTTAGAGTGTCCTCGAGATAGCCAACATGGGCAAGAAAGTCAACCATGCACACATAATGATCAACTATAGGTGTAATGCAATACTACTTACTTGATTCAATGCAAAGGAAGAAACCATCACTCACATGATTACAAATTTTACAATCAAGGACTCAATCCCTTCTATTCCTTCAAGTTCACAAGAAAACTACTCAAAACAATGACTTCTACAAAGGCAAAAATCTGAGCTTTCACTCCTTTTGACCCAAAAAAATTGAATTATCTTCTTCAAACTCATTAGAGGCTCCAAAACACTCAACCTCCATATCAACTAATGAGTTATTCTCTCAACCTATCCTCAATGTGCAACTATGGCACTCATAAGCCACAAAACCCAAATATGCTTTCCATGCTACAAATAATTGATTTAACACTTGGGAAAGCTCTACTAGGCTTGAAATAACATGATTAAACTCACCTTATACTCCAATAACATAGATTTCTTGTTTTGACTAACATTCTTTCATTGACTACTTACATTCCTTGTAGCCATGCCTTATGGAACTATCAGAGATATCTCAAGATATAGGACTCCTTTTTAGACTATGATTAGTTTTATGGATTCCCTTAACGGGGTTCTAAAACATATATGAAAACCAACATGGGTTTCTTTGGAAAATAAACTCCAAAAATGACTGTCCCTACTAGAATTCAAGCCTAATTAGGCCAGTCAAGCACTAGGGCTTATTGATTCTACAAGCTCTAATCTTGAATACTCTTTACCAAACCTTCAAACATATTGTTTTGGACCTGAATATGCTTATTTAACCATCAAAATTCCTTCTCCTCAAGTATTTGAACCAACCCTAGATGATAACCACCTTGACACTTTGTTTTTTGGACTGTACACAAATTTTCAATCCTAAACTTTCACCTCTCACATACTAGCCTTCACCTTATAGTCTGAAACTTCAAAACATGAAAGTACATACCGTGAGAACTCTTTTCACCAAGAATTATAATTTTTCAATGGTCAAGTTGAGAGAAACACAAAATTTTATGTCACTATTTACCCTAATCCAGGGTTTTGATAGTTTTCTAAAAATTTACAATAACTTGCTTAAATTTTGGCCAATTCACATGAAAAAAACTGTGGAGGGAAGGATCTTGAGCATACTTTTACCTACAAACAATTTCAAGTGATCTTCTTCCCGTACAGGTCCGTACAAGAACCTAAAACAACTTCTTTTTTAGTAAAAGACAAAATTTATTTATGATTTTCCATACAAATCAATTCCTCCAACTCCATACATCCTCAATACAATCTCCCCCTATCTTGGCACTGAGTTACAATGCCCTTTTAAAGGATTTACAACTTCCTCCAATGAATGAAACTAAATCAAATTACCTTATAACCTTTGGTATTCCATCCTTGTGCATTTTTTTCCACTTTTTGCATCTTTGTAAATACAACAAATTGACAACTTTACAATATTTGAAAAATGAACCTAAAATGACTCCCTAACACCCATAACATCATAAATGTGGCCTCTTGGGCCTTATTGCATTATTAGTACATCAACCTCAACCTAAAAATCTAAAGTTGCCTCATTGATGCATGAACTTTACCAGGTGCTCTTGCACCATTACTCATGTGATTGAAGTATGTACAACCCTCATCCACTAAACCTCCATGGTTGCATGCACAAATAATACAAACAAAGCTTACAATGTTAGGATATGTTTCAAAGTGCTTCATTAATTCAAATATTTTGAGAGCATCCTTGCAAAATCCATTTTGTGCATATCCTGTAATTATTGCATTCCATGAGATGACATCTCTTTGAGGCGTTCCATCAAAGAGTTCACATTCCTTGTGTACATTTCCACATTTTGCATACACGTCTAACAAAGCACTTCCAACCATAGTATCCAACAAAAATCCCCCATCCATTATGCTCTGATGGATGTTCATACCCTGCTCCAAAGCTCCCATTTTGGCACATGCAGGGAGGATGTTGGCATAGGTTGTGGAATTTGGCTTCACACCTACTAATTGCATTTTCTTCAAAGTTTCTAAAGCCTTTTCAGAAAATCCATTTTGTGCATATCTCATAATCATCGTATTCCATGAGATGGTATCTCTTTCAGGCATTTTTTTGAACAATTCACATGCCTTGTCTATGCTTCCACATTTTGCATACATGTCTACTAGGGCAGTTGCAACTACAACATCTAACAAAATTCCTCTATTCTTTATGCTTTGATGGATGTTCATACCCTATTCCAAAGCCTCCATTTTGACACAAGCAGGAAAGATGTTGGAAAAGGTTGTGGAATTTGGCTTTATACCTACCAATTGCATTTGCTTGAAAGTTTATATAGCGTTTTCAACAAATCCATTGTGTGCATATCCAACAATAATTGTAGTCCAAGAGATGACATCTCTTCGAGGCATTCTATCAAAAACTTCACATGCTTTCTCTATGCTTCCACATTTTGCATACATGTCAACCAAAGCATTTCCAACTATAATATTAGATGAAAATCCCCCTTCTATTATTCTTTGATGGATTTCCATACCCTATTCCAAAGCTTACATTTTGGAACAGGTAGAGAGGATGCTGGCAAAGATTGCAGAGTCTAGCTTTAAACCTGCAAATTACATTTTCTTCAAAGTTTCTAAAGCCTTTTCAACATATCTAATTAGTGTATATCCTACAATTATTGCAGTCCATGAGACCACATTTCTTTGAGGAATTTTGTCAAACACTTCAAGTGCCTTGTTTATGATCCCACATTTAGCATACATGTCTACAAGAGCAGTTGCAACTACATTATCTGAAAAAATTCTTGAATCCTTTATGCTTTGATGGATGTCCATACTCTATTCCAAGGCTCCCAATTTAGCACAGGCAGGTATGATACTGGCAAAGGTTGTGGAGTCTGGATTTACACCTACCAATTTTATTTGATTGAAATTTTCTAAAGCCTTTTCAAAACTTTCAATTTGTCTATATCTTGAAATCATTGCAGTCCATGAGACCACATTTCTTTGAGGAATTTTTTCAAACAATTCTCATGCCTTGTCTATGTTTCCACATTTTGCATACATGTCTACAAGGGTTGTTGCCACTACAACATTTGACAAAATTTCTCTATCCTTTATGCTTTGATGGATGTCCATACCCTGTTCCAAAGCTCCCATTTTGGCACAGACAGGGAGGATGCTAGAAAAGGTTGTGGAATTTTTCTTTACACCTACCAATTGCATTTTCTTGAAAGATTTTGAAGCCTTTTCAAAAAATATGTTTTGTGCATATCCTACAATCATTGTATTCCATGAGATGGCATCTCTTTTAGGCATTATATCAAACACTTCGCGTGCCTTGTGAATGATTTCACATTTTGCATACATGTCCACCAGAGCATTTCCTACTACAATATCAAGCAAAAACCCCCCTTTCATTATGCTTTGATGCATATCCATATCGTGTTCAAAAGTTCCCATTTTGGCATAGGCAGGGAGGATGCTGACAAACTACACCAAACCAACAAAACTCCTATCAAAACCCACAGACTAAGTAGCTATCAAAGGGAAATCCCCCTAAAAAATACCACAATAGTTGCCACAATAGGCTATTACAAACCAAAATTCAACACAATTAAAACATAGGAAACTAGTAGAAGAGTGGGAGACCCAGCCATAAAGAGGACGGTTACATCAATAACAGGATTGGAGATGGTATTATTCTTTGTATGTTTATTTGTAATCTTATAACAAAGATCACAAATGACCTCTAAGTAGTAGTGCAATCCTTTAAAAGCTTTATGACTCATAGAATAACATCTAACTATTTGCTTAGAGCATATCAATTTTCATGGAAAGAGGATCTACAGATAGCGAACATTGAACTTAGAGGCCCAAAAAGTTCTCAAACATAAGGATTGCTTCCACATGTCAACCTTGTTTTCTTGGTCGATTATTACCTTTTAATTTGAATGGACTACTACCATGAAAATAAGTTAATTGCTAAGATATGTTAGTATTTCAGTTTAATATTTAAACATTCAATCTATATTTACTTATGCTTTAAATCATTGTTTTTTTTGTAGGTGTGATCATATACTTTGGTATGGTAAAGGCTTAAGACAACTCTCTTATGACTGTGGAGAATCAAAGCTCTCTGATCACTTACCTTTTTATTCATTGTTTATGGCAGAGGTGGACATGCTCAACAAAAGAAAATTAGAAAAAGGTTTAATGAGTTTAGGTGCAAGATTCCAACTGGAGGAGTTGCTACCTAAAACCAAAAGTTGTCATTAAATTCTCAAATTTAATGTAAATACTTGTTTCTCGGGAGCTCTTTGCATCTTTTTAACTATAGAGAATTTGTTAAATACATATTCTGATTGCTTTTTTTTAAAAATGTTATGATACTTTGGTTCTCTCTCTTATTAAACAAGCATAATATTCTAGAGATATTTCATGAGCAAAAAGTATGCTCTTATATTGTTCCAAAAGCAGTGGTTACTTCACTTCTAGGAAACGTTGGATTCAATTTTGTAAGGCAACTAAAATGTAGTGTACAGTGAATTTTTAAAAATGAAGCATGTCTACTACAAGACAATTATATGTTGTCTATGTATTGACAATTACTACACTTAAGAGTGTTGGATGGGATGCCATAAATTAACAACACTTCAGGTTTAATGCCATCAAGTTAAGATGTGCTTAATATAAAATCTGATTTTATATAACATAAACATATGTGTAGTTATGTAATCAAAGCAAAGCATTCTAGAGACATACACCGAAGCAACTGATAATTTAGATAATAGTAGCCATGTTTGTAAGAACATGAAATACAAGAGGTCCAAAAAATAAAATGTGGTTGAGCCACAAAACATAGGGAAAGAAACAAAAAAATTGGCAGATTAATTTCAAGAAAATATCCCAAATACATATAGACCCTCCTTCATATTCATAGAGGCATAAAGAAAATTGTAGCAGTAGCACACTCGAGGGGACTCAAATTAAACATTAAGCGTTGTGATGTTATAGTTGAATTCCTTCTCTTATGGTATTGGTGGAAGTGTTTATTTTTATATCTGGTGCAAATTATCTTGTATGACCTTTAGAACTATTAGGGAAGTTGGTTTATTTTATCGTAGGTTGAACATATTGTATATACTTTTCTTTAGGATATATTTTCCTTGTGGGATATTTCCATTCAGCTTAGATGACCTGATCGAGGGGTATGTCTAACATCATGTTTTCCCAAGATATTCACTTGGCCTTGTCTGTTGGGTTGCTTCAGCAACAAATGAGTGTGGTAGTCTATCTATTTAATTTTGTTGTAGGAAATTGAACACAACTCTCCACCATGAAAGCACCAAGAATTCATGACTTGAGCTTGTTCCATTTGAAAAATTATTGTTCATAACATTTATGGTCTTTGAGGAAGATAGTTCATTTTACTTTAGGTTTTGACCACTGTGTGTGATCTTTAATGTTGTTGTGGTGGTATGTTTATTTTATTGTTGGTTTAACTTTTACATTTCTTAACGCCTCATGTTGAGTAGTAGCCCCTCCCATATGCTCAAAAAAAAATTTCTAGTTTGTTATAAATTCTTGGTTCAATTCTAAATTTTGATTGTATCATGTGGAGCTTGAAACTGCAGATGTTCTTTGGTTATTGACAAGAAAGTATGTGCCAATTTGTTATTTATTCTAGTATTGTCTAGAACTAGTACTCTAGGTGGCTTATTTGAATGTTTTGTTTCATTATTTTATTGTCTTCCTCTTTATCTGGTCAGATGGAGGGCCTTCCTACTATGGTAGCTAGAGTATGGTCTGATGATCCTAGTTTGCAGCTTGAAGTAACAACTCAATATTGGAAGCTACTATCAATTGGTAAATTTGTTTAATTTATGTTACTTAGGTGATTATGAATTACTTTTTATTTCACTTACATGACATTGGTTATGATTGATGCATGTTTATGTTAGCAAAGCGTAGTCCTCCCATTGAGGAAGTTGTTGAAGTTGGTGTGGTCCCACGTTTTGTAGAGTTTCTGACAAGGAAAGACTTTCCTCAACCTCAGGTTCCATTCACAGTTTTGTTTTGAACTTTTCTAGGTTAAATTTTATTTGTTAGAGTGCACACTTTTTTATGCTAATCTTATCATTATGTCTTTTGTGCATGATTTTTTTGGTAAAGAAGAGGAACATAAGGAAAAAAAAATTGAGTTCTATTGAGTTTGCTAGTTTTCACCATCTTTTACAAAAATTGTGACACTGTTTTTTCTTCTAGGAAAAGGATTCTTTAAGTACTTATTCAATTTTTTGGCTTTGTTGTTTCTTGTAGTTTGAGGTAGCATGGGAATTGACAAATATAGCTTCAAGCACATTTGATCATACTCGAGTATTCATTGACCATGGAGCAGTACCAATTTTTGTACAACTCCTTACTTCTCCAAGTGACGATGTTCGGGAGTAGGTTAAATTTTGCAAATTGTTTCTCTTCTCTATCATCTGAATCTATATTTATGAAATTTTTAAATTCATTGTCTCTAATATATTATTGTCTTGATGTTTTTGTTAGGCTATCTGGGAATTGGGTAATGTGGCTAGTGACTCCCCAAAATAAAGATCTAGTTCTTTCTCATGGTGCTCTCATGCCACTTCTTGCTCAATTGAATGAACATGCTAAGATTTCAATGTTGAGAAATGCAACATGGGATTTGTCTAATTTCTGTCGAGGGAAACCACAACCAGCATTTGAACAAGTTTATCATTTCACCCATGTCTTTCCTTGTTTTAACCTGAATAATTTTTATATTACAATTTGTTTCAAGCACTTGTTGAATTATGTTTTTCCCTCAAACAAAGCCTACTCTACCTATGCTTGAGCAACTTATTCATCAAATGATGAAGAAGTTCTAAGAAATGCTTGTTGGGCTCTATCTTATCTCCCAGATGGGAAAAATGATAAAATTTAAGCTATGATTGAGGTTGGTGTTTGTCACAGGCATGTTGAGCTCCTGTTGTAAGTGTAAATAGTTAGTTTGTTATGGTAGAGATAGGTGTTCTATTTCCATTTAATGTTAAACAATATCTTGGGTAATACTTTCCTATCCTAGTTATATATTAAATTGTAAGGCACCAAATATAATGGATGGTATGACTTAGATTAATCCGTTTGGCTCCATGTTTGGATTGTTATACGTGTTTATAACATGCACAATTGCTTTGTTTCGAATATTTTCAAAAAATGCATGTATGTTTATGTTTACAACCATCCCTCTCCATCTGTCCTTATATTAGCTCTCTAAATAGTGGGAAATATTGTAATTGGTGATGATTTGCAGACTCAGGTATAAATTTATATTGACATTTTCTTTATATTTTCATATCAATAATTAATTGTTCTTTTTGCAAGTGTATGATGCTATCATTGTTGAAAAATGAGGTGTTTTCTTAGCTTAATACTCTATAAAACTTTAATATTGTTGATCTAAATAATTTTTTCCTTTGTTACATATATTCTTTGTGGGTGATTATCTTGATTAATCCATTTTACCATTGTAGAATGTAGACAGAAGTTGATAGAAGAACTAGACAGGATAATAGAAAGATTACACAAGATGTACCATGGAGAAACCCTTTCGGGAAAAAACTCCACCAAGAATTATTCTATTATTCAATCTCTAAATTACAATAGCTCCAATTCTTGCTTGAGAATGCTTCTTCTTCCTTCACCAATCTTCTTCACAACCTGCAATAAAATTGATACAAACTCTCTTCAACTTGCTTGAGATAAATATGCTTTAATCAGCTTTGTAAACTCCACAAGAGTTACAATTACAATGCTCAAGCCCTATCCCTAGAAGGTATTCCTATCTCTTCCAAGTAGAGTTTCACAGTGAAGAACAATGCTAAAACATGTGCTTCATCCATTTGGGTGTCCCAAACTAAAGTCACAACTCAACCTTCATTTTGTTGATAATTCCAAAGCTCCTCCTCAAAGTTGGCACCCAAAAGTAATCCTACTTAACTGAGCCTTCAGAAATATCTCAACATGCAAAAGAGGTAATTCCAAGAAATCATCTTGGGTGCCCAATTTGGATCCAAGTGATTTCTTGTTAACTGAAACATTTACTCAACACAATTCATGCAAGAATGGTCATCCCTTGTTAATTGGAGGTAGTCCCTATTATTTGTCAAACAACTCAATTCATTAGTTGTGCATTCCAAGTTAACTGAAGTCAACTATCATACAACTAAAACTAACTGAAGACAACTGAACCATAACTAAACTAAACTAAACTAAACTAAATTGATTCTGAACTGAACTGAACTAAACTAAACTGAACTCATCTAAACTAGACTGAACTGAACTAAACTTCATGCATGCAAACATCAAACCCTAACTCCTAGGATCTTTACATGCATTTAGAAGTGTTATCTTTTACTCTGATTAGTTAATTGAACTCAAGGTGAGTGTCACCTTACCATGTGTTCACCCACATGTTACTATTATTTAGGAATAACTACAAATGTAAATTTCACGATTTATTTCATCAAATATTAATCTCATCATAATCTTAGTGTTGTTTAACACATTCCAAGAAATTAGGGGATACATGAAATAATTAATGTTTAGGATTTGCAATTAAATGGCATCCTATTTCCAACATTTTGGTATCAAAGCAAGGTTCTGGGATTTTCTTTTTGCTTGCATGTGTAGGTTTGTGAGTTTCATGTACTTTCATGGACTCGTATGTGGCTTGCATGTGCTTGCATGTGCGTGCATGTTGATCACAATCACAACAAGAATAAAAAAGAGAATACAATCACAACACAGTGATTTACCTTAGAAAACCCCAAACCGGGGAAAAACCAGCAATGAAGATCTTCATAATAACCCTTAGACCCAACCAGGCTAAGCCTGGAGGCTTCAACTAGCCACACATACAATGGAGTCACCAAGCCATTATATAGACTTTCATACATGCAAAAATATGGGCTCAAAACCACTTATGGTTAATCCACTAATTCTAACCCAAGAGCTAGTTTAACCCACTAGTCATTGTACTATTTCATTGACTTATGTTATGGTGTTTCATTTAATTTCAGTACATAATCAACAATCAAGCACTTCCTTGCCTATTAGCTCTCCTAACCCATAATCACAAGAAGAGCATCAAGAAGGAAGCTTGTTGGACCATTTCAATCATAACTGCAAGCAACAAAGAAAAAAATTGGGTCTTTCTATTTGTTATCTAGACTAGAGAAGCATCTTTGTTGAATGGTGTGAAACTAAATTATTTTAATGTTTTCTATTTATTAATGGATATTTTGGTTTTCAGGCTATGATCAATGCAAGCATCATTCCTCCACTTGTTCAGCTCCTTCAAACTGCTGAGTTTGATATTATTTTAATGTTTGCTATTTATTAATGGATATTTTTGTTTTTAGGTTGTGATCAATGCAAACATCATTCCTCCACTTGTTCAGCTCCTTCAAACTGTTGAGTTTGATATTATTTTAATGTTTTCTATTTATTAATGGATATTTTGGTTTTCAGGTTGTGATCGATGCAAACATCATTCCTCCACTTGTTCAGCTCCTTCAAACTGTTGAGTTTGATATTAAGAAAGAAGCAGCATGGGCCATATCAAATGCAACTTCTGGTGGTACACATGAATAGATCAAGTATGTATTATTTTAACATATAATTGCATGTATACAAATATATTATTAATGTACTAGGATTATCTGTAAAAGTACAAATCTTAGGATTACAATGTTAGGATGTGTTCGAGATTGCTTACAATGTTGGAATCCATAGCTTGTTTGAAAGCACCTGTTTTAGGCTTTTAGCCATAGTAGCATGGCAATGAATTGTTTGATAAAATGCTTTGGTAGACATGTATTAAAAATCTGGTAGCATAGACAAGGCAGTGAACTGTTTGAATAAATGCCTCAAAGGTCACAAAGGTCAACCATTCACACCTAATTATCAACTATATATGTAAATTGTAATGCAATAGGGGTTACTAACATGTGAAGTATGTGCAACCCTCATCCACTAAACCTGCATGAATGCATGCACCTAGAACCCAAGCAAAGTTTACAATGTTAGGATGTGTTCCAAAGTGCTTCATTAATTCAAATATTTTGAGAGGTTCCTTGCAAAATACATTTTGTGCACATTGAGAGGATGAATTAGAGGGATTTGATGGGGGAGATATGTGGGGAAATGGGTGGGATGTTGGAAAGGGTATGGATAGAATGATGGAGTGGATGTGTGATGGGGTGGTGAGTTCAAGACCAACATTGCCACATATGGTGATGAATGTGAAATGATAGGAGTATTAATGGATGGAGAATGCGGGGGTAATGGAGGAGATGGGATGGTGAATTTTGGAACATAAGGGCCCAAAACAAACTTAGGAGATGAAAGGGGTGTATGATTAGCTTTTGCATTAACAACTTTGGATGTTCTTACAAATTTTTCATTTGATGGCATTGCATATTTTTTCTTTGGGATCCACATGGTTTTGATCTTTTCTTTGGTGGACCTTTGCGGGCTACCGATTTGATTTTTATTTCGGATTTTATTTTTATTTTTTGCAACATGTCGTTTAGAGGGGACATGGGAAGCTTTAGATTCATGTGGATGTTTAGATTGATACATTCTTATTTTAACACCCATAGTGCTTTTGATAACAATGGGATAGGTGCGAGGAGATGGATGATGTGGAGTGATGAAGGTAGGATTATAGGGATTATGTGTAGATGGAGGATGTGCGGGTATGTGCCTTTGTTGATCCTGATTAGGGGACATGTGAGTGGGATGTTTATGATGGATGACATGGATAGGTGATGAATGAATGAAAGGATGGATATAACGAGATGGAGGAGGTGATTTTAGGGTACAAGGGCCCAAAATAGACAGAGTGGGTGGAGGGATATAAGAACCCAAGATGGATGCAGTAGATGAAAGATGGGAGATGGTGGATGGAGGGATGTAAGGACCCATAATGAATGGAGCAGATGAAGGAGGAATATGGATGGTTGTTTTGAGGTGATACGATAGAGGAGGGATGGCAGCATATGATTTGGTGGGGTGATGGGAAGAGCCAACATTTCTTTTGGAAAAGGCTCGTTGAGGACGTCTAGAGGTTGTACCAACATCTTTAGATTGTGAGTATTGGTAAATATGTTCAAGACCTTGCATGTAGATTTTTTCTTTGACTTGGTTGGGCTCCAAAATACCTTGCTCATGAAGTCCTAGACCTTTTCCTTGATAGTTCATTTTCTTGAGCATGCAATCCATGATAGGATTTGTGTTATTCTAAAAACATGATGCAAGTCCATTATTAGGTCGAGGATGATGGGTGGTAAATACACTGTGTTTTTCTTCTACAAGGAGGCCACCATGGAAGAATGTGAGAGTACCAAGGGGATATGCAAGTAGTGTGGGGATAGTAGTTTTAGGAAATGATGGGGGATCATGAGAGGGAGATGATGGGATAGTAGCATTTGGATGGGTGGTATTTGGAGAGGGATTAGGGGATATGATAGGATCTAAATTTGTTGTAGCAGATTCATGCGATGGAGATGGAGATGGAGATGGAGATGAAGTGGTGGAATATTGAATGACAAAGGGATCATGGGATGGAATGGATGGGTGACTATAATCTTGAGGTGGACTAGATGGCATGGTAGGATCTTGATCTGGAGAAGGGGATATGTTGGCATGCTTTGGATTAGGCTCTTAGCATGACTCATTGTGTGTGGGAGGAATGATAATGGAGTCTTGGTGGGACTCTTCAAGTGGGGAAGATGGAGGGATGGAGGATTCAAAACATTCATGGGAGTGTATTTTAGTGGATTTGATTTGGGTTTCGTCGATGGGTTTGACGACTCTCGAAGTAGGAAGTGGGTGTTCAATGGGTTCGGTAGATGTGCCAGTAGGAGATGGGGGCTCGGTTGATTCAAAGGATGTGATGGTAGGAGATGGAGGCTCAGTGGATTCAAAGGATGTGATGGTAGGAGATGGTGGCTCAGTGGATTCAGAGGATGAGATGGTTTTGATGGTTTGAGTGGTGCTGGGGGTGGTACCATCAATGATAGGTGTTGGGTGGAGAAGGGTCTCGTCACTAATGACAGTGGATGATGGGTTGCGATGACATGATTCCACAACCTCAAGGTGTGGAGTGGGAGATGTAGTCTTTTCTATAAGTCCTTGGAGAATTCTAAAGTGAGAAACTTGAATACTCTAGGCTGAGATAGCAAGGTAGGAGTGGATGAAGGATTATGGATTGGTGGGGGACTAGGACTAGGGATTGGTGGATTAGGATTAG
This sequence comes from Sequoia sempervirens, assembly GCA_007258455.2. Classification (NCBI taxonomy): domain Eukaryota; kingdom Viridiplantae; phylum Streptophyta; class Pinopsida; order Cupressales; family Cupressaceae; genus Sequoia; species Sequoia sempervirens. The sequence continues at coordinate 222,941,991 of VDFB02373365.1, forward strand.
ATGGGGGAATGGGATTGGATGAAAAATTGGGAATAGATGGGGGATTAAGATAGGGATATTGGAATGGTGAATTAGGACACGAGGATGCGTGTGGTGGATTAGGATGGGAAGATTGAGGTAGCAGATTGAGATAGGTTGGTTCAGGTGTTGGATTAGGATAGGAAGGTGTGAATGTTATATTAGGATAGGTTGATGTGGATTTTGGATTAGGATTGGAAGGTGTGAATGTAGGATTAGGTTGAGCCTATTGGTATGGAAGATTAGGGTAGTGGGTATATGCGGATGAAGGATTGAGATAGGAGGATGTGGGTGGGGGATTAGAATAGGAGTATTGTGATGGTAGACTAGGATGAGGATGATGTAGATGAAGGATATGATGGATATCCCTTGTCAAAGGTAGCATAAGCAACATGATTAGGCATGGATGAAGACATAACAACATAACTCAAAGGGGTGATTAGATTTTGGAAAGTGGGTGGAGAAAGCTTACTAGCAATGATAGTGTCAAGGGGATCTATGTCACATTCTTCTTGATCAACAAGACTTTCATTATCGTTGTCAACGTAATTAGGGTTTCCCTTGACCACTATTGATGGAGGCTAAGGATTCATGATGATGAAAGGATAAAGAGGATGGATCAAAGATTATGGATGGGGATGAACTAAAGCTCAAATCAGGATTTAGGTTAAGCTCAGATCGAGATTGGATTAAAGCTTAGATTAGGATGATTGGATGAAGTGATGGGATTGATTCTAACGATCGGATTTGATTATCAAAGGATGATTACGATACCGAATCTACTTTGAGATGGAAGTAGATTTATTGGGTCAAAGGTGATTGGATAAAGATGCGATTGGATTGGATTGGATTGGATTGGATAAGATCAAATGATGGATTGGATAGGATGATGAAAGGGATTGGAAAACCCCATTCAGAGGTTATCCTAGGTGACTTAGGATGTTGATTGATCGGATTAAAGGATAAATGGATGATTGCAGCACCGAATCCACCTTGAGATTGAAGGTGAATTGATTGGGCCGACGATGATGATTAACTTAGGATGGATGACATCCTAAGCAGATGTTGATGAGGACGATCAGATCAGATACTTAGGTCAATTTGGATAATAACCTGAAACAAAGTTCAGAGGATTTGGATATGGAAAATGATGATTTGATTGGAGGAATGGATGATAAAAAAATGCATGAATGAATACTCAAAATGAGTAAATGATTGATCAGAACGGATGAACGACTATGAGTAAACCATTGCTCACGAGAAGATGAAGGTTTGGAATAGATGAAAGATTACTTAGAACGAGTAAATGATTGATCAGGATTGTTGAATGAGCATTTGAAATGATTGAAGGAGGTGTGAAACAGATGAATGTTTACTCGAAATGAGTAAATGAATGATCAGAAGGATAGAACGAGAGTTCAAAATGATGAAAGGAGGTTTGAAATGGATGAATGTTTACTCTGAATGAGTAAATGGATGATCGGAATGGATAAACCAGAGTTTGAGACAATAGATGAAGGTTTGAAATATATGAGTGTTTAATCAAAATAGGTAAATGAATGATTGAAAAGGGAGAACAACTATTTGAAATGGATGAATGAAAGGTTGAAATGACTAAAGCTCATATTAGGGTTTTGGTTAAGCTCATATTGGGATTAGATTAAAGCTTAAATTAGGATTGGGTTGAAGCTTAGAATGATTGGAGGATTTGATGGTATTGATTCTACACCAAGTTTTGAGGTTTAAAGGATGTAAGGTGTTGACAATCATATTTTTCCAAATTTGGAAATTTTCAAAAATTGTCAAATTTTGCCACTTTAGGAAACTTCACGGACATACTTTTGAGAGTCCAGTTTTCTCCCATGAAATACCCAAAACTAGTATTGGATGAATTTCCAACTAACATCCCAAATTTGAGACATGCATTCCGAGTTATTAATGAAAACAATTTTTCAAAAACTGAAGAAAAAAACACTAAATTTCAAGTCAAACGGACACCCGAGTCAAAAGTTATGGCCTCTGGAAGTTTCGGCATAAGAATAAAAACTCCCAAAGAAAATTCAAGGTGATTGGCATGGATGATTTGATGATGAATATGGAATCTAATGATGTTTTAAGTAGCACTTATGCAATTTTGGTGATGAAACAATAACTTACAAAAAGGTGTTGATGATGGGCAAACGGGTGCTCGAAACAGATGAATGACTCTCAGAATGAGGGGAGGAAGATTCAAAATAGACGAATGAGTACTAAGAACAAGTGAATGAGTGCTCAGAATTAGGATTGGATTGGAAGATATGATGGGATTGGTTCCACCAGTCAAATTTGGGAAATGGATATGTTTGCCAAATTTTTGCTGCAGAGGGGCAAATTTTCCCTCATAGAGGGGAGAATTTTCTCTTTTTCAGGGAAGATTCACCCTACTTCAGGGCAGATTCACCCAATTTTGGGGAAAATTCACCCCACTACTTTGTGGACTCTTTAAGTGGGTAAACAGGTTGTAAGAGATGGGTGATTGGAATGGGGTGTTAGATAATCGGATTGAGGAAATAGATGATTGTATTGGGAAAAAGAATGATAGGAGTGGATGAACAAGCACTTGAACCAGGTAAATAATTGCTTAGAATGGAAGAATGACTCTCAAGTCATGGAAATGAAGGCTCAAAATGAGTAAACAATTGATTAGAAAGGATGAACAACTCTCAGAATGAGGAGATGGATACTTGGAATGGATGAAAGTGATAGGGTAGGGTTGGATGAGACACTCACTGTCCCATGCTCTAGGTCCTTATTCTCAAGAACTCTTAGGTGACTCTCCCACATTAACCTTTAGGTCCTATTTCAGGTATGGAAACCCCTGGTTCTTCTGGCCAACCCCACTATCATCATTCTTTCATTCCACCAAGCCAATCTTGGTGCCTTGCCACTATCTCACCTTGGCCCTTACTCTTCCCTAAAGGCCACTAAACCTCCAAGCTTTACTAACTTGTTGCAGGGGTGTGTGTTGACTTCCATAGCTTCAAAACTATCCACCTAGGGTTCCTGATCATCCACCATACTTCATTTCTCCATCGCTCTCACTAAACCCTATTCTAGGGTTTAAAAAGGGCTAGTAGCCCTTGAGCCCCAATTAGGCCTCCTAACCCGAGAAAGTAGGCTTAAACTCCCAAAATTCCTAAAGAACATCACAATCTTCCAAAAGAGACCCTAATTCAATTTCCTACCTCTCCAAGATTTTTGATTTTTTAGGCTCTCACAATCCATACACAGTTGTAACCCTTATTTTGTAAGAATTAGGGCTTTTTAGGCCATTTCTTGCCCTCACAGTGGTCTGTTTGCTTCTTTCAACCACCAGATGGATTGGTGAATCCTCTTCCTTCTTTCCAAGCCTTTTTAAGCCCTTCTGCAACCACCACACACTTGGGTTTGCCAAGGAATTGACACCCTTGCAACCTTATTGCTTAGCACTCTTTGACTGTCCTAACTGGGCACTGGTAAGCTCGCATAGGAATAGTCTTTTGTCATAGCTATCTAACTCCTAAGGACTCCAACCCCTACCTTATGTACAAGCATGGAGCCTAGCCTCTGTTTCCAAGAACCCATACACTAGGTATAGGAGAAACACGGTCTAGAGCTCCATCTCTACCGGTTTGACAATCAGAACAGAAATTCCAAGAAAATGAATTAACCTAACAAACACAATGCTAGAACCAATACAATAAGCTAACTACTGAACTAAGCAATGTTATAAAATAAATTTCACTACCTCCTAATCTATATCAGATGCCATGTTCACTCCATTTACTTACTAATTCAAAATAGGAACAAAAATAGGAAATACACACACAACTATCACTGTTTTCTTGATTTCAAAACTAATTACAACTCAAAATGATTCCAACCTCTTCTCTCAGCTCAAGAAACACCTTTTAACTCCTCCCTAAGGTAGTTACCAATCCCTTGGGTTGGACATAACCACCATATTAGGCCCAAAATTGCAAGATGCAACATTTTGGGCTTTATTACCATCTCCTAGTGAATCCGAGTGGAAACAAGTTGTGAAACTCATTCCATATACCATATGCTACTGATCAACCTTCATCCTAACATATTCTAACACCACTAACTCAAAATTAAGTGGTCAACATGACCTTGAAGTATCAAGACACAAAATTTCTTCCTAGGCTTCCAAATTTGCCTAGTGCTACATATTGCTTTCTAGGTGCTCCTGCACCATTCTCCCCCTCTTAGCCCAAACACTAAGGAATGGAAGGAGAAACCAATGACATGTCAATACCCAACTGCTTGAACTAGTCTTATTGTACCCATGTGGCTTCTGATTCTTGCTTTTTCTTCCACTTGATAAGGTGCTCCATGTACACCTTATTTCTTGTAGCCTTCTTCACTCTTGACTCCAAGATCTTCTCTGCCGGAGGCTTGTCTTGATTTGGTAGGGATATATTGTTGATGTCCTTGAAGATCTCCTTACTATTCTAATCCACATCAGTGACTGATCCCTTGTACTTGATCAAGTCAGCTATATTGAAAACTAGTGAGATTCCTAGATCGGTAGGTAACTCCACCTTGTATTCATTCTTGCCATACTTGGCCAATATCTTGCAAGGTCCTACTCTCTTCATCTGCAACTTGGTTGACATTCCCTTCTACAACCTTGACTTGTTAAGGTGGACCATAACATAGTCCCCTACTTGGAATTGCACATCTTTCCTTGACATATCTGCCTTCTCTTTCAATTTTTGTGTAGCATCGGTGACTATCTTCTTCACCTGCTCCTGAATCTCTTTCATGGTCTGAATGAAGTCTTCTGCATGTCCACTTCTATGTTCCATAGCTCCAAGATCTCTAAGCTCACATATGCCTCTTGGGTGCATCCCGTACACAACTTTAAAAGGACTCTTCCCTATGGTCTGGTTCACACTATCATTGTATGCATACTTAGCTTGTGAGATAACCATATCCCATGTTTGTCCATAATCCTTAGTTAGGCACCTTAAAATGTTACCTAGCACCCTGTTAACCACCTCTATTTGACCATCAGTCTAAGGATGGTAAGCTGATCCAAAAGACAGGTTGGTACCTAATCTTCTCCATAGAGTCTTCCAAAAGTGACTCATGAACTTCACATCCCTGTCTGAAACAATGCTCAAAGGAAATCCATGGATCCTTAAAACTTCCTTGAAGAAGAGATGAGCTATGTAACTTGCATCATGAGTAGTTTTGCAGGGAATAAAATGACTCATCTTACTAAATCTGTCTACCACTACATAGACACTGTCAAAACCAGTCTTGGTCGTAGGAAGGCCTACCACAAAATCCATGCTCACACACTCCCATGGTCTTTTAGGAATGGGTAGGTGTTTATATAGAATAGCATTGCTAGCTCCTCCCTTAGCTTTCATACACACAACACATTGTTCCACATACTTTCTAACATCTCTTGCCAACTTAGGCCAATAATAGAATCTTTGCACTAGTTCTAAAGTCTTGTTGATGCCAAAATGTCCACTAAGACTACCATTATGCTTTTCCTGAATCATATTTTCCCTCATTGACCCTCTTGGAACACATAACTGATTTCCCTTAAACAATAACCCACTTTGCAATGTATACTCTGAGTATTGGCTATGGAAATGATTCTCAAAGTTAGAACATACCTTGTAGACCTCTAAAAAGTCTTCATCTTCCCCATAGAGATTCTTGAAACTCTCTATGCCAATGCTCTTGATTTGTATCTCTTGCACTATGAACAATCTCCTACTTAATGCATCTGCTACTTTGTTTAGCTGTCCCTTCTTGTCCTTGATGGTGAAGGTAAAAGCTTGGATGTATTCCATCCATTTCAAATGCCTATTACTCAACTTCTCTTGAGTGTTGATAAAACTAAGTGCCTGATTGTCAGTAAAGACTACAAACTCCTTTGGTAGAAGGTAATCCTTCCATTTCCTAAATGACTGAACCAAAGCATAAAGTTCTAAGTCATAGGTTGAATACTTCTTCTTTGCTTCGTTGAGCTTCTCAATAAAGAAGGCTATAGGCCTGCCCTCTTGACTTAGCACTCCTCCTACTGCCACTCCACTTGCATCACATTTAAAAATGAACAATTTGTCAAAACTAGGTAATAAGAGAATAGGTTGAGTTGCCACCTCTCATTTCAGTTTCTCAAACCCTTTCTCAGCTTCTTGAGTCCACACAAACTTATCTTTTAAACCACCCTTGACTATCTCTAGAACTGGTGCACATATACCACTAAAGTTCCCTATGAATTTCCTATAAAATTGAGCCAATCCATGAAAAATTATTACCTCTGTCCCTATGGTTGGTGGAGACCAGTTTAGGATGGCTTCCACCTTGCTTCGATCCATCTTCAATGATCCTTTGGACACTACAAAACCCAAATAGACAAGCTCTTGCTTAAAGAAATCACACTTCTCTAGATTGATTGCCAACTTCTCCTCTTGCAACCTTCTAAGAACCAACTCCACATGTGTCAAATGCTCTTATGATATCTTGTTGAATATGAGGTTGTCATCAAGGTATACCACCACAAATATCCCTGTACAATCTCTAAGCACTTCATTCATGAGCCTCATGAATGTGTTAGGGGCATTAGAGAGGCCAAATGGCATCACTCTCCACTCATACAACCCATCATTTGTCTTAAAATTTTTCTTCCACTCATCTCCATCCTTGATTCTAATCTGATGGTATCCACTCTTGAGATCCAACTTGGTGAAGTGCTGAGCTCCTCCAAGACAATCCATCAAGTCTCTAATCCTAGGGATAGGGAATCTATATCTGATTGTGATTCTATTTATTACTCTAGAATCAGTGCATAATCTCCACTTACCTCCTTTCTTTGTTGCTAAGACCACTGGTACTACACATGGGTTGATGCTCTTTTGAATCAATCCTTGATTCAACAACTCTTGCACTTGCCTAGCTACTTCTAGGTTTTAATCTGGTGTAAGCTTGTATGTTGCTTTGTTTGGTAATGAAGCTCCAGGTATGAAGTTAATTTGATGACTAATGGCTCTCTTTGGAGGTAAAGTTGCAGGTGTACCATCACTGACAATGTCCTTGAACTAATCTAACAACTTTAGGACTACCCCGGGTATGACTGTCTTGTCAGCCTTGTCTTCTTCTTTAGGTTGTAACACAACCACATAACCTTCACCCCCTTTATGTAGGTTGTTAAGAAACTCCTTCCCACTACTCAACATGATGCTTTGTGTCTTTGACTGTCCTTCTTCTTCTTCTGACAGTGACTGCAACTTGAAAGTCTTCCCATCCTTCTTGAATGAGATGGTGTTCTCTTTCCCATCATATATGAGACCTCTGTCATATTGCCATGTTCTTCCCAATAGTAGATGGCATGCATCCATGGGTAAAACATCACAAACTAACTTGTCCTTTTACCCTCCAATGGAAAACTCCACCGTTACTTGCTCATTCACTAAAACACTCTGCCTTTTGTTTAGCCATGTGACCTTGTAGGGGTTAGTGTGGGGTATCTTCTCCAATTTCAGTTTCATTACTACCTCCTCTAAGATAATATTTTATGTTGAACCTGAATCTACTATGAACTTGCATACTTTACCAAGTATCTTGCACCTTACTCTAAATAGAGCTCTCCTTTGTTTTGGTTCTTCCTTGACCGGTTGTCTGATCAAAACTCTATTGAACATCAGATTCTCTCCTACCTCAGATTCAATATGACTGACCTCAAATGAATTAGGACTCATGGTGTCCTCTTGTGCATAAGCCACTCTCTTCTCATTGCTTGATGAAGATGCTTTCTCCGGGCACCTATAAGCAGGATGACCTACTTGACTACAATGGTAGCATTTCATGTTTGCAAAGTATGAATTGCTCCTGCCTGCTCCTCTTCCTCTGTTTGAACCTCCTTGAGGTCCTCTACCCCTATTGTATCCACCTCTAGAAGATGTTTCACCTCCATTGTCTATTAATTTAGACTCTCCTTGGTTTCTTTGGTCATTGCCTCTACCTTCGTAGCCACCTCGCTGTCCTCTTTGATCTCTTTGATCTCTACCTTTGCCTCTGCCCTTAGAATCCTGGTCTTGTTTCCTCTTGCTTCTTTCCTCAATCTTTATGGCCAATTGGTAGCATTGGTGTATTGTCTTGGGACTTCGAAGAGTCATCTCCTCTTGAATGTTCCACTTCAACCCGTTAAGGTATCTAGCCACCTTAAGACTCTCATCCTCTGTCACATTAGACCTCATGCAAAGTTTTTGAAACTCCTCAATGTAAGTGTTTACATCTTGGTATCTTTGCCTCAAGCTCTATCTTTTCTTGTGTAATTGAATCTTATAGTCATCTGGAATGTATGCTTCTCTTATCTTGGCAACCGTTCCCTTCCAAGTAGAGATAGGTTGCTTACCTTATTTTTCCAACTCTGTCTGAATGAACTTCCACCATGTCAAGGAAGAACCTCTTAGTCTTGACTTGGCCACCTTTACCTTCTATGCCTCAGTGACTCCATCACATTCAAAATGGTTTTCCATTCCCTCTATCCAATCAACATCTAAATCAGCTTCCATTTTTCCACTAAACAATGGTGTTCCTTCAAGTCCTTTTCCACTCAATGCCTTCAATTCTTTCAAGAAAGGATCTTCCTTCAAAACAGGGTTAGGTTCAGGGATCTTGTCTTCCTTTGCAGCCTCTTCTTCCTTTGGTATTTTTCTTGCCAACTTCACATTGTTCAATTCTTTCTCAAGTTGCTCTATTCTCTCTTTTAACAACTTATTTTCCTCCTCTTTCTCTTCAACCATCTTGTCCAATTCTGCACTTGTCGCCATGATGGTAGAACCACTGTATTCAAGGTCTGACATACAAGATTCTTCCCAAATCTTTTACTTTCTCTGATACCAGTCTGATAGGGTAGGGTTGGATGAGACACTCACTGTCCCATGCTCTAGGTCCTTATTCTCAAGAACTCTTAGCTGACTCTCCCACATTAACCTTTAGGTCCTATTTCAGGTATAGAAACCCCTAGTTCTTCTGGCCAACCCCACTATCATCATTCTTTCATTCCACCAAGCCAATCTTGGTGCCTTGCCACTATCTCACCTTGGCCTTTACTCTTCCCTAAAGGCCACTAAACCTACAAGCTTTACTAACTTGTTGCAAGGGTGTGTGTTGACTTCCATAGCTTCAAAACTATCCACCTAGGGTTCCTGATCATCCACCATACTTCATTTCTCCATCGCTCTCACTAAACCCTATTCTAGGGTTTAAAAAGGGCTAGTAGCCCTTGAGCCCCAATTAGGCCTCCTAACCTGAGAAAGTAGGCTTAAACTCCCAAACTTCCTGAAGAACATCACAATCTTCCAAAAGAGACCCTAATTCAATTTCCTACCTCTCCAAGATTTTTGAGGTTTTAGGCTCTCACAGTCTGTACACAGGCATAACCCTTATTTTGTAAGAATTAGGGATTTTTAGGCCATTTCTTGCCCTCACAGTGGTATGTCTACTTCTTTCAACCACCAGATGGATTGGTGAATCCTCTTCCTTCTTTCCAAGCCTTTGTAAGGCCTTGTGCAACCACCACACACTTGGGTTTGCCAAGGAATTGACACCCTTGCAACCTTATTGCTTAGCACTCTTTGACTGTCCTAATCGAGCACTGCCAAGCTCGCTTAGGAATAGTCTTTTTTCATAGCTATCTGACTCCTAAGGACTCCTACCCCTACCTTATGTACAAGCATGGAGCCTAGCCTCTTTTTCCAAGAACCCATACACCAGGTATAGGAGAAACACGGTCTAGAGCTCCATCTCTGCCGGTTTGATAGTCAGAACATAAATTTAAAGAAAATGAATTAACCTAACAAAAACAATGCTAGAACTGATACAATAAGCTAACTACTGAACTAAGCAATGTTAGAAAAGAAATTTCACTACCTCCTAATCTGTATCAGGTGCCATGTTTACTCCATTTACTTACTAATTCAAAACAGGAACAAAAACAGGAAATACACACACAACTATCACTGTTTTCTTGATTTCAAAACTAATTACAACTCAAAATGATTCCAACCTGTACTCTCAGCTCGAGCAACACCTTTTAACTCCTCCCTAAGGTAGTTACCAATCCCTTGGGTTGGACATAACCACCATATTAGGCCCAAAATTGCAAGATGCAACATTTTGGGCTTTATTACCATCTCCTAGTGAATCTGAGTGGAAACAAGTTGTGAAACTCATTCCATCTACCATATGCTACTGATAAACCTTCATCCTAACATCTTCTAACACCACTAACTCAAAATTAAATGGTCAACATGACCTTGAAGTATCAAGACACAAAATTTCTTCCTAGGCTTCCAAATTTGCCTAGTGCTACATATTGCTTCCTAGGTGCTCCTGCACTAGAAAGATTACTCGAAATGAGTGAGCAGAGGATTGAAAGGGATGAAAGACTACTTGGTCAAATAGATGTTTGGAATGGTTAAACAAAGGTTTTGAATGGTAAAAATGGGGGTTTAGAATGATCAGAATGAAAAAAAGGAAGCTTGAAATGATTAGATAAAGGTTTGGAATGGTTAGACGATGATTTAGAGGCTAAACGAAGCTAAACGGGGTGATTTCAGATGTTCAGGAGGGAAAATTCACCCCTCTATAGTAACCAGGAGGGCGTAGTCATCCTTCTGCAGTGAATTAGAGGGTGCAATCATCCTTCTATAGTTAATCAGAGGGAACAGTCACCCTTTTGTAGTAAATCAGATGGTGCAGTTGCCTTTCTATAGTAAATTAGAGGGTGCAATCGCCCTTCTACAATGAACAGGGACTTGGTTTGATGAAAATGATTATGGAAAGGACTTTAAAATGACAATAATAAGGCCAATTGGTTAAAAAATTTACTGGTTTCTCACAAGAAAACACAATCCTATGATTAATGTTAAGGGTATGGCCAATGAGGTCTTAATTTAGGATGCACAAGGTGTCTAGGGAGTCTTCGATATACTCTTAGTACGTGAGGCACAACCGTGAACACCATCCCATCACAAGCATGAGTTGGGAACCCCAGCAAAATATTGAAGGGATCAAACCAACTTTTCACATCTATCTAGGTATCACCCTAGCTTCAACGCTCCACTAATTACGACGTGACTAGATTGGGGTATGGCTTTCACTCTCCCCCCTTTATATACCCCATTGGTACATGTGCTTGGAATCATCCATTGGGTGATAAAATCCCCAAGCAGGTCCCACTAGAAAGAAAACACTAATCGTTTCCAACTACTCCCTAGGCTCACATGAAGTGCAAGGGGAAAGTGAAAACAAACTAATTCCCCCTTTGGGTAACACAAAAAGATAGACACAGCAAGCAATGAATATTACTTCCCCTAATTAAACTATGTTCTTAGATTAATGAAAATAAAGATAAATTTAAAAATATGAGCAAATGGATAGCCCTGCCAGCAAATGTTAGTTGTTTTATCCCGCGTTCTTCGTCAATTACACAAGAATATGCTATAAAATGTTAGCAAAAACACAAATATCCTTGCAAGAAAACAATGTTAGGGGGTTAGTACATGAAAATATCAAAAAACGGGACCAAAAACGAAGCTAAAATGGTTGTTTTACCTTTCAAAATGTGTTGTTTTAGGGTGTATTCACCCCTCTGCAGTGCTAAGAAAGGGCGTAGTTACCCTTTTGTAGTGACAGGAGGGTGCAGTCACCCTTTTGTAGTGACCAGGAGGGCACAGTTGCCCTTCTGTAGTGACAAGGAGGGCGCAGTTGCCCTTTTGCAGTAACAAGGAGGGCGTAGTCGCCCTTCTATAGTAAATTAGAGGGCGTAGTCGCCCTTCTGCGGTAAATCAGAGGGCGTAGTCGCCCTTTTACAATAACTAGGAGGGCGTATTCACCCCTTTGCAATAAAATGTTAGCACAGAAAGTTCAACCAAGGGGCATAGTCGCCCTTCTATAGAAAAATGCTAGCACAGAAAGTTCAACCAAGGGGCATAGTCACCCTTCTACAAAAAAAGTGTTAGCACAGAAAGTTCAACCAAGAGGCGTAGTCGCCCTTCTACAGAAAAGTGTTAGCACAAAAAGTTCAACCAAGGGGTGTAGTCGCCCTTTGTGTAGAAAAGTGTTAGCACAGAAAGTTCAACCAAGGGGCGTAGTCGCCATTATGCAGAAAAGTGTTAGAAAAGTTCAACCAAGGGGCGTAGTCGCCCTTCTGTAGAAAACGTTAGTAAGCCAAAAAACCAAACAAGGGCGCAATCTCCCTTAAGTAGAAAATGTTAGTAAGCCAAAAATCCAAACAAAGGTGCAGTCGCCCTTTTGCAGAAAATGTTAGTAAGCCAAAAATTCAAACAAGGGTGCAGTCGCCCTTATGCGGTCAATAGGAAGGCACAATCGCCCTTCTGCGGTCACCAGGAGGGCACAGTCGCCCTTCTACGACGTGTTCCTGCAAACAACTCAACAACAGCAAACGTGAAATTGAGGAACCTGTTTGTGGGTCCCATTGGGCATACCAGAAATGTGATATCCAAATGTTTTACCTATTATAAACAACTAAAATGCAACAGAAAAACACAAAGAAACACCTCAAAATTAGCCTAAGGAATTTGTTAATGCAAAGAAAAAAAGTGTAAAATGATTGCAAGTGGTTATACCTTCTCTTTACAGCTGAAACTCCTTGGTTGACCCTTGATTTTGGATTATTTTGTATGCTCCTTGGATGGATTTTGATGTGGCTAAATGAAAGATTTAACTATATGCTTGGATGTAAATGCAAATAGATGAAATGGATGGCTAGATGAGTGCACAAAATGATAGCATTTAATTGCAAAATGACTAAGTGTTGGAAATGCCTTAGAGGAGGGGGTATTTATAGAGAAACTTGAATTCTCTAAAGAATTCAATGGTTGAGATTTATCCAACAAGATCAAGATAAAGGGCTAAGGTGAGTTGAGGACTCATAAACCATCACATTTTGACATGTGGAATGTGAGATGGCTAAGGGTGAGATGATGTGTAGGTGATGTGGAAGGAGAGTACATGATGTGGAGGAAGGACATGTACCTTAGAAGTACATTGGGAGATGAGAAGATTCCTTGGAGGAATAAATATGAATTAAAAATTCACATCCTTGGGAGAATCTAGTGGATAAGCGAGGGTATCCAAAAAAGGTGGGAGTTTTTCACATGTGATTTGATGTGACAAGGCAAAGATTCTAGAAGATGCATGGGAAAAGGGGATTCTAGGATGAATAAAAGTGAATTAAAAATTCACATGGGGAAGAGATGAGACTTGGATGAATAAAAAGGAATTAAAAATTCCTTGGGGGATGGGGAGAGTTGACCAAGGTACCAATTAGGCTTAACTAATCAATAATTAGAAGATAATTAGGAGGTAATGAGGATTAGAAGCCAACTTGCAAAAGTTGGAGGATGTGACACATCCTAATCAAGGATTAGGCATGTGCACATTCTTAATGAAGAGATTAGGAGATGGATTAGGATTAGATGAAAATGACATGTGAAGAATTAAATAAATGTAATATTTATTTAATTCATTTGATGGAAAGAGGATTAAGGAGGGTAAGGTATTTAATTATTAATTAAATACCTTAAGAATTTGGCAAAATTAAGGATATTAATTAAATAATAGTAATATTACTTAATTAACTCGGATAAGAGGATGTTTAGATGAAAAGTGATAAATTTGGATAAATTAAGTGTCCAAATTTGGATGTCTACAATTATAAATAGTGGAACATGCAACTACAATAGCTAATAAAAATCTACTTCCAAATATGTTTTTGATGGATGTTAATATCCTCATCCAAAGCTCCAATTCACACACAAGCAAGGACACTTTCAAGCATATCAATTACAAATTTATAATCAATAATCAAGCTATTGATTAGTTGTTCAGGAATAAGACAGTTGTATATCACTAATTCAATATTTTATATTTGTTTGTTGTCTTGCATGAATTCATCTTTTTAAAAATTGTAAGAGATAACTAGGAAACATTATATCTAGTGCCTAAGTTTAGGATGCCATACTTGGAAAAGGAAATGAAAATGTTTGAATTTTATCCTCTATACTATTTGACTTTTCTGAGTTTTTGATGTGCAAATTTTGAAACCTTATTTTTCAGGCTGCAACTCCAAATCGGAGAAGTGAAAGTTGAATACCAATGAGGAAGAGTTTGGAAGAGCCTAAACCAATAGCAGCGGGAAAGCTGTGGATTTGAAAGGGGATTAAATAGGTCAATCCCCTATAGGAGGTCACTGCCCTTCCAAAAGGATTGCAGTTAAGGAAGGGGAAAATAATATAAGTATATGAAAATAGGAGTATTATGTTTATATAGTGTTTGTAAATTGTACAATGTCACTAAGACATTGAATGTAACCAATGAGATTTTGATTTTCCAATGAGGCTTAATGAATTAAATTTTCAAAGTGATTTTTTCTCCACTTATAAATACTGTGTTGTGGCTCCTCTTGATTTGTAATATGTTTGTGTTTGTGTCTGATCAATCATATTTTTTCAAGCATTTTAGTCTTCATTTCATGGTGTTTTTTAACATTTGAATATCTATGATATTTGAAGTTTATATGCATAAATTGTGAGGATTGATTAAGTTAGATTTGATTTGTAATGACTAAATATATGAATAAAGTGATGACTAAATTAATGGCTAAATACATGACTAAATTAATGACTAAATATATGACTAAATAAATGACTACCATGACTATATATGATTAAATTAATGACTAAATAAATCACTACCATGACTAAATTAATGACTAAATCAATGACTAAATCAATGACCAAATCAATGACCAAATTAACGACCAAATCAATAACTAAATAAATGACTAAAATAGTTTAGTCATAAATTTGGTGGTGTTATAATGACTACAAATAAACCACTAAAATAGTCATGTGACTAAAATTAATGACTAAATATATGACTAAATATATGACTAAATAAATGACTAAATCAATGACCAAATCAATGACCAAATCAATGACTAAATCAATGACTAAATAAATGACTAAAATAGTTTAGTCATAAATTTGGTGGTGTTATAAATGACTACAAATAAACCACTAATAGTCACATGACTAAAATTAGTCATTTATATGCAATTTTTAGTAGTTTATTTAGTCATATATTGTTGTTTGTGTACTATTGTTTGATATCATTTTGAAGGTCTAATTATGTTTTTGGAAGGAGAAATCAATCATTCTCTATAGCTACTTTGTTTCCTCAAATTTAATGGTTGAGGGTCTTTAAAATGTTTAAATGACCCATTCCACTTTCTGTTTTGACTATATCTCATGGAATCTGTCTAAAATGCTCTAATTTTGGTGTTTCAATGCTTTGGTAGGCAATGGGATAGAATTGTGAGAAAGGGAAGGAAGCCCTAGGGCTGACAAAGTCATTTTTCCATGTGAATTTGTGGTGTCAAGACAGGGTTTTGATAAACAACTGATGGAATTGTCTTAGTGTGAGTAGTAAGAGTTTGTGCAGGGTATAAGAATGGTGTTTGATGCATTTGTTGAGTTCGGTAAGCCCAGGTATGTGGTTTTTCAATAAAACCCTAGTATTTTGCATGAAAACAGAGGGTTTGGTGGATCAGCAGGTTAGAGGTCATAAACCTAAGAATGAATCAACAATTATGTGGTTTTGATAGACACTTTAACTCTGTCAAGTGATTTTTTGTGAAAAAAAAGTGTTTTGGATATACTTCATTTGTAAAATAGGGCTAATCTAGTAGCCTAAATACAGGGGCAGGTTATTGGTTCTCAATATTGTTGTGAAGAAATCACCTGTAATCTCTTGGGAAAATTGTGTTGGGTATGTGGTAAGTTCAAATTAATGCTTTGTTGGCCACTGTATGGCCTTCTCTAGAACTATTCTCCTTTTGTTGATTCTTGAAGGCTAGAAGCCTCTTGTGAGGTGATTGAGTCAAGTTGAGCATTTTGTGTTTAAAGGCAGATTTCTTTATTTGTGGTTGATCATTTTGGTGTTGGAATGGAATTCATTACCACCTAGATTGCATCAAAGTGGTAACAGAGCTTCAAGAACAAGATCTTTTGTTGGTGATTTGATTTATTTTAGAGATTGGAAGGTGAAGAGACAAATTGGTGAAGATGCCTCCCAAGAATGTTGGTGTTGCTAGGGAGTTGCAAGATCTGAGCATGCTAAGCTTTTGGAATCTCATAATGTTGTGATGGAAAGGCTTGCTACCTTGGAGACAAAGAAAAGGAGAGATGAAAATGAAGAAAGTGAAATAGAGGAAGATGAAGAAGAATACGAAGATGTTGATGAGGAACTAGACCCTAAAGATCAGAGGATGGTGTAGTGAAAGGTGATTATCATAAGGTAAAAGTTGAACTTCCCTTGTATGGTGGTAATTTGAATGAAGAGGAATTGCTTGATTGGATTGTTTCTATGGATAATTACTTTGAAAGTGAGGATATTTCAGATGAATAGATGGTGAAGGTGGAAAAAACAAAGCTAAAAGGACATGCTCTTTTATGATGGGACTATGAACAAGCAGAGAGAAGAAAAAAAGCTGAATCAAGGATTACTTCTGTGAACAAGATGGTGTAGAAATTGAAAGGTAAAGTTCTTCCAAAAGATTATGAAGTTAAATTTTATAAAAAATTGCAAGGATTGAAACAAAAATATCTTGATGTTAAGTCTTACACTGATGAATTTTACAAACTAAGCATAAGGTCAAGAAGGGATGAAGATGAGGTTGAAAAGATGGCTAGATATCTAGGTGGTTTGAGATTTAATATTCAAGATGAACTTGTTGTTGCTAACCCCAAATCTGTTGAACAGTGCTTTCAATTAGCAATCAGGGTGGAGGAAAAGCTTAAAAGAAGGCAAGAGAAATCAGGGAGAGGAAGTGGTGCTACTTGTGCAAGAGAGAGAGGAATAATCCCTACACCGAAGCAGCCATTGGAAGAACAAGAAGGAACAAACAGAGGTAAGGAGAAAGGTGTTGATACTAGAGGTGGATTTAGGGGTAAAGGAAGGTTTAGTGCTAGTAGAAGTTCTAATGATTTTGCAGGGAGATGATATACATGCAATGAATACGGTCATCCATCTTCGAAATTCCCTGAAAGGGTTGGTAGTTCATCAAGTGGTGAAAAAAAGATTTGATAGAAGAGCACAATTGGTTCAAGAAGAGGAGTGTGAAATCAATCATTCTACAAGTTTGAGAGCTACTACTAAAATAAGGGAGATGTTTATAGTGAGGAAGAAAATATTGAAGGTAGCAAAATAGGTGGGGCCATTGCAAAGGAAGAGTCTTTTAAAACTAATTGTAAGTGCAAGAATAAGGTATGTAGAGTTGTCATTGATTCTAGATCTACTAAAAATATGGTGTCTAGTGAGATGGTGAACAAAATTAAATTTGCAAAAAGCACCTCATGAATTTCCTTACAAAGTGTCATGGTTGAGTGATGGGCGGTCTTTGTTGGTAAATGAAAAGGAAATTGTTGATTCCTAGATTGGAGGTTACAAGGATAGTGTTGTTTGTGATATTCTTCCTATGGATTTTTGTCACCTACTCCTAGGTAGACCTTGGCAATATGATAGGCATGCCATGTATGATGGTAGAGAGAATACATACACTATTGTGAAGGATGGATGTTCTTTTTTTTTAACTCCACTTGTGAAAGATGTTAAGGGTAAAGCTAAGGTGATTATGTCTGGAAAGAAAGAGCTTTAGACATTGTGAAAGAAGACAAAGAGATAAGTGTTGTAGATAGTTCAAGGCATGGGGATGCTCTACCAGTAGATCACATAAAGATGAATGCAGGGTTGAAGAGTGAATTGACAGTGAATTGGAAAGAAAATGTGTTGATATAGACCATGGTGTGTCCTTTAGTTGATAATAAAGTTTTAAAGTGTAAGGAATTTGTAGGTATAGTAGGTGGTAAGTCTGATAGTATAGTGGGTCATGGAAAGGAAAGTACAGTGGTACATGTTGATAAGACAACAAGTCAGATGACAGTGATGTAAAGATAGAGTGCACAAGCGGTTAAGAGTGGACAAAAACATGGAGATGAGATAAAGGTAAAGATAGATCTAGGGAATACTAACAAGTTTTTTTTTGCAGTTATAAAAGAAAAGATATTATCAGGTTTTGAAAGAAGACAAACCTCTAGTCTGATAGCAGATATGAAGACATGTTCAAATCCAAACAAGAGCACAGATGGAGGGAAAATTACTAATTCACTGTATATGAATCAAAGAAATGTGTTTGTAGATCAGAAGGCATGTGAGAAGCTTGTAGGATTTGGTGCAAGGCATAACTCTTGTGACAAGAGTTCTTTTCTGTGGGGGTGTATGGTGCAAGAGCACCTAAACACCTTTGTCAAAATTTGCTCATTTGATTGGTCATAGGGTGAGTCAAGGATCGCATAGGGGTATTTTGAGTTTAATTACTCTAAATAAGGTCTAAAAAGACCATCCATTATGTAATTTTTAGGTTTTTAAGTCATTAGTGTCAATTTAGGGAAAAATTGCAAATAATGTCAAGTGCAAAACAAAAGTTGTTAAAATGTTGTTTTAGGGGAATATGAAGAGTTTAGGATTTTAAAAGGAAGTTAGGAAGTTTTGTTGGTTATGATTGGAGGGAACAAGTTTATATAGCCTCTTGAAGGCTTGAGCAATTTTTTTGAACAAATATTGAAGGATTCCAAATCAATAAACAATGATTTTCTACTACAAATCTTTGATTTTATGTACTTTGTTAACTCTGTACAAACCCGTACAGGGTTCAAATGCTTTGAGTATTGTTGTAATATGTAATTACAAGTCTTATCTTTCATTTGATATCATTTTGAGGGTTTAATTCTATTTTTGGAAGGAGAAATCAATCATTCTCTATAATTGCTCTATTTCCTCAGATTTAAGGGTTGAGGGTCTTTAAAATGTTTAAATGTCCCATTCCACTTTTTTTTTCCACTATATCTCATGGAATGGGTCTAAAATGCTCTATTTTTTTCTCTTTCAATTCTTTGGTAGGCAGTGGGATAGAATTGTGAGAAAGGGAAGGAAGCCCTAGGGCTGACAGAGTCATTTTTCCATGTGAATTTGTGGTGTCAAGACAAGGTTTTGATAAACAACTAATGGAATTGTCTTTGTGTGAGTAGTATGAGTTTGTGTAGGGTATAAGAATGGTTTTTTGAGTTTGGTAAGCCCGGGTATGTGGTTTTTCAATAAAACCCTAGTATTTTGCATGAAAACGGAAGGTTTGGTGCATAAGCAGGTTAGATCTCATAAACCTAAGAATGAATCAAGGATTCTATGGTTTTGATAGAAAATTTAACTCTGTCAAGTGATTTTTTGTGAAAACAAATTATTTTGGATATACTTCATTTGTAAAATAGGGCTAATCTAGTAGCCTAAATGCAGGGGTGGGTTATTGATTCTCAATATTGTTGTGAAGAAATCACTTGTAATCTCTTGGGACAATTGTGTTGGGTATTTGGGAGGTCTAAATTTATGTTTTTTTGGCCAGTGTATGGCCTTCTCCAGAATTTTTCTCCTTTTGTTGATTCTTGAAGGTTAGAAGCCTCTTGTGAGGTGATTGAGTCAAGTTGAGCATTTTGTGTTCAAAGGAAGATTTCTTTGTTTGTGGTTGATCATTTTGGTGTTGGAATGGAATTCATTACCACCTATATTGCATTAGTATGGCCAATACACACATATTTAGATACTCCTATTAGCCAAGCATTACATAAGTAAACAAAAATAACAAATATATGTGCTTATTAACCATCCAACAATACATTTAGGTACTTTTACTAGTTTAAACTTTGGCCATGCATAAATTATTGAATTGATATCAATTTGCAACACACATGCATCCCCCAATCAAATGTCCCAATGGCTTGGAAAAGTCAAATTGTAGATATTCAAATGAGATGATATAGAGAACATGTTTCCTAGTTAAATGTTTATTGGGTGATGAATTTTGTTCAACCTAGGGAAATCCAAGGGGGAATTACAAATAAGGGACCCACAAATTATGGAAGTAAATTATAGAATGATTTTTTGAAATATGATTGTAATTTCATTCCATGAAACAGTTGTTAATTTTTTGGTGTAGTTGTGGGAGTCACAATTTATTAGTCCTTGACATAGATAGCAACAAGAGATTATTTAGGGGAGATGGTTCACTAGATGAGAGTGTTCCAATAGTTGCTATGACTGTGTAGTAATGAAGTTCCTCTTAATTTTTATTTGTTACTTTTAAATTTAAGAACAATTAATAATTATGGTAGTGGAAACATGCTTTGCTACTCTCCTTCATTACTTTACCAAGATATCTTATAACAAGTGGGAAATATTTCTTTCTACTTCTACTCATTTCTTCTATAAGAACACAATATACAATTATTCCCAACTTATCCAACAACTAATGATATCAATGTTTTTATGCATGCCTTATTTATATATTTTCTAATGCACAATTGAGTTTCTTGTAATGTCAAAAACTCTATACCCTTCCCTTGCCTTAGTTTTTTTTGCTTTTGAAGGTTCTTAGTTCTTGTTTCTATTCGTCAATTTTTCATGTTAGCTTTATGTTACCCTTATATTTTTCTAATATCTTATCATATTTTAGCATAAACTATTTGTACAATAGCACATTGCATAGACATTCACATGTCATGTTATCATCCCATTATATTTTTCTTTTGGTGGTTGTCTTCAAGGATTTTTCCACTTGTCACATTTCCAAATGAGTGGAAATGTCTCAAGATGAATCTAAATGACTCATTAACCTATTCCTCTTGTATCCTCTCTTCTTTTTTGAAGCAATATTTTCATTTTGTTGTCTCTCTCCTTCTCTTGGCTCTCTCTTTATCTCTCTCATAGCACTCTCAAGTTCATACACATCTCTCTCAAGATCTCTACAATAGTTTCTTTTAGCTCTCTTATTATTGGTTGCCTCAAGCCTTTGCAAGTAATATTGTTCTTATTTATTATTTTATTGCAAGAATTCTCATTTATATTGGCCTTGAGCACCTTGGGATTATCACATCACTTTTCCTTCAATCTAGTTCTACTATTGCACATTCACAATTCTAACCATTCCCTAACACATTTGGGGTAGGAGCATGCACACAGTATTCTCTTTCTATCTATTTATCTGTCAAATTATATTTGGATATTTTTGGATTTTGTAAAATTCAAGATTCCTATACCTTTCTACTTTTAGAGGCTATTAGAACGGTGAAAAAATTTGACCTTGTCTTCTAGGATTAATCCCTAAATTTTGTCCTACATTTTAATGTTGAATGTTCTAATGATTTTGAAGCATATTATGCCACTACTAGTTAGGAACATTTTTTCCAAGGTATTGATTTCCTACATGATGTTGAACAACTTGAACATGAACCTGAGTTAGCTGATCAATTTTAGCTTGAAGTTAAATATTACCTTCTTTGCCTAACTCAATCAATCAAGTTCAAATCTTCATTTAGAATTTTTTCTTTCATTCACCTCATGTATTTTTTATCAATATTGTGGAAATTCTAACCAAACTAAGATCTATTAGAACTTATAGGTGAAAATTGATGCTAGTCAACTTGGTGTATATATACACTTCAATTAGGCATGCCATATGCTCTTGCATTTACATTTTTATGTTGACCCTATCTATTCTATCAATTGCAACAGTGTTTCCTCTTAAATCATACTCATTAATGTTGATTCTTCTCCTTATGAGTAGCTAATCAACTAAATCAGCATACGTATATTAGTATTGGTCTCTAAAATCCACAAAGGTGTTGCCTCTACCTAATGTGATTACATGTTACTAGTCATCATATCTTCAAAACCCACCTCCATCCTATACTTTCCACTTAGCACAATGATTTTTTGTATTACTTGAACTACCTACTTGTGTAGGTTGATCTGCATGTTATCTTGCTCTATCCGTGGTAATATAAAATTTTCTACAATATTTATGATTTTTCAATGATTTGTATATGTTTAACAATTGTTCCTCAACAACAACGCCATTTTGTTGGGTCCCAAAACTACTACTCCACTTTCTAGAACACAATTCCACTCACAAAGCCAAGGTTGTCATCAAGCAAGTGAAATTAGTTGATCAACATAACAATGTAAGTTTTAAGGTTAACTATACAAGAGTGGGTTCTCTCTCCTATGCTTCCAAATTAGTTTAAACTCAATAGATTGTTCCTATAGGTTTGTATAAATAAAATAGATAATTGGAAACAATGGTAACTAATCCAAACTATTGATATAGTTCCAAAAAAATTCACTGAGCATGAGAGAAACTAGTTACCCTACTACCTATAGATAACTAATTAGACACCACTGCAATTAGTGCAAGGTGGGGGAAATCTACATGATTCGCATAAATTTATAAATACTATTCCATGCAATGTGTGAAATCATGAATTGCACAGTGCTAGAATTAAACTAGCAAAAATCATTTAATGGTTTCTCGTTTAGTTGTTTCATATTGTGTGATTGGAACAAGTACATGGAAGACCAATTCCAATCCAAGGCACACATACTCAAAGCTAACAAAAATATAATTGCAATGGAAAATTCTAAATAACAATTGTTCTAAGAATTCAAACGTAGAAATATGTATTATTATCATCACATATTGAACGTTATCCATCAATGAACTACTTAAATTCATATACAAACATGAAATGATTTGTTATGATAAATGTAAAAGGTTTAGAATATTTTCATGTTCGTCATATAGTGCTTACATTCACAACAATTTTTTTTTAAAAGAACATTCTAAAATTGTTATATTTTCTAAATATGTTTGTACATTAATGGATACATAAAATTGAACAATAAGCTTACAATAACATTTTAATGGTTTGATATTGTCCCTACCTCCTTGAAATTGCTATGTTGGCCTCCTATAATGACCTTAATAACTAATCCTTTACAACCATGATTCAGAGATTGGACATCTAACCTAAATAGCTATTTCAATCATCATGAAGGTGCATTTAACTTGTCAACCCAAGGACGTGAACTTGAAATGGGTCAGCACAATATGTGCACTAGGAACTTAAAGTATCCATTCTACAGCTAAGGAACACATGATACTAAAATTAAATTGCTTGAAAAGGAATGAGACAAATGTTGAACATCAATCAATGACTATGCTAAGTTGAAATGCATAACAAGAATAAAAATCTAAGCAACAGACAAGAGACTACTCTATTTGCTTTGGCTACAGGAACAGTCACATAATGGAATTCTAGTGGCTGCAAGAACAGTCGGTGCCAAACTTCTAACTAAGTACTAAACAACAAGTAATACTAAACTAATTCTAAACTAAGAAGACAGATTAATCACCAAGTGGGCCCCCTTGGATAAGTATCCTCTAAAACTAATGAGAACTTAGAACTTTATTTTATTCACTATAAATCATGAGTACAAAAGAGCAGTGTATCTGTATTACTAAAAACTGGAGAGTGCAAGTACAATATCAAATCATGCAACCTCCTAAAGAAGGAGCATCAAATCATTATTTATATTAACAGCTAAACAAAACAGTCAACTCCATGACTGGGAGGACGCCATTTAGGGAAAATAGAGAAAATGGAGTGATGGTAGTTACGTGTGCATGGAATTTGGTCAGAAAAGCGGGTCCAAATGCAGATTTAGCACAGTAGTAACGTCTGTGCATGCTCAATCATTAAAATCCACTACAAGGTGGTTATGTTCAGTTGCATGAAGAATCTTTTGTCATCGGCCTCCTTTTACTTAGAGCGATTCCTTTGTTGGATGTTATGGTGCATGCCCAACTAGCGGTGTCTTCCTCAACTTAGCATATTAAATCTACATGGAAAAGTCAGTACCTATAATAACTGCACATCTATAACCACCTTAAGGAACATTCATTAACCACATGCAAAATCAATATAGATAATCCACATAATATGCCAAATATCATTAAAGCTTGCAGAGATAGGATTAAGTCCAATGTCAATGGTTTGAGGGAAACATTATGAAAATACCGACATTTAACATTAAATTCCATGACATCTACCAACAAATAAACTATAGATTCTACCCAAAATTGGACCAAAAACTAGGCTCATCACTCCCCCCAACCTAACATTTTTCTAGTCCTCTAGCAAGCGAAGGGTTGTTCTTCTAGTTGGTCAAAGCTCTGAATTTTGCAACTGATAGCTTTCCAACATCAATGGTTGTAGTGCGTGAATCAGGATCCCAATAGAATCCTCCCAAACTGTCAAATATATCCCATCTCTTCTTTTATGCAGCAATGTCATAATAGTAGAATATGAAGTTTGGCATGGGCCACATGAGCATGGGTGGCAAGAAAGTCAGGGGAAGCCAAGATCACCCCTGTGTTCTCTGAATCTGAATATACCTATTAATCATTTTTAGTGTTGCAGCATAATTGTGGATAGAATGAGGCTCAACCTATTTCAGTTCATCAGTTAGACTATTCCATATTTGTGATAGACATCTTCCCATAGTCTCCTTTGTTGTTGTCTTTACCTCATACTCACTATAAACTGCCTCAATCCAAGGCATAATCTTGCTGCCATAACTAGGCATGAGAAGCATTCTGTGTCATTCTCTGTATATATCCCTTGGGTTGCTTGATTCATCCCCAATGGGCAGAGGGATATCAAACTCCAATTTCTTATAAGCTCCATGTTGTTGTCCCCAACTAATCTCATTTTGTACCCAAGACATGAATGCCCTCAATTGGACATCCCCAACATACAATAGCAGATTCCAATCTTGGTCTTGAGTTACAGCATAATTATGTAAATAAAACTCACACAACAAATTCTTCATTTTGGGGGAGGCAATCCTATAAACATTGAAAAATTCAATAGGGGTGTCAATAGAAAGATTCAAACCCGAGGAAATCCTTGACAACTTAAAAGAGAGTTATTTCTCTTTCAACAGCAGAGAATAGACCCTAGGAGGGGTCCTACATTCCAAAATTTGTGGTGTCAAAGTTGCCATATCATCCACCCTCTGCTTCAGGGTGGAAATTTTTGCATCTTTATCTTCAATCTCCTCATCCTTCTTTTGAATTTCCTTCTTCAATTTATGTTTTTCCTTTTTCCATTCTTCCTCCCTTCTTTGTATTTCTTTCCATAAATTCAAAATTGTTGCATGTACTATAAAATCAGGAGGATTATGAATTCCTACCAATCTTTTTGTCAATGGCAGCTCCTCAAATGACACTATCTACGTGGAATTAGGTTGTCTAGTCATCTCTGGCTATAGGGGCATTGTTTCTTCTTCCACTTCTTCCTACATGACTTTTTGTTGCAAGACTTCTTGCTCATGCTGCAGGAAATCTTGATTTTCCTCAAACTCTTCTGTAATGTTAGCAAGATCAGCCAGTGTTATATTCATTGCTTCCCTAAATATGTCTTCTTCTTCGACATTCTCTTGTGCCATTGGAGTTTTAGGGTCCTCATGTGATGTCTCACCAAGATTAGGGCTTTCCTATGGAGGCATACCAATTGCAAGCCCAACTGGTCTTGATTTCCTGCGAGGTCTCTCACATTTTCCTTTGGCTATAGGATGAACAGTGTCAGCCTTCCTCTTTCTAGAACTTGGCATGTTTCTTTCTACAGGCTGTGTTTTAGCTTTCCCTTTTTTTTGTTTTTGCTTTTCTCTGTTGTGCCCTAGTTTTTATTAGGGTTTCAAGTGGAATGTCATCATCAGAATCTGATAAAGAGATTTCTTTTTCTAAGTGCTCTGTTTCAGAAGAACTAATTTATATGGTTTCTTTTGCTATAGGAGGATTCACATTAGAGCTAGCACCAGAGGTTGAAGCACCAAGAGTGGCTTTAGTCATGCTCAATCTCCTAATAGACCTATGGGGTTGAGGTAAAACCCTAGTTTGCAACTACTCAAGTCTAATTTGATTAACATTTATAAATTCTTCCCAAGTCATTCCAAATACATCATGCAGAGACTTCAACTAGCAATTTAATCAAACAATGGTGGGAAACAGAATTATCCCTACCTTTTTGGGTCTCGACCGCCATGATTGAGAGAAGATTGTATAACACGTTAGGCACATTCATCCTCCTTTTGTGTCTCATGTGATTCAAAAGTTTGAAGTGCACGAAATGCAAATTTGACAGGCGACCCTCACAAGTGATGTATTTGATAACATAAATGGCTATCTGCTTCCATGGCTTGGGTAAAGACATTCTCTTTACACCTTGTTTATCAATGCTCAATTGGGGGTCGTTCAACTCTATAAATTTGGCCCTAGCTAATTTGGTGTCTCTGGAGATAGGGTAATTTTTGCCATCAGCCGATAACCCTGTGACCTCTGCAATTCTTTCCTTAGTTTCCACAACTTCCAACCCTTTTACTATGGATTTTCCTTTAGAAAATGTCTAGGCGAATTCAAGGGAAATGCTTTCATCAAAGTCATCCAGCTTCAAGACGTAACTTGACCATCCACAATTTCTAAATTTAGCTAGGCATTGTGCATCCTACAATAAAACATCATGCGCTGTGGGTTCATTTTGAATTAACCCACCTCCCATTGTCTACAATCAAACAAATGCTCTGCAACTTCTTTCCTGTAATTCCCGTCTGAAAAATCAAGCTCACTTTCCTACAGTACCTGCTAAATTTCCAATGCCAATATCGACTGAATTTTATTTTCTTTGTTTCACTTTTTTACTTGCAACTTAAGATTACGACAGGGTCAATAATGGCAAGAAAAAGGAGTGATAAAGGGGAATTATGATGGGAAGAAATGGCGGTTGCAGTTAATGTCACTTCACACATGCAAGTCGTCCTCTCATTCATATTTCAAATCAGATCATTTTAAATTTTTTGACGTAGCCTAGCATAAGTTGACACATGGGCAATATATTTGCATCTTTTTCTTTCCCCTCCCCCCAACCTAAATTTGGACATGTGTCCACACATGTGAGATGGGAGTGGTGATTTGACATGGAATGATGGAATTTTATGTAAATGTCTATACTAATGTACAGTGATTAAATAAATGCACTTAAAAGATGATTAAATATAGCAATTAATGCACACATACCTGAATGTGTGGAAGATTCGCTACAAAAATTATGGAGAAAGTACCACTCGCCTTTTAGGGAATAAATTGAGCAATTAATGAAGATGAAGTGGAATGAGGTGATGGAAGAGAAAGAAAGGTGGTGATGGATGGGTGAATGGGCGGATGGACGAAGAAATGGACTTCCACATAAGTGAAAGTCTTTATTATGAGAAGTACATACCTTAATTAGCCAGAAGGAGGGACACTAGGTCCATTTCCTTCAGCTGCAGGAAGCATAGGTGCTAAGTGTTGGGTGAATTGTTGTAGGAATTCTTCTTTGGAAGTTGGCTTATGATATAATTTGAGGCGATGACCATTGACAAGTAATTTGAACCTGACAGGCTCAATGGTAGTGTTCTGCAGTTTTCGCACACATGCCCCACTGAAGTCGGGGACCCTCTTTTTTCTTTTCCATCTCTACATTTTGGCTTGGTCAAATTTTTAGTTTTTCTCTTCTTGGGAGGTTATTTTGGGATCAAGTCCAGATTGGGTTTGATGAAGGCAATATTTTGAGGCTCTAGGGAAAATTCACCTATCTTGGAATTTGAAAATGGGGATTTTGAAGTGAATTTTCAACATCATATGTAAATCTCTTTTGCACCCTTGGATAGAGGATGAAAAAATTAGGCAAGGTTGCTTTTTGAAGTTTTTGAAAATTCCTTCTAGAAAAAAAGTTATGAGGTTTAGGGGATTTTGACCTTGCCTGGAAATGAGGGATTTCCATCCCTGGTGGAAATCCCCTAATTTATAATTTCCAAGACCCCCTCAAAATCTCAAAATTTTCCAAAAATGGAAGAAAAAATTAAAAATGAAATTTTCCAAAAATGATTTTTTCCTAAATGGAAATTTTTCCGAAATGCAATTTTTTCCAAAAATGGAATTTTTTTCCTGAAATTTTTAAATGTTCCTGAAAATGAAATTCTTGAGATGGAAAATGGAAAATGAAATTTTTATTTAAGTTTAATTTGGATTGGATTTTTAACATGTGAGCTATTAATGATGATATATGTTTTTCAGGATTAAATAAATCAAAAGAGGGACTTGCATATGGATTCGTGCCAAAAGGGAAATCTGGAAGAGTTCAATTCAAATATTAAAAGTGGGGGATGCATAAGAATTCATGCCCAAACTGTCTACAATTGGAAGGAGTTTCTGGAAGACATGTGAAGCTAATTTCATCATCCAATCAGAATTTTCGTTAATGACAAGCTGGCATAATATTGTTTTCTCATTGTTCCATGATGTAACTACTTTTATGCAATTGGATGATGATGTACCATGAGCTCCCAAATTAAATGTAAATGATGGATGCTTCTAGAAGTGTAATTTATGCCATTGGATTGATTTAATCCTAGCCTTTGATTCAAAATGTAATTTTCTATAAAAGGTCGGTGCCTTCTCATTTGTTAGGGGTTAGATTTTAGAAGCTATAAAAGTTAGAATTGGCTAACTTAGGAATTAGATTCTGCAAGATAGTATTTGTTGGAGAGGAGAGAGACAGGAAATTGTTATGTAATGCTAGAGAAGTTAATGCAATTGGATGGTTGATTTGGCAAGCTTTGTGTTACACTTTGACAGTTCATGGTTTCTTGTTCTTGATTCTCAAATGTTAGATGTTATATTTCAGTGCTTTTGCAATGATGGTGAAATGTTAATGATGTTGATTGATCTCTGATCCATACTTTTAGTATTTTTTTTATTGTAATTTGTTGTGTAAAGTTAGTTTGGGCCTTATTTTGTGCTAAATTTCACCTGTGGATGCTCGTTTACATTGTGCCAGTTAGTGGGTATGTGAATGAATATTCATAGTCTAAAAATCTTCAGTTTCCTTGGAAGATTGCACCATTTCTGTGAAGTTGTAGGTTTGTCCTTGATCAAACAGAGATTGGTTTTATTGGAGATCTATCCATTTGCAACTTTCATCATTGTTTTGATCAATCTTAAGAGTTAGTTTAGAATAGAATCTCTCTCAACCCTTTTTCTTTTGTTGTTTCTTTATATCTGGGTTAGTTTTAGGATTGAAGGCATCACCATATTGTTACATCTAATGAAAGTACACTTCCAGCATTGTTCATTTGTAAGGCCCTTTGTGATTACCAGCAATTTCACATTTATCACTAAGTTTTTTACGCATTGTCAAGACCTAACATTAGAGACCTTGGGGTTATCTCTTAAGGCTTGCTGATAGAGATTTACCTTTCAAGAGAGATAGGATTTCCATATTCTATCTAAATTGTTGTTGTGCAGAAAACACCATCAATAAGTAGTAATTTGAACAACTCCATTAGGAAATACCTCAAAAACTTCATATGGTCCTAGCCACCTTGTCTACAATTTTCTTGCATTGTTCTGGTATCTTGAGTCATAGAGCAGGGCCCAATCTCCTGGTTGGAATTTCTTGTCCTTGATAATTTTTTCATGCCACTTGATTCTCTGATTTTGCACTACTTTTGTATGTTGCAAGGATTCTTTTCTTATCTCATCAAAAGCATTTAGTTGCATGACTCTTTCTCTTTGTGCCTTAGAAATATCCATCCCCAAATCTACTGCAGTCCACAGAGTCTTATATTCAAATTCAACTGGCATCATAATTATATTTCCATAGAGAAACTCAAATGAGGTGAAGTATATAGTTGTTTTCTAGGTTGTTCTATAGGCCCAAACAACTTCTGGTAATCTGTTTGCCCAATCCTTTCTATGAATAGCTACCGTTTTAGCTAGAATGGCTTCAATTTCTCTATTGGTCACCTCAACTTGGCCATTAGCCTGTGGGTGACAAGGAGTAGACTTCTTGTGCCTTATGTTGCACTCAGTAACTAATGTTGCATTAAAGGTTGATGTGAATTGTGCCCCTTGATCAGTCACTATTTCTCTTGGGACTCCATATCTTGTGAAAATCTCGTCATAAAGAAATTCTACAACTTTGTTATCTCTTGCATGCTTCATGGCCTTAACTTCTACCCATTTTGTCACATAATCAATGCATACCAATATAGAGGACTTACCATTTGATGGAGGGTCAATGGGTCCCACAAAATCCAATCCCCATTTGTCAAAGGAAGTGATTACTACCTGAGGGCACAGTGGCATCTCATCAGATCTGGTTGGTCTGCCCATTCATTGAAATCTATCACATTTTCTTGTATACATTCTTGCATCCTTGTGGAGTGTTGGTCAGTAATATCTTGTGTTCAAAACCTTTATTGTTGTCCTCTTGGCTACAAAGTTTCCACACGGTTCGTTGTGACATGCATGCAAAATGTCATATGTCTCATCTTCTCTCGCACATCTCCTCATTACATGGTTTGGTCCAGTATAAAACAAACATCCAGCAATCCAAGAGAAAGGAAAATATTTTTCAATGAGTTCCCTTTTCTCTTTTGGAGAGAAGTGAGAAGGAACTCTACCTGTGACCAAATAATTGGCTATGTCAACATACCAGGGTGTTTGTACACTAAGAGAGAATAGATGCTCATTAGGGAAAGATTCATATATGGGTTGATTGTCTTCTAATGTAGTTAGCCTTGAAAGAAAATCTACAACATTGGCCTTCCTTGGCTTATCCACAATGGTTATATCAAACTCCTACATCAACAATAACCATCTTGCCAATCTACCTATGATAAAAGGTTTATTCATGAGATATCTAATGGTTGCATGATCAGTGTGCACAAAGATTTGGTAGCCTATTATGTAATGTCTAAATTTTTTTAGTGCATAGATCATTTCCAACATTTCTCTCTTTGTCATTGTATAATTGAATTTAGCTCCTTGTATATTTTTGCTAAAAAAGTAAATGGCATTTTCAACAGCTCCTTGTTTTTGTCCTAAGACTGCTCCTATGGCATAATTTGATGCATCAGTATGGATGTGGAAAGGAAGTCCCAATTAGGCCCTTTGAGTATAGGAGCATGAGTCAAAGTTGCCTTTAAGTCAAAAAATGCCTTGTCACAGGCTTCAGTCCACTAAAATTTAGCATCTTTAGTGAGAAGAGTGTACAATGGTGTTGCTACCTTGTTGAAATCCTTGAAGAAATGCCTATAATATCCTGCATGACCCAAGAAACTACTAACATCCTTTTTTTTTGCAGGTGTGGGAAGATTTGTAATTACCTCAATCTTTGCAATATCTACCTGAATTCCCTTATGGGAATGTAGTGGCCAAGAACTACACCTTCTTGCATCATCATGAAGCACTTTTCACTATTTAAGGACAAGTTTTGATCTTCACATCTCTATAGGACTCTTCTGATATTTTCCAATGCTTGATTGAAATCAACACCATAAGTGGTAAATTCATCCATATAAATTTCCATGCAATCATGAGAAATGTCTGAGAATATGTTAATGATTTCCCTCTGAAAAGTTGCAGGTGCATTGCATAAGCCAAATGGGAGTACCGAATAGGAATAGGTCCCCCATGGACAGGTAAATGTAGTCTTCTCTTGGTCCTCTGGTGCAATTTGGATCTAGTTGTAGCTGTTGAATCCATCTAGAAAAGAAAAGTATTGCTTTCTTGCAAGTGTATCCAAAACTTGATCAATGAAGGGTAAAGAAAGTGGTCCTTCTTGGTGGTAGCATTAAGTTCCCTATAATAAACACAAACTTTCCATTTCCCTCCTTTCTTGGGCACAATCACTAATGGAGACACCCACTGACTATCTAAAATGGGGTAGATAAATCCCGCATCTAGTAATTTTTGCAGTTCTCCTTTCACAATCTCTCTTAGTGAAGGGTTAATTCTTCTCTGTGGCTGTCTTACTAGGGTGCAATCATCTTTGATGTAAATTATTTGTGTACAAATTTTATGATCCAATCCATTCATATTATGATAATCCCATGCAAATGCATGTTGATGGTCCCTTAATAGGTTTGACAATAACAATTGTTGTTCTTCATTCAATTTACTATTAACATTCAGATATTTTCCTTCTGACACCTGTACTTGTGTAGTTAACTCTATCATGGCTACTTCATTAACAAATGGTACCTTTAGTTCATATGGAAGCAATGTATGGGACATACCTGTTGTTGCAGGAACAGTGCTTGCAGGGGGAGTGGCTACAGGAAGAACATCTGCAGGAACAGTGGTTGTAGGAAGAATGTCTGTAGGAACAGTGGCTACAAGAAGAACATGCAGAAGTGTCTTGACTAGAGTAGCAGATAAGAAGATGATGCTTCCTCCACTTCACAATGGTTCTAAATGATGTTAGCCAATACTTCATCCTCATCTTGGAGTTGCATGAAAGAGCTTCTACCTAGCATCATAAGTTACGCCACAAAGTTAACTTCATCGGCCTCTTCACCAACTTGTGGCCATATGGGATTATCTTCATCATGATATGGTTGAGAAGGCGGATAGAGAACAAACTTTTTAGTGATTCTTCTATCTGAAATGGTCATGTCACCTGACCGACATCCAATGTATGCATCTGTAGTTTCCAACCAAGGTCTTCCAAGAATGATGGGATACCCACCTAGTGTAGCTTTAGGAGAAAGAATCATAAAGTCTGTTGGGTACTCCCAGGAGTCTAGAACTACCACAAGATCTTCCACTACACCATCAGGCTTAACAGTAGAGCTATCATCAAGTTGCAAGATAGGAGGAGTAGATATCATGCTTGTGATATTTAGTTGTTGCAGGATGTCTTTGGTCATTACATTTATTGTTGCTCCTAAATCAATCAAAACATTCTTTACTTGGACCCCATTTATAACAACTGCTACCATAGGACTACTTGGGTCATTATACTTGGGAATAGTCACTTTTCCCAGCATGATGTTAGCTAGTTCTCCCACCACATGAACTGTAGTTGGGTCCTTCTTTTTCCCACCTAGCTTCTTTAGACATGCTTCCTTGATTGCCTTGTCATAGATTGGAACATCCTTTATGGCCTAAAATAGAGGTATTTGGACACATATATGCTTCAACTGATCCAAGATATCAAAATTTGTATCCTTATTTTCTTCCTTCTTCGTGGAAACTTCCAATATCTGAGGAAATGGTGGTTCTTGTTCAATCTGCTTGACTTGGTCTAGTTCAAGATTCTTAAGTACACTTGGCTGAATGAGATCATTCAGAGGTTCCTCTTCCACAGGAAGCTCAGTGATAATGGGCTTGGATGGGGCTGGTAGAGTAGTTCCAAAATGCAAGTGGATCCCACTTACACTCACAACATATGCAAGGAATTGATTTGAATCAGTAGAGTATGCATGCTACTACTGTGGTTTCTTCTTCATATTGAGTATGGGTTGGGCTGGTACTTGAGTAGGTTTAGGTACATTTGAGCTTGGATTAGCAGGTGGGGGCATTATAGCAATTTGTTGGGGCTGAGAAGGTGGTTGCATGTAACTGGTTATCTGGGTAGGTCATTGCTCTCCTCCTCTTCATTGATTGTTTTGCTGCCAATTTCCTAGAGGTGGCTGCCAATGCCCTTGAAATTGTTTCCAATTCCCTTAAGGTTGCTACCACTGGGGTGGAGAACTCTGATGACTGGGCCAAGAATTTGGAGGGTTACTCCAAGGTTGTGGATATCCTCCATAACTAGATGGATATGAGGGTTGCCATTGGTTACCAAATGAATAGGAATTAAAATATGGCCCAGCATAAGATAGTGGATCCAGTGGCATACCCTGTCTTGGAGCCCAAGGCTTCCTTTGTACAACATAGTAGACTCGGTCTTCTTCAATCTAGATTGGCTTGAACTCAGGTGGAATCTACTTGCTTTCAAGATTAGCTACAATCTTTCATCTACAGTCCTTCTTTTGTTTGCAATGGGGGCAATATTCTATTAACATTACCTCTGCCTCCTCTTGCTTCTTCTTGGCCTGAAGTGTATCTAGCTGAGTAGCTAGATTATTTATAATATCTTGCTTGAATTTTTCCAGCAAATGAGTAATCTACATTATTGAAACTCCATTGGTAGTTGACTTACCCATGGAAGATTGGTAAGCTCTCCCTTTCTTTGAAGCTTCCCTAGAGTAGTTCTGGAATATTTTCTTGATATCCTCCCAAGGAACTTGGGAGATATCTCCTCCTCCCATAAGGTCCAAGGCATCAGTGCAACTATCATTGATTCCTCTCAAGAAAAACAACTTTTGTGAGTCTTCATTAAGTGTATGGTGTGGATATTTTTGTAGGAAAAATAAAAACCTCGCAATGTAATCTCCCAGGCTCTCATCTTCATTTTGTTGCATCCTAAAAATGTCACCTCCTCTCATGTCACTTCCCCTACAATATTCCTTTTATTTCTCAAGGAATTTTGTCTTCATGTCTTCCCTAGTTTCCACAATATCTCTACCTAGGCTCATGAACCATCTTAATGCAGTCTCTTTCAAAGTGGTAGGAAATAGCTTAAGCTTATGGGCATCAATAGTATAATCATAACTCCTGAAGAGTGTGTCAAACTCAAATAAAAAGGTATCAGAATCTTCTGTGACAAGTCCATAAAACTTTGGGAGTGCTAAGGCAGGAATTTTCTTGATGTTGTCAACTTCATTCTGATGGGAAATGGGTAAAGGAAAATTTGGTTGGTTAGGTTTGTTCCCATTTGCATCACCCATGCCTACTTGATGTGGTTCCAAAGCAAAGTGGTTCTCATGCCAATTTTGATCTTCGAAGGATACTTTAGAACTAGTTAGATTAGGATATACATCAACAAAGGGGTTTGGTTCTTCTTCTTCTTCTTCTTCTGGTAGATTTTGATATTCAACTAGCTGGAATGGATTAGGATTGTTAGGAAGGAATCTCCCATAAGCATCCATTCTCCTTCCTCTATGCATGCGGTATCACTCACTATTAGTCAGCCCACCAAAGAATTGGTAAAGAATAAGGGGGGTCATTACTTCCTAAATGAGGATATACTAAAAACAACTTCTAGAAACACTATAGCAAGAAAAACTACCAATGACTCCAAAAGACTCCCTAGTTTGACACCATCCTCGACAACAGCGCCAAAAATGTTGGCCTCCTATAATAACCTTAATAACTAATTCTTTACAACCATGATTCAGAGATTGGATATATAACATGAATAGATATTTCAATCATCGTGAAGGTGCATTTAATTTGTTAATCTAGGGACGTGAACATGAAATGGGTCAACACAGTATGTGCACTAGGAACTCAAAGTATTCATTTCATTCTATAGCTAAGGAACACACGATACTAAAAGTAAATTGCTTGAAAAGGAATAAGACAAATGTTGAACATCAATCAATAACTATGCTAAGCTGAAATGCATAACAGGAATAAAAATCTGAGCAACAAACAAGAGACTACTCTGTCTACTTTCGATGTAGGAATAGTCACAAAATGGAATTCTAGTGGTTGCAGGAACAGTTGGTGCCATACTTCTAACTAAGTACTAAATAGAAAGTAATACTAAACTAATGCTAAACTAAGAAGATAGATTACTCACCAAGTGGGCCCCCTTGGATAAGTATCCTCTAAAAATAATGAGAACTCAAATGCTCGAACTTAGAACTTTATTTTATTCACTATAAATTATGAGTACAAAAGAGTAGTGTATTTGTGTTACTGAAAACTAGAGAGTGAAAGTACAATATAAAATTGTGCAACCTCTTGAAGAAGGAGCAACAGCTAAACAAGGAAGTCAACTCCATGACTAGGAGGACGCCATTTAGGGAAAACAGAGAAAATGGAGTGTGCATAGAATCTGGTCAGACATGCAGGTCCAAATGCAAAGTTAGTACAGTAGTAACACCCATGCATGCTTGATCATTAAATTCCACTACAAGGCGGTTATATTCAATTGCATGGAGAATCTTCTATCATTGGCCTCCTTTGACTTGAAGCAATTCCTTTGCTAGACATTATGGTGTGTGCCCAACTAGCAGTGTCTTCCTCAACTTAGCATATTAAATCTGCATGGAAAATTTAGTACTCATAATAACCATACATCTATAACCACCTTAAGGAACATTCATTAATCACATGTAAAATCAATATGCATAATCTACATAATATGCCAAATCTCATTAAAGCTTGCAGAGATAAGATGAAGTCCAATGTCAATGGTTTGAGGAAAACATTATGAAAATACCCACATTTAACATTAAATTCCATGACATCTACCAACAAATAAACTATAGATTCTACCCAAAATTGGACCAAAAACTAGGCTCATCATGCTCTAAAATCATTCTATGTATCATTTCCTTTCTAGATTATTCATCTACTATTCATGTGCCCTTGTACCATCAAATAGTAAAAACAAGGACAAAATCATGTAATAACACTTAGCAGGGTGAAACCTTAGGTCATGGCATCATATTAGTGCCAAATCCATAGTCGAGGATGAGTCCCACCCAAATGGGAACCTCACATTGAAGGATGGGTTGTGTATTAAAGTTTGGTAGTTGGGAATTAAAGTCTAGTAGTTGGAAACCTCTTACATTAATGGCAAGTAGTTGGGCTTGAGTGTTTAGTTTTGGTGCCCAAACCTATTTTGAGACTTGCACTTTATCACATCCCTATAAGTGGTGGGTTTTGGGATCGAAGAGTAAAATGGGATTGTGGCCAAAAGGAGTCATGGGATTCACACCTCAGAGGGAAACAAGGAAAAAAAATGATGGAGGTCAAAGTCAAACTACAAACTAGAACTAGGTCAAATGGTTTCAAGTTCCAATTTCCAACCCAAGTCAGGGTCCCAAGGAAAAAATATAGGCCAAAGGTCAAGGGTGGAAGAAAATTTGGAATCAAAACTTTTGGGTTTCAAGTTTCAAGTCCATTATTAGACCTAAATCTCGAAAGGTTCGAAGAAGAGGTGCTAGCAATGGTTGGACCTCCAAAGAAACCTAGGACTTGGAACCGAAAGGTTCTAGGTTCCAATTTTGTCCCAAGATATGAGGTTCGACAAGAGAGGGACAATGAGAAGATTGTGGGAAGTGAGGGTAGGAGAGGAAAGAAAAATTGCAACATGAGGTTTCAAGTCCAAAGGGAGGTTTGAGGTCCACTAGTAGCTACATAAGACAAGAGTGGATGGGGAAATGGAACTAGAACCAAAAGGTTCTAGGTCCATACTTCATGTCAAGGCTTGGGGCCCAATAGGTGCTTAAGGAAAAGAAACACTCCCAAGGCCTTGAATTAAATAAAAACTTTAAAAAATGATAGAGTCCCAACATGTTCATCACACAATTTATATAATCACAACAAAAGATGGATTCAATAAAATGAAATGTTGCATGTAGCATTGCAATCAAAGTAGGTAATACCAATGCACAAAAAGAGGTCAAAATGATAAACTTGATGTAGAGTTATTAATTGGTAAGGATGCAAAATTCATGCTAACTTGTAATCTTTGCATAGAAGTAGGCCTTTTTAATGGATCTCTATGGTGTATTCGTAATATAATATACAAATTTGCAAGTGTTGCATCAACACCATTGATATATGTTATAGATAAGTTTGAAAATTGCTTAACCATAGCATTTAAAAATAAAAAAATTATGCATACTATTCTAATTATACAAATACAAAAGGGGTACACAAATCAATTACCCTTATAGTTAGCTTGGGCATAATTGACAATACACAAATCACAACGTTTGACTATTTCAAAAGCCACAATTAACATAGAACAAAAATAAATATTAGGGTCAAATATTTATGCTTATATCTCATGAAATGTCCTTGATAAGACCAATAATATTTCCACCATTTATATATGACCACTATTGAAAGATGAAAAAATGAAAAAAAATTCCCAACCACAAAACCAAGGAAGATATAGTAAATTTATTAGAAGGTAAATAAATGGATGCTATGAGTATGAAAGTATAAGCTTGCATTAGACAAAAAACTTTTTATAAAGGAATGAAAAATGATAACTTATATGGAACATAAATTATTGTGTTTATATTCATCAATGATGAATTAAACTTGTTTGAATAGAACTTTCACTAATGTTGGATTAATAAAATATTGGTGATATATGTGGTGTAAACCTATGTGTAAAATATGGAGCCTCTAAATCTCTTAATGGGATAAATAGGTAAGGCCATTTCAAATGAGCCCCCATGGAATAGGCCTAGTTCTAGAGATTTTTTTAGATATATCACCAATTTCATGAGTGTGTCTTATTTTGACACCTTATTTACTTAAAGTAGATTTAGTTTTTCAACAAAACACACTAGCATAAATCATGTTTAAATAGTTTACTAAAATAATAAAACAAAAATATTGAAACATCAATCTAGATTTTTTCTATGTAATGTTATCTTAGTTGTCCACACCAATTAAGTAAACAAACTTATTGGGTTATACATTGAAATGAAGAAAAGTGGATCATATGTCCCAAGTATCTAGAACAATAGGATCTAGGTGCCTTTCTCTAATATTTCATTAGGAAAAAGATCACAAGGGGTTAAGATTGACTTTCAACCTTGAGGTGAGCCAATCCAACCTTGGATCTCAATTCCTTAGGATAGTAGGAAAGATCTGAGATAAATTTGGAATGATTTAAAATGCCTAAACGAAATGGACGATTAAACCTAGAATGCATAAAACAAAAATTCCTGAAAATTTGACAGACTGAAACAATAGTTTACCAATAGATATGGGAAGTGAAGAGAATTGAAAAAATGCTCAGAAAAGTTGGTTTTGAGGTTTCCTCAAGGACTCATTCACCCTTGGGGAATGGGTATTTGTATAGGGGTTTTAACCAACTCCTAGGGTCCTCTGGTGCAAGATATAAGCTTTTGATTCCTCTTGGTTTTGTTGGTTATTTTTTAAGAACTAAGCTGATCTCTAGACATACCTATGGATTTTTCCATTTCCAATTATCAGTAATACTAAAGGGATTGGCTAACGAACGAATAGAGGTTGCCAAATGTCTATTCCTACTCTTTGGGCTTTTTAAAACCCGGGAGGGTGATCCCACAATGTATACCTAAAAAACCTTTTACAATTGCAACCAAATACATTGTCAATAACAGATATCTCTCATGATACCACTTAATAGTAGCATTAAATAAGTTGCAAGCTTATTATGCTAATGTTATATGAGTTGATTATGAGAGAAAAGACACCTAAAAGAATGAATAACAACAGTGTTCCTTTTGAAATTTTATGGTTAAACGATTGAGTAAGTAATGAATCAATACTGTAAATGTAACACTAATATGCAACATGAACCAGTGTCTTTATCCAGAGCATAGAGTCAATATCCTTTGACATAAACTGATAACAATTCAAATAATAACATATATAATCCCAAGAAATCTTGCATTACAATATTTCTCTGTGACTTTCAGGATTATCACTAATTATGAATATCCTAGCACATAGTTGTAGACGTCTAAATTTGGACACTTAATTTATCGAAATTCATCCCCTTTCGTCTTATTTTCATTAATTAAGTAATACTGCTATTATTTAATTAATAACTTTAATTCTGCCAAATCCCTA
Source organism: Sequoia sempervirens (assembly GCA_007258455.2). Taxonomy (NCBI): domain Eukaryota; kingdom Viridiplantae; phylum Streptophyta; class Pinopsida; order Cupressales; family Cupressaceae; genus Sequoia; species Sequoia sempervirens. The sequence continues at coordinate 222,981,574 of VDFB02373365.1, forward strand.
AGGTATTTAATCAATAATACCTTATCTCTTTAATCCTCCTTTCATCAAATGAATTAATAAAATATGACATTTATTTAATTCCTCACATGTCACATCCTCCATCTCTTATTATCTAATCTTAATCCTTCTAATCTCATCATTAGGATGTGCACATGCCTAATCCTTGATTAGGAGGTGTCACATCCTCCAACTTTCAAGTTGGCCTCTAATCTCTTAGCCACCTAACCTTCCTCTAACCCCTCATCAACTTTTCTAATCACCCCCTTTAGTCAACTCTTCCCATCCCCAAGGAATTTTTAATTCCTTTTGTCTTCCCAAAGTCCTTTGAGGAATTTTTAATTCCACTCTCATCTTTCAAGGAATATTAAATTCCTTTTCTCTTCCCCATGTCCTTTATGACATGTGTCCTTGGTCAACCTTATTAAAGGCTTTCCCTTTTGGACAAGGCACTCCACTTCCCCATGTGAATTTTTAATTCACTTTTAATCCCCAATGCACTCAAAAGGAATTTTTAATTCCTTCACTTCTTCCCACATGTCCTCTCTTTATTCTTTATTCTTTCCCCTCTCCCCATGAGGATATTTGAGGAATTTTTAATTCCTCACATGTCCTCTCACCCACATAGGGACAAGCACCTCCTTTATGAGGAGATCTTGTCCAATCCCAAGGTACTTTGTACCCCCCTCCATGTCATGTACTATCCTTCCACCTCATGTCCACTTCACCTTTTAGGGCTATATCACATGCCACATGTCAAGATGTGAGGGCTTGTGAGTTCTCAACTCACCTTAGCCCTACATCTTGATCATTGGTGGCTCAATCTTGGCCATCCATTTCCTAGAGATTTCAAAATTCTATAAATACCCCCTCTTTTCTCTCATTTGAGGGGAGATCATTTTGCTAGCCAAACTCTTGCAATTTTGTTTCTCAATCTACACTTAGCCATTTGCATCCATTTTGTCCAACTATCTTGCATCTCACACTTCACATCTTGCATCTACTTGCCATCAAGGAGCATACATCTCATCTACAATCGAAGGGCCAACCAAAGAACAACTCTACAAGGTAAAAGGTTCCATTTTTATGTTGTTGAGTTCATCATTTTCCCAATCTTGAAGTGTAGGGTGTTTTTAGTTGTTATTTGCACTCTCTTTAGTTTGTTGCTCATCTTTTTAGCGATTATATTCTATCACAATATTAATTATAAGTCATCACTCTCATATAAGCATTTACATCAATTCATTGAATCGATAGGAAAACATGAAACTGAACTTTCATCGGATAATGCAGAGACAAATGAAAGAAATCCTTGACTACTTTCAATCATAACTCATAACACACATACAGGAGAGAAATAACCATGAAACTCAATATTAATTTGTATTATAAAATTCTATATCATTATCAGTCTTACATGCATAAGTATGAACTCCAAGATAAACTTAAAACAAAGACTCTAAAACTTGCTTCGTATTTTCTTGATAACACTAACAATATCAACTCAAAATTTTCTAACTCATGTGCTTTTGGTCTTGAATTCCTTCTTATAGAGATGAAGGGTCAAAACAAGCCTTAGACCAGTAGCACACATGTCATGATCTCATAGAACCACTTGAACAATATTCCCTTCCTAGTTATGCTTGAGTCTTTAGGTGAAGCAAATAAACATGAGGTGGAAATATCCTCAAATCTTCATGGAAAATAGGTCCCACCTTAAAAGGAATCATTAGTTTGTTACAACAATTACAAGATATTCTCCATGTGCTTCAAATGCCAACTGTAAGGAAATCAAAACAACAAAACTTATGAAGCAAGTCAAAGAAAACAAAAAAAGGTCAAAACGGTGTTAATCCATATGAACACCGCGTGCTAATCACTTTGAGCATTGAGGAGAGAATAATATTTTACCATGTTATATCAAAAACCTAATCTATACTATTTTCAGGCTATGTATTATTCTTCTCGTGTCCATTATTCTTCTTATTCATTATGTGTACTTCTCCAACCAAACATTTTATTCCTCTTCAGTGGGCCATTTAACATTCAATAAATCTTACACCTTAGTAGCATACTGAGAGTACCTTGCATAAATTAAAACTTTGGCTTCCTTAACAAATATATACATTTTTTATTCAATCTCTACAAACACATTTGGGACTACTAGCTTTCTCAAGTTCAATCCCCACAAAAAGCATGCAGGCTTACTAGAATTTCGCCTGTTGAAAGCATACTTAAACAACTGCCATCCACTCTGAGGTTAGGGTTTCTCACCAATATCACCAGCATTATCAATCAACCTAGTGGTAAAAACAACTTGTCTTGTGGGCCTTTTACCAATTCATGACCCTCCCTCTCTAATAACTTCAAAAGTTTCTTTCATAAACTTTTTATGTTTCCTTCCTTGCACTTATGAATCTTGTGGAAGCCGCAGGGGTACCGGGAAAAGGGTTAGCCATAGCTACTAGTTTGGGCTCGACTTCAACTGAAGCATGCTAAGTTTTGGGTCTTTTGACCCTTTTTTGCTTCGATTTTCTCTCAAGTCTAACACTAGACTCACTAGGCTTTAGGTCACTCATGTTTGTAACATGAATGGAGACTAGGGTATACAATTCTTGACAGTCAAACAAAATCCTTCACAATTATGATGAGATAAAACTCAACTGTTGAATAGGACAATTTTCTTCACAATTTAGGCAGTGCTCAATTATCAAATTGAAATCACCAGAGAAAGACTAAATTGCATTTTCCATCAATTTTCTCATCAGCTTTCATGGGCGTTCATCCTACTACCTTAATTAAAAGGAGGTATCATTTTTGCTTACCCAAATGAAAGCTATGTCACCCTAGTTGCAAATAATCTCTGGAGCTTCCCTTGCAAATTCTTCGGCCTCTAGTATTCCTTCCGCTAGCCAGTGAAATAGGATGCACAATAAACCAAATATCTACTTTTAGTTACAGCTAAGACGAGAGCATGTCACCATTAATATTTGATAGTAAGCTCGTGCGAGCGAACTAACAAGTAGTCGTTCAATTTTAAACCTTGATCGTTATCCTTTAGCTTTAAAACTGTATCAATGGCTGACAATCCACCTCGCTACTTTTCTCTCTACTTTATATGAAATCCTTATGATTCTGACACATTGCCTCTTCATGTAGCAGTTGTCGCCAATCACTAGTTCACTTCTTTCTTTTCCATCTTTATCAACGATGCAAGTACCTTATGTGACAAAATCTCAACCCTTGGATCTGTAGTCAGCTTCCTGATCATCTTCATTCCCATTGCTCCCCGCTATTTTAAATTTGTATCTTGACTCCCATCAGCAACAAGAGATGCAAGCACCATAGTTTGACACGTGCACCTGCATAACAATCAAAGATACAAAAGACATCGCAAATAGGATGTAGTCAAGTTAGCGAGAGAAAATTCCTTGTAAGGGACCATATCGCTCATTGCTAATCATAACCTTAGCGCTCAAAAAAATCCAGGAGGTTTGATACCATTGGGAACTCATCATCTCGCTCATCGCTAATTGTAAACAATCCCTTTATAACATATTGGCGATGAGCAATGAAACTAGGATCATGAAGTGAGAAGTCATCGCTTATCGCTATTACAACCTTAAGAACTTAAAAAACATTAGCGATAAGCTATCCCATAAGAACCTCGCTCATCGCTAATCACAAACAGAACCTCAAAGAAAAATTAGTGATGAGCAATATCAAAGAGATATCACCTCATCACTCATCACTAGTTTAAAACATATATCTCAAAAGTGATCAACGATGAGTGATAAGAACATAAGGCTAGCTGAACTTAAGTGAAAAATTTAATGCACGTGCTCAATAGCTTGTTTTGACGAAAGGGGCTTCCTAGGATGATACGATAAATAAATTAAAACTTAAGAACCCCAAAAACATATTACGATTTAAGTAGTTTTTCTAAACTCATGATGAGGAAACTGGTTGCCTAATAGAAAGTATTTAAAATAGTGACCGACAGCAGGCAATAGGGGGTCAACAACCAAATAGAACACTCAATTGAATTTAAGGAAATAAATACTAAAACCCTCCTAAATGCAACAAGGGTTTAAGATGGGACAATGAGAATTAAGGTTCCATCAGGTTTCACTATAAGACAACCAGAAATAAATTATGCATATGAGTTTTGGTAACCGGATAGCAATGAATGCAACAATGAAAAATTGGTCTTTTCACCTATTGTTAGTCCTTCTTCACCTGTAAACTTTCACATACATAAAGAGAAAATAAAAAATGTTTGTTTTTGTGTGAATAGGGGTTTTCCTTGGTCAAACCCAGTTTGGTAATTAAACCTTAATAATGAAAAAATGACAAATGGAAGGAAATGGTGAATGAACAAAGCTTGTTACAACTCACCAAACCCTTAACGGTTTCCGTTAGAGGGCTGAAGTCAAACACATCACTCTAAGGCTTGGATCTTGCATGAATTGGCTTGATTGATTGATGCTTGAATGCTTGAATGCTTGAAACCTACATCACAATGTTAGCTCCAAAAAATGACATCAACACACATGAACTTTGACATGATGATATGATCTTGATTGTTGATGTCTAGATGATTGATAAATTTTTTCTTCAATGATCTTGACAATAATATTTTCTCTTAGGATTGATCTCTTAAAGTCTTCTTGCTAGTTAGCTTTGAATCGATAAAATAACTATGTATTTATAGGTGTTTATCTAATTTCCCAAAAATTAGATTCCAAAAGCGGAAACTTGAAACTTGAATTTGAATCATTAAAATGCCACCAAATACATATTAAAAATTGGGTCCTAAGACTTAAAGCGCTTGGATGAATGGGTCCTAGGACCTAAATCCATGACACACAATTTCAAAGGTGTTTAAATTAATGTTGTCAATTATTTAATGTAGCCTTCTCTTTCGAAAGATGGGAATAATAAGGCTTTGGAATGAATAATTTGGGCAATTAGAAGCTTAATTAAGTCCAATTAATTAAGGGGATGCAAACTTGAAGTGTGAAATTACATAAAGGTATACAATTTTCTACGTTACACACATTTGGTTCTTTCTTTTACTTAACTTTGAAAAGAGTGTGCTTACCTATTGGATTTATTTATGTGGTATCTCCAATTCAAATTCTCCAAATAGACTTAGTCCCTTGTGTTCCTTTTCTTTTAATTTATTTGATTTCATTTGTTGATTGTTGTTTGAGATTTATTTCTATTTATATGTGTTATTTTTAGTATATTTTATAATGTCAGCTAAATTTTATTATTTTAGTTGTATTTGTCTCTTTTAAAATATATTTATTTTATTTATTTTTATGTACATGTTAATTCAATGAGATTACATAATTCTACTGTAGAACATTGTAAGGAAGCTAAGGTAGTGGAACAACTTCCTACAGTAATCTTGAGAGGAGAATAATCCAAAACTTTATAGATCTTTAACAATTACAAAAACTTAAATAGAAATAATATAAATATCATGCATACCATGGCACAATGATTTACGTGGGAAAAACCCTTTCGGGAGAAAAACCCCACACTCCAAAAGTTTCCCAATATATTATTCAACAATCACAAAGATTACAATATACTTGTAGAGCAAGCTTCTCATAGGAGTATCACCACTCAAAGATCAAGAGACAAACTAACCGTTATCAGACTCTCAAAATACATCACCGTCTCTCTACCATAGTTGTAATATAACATCCTCATAAAATAGAGTTACATTCTAGGGAAAGATAGGCCAACAAAATATCTGCCATTAGATCTAAAAACTAATAATGAACGGTCCATATTTACAATATATCATTATTTACTATATGTCGGGCATTTCAAGAGTTTCCTATGAAATGATGGAAAAAGGGGTTAGGATGCTTTCGTATGGTTTAGGACATAGAGCACACCCACTTTCCAATTATTTCATTCAAGGATAACCCTAGAGATCTCAATGCAAAGGAGAAAGAGATCTTGCAATAGGGTTGTCCTAGGGACTGATTGTAAACTAATGAGTGGTTCACCACCAAGCTAGGTATTGGAAAGACAAATGCCACACAAGATGAAATGCTATACCCTAATATGATGCAAACTTTAACTAAATGACCTGGAAATGCATGAAAATCATAACAAAAAGCTACAAGATGAAATGTGTGCACCTAAGAATCTGAAGATGACTAGATGGAGCTCTAAAATGCTGGAAATTTTGACCTTAATGATGACTAGGACTCATACGCCAGGCTAGGCAAATCAATCCTAGATCTGGGTTTCTATGCAAAAACAAAAATCTAGCAAATGGGTATCTGAATCTGTAAAAATATGAAAATTGACCTAAACTGGGACTCATATGCCATAACTAGCGAATTAGTCCAGATAGGGTTTTCTAAAGCTTCAAATTATGAATCTGGTCTTCAAGGTATGCTTTGTGCTTCCCAATTGATTTTTGGATCCAAAACCCTAATTTGCAACTTGTAGAAGTCCTCCAAGTATCTCCAATGCAAGGTGACAACTTTGACAACTTTTTTCAAACTTTTTCTTCAATGTATCTTCAATCTAAACCTACAAATTACACACTAAAGAGAGGGGGAAATGTTGTTTTGTTACTGGAAAGGGGTTTTCCTTGGTCAAACCTTTTTTTAGTAATCAAACCTTGAAATAAAATGAAATAGGAATGGAGAATGATGAATGAACAAAATATGATGTTGTAACTCAACAAGCCCTAGTAATGAAGTGTTGCAAATATCTATGAGGTGGCTCCAATGGATGTAGATCTTGACTATTGCTTGAATGTGATAGATCTTGAATGGAATGCTACCTTGAACATGAAACCCTACATCACAATTGTTAGCTCCAAAACAAACATGATACATGAAGACTTTGACATGATGCTTGATGCTTGAAGAATGCTCTAAAATACTTGATAATTTTCCCTTGAATACTCTTGAATGCTCTTGTGAACTCAAATTTTCTATATGAATGCTTATTCAACTTGCTAGGTGTAAAATGAGTGAAAGAAACTTGTATTTATACTTAGTTATGCAAGAATTCCTGAAATTACAACACTACAAGCCGACATCATATCTAGGAGGATAAAATTCTACCAAAAATTTGAATTAAATTTCATTTTTTGCCACACGGGACTCATATGCCCAAGATGGTGAATGAGTCCCATTAGGCATAATTTATGGGACAATTTTCAAAAATGCTTGGAAAGGTGTGAAACTAGGATCGGTACCCAAAAACCTAGGTGGGACTCATACGCCCAAGGTGGCATATGAGCCCCAGATCACTAAATCTAGGACACACAACTTGAAAACACCTACATTATGATTGTATGTTGATTTGTGTCAGGATTGTTTCCAAAAAGATGCATTAAATGAGTCTTGTGGATGCAAAATAAGGCCAATTAAAGCATAAAGAAGCTCAATTGTTTAATAAAACCCTAGAAAAGTGTGAAAGTGTGTTACAACACTTTACAACACTCCAAATAAGGCATCAATAAGCTCATTTAGTCCACAAGGGCCCAAGACCTAATGTCAATATGTTAGACATATTGCCACACTAAATTAAGGCCATGTTAGAGGGGGGATTTTTTCCATCATTACATCTTGAAAAATTTAACACACTCACATTTTTCTCTTTGTTACCATTGTATACACCTATCGATGTAACTAGGAAATATATATAAATATATATCATCTTATCAACAATAAACCGTATATAATTGCAAGGTTGAGACACATTTTCCTAACAAATCTCTCGCTTGTCGAAAACCTTGCAAGAGCAACATGAGGGTGTAGACATTGTTTCTTTAATTGTTAGGGGCTGAAAGGCCCATAGTCTCTGAACACCATTTGAACTTCTTTGTGCTCATAGGCCTAGTTAAAGAATCAACAACATTCATCAAAGTCTCTATCTTAACTAGATTCACCTTGCCATCTTTGACCAAATCTCTAACAAAATGATAATGTACATTAATGTGCTTGGTCCTGGCATGAAATGTCAGGTTCTTGGTTAGACATATCGCACTCTTACTATCACAATAAATTGTCACTACACCTTGTTTTATTCCAATATTTGAACACAGTCTCTTAATCCAAATGGCTTCTTTACAAGCATTAGTAGTTTCCATATGCTTTGCTTCATAGTGGATAAAGAAACCATAGCCTGTCACTTACTCATCTAGCTAATTGCACCACCAAATAAAGTAAACACATAAGCACTAGTGGATTTTGTGCTATCAACATCACCTACCTAGTCTGAATCCACATAACCATGAATATCATGGGAAATCTCATCTTCAATCATATTACTATGATAACACAAGGAATAATCTAAGGAACCTCGCAAATATTTGAAGACTCTTTTAACTACATCCCAATGAACTCTACCAGGATTATACATATATCTAGAAAGAACTCCCACTACTTAGCAATGTTTGGTCTAGTAAAAACCATAGCATACATCAAAATTTCAACTACACTTTAGTAAGGCACTTTTCTCATGTCTTCCATCTTTGATGGAGATGTTGGACAATTTGACATAGATAACTTTGTTCCAACTAAAATAGGAACACACAATGGTCTACAATCCTGCATATCAAACCTCTATAAAATTGAGTTGACATACTTACTTTGGGAAAGCCATAGATTTATGTTCACTTTATTTCTTTTAATTTTCATCCCAAGTATGTGTTTAGCTGCACCAAGATCTTTCATTTCAAATTTAACATCAAGTTGAGATTTCAGTTCTGAAATCATGCCTTTCCCTCTACCAATAAATAACATATCATCAAAATATAATGTAATAAAGAGGAAACAATCACCATCAGTTTTATAATAAACACAATGATTTGATTTAGAATGCTCAAATCCAAAACTCAACACATATGTATCAAATTTTTGGTACCACATCCTAGGACTTTGTTTTAAGCCATACAAATATTTCTTCAATTTGCAAACCAATTTACTTTTACCTTTTACCACGTAGTGTTCTGGCTATGTCATATAAATATCCTCCTCCAAATCACCATGAAGGAAAGCATTTTTCACATCCATTTTCTCAACCTCTAAATCATAAGCAGCAACAATAAAGAGCAAAAATATAATGGATGTCATTTTTGCAACACGAGAAAATATCTCACCATAATCAACACCCTCAACTTGAGAGTAACCCTTTGCAACCAACCTTGCTTTGTACTTCTCAATACCTCCATCTGAACCAATATTTTTCTTGAACCCCTATTTGCAATCAACAGGTTTTTGTCCTGCAGGCAATGGTACAAGATCCAATGTATCATTCTTTTTCAAAGATGCCATTTCTTCATCCATAGAATATTCTAGGATTCTGCATCATTCATACCTAGTGCCTCTTCTACAGATCTGGGTTCATCCATGTTAGTATTCAAAGCAAAAATACAACTCCACTCATCAGGTCAATACCTTTTAGGTGGTTGTCTATGTCTTGTGGACCTACGAAAAAGTTGAGTTGGAGGTTCGTCTTCCTCTTCTAAAGATCCAAAGCTATATGAGCTCTCCTCAACTTCTTCTCTATCCTTGGGCCTCAATTCAACTTTCTCAAGTGTAGAAAGAAATTGAATCAAATCTTCCTATTTACTTTGTTTTGGCTGAAATGTAACAGAAGAAGGCTTAGTTTCTCTAAAAATAACATCTACTATGTATTACCTTTTGTGCAATAGGATCCCAAAGCTTGTATCCTTTTACGCCATAACTATATCCATGAAGATACATTTCACGACATTGTTCTCCAACTTTGTTCGCTTCTCCTTTGGCACATGTGCATATGCCTCACAACCAAAAACTCTAAGATGTCTTAATGAAGGCCTGTGACCTGACAATGCCTCTATAGGTGTCTTATCAACAAGAGTTGATGTAGGAGACCCATTAATTAGGTAAACACGAGGGCAACAACTTCATCCCAAAAATTTTCTAGGCCACATCACTCAACATAATCCCTAGCTTCCATAAGTGTCCTATTCATTCTTTCTACAACTCCATTATGTTGTGGAGAATACGTAGTTGTCTTTGTCTATGAATACCACAATCTTTACAAAATCTATCAAAATCATTAGAGAAAATCAGCCATTATCAGTCCTTCAAACATTTTATTTTCTTTCCAGTTTGCAACTCAACCATTGCTTTAAATTCTTTAAATCGATCAAAACTTCAGACTTACTCTTTAGAAAATATACCCATGTCCTTATACTATAAAACATAATATGTGGATTTACAATCAAAGGAACATCTATAGACCAAACACATCAAAATGAATAAGATCCAATACACCACAAGATTTATGAGAACTCGAGTAAAACTGAACATGGTTTTATTTTCCATAAATGCAATGCTCATAGAAATCAAATTCAAGATTACAATCGACAAACCTTCAACAAGGTTTTATTTTTCAAGGTCCTTAGACCCTTTTCTCCAATGTGGCCAAGTCTTTGGTGCCATAACATAGTTTTCTCTATAGGTAACTTTGTTTTAGAAGAAAGAGCACCCTTGGGTACCCAAAATCCATGACCATCTATTGAAGGTGAAACCATCACTTCTTCCACATAATTTCTTTTCACAGAAGTACTATTGCACTCAACAATGCATGCATCCAACTTATACAATGTGCCATATCTGACACCTCTAGCAATCACCATAGCACCTCTAACCATCTTGCATCTTGCATAAAAATACTACCTCCACACCACATCTATTAGTTTGCTCACAGATAACAAATTTTGTGCTAATCCAAGGATATGCAACACACCATTAATCCTTTTTATTCTACCATAAAGAAATCCAATTTTAACTTTACCACAACCAACAATTTCTAAATGAGAATCATCACCCAAGTACACCTTACCTCCAACAAATTCTTCATATTCAAAAAACCAATCTCTATTAAAGGTCATATGGAAATATGCAACACCTGAGTCAATTAACCATGCAACATTACCTACATGAGTTGCCAAAGATGCAATGAATTTGTCACCATCTTCCTTCTCAGACTCAGAATCATAATCAAATTTCTTCTTTTTCTTCTTCTTTTCTTCTTTGCATTCCTTACAAACGTGTACAAGCTTACCATAGTTCCATAAAATAACTTTGGACTTTCCAAGAGATTTAGATCTCCCCCTGGACTTGGATTTGTCATGCTTCTCATTTTTCTTTCCTTTTTCCTTAGGTCTTACATGAACATTTAGGGCATCCTTTTCAGTGATGGATACCTTCATCCTCATCTCTTCATAAAGCAAAGAACCCACCACATCTTTAGTCTTCAAAATAATAGAAGTGCTTCCAATAGCCATAACAAGATAATCCCGTGAATCAGGAAAAGAACAAAGCAGAATCTGAAATTTTTCCTCCTCATCCATTTTGACACCAATTGATGTCAATTGAGCCACCAACATATTGAATGCTTCTAGGTGATCTGTAATTCATCCACCCTCTTCCATTCTCAAGGAATAACACTTCTTCCTCAATAAAATATTGTTCACTAAAGATTTGGCTTGATACATCTCACAAAGATTCTTCCATAGTTTTTATGCAGAGGTCTCCTCATGGACATTAAATAAAATAGAGTCTTCTAAGCACAATCTGATTAGACCCTTGGCTTTACGGTCCATAACATCATATTGAGCAACCTAAGTATGATTTGCAGGCCTTAAAATATTCTTATCAACAACATCCCATAGATCTCGATCTATCAACAAATCCTCCATCTTTAGCTTCCACATCTCAAAATTATTTCCATAAAATTTATCCACCTCCATTCTCCCTAATGAACTTTCCATATGAAAATTCTTGCAACAAGATCACAAAGTGTCTTCTGCACAAGCTCCCACTCAAATCTGGATTAGTTCAAAAAACCCAACAACCCACAACTGAAACTTAAGGTGATCAAGCTCTGATACCACTTGTAAGGAAGCTAAGGTAGCGAAACAACTTCCTACACTAATCTTGAGAGGAGAATAATGTAAAACTTTATATATATTTAACAGTTACAAAAACTTAAATAAAATAATATAAATATCATGCATACCACAACACAATTATTTACATGGGGAAAACCCTCTTGGGAGAAAAACCACAAACTCCAAAAGTCACCCAATGTATTAATTATTCAGCAATCACAAAGATTACAATATATTTGCAAAGCAATCTTCTCACAAGAGTATCGCCACTCAAAGATAAAGAGACAACACGACCGCTATCAGACTCTCAAAATACTTCATTGTCTCTCTACCGCAGTCGTAATATAACACCCTCATAAAATAGAGTTACATTATAGGGAAAGATAGACCAACAAAATATCTGCCATTAGATCCAAAACCTAATAAAGAACAGTCCAGATTTACAATATATCATTATTTAATGTATGTCATCCATTTCAAGAGTTTCTTGAAAAAGTTAACTCACTCACATTTTTCTCTTTGCTTCCATTGCATACACCTATCGATGTAACTAGGATATATATACATCCTATCAACAATAAACCATATATAATTGCAAGGTTGAGACACATTTTCCCAACAAACATCTCTTAACATGATCATTTGAAAAAGGTTTAAATTTCATGTTATTAGAATAATTAAAAACCTTTTTTCTAAATAACTATAGAAAACATCATGTAAATAAATGGACCATATTTTTCTAAAATCATTCCCTAGCTCCAATTCTAAATTAAATATTATATTTAAGTATATGAGACTCTTATCTTACAAAAATGGTGGATGGTAGAAGACACACCCTCAAAGTCTAAGGGGGGCCTAAAAATAAGATGAATACCAAAGGAAAGCCTAGCAAAGCTAATCCCAAATATCAAGAAACAATAAAGTCACTAAGCGGTGAGAACTACACCATCAAGGGATTCATTTTATTTTCCCTATACACTAGCAAGTGTAGAAACATCAGTTACTAGTTTTAACCAATAAAAGTGTCCTCTTCTTGATCTTGATTTACAAGTTGTTGATCATGAGTAGGGGAAATTGCTAGATCTAGGTGAGAAAACTTGCCATAACTTGGATAGCTAGAAGCATCAAACTCATGTAGCTATGAAGAGATTAATTGCAAGTGAAGGTTGAAACCACCCATAAGTAGCATAATTATTTTCTCATCTAGAAGTTTAGTAAGAGCCACATGACTAGGAGCCATGATCTCTGCTAGCAATTTGGCTACATCCATGTTTGTGCCCACATTGAGGGAAGTGACCCAAATGAGAGACATTAGGAGTGATATATTGATAATTATACAAGGGAAAATACCTTGATGATCTAAAAAACACCCATGCATTAGAAAATTCAAGTACAACCTTGTGTTCTTGTGCCCGAATATGCATAAGCACATTGAAACAAATCATAGATTAAGTGTAAAGAGAGAAATGAATATCAATTAAAAAACAATAAAAAAATGTAAAATTTATATTTTCCAAATGCTAAAAATAATCTCTATCTTGAAAGCATGGTAAATTTAGAAGGGAGGTAGGGCTAATTTCCTAGGAAAATCATGCATTATTAAAATGGGTTAGGCTTTAATGGATTGAAGAAGTTCACGAATACAATTCCAAGCTTTCAGGCTTTAGTGTAGAACCAAAAAAAGACACTTAAGAGTCTCAAGTTGTCCACATAATGGATTATAGGGAGTGATAAATCCTAGATGAGAAATTTGGGTCTAAGAAGATGCCTTGATAAATAATACACCAAGCAAAATGAGCAAGCTTGGGTTCAAGAATAACATACCATGCAATTTGGAATCTATGGTGTTGTGTTCCTAGAGAAGATTGAAGGTTCTAATGGTGATTTAATTGAGCCACCATGGGAAGAGATGTAGGCCACAAATATCCTTTGCAATGTTTATAGTTATGAGGATACCATTTTCAATCCTTCCACCAAGACTTGAAACACCTAACCCTAATTTTTTGAGCCATGTGGGGAGGAATGACATCAATAATTATCTAGTATGTTTCATGATCCTAGTTGGAGAATAAGAATTTTAGCTTGACCTCAAGCCAAGATAGAAACTTCTTGGTGACTATGGTCAAAACATTTGGCAACATTTTGACTCTTGTATTATAAAAATTCATAGATTGAATTCAAAGAGTTTTAACCAAAGTTCAATCTTGAAATGAGAGAATCAATGACCACTAGATAGAATTTTGATTCATAGAAAAACCATTGCATAAACCATTGCTAGCTCACAAAAGTTAGAGCTTAATGGATTCCCAAACCTTCTAGATATTTTTAAAAACATATGTTTTTTTATCTAGATGGGTTCTTTCATAGTAAGGAGAGTATGGAACCCAAGGCCACTTCAAGTTGAATGCTCAAATGGCACTCTAGACGAAATACAATGTTGAATGAGAACTTTCTAGGTTGTCTCAACTTCAAAGGCCCTAATAATCCATTTAACACAAGGTGTTAGGCCCTTACCACAAATTGAGAGTAAACCTAAACCTCTGAGTTAATTTTAAAGAACTATTTTACTAAAAATAAAAATTTGACCACCTTATCGAAACCACATTATAAATATATATAATATTATAATGTTATTAATATAATACCTTAAAAATTATCTTCAAATTAAAAAAATAAAAAATCTTAATTCAAGGAAAAATGTAATGACATTAAAACAAATTTCTAAGTATGTTAGCTCTCATCTACCTCAACTAAGTGCATCTCAAAACATTTATTTATCTTTATTTTTTGAAGATAGTAATTGTAAGCCCTTCAGTTTCAAAATTACATGTAAATAATTATTTAGTAATCTAGTTAATAATATATTATAACTATTTATTAAATTGATCGAACAAATTTTTAATACACCTACCTACATCATTGTAACTAACATGCCAATACTTTATGGTTAAAGACTCTCCCAACTTAAAATACTAGTGTGTTAACCAATCCAAAATTATAAAGTACTAGCACATTGATCAATAGTACTAGAAAATGTTGATACTATGAAATATAAACACTCTGACACTTTAAACTCTTCTCACCCTCATTATAGATATTGTTTGTCTAACATTCTATACACATTTGAATGCATTTAAATTATTTACTTAAAATTCAGAATATAAAAATATTTTATTTTAATATTTAATTAACTAATAAATTAAATTAAATTCCCATCCAAAGTACTCAATAGATGCTTTTTATTTATATTGAACAAAGCTGAAAAAAATTACAAATAGAATAAATAGCAGTCCAATAAGAACTAAGAAGGCCTCCCCAGAAAAACCAACATATAAACCTAGCCATGACCTTGCAATATCAAGAGGGGCTAAAAATAAATAGAAATAAATATACATCCAGAGTGTTGAATAGACGTTTCCCACATTATTTATAATGGTTACCAACAGACTAGAAGTCCATCCGGTGTGGGAGGGTACTCAAGCGTGTTTCTCCATCATCCATAATAGATGGGTTGCCCCACCTGGCGAATAATTGACGTCAAACCTTTTCGCTTACAGAAAAGCCTATGGCAGTGCCATGATTTCTAAAACAAATAGATCAAAAAATTTAGAAGAAGATCCACCTTCACCCACCATTGTCTTGGAAACCACCTTAAATTCTTTCACCCTTTTGCTCAGTTCTTTACCCTTCTCTTCAATCATCAACAACTGTACAATTCTCTCCACATCATCTCTGGTCACCAACCAATTCTTCTCAATTCTCGGGGTGCTTCTAGAGCTATTTGGATCACATCTACCATGAACTTACAGTTGAAATGTTGTTTTGCATAAAGTGGCCACGTGATGAGGGGAACTCCCATGGTGGTAGATTCCAAAACTACATTTCAACCACAGTGAGAAATAAAGTTTTCGGTGGCAGGGTGTGCCAGAATGCCCAACTGTGAGGCCCACCCAAGGACAAAGAACCCCTAGTTACTGACCACCATGCGACTGTGCAACCCCACTAGAAAAATTCCAATGCAGATGTGAAGGAGTTCTGAGCAGCGTTGGAGGGCGTGTGCAGAACCCACACAAACTTCACCTTGCTCGCCTCCAAGCCCAAAGCGAGTTCCTCCATCTACGCTCCTGGGATGGAATTCTTGCTACCAAAGGAAATATACAGTCAACTCCACCTGCGCATCCAACCATTGCATACACTTGTCTTCGTCCATGCTCACCACCAACTCCACCGCATGGGTGATTCTCTTGCTTTGAATTTTACCAAGTAGTCTTTAATGGTGGAAAATACATCTGTAGAAAGTGAAGTCAATTCGACCTCCAACTACATGGCACATACCTCACTAACTGCACCAAAGAGAGTCTTGCACTTATCTCAAACCTTCTTAGGATTTGTACATTCCTCAATATGAAAGAATAAACTATCTGAAACATGCATTACAATTAAACCCATAGCTTCATCGCATTTATTCCTATGAGAAAATCATTTGTATTCTCTAGTAAAATCAAGTTGGTGATCACTCAAAGTGAGCCACAAACTCTTTGACCAAAGCAATCTCTACATTTTTACCTTCCATGTATGATAGTTATGAGGAGTCAACACTTCAAATCCTGGTTTAGCCATGAGGTCAACAAGTACAAAGAGTGCAAAATGGAAAATATCTTAATCAAATTGATATGAAACCTCCCAAATCTAAACTCCCCCCACAAACAAAACTTCTCCAAGAGTTAGGATGTCCAAGTTATGAAGCAGAAAGAAAATATGCAAAAATATGAATATCTCACACTTGGGGTTTGTTGATGATGTTTTTTGCACAGCAACAACTTAGACATAATATAATATCCTATCTCTCTTGAAAGGTAAATCTCTATCAGCAAGCCTCAAGAGATAACCCCAAGGTCTCTAATGTCAAGTCTTGACAATGCATAAACAACTCAGTGATAATGTGAAAATTTTGGTAATCACAAGGGGCCTTACAAATGAACAATGTTGGAAGCGTACTTTCATCAAATGCAACAATATGGTAATGCTTTCAGTCCTAAAATTAACCTAGATTCAAAATAAATAGCAAAAGAGATAAAGGTTAAGAGAGATTTCTAAGACTAAGACCTAAGATCAATCACAACAATGATGAATGTTGTAGATGGATAGATCCCCAATGAAACCAATCTCTGTTTGATTAAGGACAAGCCTACAACTCCATAGAAACAGTGCAATCTTCTAAGGAAACTGAAGATTTTCATACTTTGAACATTCATTCACATATCCAATAATTGGCGCAATGTAAACAAGCATCCATAGTTGAACTTAGCACAAAATAAGGCCCAAACTAACTTTACACAGCAAATTACAATCAGCAAATTGCTAAAAGTATGGACCAGAGATCGATCAACATCATTAACATTTTACCATTATTGCAAAAGAACTGAAATCTAACATCTAACATTGAGAATTGAGAACAAGAAACCGTAAATTGTCAAAATGTAACACAAAGCTTGCCAAATCAACAATCCAATTGCATTAACTTCTCCAGCATTACATAAAAATTTCCGTTCTCTCCTCTCTTTGATAGCTACTATCTTGCATAATCTAACTCCTAACTTAGCCAATTCTGGCTTCTAACCAGCTCTTCTAACCTAGTCTTACCCCCTTACAAATGAGAAGGCACTGGCCTTTTATAGAAAATTACATTTTGAATCAATGGCCAGGATTTAATTCATCCAATGGCTGCAATTGCACTTCTAGAAGCATCAAGCTATTACATTTAATTTGGGAGCTCATAGTACATCATCATCCAATTGCATAAAAGTAGTTACATCATGGAACAATGAGAAAACAATATTATGCCAGCTTGTCATTAATGAAAATTTTGATCAGATGATCAAATTAGCTTCACATGTCTTCCAGAAACTCCCTCCAGCTGTAGATAGTTTGGGCACAGATTCATATGCAGGCCCCACTTTTAAAATTTGAATTGAACTCTTCCATATTTCCCTTTTGGCACGAATCCATATGCAAGTTCCACTTTTAATATTTATTTAATCCTGAAAAACAGATATCATCATTGGTAGCTCACATGTTAAATTTCATTTTCGGAAACATTTTAAAATTTCAAGGAAAAATTTCTATTTTGGAAGAAAAAAATGCATTTTAAAAAATCATTTTTGAAAAAAAAATCCATTTTGGACCATTTTGGAAATTTTCGGGTTTTTAAGGAATTTCGGGATTTTTGAGGGGGTCGGGATTTTTGGGAAAATCCCGAAACGGATTTTCCGATTTCCTCAGAGGTCGAAATCCCCTAAACCTCATAACTTTTTTTCTAGAAGGAATTTTCAAAAAGTTCAAAAAGCAACCCGCCTAATTTTTCATCCTCTATCCACGAGTGCAAAAAAGATTTACATATAACATTGAAAATTCACTTCAAAATCCCCATTTTCAAATTCCAACACTTGTGAATTTCCCCTAGAGCCTCAAAATATTGTCCTCATCAAACCCAATCTAGACTTAATCCCAAAATAACCTCCCAAGAAGAGCAAAACCAAAATTTGACCAAGCCAAGATGTAGAGATGCAAAAGAAAAAAGAGGGTCCCTGCCTTGGGCGTGTGTGTAAAAATTGCACAATAGGGTTGAATCTAAAAAAGTACATAAAACCAAATCAAAGAGCTCTTCAATACCTTTCAAATGCAACTTCAATCACCAAAATCGGAGAAACTGGCAGAAAGTTATGAGCTTCAGAGGTCCAAAGGGGTGATCTAACTTTAGCTATGAATAATTTGTACCTGCAACAAAATCTATCAAAAATCTGCACCACTGGAAGTACTTGAGAGGCTTTTTCCACTTATATCTCATTTGCAGTTTGGAGATGCGGGAGAAAAGTTATGCAAAATGAAAAAAAGGCTGCTTGAGGGACTTTGCAGACTAACTATGGACAATCAACAATCACTAAATCAGCGCAATTTTCTGGCACCTGGACACTGCATATGTTTGTGGCCTTTACAAAGGAAAAAATAAAGCCACTACAAACTGGTTGGCTTATGCAAATTTTTGTATTGAAAAAAATATATAGTCGAACTTTTAATTTTATACAAAGTTTTTATATATGCAAAAAAACTATTAAAAGTAGATATATACAAAAATTGTAGCCTCCTTGCAATGCGTTGATTGGACAACCTACATATGCCAGTGACCCTAGCCAATGGATGTGACTACGACCTTCAACTTGAGATACTTGCCTTGATACCAAACACTGCAAGTCGTCAAAAACCCACCAAATAAAGGCGATCCGACAAAGTGATGTGACTGAGCTCATAGAGGAAAGAATTCAGCGAGAGAATGTGAAATCTTAGGTAGTGGAGAAGACAAATAGGTCAACAGAGAAACAAGGAATGCTGACGAAAGATACACTGATGAAGAGGGTCGGATGTGATGGCACAAAACCCAATGAAGAGGGCCAAATGACGGGTACGACAGAAAATTTGCAGTGAAGTACACAATGGTCAAGGGAAGCTTAGCACGGCTAGTGATAAGAAGATAGTGCTCAGCAAAAAAGCTCAGGCCGGATAAATGATGTGGAGTCACCAATGACTGTGCAATAAATCCGGCCAACAATAATCTGCACAGACCCTATAAACTGGTACTTGCAGATTCAATGAATGTGTTTGTCGAAATATAATATGCCTACAAGATTTGACCACCGATAAATGTATTGTCAGGAATACAAATATTCCAACAAATATATTTTACCTTATACAATTTTTTTAATAGCCCCAAAAAGACTAATAAAGCCCGATAACTATTAAATCTTTACCGATAATTTTTTTATAAAATGTCGATACAAATAAAAATGTAGAATAATCTTTTTAAAATTATTTTTTTTGCAAATAAAGAATTCGTACCATACCCAGGGGCCATATGGCCACCCTAGGTAAAAAAAAAATCCTTACAAACAACTGAAGGTGAAATAGGGTGTATTATATATCAATTTTCATCTCTCGGACCTCCTAAAGACAATGGAAGGGTTTGATTTGCCTGAAAATGCACCAGAAGCTCTACTACTCCTTGATTTTGCAAATCTTCAAACCCTCACAACTTTGGCTAGAAATGTTAGATTTAGGCGAAACAAAAGTTGATCTTCACTTTTTCAGCTGCCCTAAACTCAAATATGAGCTTAGATTTCCTCCAACATGAGCCAAAAGTGACTTGCCATGAAATCCCACATGTAGAGTCAACCTTAAATTTGGTATTTTTTTCAAGTTTTTCTGATTCTCCAGGTCGTCATATGATGCAAGAGAAGAGCATACTCAACTTTACAAAAAATAGCCTAGATCTCTCACTAGCAATAGCTCCACCCTCAAATCTGAGAAGGGTTTTGCAAGATGTGGCTCTGATACCATGAAAGAGCTGAAGATTAGCTCAATACCCAAGACCACTTGCGAAAATAATGAAAACCTTCTACAAGAGAGTACGCAAGAAAATGAGCTTGCTTGATATTAAGACCTATCAAAATGATGAGGTATGAAGTATATTACATATGAGTACAAAGACCTTCCTTATATAGGCAAGGTTGAAATGTAGTAATGAACATGATGTTGACAAATGTCATAATCCTACGACATGAGACAACTAACAAACTAACTACCGAGGAATTATGCATTCAAGCTAGACAAGATAAGTTCTAGGAAAGCCAACTAATACTTCTAGAAACAATCTTATATCCTAAGCAAACATGTGAACCTAGAAAATGATACCTAGGAACATAATTAAATGCCTAAGTAAACTTATGTAAGTGTAATTAAATAATTAATTACACCAACATATCACAAATCCTGATTTTGCTTACTAACACCATTTCTCTCCTATTTTACCTAATTCTTCTATTTAATTAAATAATTCCCAAATTATTTAGTTAAATTCACATTATTCTCCAATTGATCAAATAATTAAGGTTATTTGATTAATTCATCATAATTCATCATTTTCTCCCCTTTTGATTAAATAATGTTAAATTACTTAATTAAATGCTAATAAATCCTACTTGGTTAAATAATTCTCAATTATTTATGTAGACACTTAAAAATGTCCTCAATGGTATACACACTTGATTCTGATATATTAGCATTGTTTCATCTTGAATCCATCTTCTTTTCACCTTTTTGATTGAATTAACCTAGTTATTTAAATCAAATGCCTCATTTTCACCTATTAATCTAATTGACCTAATTGGGTTAATTCACCCCCTCTCACACTAACATTTCATCTTGTTTAGTTAAATAATACAAATATTTAATCTAAAGCCCTAAGTCCTCTTATTTAATTAAATAACTTTAAACTATTTAATTAAATATCATATTTCCATACCCTTTTTCATTAAATAAATCAATAATTTAATGAATATCATATCATTCCCCTTCTTGCACATTAAAATGTAGTTTTAATTACTAAATTTGCTAATTTCCCCTCCCATCCACTTGTATAGGGAATATTCCAAAGGATTATTCTCCTATTTTGCTCCAAAAAGGTAATATTTTTGTCAAACAAACTTTGTAACAAACTTTCAAAGTTGTTACAAAGTGTGTTTGTTTGAATCATTCTCAATCCTTGATCTTTTCTTGATCCATGTGAACATTTATTCTCATCCATTGATGAGAATCCTTGATCCATGTTTTACCCTCCTTTTCATCTTGACCATTGATTGACCAAATCGATTTGATCCCTTGATTTTTCATTTTCTTTCCTATAAATAAATCACTATTTGGAGAAATGGACCCATCTTTTGATAGCAAACTTATGTTGTTGAAACTCATACCCACTTGCATCCATAATCAACATATACTTAGCATTTTTAGTTTAAATTTTGATCATAGTAGCTTAAGCATCCATTAATGGCTTCCATTTTAGCTTAGTCTGTATCATTTTAGTCTAATTTGCATCAAATGGCTTTCATCTTTGAACTTCAACTCCATTTAGCACAGATTGTGTCATTACCATCAAGCATTCATCTTCGTCATGTTAATATAGATTTTGCATCCATATTTTGGTCATATTGCATCAGTTTCCATCGATTTTAATCAATAAAATTGATTGGAAAAGGCTCATATTATCCAAGGGATTCGAAAAAGGGTTGCCATTCCACATCAATGTGACACCACTCCCCCAATAGGATAAAATTCAAGGTCTTAGAATAGATGTTTTTCAAGCTTTCGTGTTTTTAGCATGTTAGTTTAATCGCTTCTTTGTTTGATTGATTTTAAATATCTTATTGGGATTAATGCTTAGGGCATTAAATAGGGTTTATATCTATATGCATCTAGTCTATTTAGTTCAAACTATGACATTGGTCACAATTTAATTAAAGTTCCCAATTCTTCCAACTTGCACAATTAAATGATTTATATGAATTATTTAATTAGCTAATTTTCCTCCAATCCTCCAACTTGCATAAAGAATATTCCACATGGAATATTCTTTTTTAAAATTTAAATTCTTCCCTCCAACTCAAAATATCTCCAACATAATTCCTTGATCCATGTCTTCATCTTCAATTCAATTTCATCCATTGATTAGTATTTTAAATCCTAATCATTGATCAATATCTCAAAAATCTATAAATACCAAGCCATTTTCATATCAATTCAATTCACAACCTTATGCAAAGTTACTCCCTCTAATTCAATACTCACCTTTGAGCAATTTGAGAGCTTTTTGTGTGAATCAACCTTCATCAATCATCATCAAGCTTTTGCAACAACATGGATTAGGCAAATTTGAGCAATCCACATCCATATCACACAAAATTTGCACTCAATGCACAAAGGGATTGGAGGTTTTTTCGTTATTTATTTCAATTGTTTAGAATTTAGATTGCTTTGATATTATTTGAATCATTTCAACCATGTTTACTAAATTTCATTGGAGTATTATCTTTAATTGATCATTTACTTAGTTTAATTATTTTATTTCATTGTTATTTGATCAATTGACTTCATATACTTACACATTCAATAAAATGGTATGTTGCATGTAGCATTGCAATCAAAGTAGGCAATATCAATGCACTAAAAGGAGGTCAAAATGATAAACTTGATGTAGAGTTATTAATTGGTAACGATGCAAAATTCATGCTAACTTACAATATTTGGATAGAATTAGGCCTTGTAAATGAATCTCTATGGTATATTCACAATATAATATACAAACTTTAAAGTGTCACATCAACACCGTAGATATATGTTATGGCCAAATTTGGAAATTGCTTAAGCATACCATTCAAAAATAAAATTTTATGCATACTGTTATAATTATGCAAATACAAAGGGGGTACACAAATCAACTACCCTTATAGTTAGCTTGGGCATTGAAAATACACAAATCACAACATTTGACTATTTCAAAAGCCAAAATTTACATTAAAAAATAAATAAAGATTATGGCTAATATTTATGTTTATATCTCATGTAATTTCCTTAATAAGATCAAGAATATTTCCACCATTTATATATGACCACTATTGAAAGATGGAAAAAGGAAAAAAATTCCCAACCACAAAGCCAAGGAAGATGTAGTAAATTTATTAGAAGGTAAATAAATGGATGCTATGTGTATGATAATATAAGCTTGCATTACACAACTAACTTTTTATGAATGCATGAAAAATGATAAGTTATATGGAACATAAATTCTTGTGTTTTTATTCATCAATGATGAAGTAAACTTGTTTGAATTGAAATTTCACTAATGTTGGATTAATGGAATAATGGTGATATGTGTTGTAAACCTATGTCCAAAATATGGAGCCTCTAATTCTCTTAATGGGATAAATAGGTAAGGCCATTTCAAATGAGCGCCCAAGGAATAGGCCTAGGTCTAGAGAGCTATTTAGATATATCACCAATTTCATGAATATGTCTTATTTTGACACATAGAATCACATAATTGACTAAAATATCAAAACAAAAATATTGAAACACCAATGCAAATTTTCTCTATGCAATGTTATCTTAGTTATCCACACCAAATAAGTAAACAAACTTATTGGGTTTCACATTTGTTCTTTATTTTACGTAACTTTGAAAAAGAGTGTGCTTACCTATTGGCTTTATTTATGTGGTATCTCCAATTCAAATTCTCCAAATAGACTTAGTCCCTTGTGTTCCTTTTCTTTTAATTTATTTGAATTCTTGATTTTTGTTTGAGATTTATTTCTATTTATATGTGTTATTTTTAGTATATTTTATAATGTCAACTACATTTTATTATTTTTAGTTGTATTTATTTCTTTTAAAATATGTCAATTTCATTTATTTTTATGTACATGTTAATTCAATTAGATTCCATAATTCCACTATATAACATCTCTTAACATAATAGTTTGAAAAAGGTCAAAATTTTATGTTATTAGAATAATTATTTAAACCTTTTTCTAAATAATTATAGAAACCATCATGTAAATAAATAGACCATATTTTTCTAAAATCATTCCCTAGATCCAATACTAACTTAAATATTATATTTATGTATATGGGACTCTTATCTTACAAAAAAGGTGGGTGGTAGAAGGCACAACCTCAAAGTCTAAGTGGGACCAAGCTCAAACAATAAGATGAATAGCAAATGAAAGTCTATTAAGGCCAAGCCCAAATATCAAAAAACAATAAAGTCACTAAGTGGTGAGAGCTACATCATCAATGGTGAACAAATTCATTTTATTTTCCCCATACACTAGCAAGTGTAGAAACATCAGTTACTAGTTTTAACCAATAAGAGTGTCCTCTTCTTGATCTTCATTTACAAGTTGTTGATCATGAATAGGGGAAATTGCTAGATCTAGGTGAGAAAACTTGCTAGAATTTGGCTATCTAGAAGCACCACACTCATGTCGTTGTTAAGAGATTAATTGCAAGTGAGAAGGTTGAAACCCCCCATAAGCAATGCATAATTATTTTCTCATCTAGAAGGTTAATGAGATTCATATGACTACGAGCCATGATCTCCTCTAGCAAGTTGGCTACATCCATGTTTGTGCCCACATTGAGGGAAGTGACTTGAACAAGAGGCATTAGGAAATGCTACATTGGTAATTGTATAAGGGAAATTACCTTGATGATCTAAAAACACCCATAGATTAGAAAATTCAAGTGCAACCTTGTGTTCTAGTGCCCAAATATGCATAAACACATTGAAGCAAATCATATATTAAGTGTAAAGAGAGAAATGAATATCAATTACAAAACAATAAAAAATATAAAATTCTTATCTTTCCAAATGCTAAAGATAATATTTATCTTGAAAGCATAAATTTGGATAAATTTAAAAGGGAGGCAGCGCTTGTTAGGATGTAACAACAATCTGATTTGCTATGTTTTCTTTGACAGTTCAAATACATTGATAGACCATATTTTATGTTATTTCCATTCAATTGCTGACAATGGAGCGATGATGGTGTTATATTTTGGTGAGATGATACACTATGTGGATGCTTATTGTTTTATGTTATGCTCTGATTAGTATAGTTGTTATTTGAGATAATATTGAATATGCTCGTATGTTGATTATTGATGTTTTGTTTTGTCAGTCTTGATGTGACTGTATTGGTGAAGAGGACGGGATTACATCACTTGCTTGTGTGCGCTCTGTGATTTCGTGATTCTCTCTTCACAGTGTGTATCATTTATGATCTCGATACATGTATGACATATGCTTTGTTTGTAGGTTTGCAGGTATAGGACAATGACTTCACCTGGATTCACAGGTCTGAGTGTGTCCACTAACCAATAGTAATATTGATTGGGAGATAGTAACGGGTTACCTAGTCAAACCTTTACCCTAGTACAGTGTGTCGTCAGTCCATGTATTGGTCGTATTTTTTATCCATGTTTTCCTTCTTATTTTATTTATTGTGCAAGGTTTATTTGTGAGAATCAATTTATAAATGTTATGATTGGTTATTTAATTAATCTAGAATATTGATGTTGAGGCTTTATAGTTGATAAATTAATTAATTTAATTTATGTTATAAAGTGATTTCATTATTAGATTAAATTTGATTTGAAATAAATAAGTTATTTAAATTTCAAATGTATAATATCTGTAAAAGATCTTTTGAAATATATGTGGTTGTTGTAGAAAAGATATTTGTTTTGTACTTGAAAGTTAGAAGATATTTACTACGGTAGTTGAAAATTGATTCCCGAAGAGAATTATTGGGATTGATGAAAAGAGGTTATTTCACGAAAGGAAGAGGTTATTCTGGAGTGGTTGAAGTTTCTTTGGGTTGTTAAAATTTTAGAAATAGAAGCTCTTGAAAAAATTGGGGATCTAGTTTTGTTGCATTCTTTTGGTTCTGGATTATTTTTCTGTTCTCTGGAAAGTGGTAATTCTGGGAAGAGGCTTTAGAAAAGTTGGAAATTGAAGGGAAATATCTGCATCAAACTTTGAATCAACAAATCTTCTAGAACAGGTTCCTTGTTGCATTTTGTAAATTTAATTTGAAAAGGTTATTTAAATTATTATTATTTTGCAAATTGGAAAAGTTGCATGTAGAAGAGGATTTCCTTATTTGTAGAAGCTTTGTATTTTTGTTTAAATTGAAAGATTGTCATAAACATTTACAGCCTCTGTAGAAAATATATTTTAGATCCTCTGTTAAAATTGAGTTTTAGAAATGGATTTATACAAAAGAAAATTATAGTTAAATTTTAGAGCCTCTGTTGAGATTGAATCGAAATTGTAGAAATTTGTAATCCTCTGTGTTAAAATTATTTAAATATTCTCTGTAGAAGATGGTAAATTACCGTGAAATATTTAGATCTTTGTAGGGAATTGTTTTTAACACAATAGAAAATTCAAAAGGAAAGTATCTGATGATTTAGGAAACCTCTGTATCATTTTGATAATAACCTCTATAGAAAAATTTGTTATAATTTTCCTTCTAGACAATTGATATTAATTTAGATATATATATACATGTGCTTATATATATATATATATATATATATATATATATATATATTGCTAAAGGAAGTTCCTAATAAATTTTTATGTTGATGAAACCCTGTGTAAACCGGATCAAAATCTGTACGGGAGGAGACTGGGGACTACCCCCACAGCCGCCCCATAGGGAGGCGACTGTGGAGGCAACGTCGTTGCCTTCACAAGCAGCCAGCACTGCCTACCACAACACACCCCACATATGGGGTTGGCTATGGAGGCAGCCCCCATACTCTACCAGCGTATGGTTGTTTATAGCCTATGCAATTAATGAAGTTTGTTGACATCCTTCACAATGAATTTTGATTCTTTAATATTTATTTTGTTTTAAAATATTTTGTAATTGAAAATTTATATATATGCTTATTTATATTTTGCAATAGGTGGTTATTGTAATTTATATTTAAATGTATTGATTTAAATGAATATCAGAAAAGTATAATTGGATTATGTAATTAGATAATATATATATTTAAATGTATATTTATTTAAAAGGATATTTATTTAGATTCATGCAAGCACAATTAGTTAACTTTAAATGATTGTTTATTTTAATTGAGAAAATTGAGTTAATTATTATGAGTAGTTGTGAAACTGAAAGTTAAACATTTAGTTTAATTCGTTGTTGATTTATAAATTGGAATTATGTTTAAATGATATATTTTAAATGAGTTATTGATTTATTTGGATTTAGGAAATCCTAACATGGTAGTTCATTTAATTACGTGAGTTGCTTGTTTTAATTACGTATACTTTTGTAATGGTGTATTGGGGGGATATTTGTTATTGTGAAAATGTAAGTCTTCTAGAGATTGTAAATTGTGAAAAGGTTGTTATGTCTTTTGTTGATTCAATGGTTCTAGAAGAAATGTAACCTTATGTTATGTGTATTAATGGTATAGTGTTGTTTTGTATGTTACCTATGTCTAGAGGTAGTAGGTTTGTCTTGGTTGCCTTTTACTATCTCCTAGCACGGGGGTTGGGCCTACGAGTACCACATGGTTGGGTGAATCATGCACCTTACACTGTTGGGCTTTCTCTGGTTGTTCGTGATGGTGAGATCTTCCAGTTTGGAGAGCTCGTGTGCAGTTGTGGTTATGTTACTTTTCTTATGTTCATTGTTCGTGATGGTGAGATCTTCTAGTTTGGAAAGCTCATGTGCAGCTATGGTTATGTTACTTCTCTTATGTTCATTATGTTACTTCTTGGTTATTTTTACTCCTCATTTGTAATCGAGGAGGATCTGTGTATTTTGTAATTGTATCATTTTGTATGACCTACCTCATCTTGAAGATGAGCTTTGTAATGGTATATAGACTTAATGTAATCTTTGGAGGAATTCATTATTGTACTTTGTATATTATGCAATCGGTTAATGCTTGATGTATGTTGTTTATCATGAGTTAATTTCTTATGCTGTGGTTAGATTAATTTTGTAGGTTTTGGCATTCACATGTAGACACGTTGTGTGGCCTAGAGGATGTATGTGTATAGAGTAGATTACTTTACTTGTTATAGTTACTCTTTTTAAGAAAAAAAATTAGTTGCGCTTTCGTAGTGTTGCATCATCCTCTAGGTTATGTGGCGGGGTTTTACATAGGATTTTCATCCAAGATCAAAACAACAAAAACCTTGTGCTTCCACAAAAACATTTGCACACAATGATCAACCTAATTCACATTAGAGTCGATTTGAATGTACAATATGATCTTGCCTATATAAGCAAGGAAAAGGCAATCCACCTATCATGTGGATTGGCAAGTGCCCCATGATGTGGCACAAATAAGAAGACGATTTTCCTATAGGTTTCAACCTTAGGATCACTTGGAATGTGAAAACCAACAACCTATTTGACCAAGTCATCAACCTTGATGCCAAGTGATGAGTGACCTTTGAGGTGAGATAGAAAGTCTTCCAACCTAAAAAAGGTAGAACATGAAATTTACCAAATAACTTGGTAACATCTAGATGCTTAAAGGTTGCACATTCAATTAGACAAGATGTTGTCTAGCTTCATCAACCTAAGTACACTTAAGTATAGTGAATGGATAAATTATTCACTCTAACAAGGCTAATTTCCTAGCAAAATCATGTGTTATTAAAATGGGTTAGGCTTCAATGGCTTGAAGAAGTCATGAATACAAGTCCAAGCTTTCATGCTCTAATATAGAACCAAAAAAGTTGTTTGAGAGTCTCAAGTTGTCCACATAATGGACAATAGGGAGCGAAAAATCCTAGATGAGAAATTCAAGTCTAAGCAAAGGCCTTGATAAATAATACACCAAGAAAAATGAGCAAACTTGGGTTCAAGAATAACATCCAATGCAATTTGGAATATATGGTTCCATGTGCCTAGAGAAGATTGAAGATGCTAATGGTGATTTAATCAGGCCACCATGGGAAGAGATGTAGGCCAAAAATATCCTTTGTAGTGTCTATAGTTATAAGGATACCATTTCCAATCCTTCTGGACCAAGGCTTGAAACTCCTAACCCTAATTTTTTGAGCCATGTGGGGAGGAATTCCATCAATAATTATCTAATATGTTTCATGATCCTAGTTAGAGAATAAGAATTTTAGCTTAGCCTAAAGCCAAGATAGAAACTTCTTGGTGACTATGGTCAAACTATTTGGCAACATTTTGACTCTTGTATTACAAAACTTTAGAGCTTGAATTCAAAGGGTTCTAACCAAAGTTCAATCTTGAAATGAAAAATTACATGACCACTAGACACAATTTTGATTGATAGATAAACCATTGCATAAATCATTGCTAGCTCACAAAAGTTAGAGCTTAATGGATTCCCAATCCTTCTAAATGTTTTCTATAACAATTGTTTTGTATCTAAATGAATTCTTCATAATAAGGAGAATATGCAACCCCATGCCCTTTCAAGTTGAATGCTCAAATGACACTCTAGAGGAAATACAATGTTGAATGAGAACTTTCTAGGTTGCCTCACCTTCAAAGGCCCTAATAATCCATTTAACACAAAGTGCTAAGCCCTTAGAACAACTTGAGAGTAAGCCTAAACCTTCAAGTTAATTTTAAAGAACTATCTTTATTAAAAATAAAAATTCGACCACCTTACCAAAACCACATTATAAAAAAAAAAAAAAAAACTTATCTTATAATGTTATTAATATAAATACCTTAAAAATTATCTTCAATTTAAAAAAAAAAAATTAATTCAAGGAAAAATGTAATAACTTTAAAAATATATATATATGTTTGTTCGCTTTCATCCACGTCAACTAAGTGCATATCAAAACATTTATTTATTTTTATTTTTTGATGATACTAGAAAGTTTATTGTAAGCCCTTCAATTTCAAAATTACATGTAAATAATTATTTAGTATTCTAGTCAATAATATGCTATATTCTTTGCCGATAAGGGTGTGGTTCGGTGGTCAAGTCTCTTGGTTGTAGTGACGGCCACTAGGATTCAAACCCTTGTTGGGCCAAAGTGCTCACAGGCCTTGTGCCTTCGCTGGGTCATTGCGCTCGTGGGTTTGGTAGTTTCTTGTGGTTTCTTGTGCCAGGTTCATAGCTCCAGTCAAAAGCATTTATCCCTAATAATATGGGTGCATTGCGCCTTTGAGAAAAAAAAATGCTATATTCTTTATTATTTTGATCGAGCAAATTTTTAATAAGTGATCCATCATCAAGGTGAAGTAGAGAGCAAGGAGAATGAATAGTTGCAGACCAATCAAAGCATAAAAAGGAAGGAAATAAGGAGGAGGGGTAGGGGTTGCACAAGAAGATGAAAGAAGACCAAAGAGAACGAAGACAAACCTACCACAAAGACCCATTACAAAGTGAGAAACAAAGACCAAAAGAAAAGAAAAATGATTAGAAAGACAAAAGGGTGTAGAGAACAAAGACTAAAGAGGATTAATGCTGATTGAAAATTAAGAAAGAAAGCTAAGAATAATGAAAGAAAATGAATAATAGTAAGATGTAAAAAAAAATTATATCAAAATAATTATACATATTAGAAAATTATAAATATATATAAAATTACTGCTCTAAATAGCTTTGATATAATTGCAATATATATTTATGAGATATATAAAAATAAAAAAGAAGGTAAATTGCAAAATATGCAAAATTATATATATGTAAGATATATAAAAGAAAGATAAGAAAGAAAGTTAAAAAACGATATAATGAAAGATTTGAAAGAAAGTTAGAAAATAATATAAATACAATATTATTTTAATACACCTACCTACATCATTGTAAGTAACATGTCAATACTTATGGTGAAAGTCACTCCCAATTTAAATTTAAAATGTTAGTATGTTAATCATCCCAAAATTATAAATTATTGGCACATTGATCAATTGTACTAGAAAACAGTGATATTATGAAATGTAAACATTTTAAACTTTTCTCACTTCATTATAAATATTGTTTATCCAATAAACATTTGAACATATTTATTATTTACTTAACATTCAAGAATATAAAAACATTTTATTTTAATTTTTTATTAATAAATAAATAAATTAAACGCCCATCGAAAATAGAGAATAGACATTATTATTTTTGTATTGAACAAAGCTAAATCCAACTACAACCAAGAGCAACTCACCCAACCATGACCTTACAATATCAAGAGGGGCTAGTATTAAATAGAGTTCCAGAGTGCTGAATAGACGTTCCCACATTATTTATAATGGTTATCAACGGACAAGAAGTGCATCCAGTGTGGGAAGGTACTCAAGTGTGTTGCTCCATCATCCGTAACAGATGGGCTGCCCCACCTGGCCAATAATTGACTTAAAACCTTTTCGCTTACTTTATGGGAGTGCCATGATTTCTGAAACAAATAGATCGAAATTTTTAGAAGAAGATCCACCTTCACCCACGGCTGTCTTGGCAGCCGCCTTAAATTCTTTCACCCTTTTTCTCAGCTGTTTACCCTTGTCTTCAATCATCAACAACCGTACAATTCTCTCCACGTCATCTCTGGTCACCAACCAGTTCTGCTCAATTCTCTGGGGCGCTTCCAGAGCTATCTGGATCTCATCTACCACGAACTTGCAGTTGAAATGTTGTTCCGCGTAAAGCGGCCAGGCGATGAGGGGAACTCCCATGGTGGTAGATTCCAAAACCGCATTCCAACCGCAGTGAGAAATAAAGCCGCCGGTGGCAGGGTGTGCCAGAATGCTCAGCTGCGGGGCCCATCCAAGGACAAAGAACCCCTGGTTACTGTCCACCATGCGACTCTGCAACCCCGCTGGCAGAAAGTCCAACGCGGACGTGAAGGAATTCTGAGCGGCGTCGGAGGGCGTGCGCAGAACCCACACGAACTTCACCCCGCTCGCCTCCAAGCCCAGAGCGAGTTCCTCTATCTGCGCGCCCGGGATGGAATTCTCGCTGCCAAAGGAAATATAAAGAACACTCGACTCCGCCTGCGCGTCCAGCCACTGCATACACTTGTCTCCGTCCGTGCTCACCCCCAACTCCACCGCAGGGGCGATTCTTTTGCGTTGCCCGTCCTGAAACGCCTCGGGCGGGAGCAGCGGCCCGATTGTTCTGAGCGTTCCATTAACCCTCTCATAATGGTCGACAAACTCCCCTTCGAGCTCGTAAAAAGTGTTGACGATGGTCCTCCAGCTCTGCCTATTTGCCGGCCTTGTCCGCAGCCAGAACTGGTGAGTGCCGTTCTCTGTCGTGGCCTCGGGCAGCTCAGGCTGGAGCTGACGACGGGTGAGCCTCACTTCCCTCGGTAAGCCCGGCACCAAGTACCGCCCCGACGCCGTCCGCGGTAGGTTCCGTGGCAGAGTGTCCCACACGATCTGATGCACCGACTCCGCGAACATGCCCGAAGTCTCGAAACTCACTCTGGGTATACCAAACTTTTTAGCTACAGCGGACGCCCAGCCCAGGAGAAAATCTGCAATAAAGCAGACAGGAGCGGGCAGGGAGCTTATTTCTCCGGCTAGAAAGCGCTCCAGAAAGCGTTCGAAGTGGGGTTGAAGCCTCTCGTCGGCGTCGAGCAAGGGAGGCAGCTGGTGCCACTGCACGCTGTTGCTGTTCACTTTGCCCAGCGTTAAGTGGTCGTGAGGAATCTCCATTTCAAGCAGGTGGATATCCAGCCCGGCCTGACGGGCGCCCTCCACTTTCTTGCGCAGTGAAGGGATGTGGTGAAAGGTGGTCACAAAACTAATGGTTAAACCCCTGGCGGCCAGTTTCTGAGCAAGCTGCATGAAGGGAATGAGATGCCCGTGCCCCAACGACGACAACATCATCACATGCGCCCCCATCTCTCCTTCCTCTGCTTTCTTTCCTCCCCCTCTTTGGCCAAATTCGATAATAAATATTGAGATCCTATGTTAGTCCACAGGGTTTTGCTGACGTCCGTATAACATCACCTCTGACGCAACTACATATTTTGGCGTGGGCCTGTAAATTCGACCTGACTAAACTATTGAAAAGATTGTCTTGTCTTCTTTTATGAAATTGAGAAAATTAACATCACGTAGGAATCCACATATTTGTTCTTATGGCTACCTAAACTGTGAAAGATACTGTTTATCTTGTCCCATGACGTACACAAACTTCTGTATTATGGCCAAGTAAAGAGATTATTTAACATTTCTCATTTGATATTTTGTGCGGCTTTGGTCACGACAAGGATTGCAGGGATGGCCTTATGCGCAAGCGTTCCCTAATAAAGATAAACTGAAGGGCTATCAATGAGGTTTTCTGTCAAAATGTGGGACGTAATGAAAGGGAGAGAACTTGTTTGCTAGTTAAACGTCTCATGTGGGGTATTTGTTCGACCTAGGGAAATCCAAGGGGAACTACAAAAATGGGCCACACAAATGTGGAAATAAATTTTAAAAATCTGATTTTGTTGTATTTGTGGGAGTCATGTAATGACCTAGTCTTTGATGATATCCATTAGAGTTTGGTTTGGGGAAAGTAGATGAAAATTATTTGTTAGGTGTTATGGTCGTATAATAATGACTGTTTTTTAATTTTTAATTTATTAATTGTAGATTAAGTATTAGAAGTTATTATGTTTTGTATTTTTAAAATAGGTAGGAGGTATCCTTTTTCACAAGTTATATAAAAAAAATTTGATTGTGTGATACATAAAGCAATCAATAATATATGTTCTGATGCATATGTTTTGGTCTAACTTTTTGTGGGGGTGTTTTGAACAACTTGGTGAAGACATCACTGATGTCATTGTATCGTTGATGCTCATAGCCCCAAATAATAATTTTAAGCTCTTAACTCACCTATAGAGTCATGATAAAATTTTCACAAAAAAATGACTTATCGTTTACGAGCTTGAAGCACACAAAGTTAGGGTAGACAACAACTAAGTCCTCTCCCATAATGCTTGTGAATCTGTGTTTTTAGGCTCTAATTATCCAATTTTAAATTTTTCTATTGGTGGAGATTTATTTTTTGGGTTTGTCATGTGTTGAAATTAATTGCCTTTCCTTAACTTTTGTAGGCACTAAAAATTCAAGTATTTGACATGTCCATGTTACATTGCTTTATCCAATGCCCACCACACATTTTCATTTGCACTAATATGCAAACTCCACTTTGGAATTTAGAAATCAATTAAAATATTTTTATATTCAAGCCTACTTGCTTTGCAAATGAAAAGTTCACATCATTAAGAGAAGGAATTATTGTGCTTCAAACACAAATAAACATGAAACAACTCACAAAAAATTGATTTTATCTTACAAAACCCTCAATGTGGAGGAAAAAATAGTTAAATGGTAGTTGCAACATGACTTGCTACCCCCTTTATTACTTTGCAAAGATATTTTTATAATTGGGCAATCTTGTCTTCTACTTCTACTTATTTCTCCAACAAGAATAGAACATACAATATTTCTTGGGTTCTCCAACTATTGATAAATTCAATGCTTCCTTACTAGCCTTATTTATTAGTTTTTCAGTGCATAGTTGAGTTTCCCTAGATCCTAGGTAAAGATCAACATTCATTGGATATCAAAACAATGCTTGTATGGATTGTAAACTAAGTTTTAGTGTTAGTATGGTCATAGACACTAGTGCACCCATAATGTGGTCTAAACACCAGTGTACCTAGGATGTCTTCTCCTTAACCACATTATCATTTGTGCTTGATATAATTTTGTAACATTACCAAACACTTGTACTTGTATCTACAACTTTTCTTTCCTTTTTATTGCATATAATTTCTAGATCTATTTGGATAACACCACCCTTCTTAGTAAGGATTTTGGTCCCGCAAAAGCTTAATGAAGCATTAGATGAGGAAAGAGTTCTCATACCTTCTCTCCTTAGAGTACCACTTGGCTTGACTTGCCTTATGATCTTTGAGTCCAATCTTCCAAGTTTTCTAGAACTCTATTTATTATTTCCCTTGTTTTCTTTTTTAGAACCACGTCCTCATGGATACATGGTTCTTCCTTCCACACCCAAGTCTTTCTTGAAGAGGGTAGTAATTTTTCTTCATCCTCATCTAGTATATAGGGCTCATCAAGTTATTAATGCTCATTATTCACAACTAAATATATCTTCATGAAAGGAAAAAGATCAAGTTTGAATGTGTTTTGATCTATCATCTCCAAAATTGTGAGGGGCCCATACCTTAATTTTTTGATTTTATGTACTTGTCCTTGAATTCTTTCCTTACCTAAGGAAAGCCAAACTTTGTCTTCAATTTGAGTTTGTGATCCTTTTGTGTTGATCACATCCTTATACATTTTTTGTATTTTTTCGAAAAAAAATTACGTTGAATTAAGTTTATGTAATTAATCTTAACAAATCTAGATGCTTTAGTCTCATCATTATCTTTCTCTACTTGTTCATATTTCTTATCAATTGCTACATGAAGTGGACTAGAACCTGAAAATATCCTAAATATACTAGAACATTTGACATGACTTGTTAGTAGAAGAATGCAATTCTTTATTATATAAATGTTGAATGTATGAAAGATGTTTATCTCATGTCTTGGAACACTTACTATTTTATCCCTAGTTTAGTTGTATTTAATTCCTATTAACCACATCTATTTGTAGGAGTTGCAAGTTAGCTCTATCCCAGGACTACCTACAAAAACAATGAAAAACTTTCACAAGAGAGTATGCAAGAAATGAGCTTTCTTGATATTAAGATCTATAAAATATGATGATGAGGTATATTACAAAAGTGTACAATGACCTTTCTTATATAGACAAGGTGTGGTGAAATACCAAACATTAAATGAGTGTATTATTATTAAATGACATGAGTCATCGTCAAATGACCTAGAACTCTAATATTTAATAAAATATAAAAAGATAAATCTTATCTAAACAGCTTAAATATGTCTAAGACCTAAGTGGAGTTAACATGTAAATAGGACCATGCTAAGTAATTAGTTAGGAAAATACCTATTTACACCAACACCCCCTTAAGTGCAACATAGGGAGAAGAAATTATTATGCAAATGATGTAAGGATGGGTCCTAACTATGAGGCCAATTTAGGTACCCATGTACAAATGTAAACACAATCTCTCACAAATGGAGAAAAGGAGAAAACCCACATGGGAAAAAAATCCTCTCCAAAAGAGAGAAAATATATAATCAAGTGATAAAAAATGGAGGACTCCACGATATCCCCCAAGTACAACATCCATCACATATATACATTAAAAATGCCCCCCCCCCCATAAGAGGGAAAGAAAGAGACCGCATAGCCCCCCATAATGAAGTAGCTTCACAACCACTAAAGAAAGTTTGAAGACAAAGGAGAATCCAATGCCAACAAACATGTCTCCCCTTGATAAGAAAGAGATACAATGGTTGATGCTGAAGAAGCCACATCTTTGTGATGAAGAAAGAGGGAAGAAGACTCATGAATGATATCTTTGAAGATGCTTCAAGTGTCTCTGAATATCTCAACAAGATCAAGTGTGACCCCAATCAAGGAAGAGGAGAAAGGATGTGGAAACTCAAGAGTAACCTCCAAAGATGTGTGATAAAAGAGGAGAGTGACCCCCTCAAACATGTCCTCCAAATCTGTTGAAGAGGAATGACAAACCAAATCTAATATACTTGTCATAAAATCATCCTACAAAGATAAATATAGAAAACAAAATATATCCTACTTATCTAAAGTCTTGGAAACCAAGTCAACACTAAAATTTGAAGAGGTAGGAGATGATAGAATCTCATCAAAGGGCCAATGAAAAGGAAGGTTCAAAAAACCACCAAAACCACCATCTAAACAACTACCCACACTTGATATAGGAGAGTGGTCCTTAAAATATTCACCATCAAGAATAAAATGAGAAAAGGTGTAGATATGTGCATCATGATCAACCCTAACCATTGTAAAAAAAAAATCTACTATGCAAATCATGAATGAATATTGAATATGGAGTGAACTCAATAGATTTAGTAGTTTGTGTTATTTGATATATAGAAAGAAGATTATGTTGAATATCAGGAATGTAAAGAACATCATGAAAACTTCCATTGGAAACATCAACAACTCCTTTAACAAATGCATCCAAATAAACACCATTAGCCATGAAGATCCTCATGATTGAAGTATGTTTCAAGGATGAAAACCTAACAGGTAATCGTGCCATATGATAGGAGGCCCTAGAGTTAAGAATCCAATTTTTAGACTCATCAACATGTGTTACAATAAGAGCATGACCTTTCATATTATTATATTTTACCTTATCACTCTCATTAGCAATTCTTGTGGTACCTGTGTGTGTAGAAGTTGAAGGTTGTGAAGAAGAAGAGGGTGAATGTGTAGATTTAGAAGGCAAAGAAATGTTATATTCCTTAAGAAATTGTCGCATTTCATATAAATCTTTCTTGTAGCAATTATGTTCACCAAGACCAAATATTTTACCATAACCATACTTGGGTTTCTCCTTCTTAGTTTTATCCTCTCTAGGAGAGGTGGGTGTATCACTAGATTTTGTCTTAAGTTTTGACTTCTTTCCTTTACCTTTAGATAATGATGCAATCAAAGAATGATTCTTAGAGTGTGTATCATGTTGACTAAGTTTATCTTGTTCCCTAATCAACCTATCACAAAATGTCTCAAAAGAAGGCATGACAAATGAATCACCTTGTAGTAACAGAAAAAGTATCCTTTTTCCTTACTTAATTTGGGAATAATTGTCATTGAATTAAACCTAATTTTTCCTAGGTCTAATGTTGTAATGTGTTGTACACATTCACATTGGCCTTGGGCCCCTTTTAATAAAATGTACTTACTTTGTACCCTATTTTAGGTGTTGTAAAGTGTTGTAACACACTTTCACATTTATCTAGGGTCTCCTTAATTAATTATTGTTAATTAGAATTAATTAGCCCCTTTAATTCAAATTTAAGCCTTCTTTGTGACATCTTCTAAGGATCCATCCCGACACCCAACATTTAAATTGCATAACATTTATTTGGGAAAAATCAAGGTCCTAGCAGGTCCTAGAAATTGGTGCTAGGACCCATTTGCCCTAGGTAGCAAATGGGTCCTCCCTCTATAGGACCCCCCTTTCTTTGTAGATTTAACATGGTTTTTTTATCTTATTTCACCCTTAGAAGGCATGGTCCTGGAAGCTTGTGTCAGGACCCATTCACCCTAGGTGGAAAATGGGTTCTCCCTTAATAAGGACCCCCTTTTTGAATTTTATTATAGCAATATTTTAATAATATTCATTTCCATATTTGGTGTCTACTTGAATTGTTTGAATTTCGGAGTTAATCTCTAGGTTTAGTATAAATAAGGGGTTAGTTCACATTGTTTCTCCTAGAAATTTTATAAGAAATCCTAGAAACTTCAAGAGAGCATGTCAAGAGCATTTTCAAAGGAATTTAAGGCAGATTATCAAGAGTTTATTGCAATAATTCAAGATCATTTCATCATGTCAAGTGTTTAGTACATTCATACATGTTGTCGAGATTTTTGATGTAGCATTGAAGATCATTCTTCCAAGCATTGTTTCACATCTTATTTGAGATCAAGATCTACATTCTTCATGACCACTTCATGTTAGATCACAAATTTACACTCCAAGACAACATCCAAGGTATCATCAATTACATATTTCATGTTTCATGGTTCAATTTCCTTATTTCATCATATGGTTTAATTACCTACAAGGGGTTTGACTTAGGAAAACCCCTATTCACTTTAACAATCAACAAGTTTTTCTCCTCTTGAGTGTGTGTTTGCAGATTTATAGGTTAATGATCAAGTGGAGAAGAAGTTTGAAGCAAGATTACAAAAGTTGTCAAGTTGCAAAGTTGACCTTCATAGTGCAATAACAAAGAATTGAAGCTACAAAATTTTTGGGAGCTAACAACCGGGAATCTGAGAGTGTAGACATCAAGGAAAATAACCCAGATATCAGTTTTAGAAACCCTAACAAGGACCCATTCCCCACTAAAGGCGAATGAGTCCTTTGTGCCCTAAAAACAAGCTTCTTGGAGCAAGGTACACATCATTTTAAGCTCTAAAAACTCCCCTCATAGTTGCTATAATAGTTAGGATTTATTTATAACCATTATTTAGGCATTTTGGCTCTCATAATTGAATGTTTCATAGTGAAAATTAGTGGTTTATCATTTTGATCCATTCACTTTGATCAAACTCTATTTTTCTATGTTTCACACCTAATCCATCCATTGTCGAATAAAAGGAAGTAGAGAAGTATGTAAATGAACCTTTCAACTTAGAAAAAATCAAGAATATGCATTCTTTATTAGTTTTATCCTTACCGTGCAACCAACCAATTGAGACCTTAAAGATTTAAATTTACCAAATAGTCTCTAATGGTAGAGAAAGAATCTATAGAAAGTGATGCCAATTTTTCCTCCAATTGCATAGCACAAATATCACTAACTAAAAATTCCCTATACTTATCCCATACCTGCCTAGGAGTAGTACATTCCTTAAAATGGATGAACAAATTGTTAGAAACATGCATAGCAATCAAGCCCATAGCCTCATAATATCTATTCCTATTAGAAAATCTTTAGAAAACTTAGGTTGCTCATCATCCAAGGTGGACCACAAACCTTTAGACAAAGTGATTTCCTCATTCTCTCCTTCCATGTATGATAATTATGCGAAGTTAGAACCTCAAACCCTAATTCAATCATCAGGACAACAAGTTCCAAGAGAGAAAAATAGACTAATATCTTAAACAAATTGATGTGATCCCTCCCAAATCTAAAGTACAACTAAAAATGAAGCCCCCCACAAATAAAACTTCTCCAAGAGACAATATGTCCAAGTAATCAATGAAGATGCCAAATATGAAAAAACTAAATAAATAATACCTAGGGCTAAATCTAGAAAAAACATGAACCAAATGATAGAGCTCCTGAATACCTTTCAATTACCACTAGAATCACAAAAATTGGATAAAATGGTGAAAAGTTATGAGCTCAGAGGTCCAAAAAGGAAAAGGAACTTCAGTTGGAAATAAAATGTACCTATAGAAAAATCTAGAAAAAAGACCTACACAACTGTGAAATACTCGGAACTAGCTTTCCGTTGATATCTTGTTTATAAAAATGTGATATCTAGACAAAAAGTTATGCTCTAAGGAAAAAAGGCCCAATTTGAGCACCTGGAGACACAATTTCAACCCTTAGCGAGCTGGGTCATGGTCACACATGTGACCGTAGACTATAGGAAATTAAAAAAATCTCGTTGCTCAGCAAGCAGTGGCGGGGTGGTTGATAGTGGTGGTGTTGCTCCCAAAGGTAGATGATGCCTGCACGGCCTGCTAGGCTTTAAGCCCCAAGCATTGGCCATGAAACCGCAAGTTTTGACCAATCACTACAAATAAAATAACCACCTAATAATAATTTAATATTAAATTTAAATCTTTTGAATTTAATATTTGTACCGTCACAATGTACCAACCAGACATACAGTCCATAGATTTAATGACATAAAGATTATGCCAATTGTGTACCCTACTGATGTAGATGTGAATATGTCACAAAATATTCTTGTTGACTATGCAAATGCCTACATAGACTGTACAAACCATACAATAGCGTACTATGTGGATTTTGTGTAGTTGTATAGATAAATTGGGTGATGAAAATATGTAAATAGCCTTTGAGGCCCCAAGGAAAAAATCTTTGATTTTGACAATTTGACAAGCAACTTAAGTTTTTTGGGCCTTTCAAATGTAATGGTGGGGTCAATTTTAGCCCACAATGCTCCAAAAAATCAGCTACCTCCAGGATCTAGTAACTACCTCCCAACTTGAACCCTCATAGATTTGGAAAAATATGTCAAATTTTGATAAAATGCTTGCCAATCTTGACTTTCTCAAATGCCTTGGGCTCAATTGTGAGCTCGGATTACCTCCAACATGCACCAAAATTAACTTTCAATGAAAAACTACAAAGAAGAACCCTCCAAAACTGGTGTTTTTTCAAGTTTTTTGATTCCCCATATCACCATAGGGTGCAAGGGAAGAGCATACTCAACCTTACTAAAATGCACCAAGATCTCTCACTGGCAATAGCTCTACCCTCAAACTTATGAAGGAATTTGAAAGGTCATGCTTTGATACCATGTGGGAGCTAAAAATTATCTCTATCCTAGGACTACCTGCAAAAACAATGAAAATTTTCCACAAGAGAGTATGCAAGAAATGAGCTTTCTTGATATCAAGATCTACCAAATATGATGATGAGGTATATTACACCATCAAAATGATAAAAAAGGAATGCTCCACAAAAAAAATTATCCATGTTGAAGCCCTTAAATCTATGAATATCTCATCCAAAATCTCACATCCATCCAAAATATCCATAATCTGTTTGCTCCTTATCTTTCTACAAGCTATTTTTAATCTAAAATCAATCTAATCAATCATCATCAAGATGTTTTTCCTAATCTTTGCATTATTTTCAAGATGTATCCTTCCCACATTAACAATGCTATCATCATCAATCAATCAATCAGTTAACCAAATTATTTTTAACGTGAATAGGGGAAAAATCTAATCCAATCCTCATCATTAGTCCTTGGATCCTCGTCAATCCATCCATCCAATCCCATCTTCCCATCCACCCATGGCTTCAACATTCCATTGGATACCAATTTATGTATGTTACACGTTTTTGATTGCTTACTTTTATGGTTTTATGTTTATTTGTTGCTTATAGTCTTAGCACTCTCATCATCACACTATCACGATCGCCTTCATCCTTCATATGGTGGTGTGCCTACAACAACATGTCTATTGGATCACTATTCTACCTGTAACTTATAAATTTTTGTATCAATCCATATACACATGGTGCATCATCATCATGGTCTATTATATCATGGTGCATAATGCTAATTTCTATAGAAAAATAAAGGTTTCTCCTAACGCATGAAGTTACTATGATAGCATGTATTCCTCATCCACTACATCTTTTATCTCATCATTTATCCATAATCCCAACCATGTGTCATTTTATTATATTATATCCTTGTGATATTGCATCATCCAACATGTACATCCATGCCAATATGATCCAATCATCCTAGCAGCATTAATCCAAGTGCCCAATCCTTAATCAATCATTTAGTATTATATTCATGGTATGTACATCATCCCAACATAATCTCTCTCAAGTCACCTTTTAAACTTTATGAACCATAATTTTATCACATCATGTCTTTTCAAGATACCTATTGGGTTCCATTTCACCCAATAGTTCTTTTGAGGGGGCATCACTTCCATCATCATTTGTAATAAACCAGGGAAATTTTCCATTGAAGCTTCACTCTATCCCATCCTACTTTTTATATTATTTGACACAATGCCACTTAGTTGCATTGTATCAAAAAGTTGTAAAATATAGACATGAAAAATATTCCCTAGGTCTATTCATCATCACTAAACCTGTCACCTAATCCCTAATCGACCAATTTTATGTCACCTAATCCTATGTCCCATCACCTAGTCCTAATTAACCTAGGACATATCCCTTTCACCTAAAGTCCATAACTTAATTAAGTAATCATATTATTTAATTAACCACCCTTTTCCATCTCATCACAATAAATAAATACCTATTTCCATCTATTATCTACCTCACCCATGTGGCTAAAATAATTAAATGATCTTATTATTTAATAAAGCCATTATTCTCTCAAATCTTTCCAAGAATAATGGGGACCTAAGAACACTTTTCCTTATGCTCCCATTATTCTCTCAACACATTCCAAGAATATTGGGCACCTAGGAACACTTGTCTTCATGGTACCCTTTATTCTCTCAACACATCCCAAAGTTATAGCCCTTTTAGGTGCACATGTCCCTAATTTCCTTCATCCTCATAGCTATTCACTAAAATTGGTAAGTTAATCCTATCTATTCACATTCTAACTACCTTTATATTCACCCTTCATCCTCACCTACATCCAAGGTATTTCCTATCAACCATTCTCCACCCTTGATCTCACAATCAAATCTTGGCCATCCATTCCCCATTCCCAAAATCTATAAAGCATTCCATCCCCCGTTAGAATCAATTATCATCGATGCTAAGTATATGCTATCAAATTGGTGACCATTCAAGCAAGGAACATCCACATGTCCAAATCATTCAAGGAGAAAATCATTCAACAATTGAGTCTTTAGTAACATTTGAATTCAATTTTTGATGTTATTATCTTGTTTTGCTTTCATTTTTTAGCTCTATCTAGAGGCTTTTCTTAGTTTGGAATAGAAGCTTGCATTATTTGTTTGTTTGTTTTTGTTTGAGTTTCAATATTAGGCATTTACACTTTGATTTGTATATAGCACCTTGATAATTTGGATTAACTCTTTTCCTTTGCTCCTCTCCACTGATAATTGTTACCCAAGCATTTTTTCTTTGAACTTTTGTGTCAGAAATAAGATTTCTTATAACATCTTCTACTCTATCAAACTAATGATATAGATTGGATCTTTTTACCCCTAGAATAACTTAATCAATGAAATTCTCTAGGTGACAATTCTTAGGCTTATCAACCATAATTTTATATGTTTGAAACATATGATACAACAATTCAAGTCCATCTTTAGTTGTGGTCATAAAATAAGAAAATACAATTGATGATGCCAAAATATATCCCTTCTTATGGTTTCTCAAATGGAATTCACCAGCATCATTTTGTTTCTAAAGGATTTCCAAAAGCTCAACCCTATCAAGTACACTCCTTAGCAATATATGGGTTTATATGGGGTTGAACTTGAGTACCATAAATTCTAATGACAATAGTAATAAATGAAGAAACTATTATCCCCAATTGTGATCCTGTGATCAATTACTTTCTTAGGTGTCATTTCCTTTGGCCTTAGGAAATCTATTACCTTCTTAGATAATCTCCTTGATGAAAACTCTAGATTTCTCAAAAAATTCTATAAAAAAAATCCTCAAATACAACATAAATATAAGTCTAATAATGCATATCCCAAATATGAGTCCACCCTTAAACTAATAATGGAATCTCCAAAGCATCATGGAATTTTAATTGTATTGGAACACTCCATATCTACTTTTCACTATAAGAGATGGCATAT
Source organism: Sequoia sempervirens (assembly GCA_007258455.2). Classification (NCBI taxonomy): domain Eukaryota; kingdom Viridiplantae; phylum Streptophyta; class Pinopsida; order Cupressales; family Cupressaceae; genus Sequoia; species Sequoia sempervirens. The sequence continues at coordinate 223,026,056 of VDFB02373365.1, forward strand.
TAATGAGTACCATTTGAAGTGCATGATTCAGTCATCACTCTTTATGTTTATTAATTCCTTGTGGATTCCACCTGCAATAAATGTAGCATAGTCCAAAATTCTATTTAAATCTTTGTGTTGCACATATGTTACTAATACCATCATATAAACTAACATTTTTTCTTTGCAATTCACAACCAAGACTTGGCACAAAGCATAATAATTCTTGATGGAATAATCTTCAAAAATATCCACATCAAATGGTGCCACCTCATCCTTGGTAAAATTTACCAATATTTTTCCATGAACTCTTTTCTTGTGATGTGGAAACCATAAAAAATTATAACTATGTTGGTCTCTAGATGATATTCTCTTCACAAGGTATCAAAGTTAGTAGGAATAGTTGCAACCAAGTTAAAATTAAAAAAATCACATATCTTTTTGCCATGGCTCTGATCAAGTCCACATTGATAATTTTTTTTGGGGCTACCAACCTCCCAAGACCGTTTAAGCTCCAAATATTGGAAATAGGCATAGCAACACCACTCTTATAATAATAGTTAAATAAATCACATCCTTGTGTAGAAATAGTTGCATCCCTCACGCCTTCTAATTTTTCAATCAAACTGTAGTGTAGGAAAAAGTATCCCTTTTTCACACTTAATTTGGGAAATATTAATAATAAAATGAACTAGGTTATGCCTTAATTTAGTGTTGTGATATGTATTTTACATATTCACATTAATTTTAGGGCCCTATTAAATAAAATGTACTTAATTGTGCCTTATTTTGGTGTTGTAAGGTGTACCTTTACACTTTCACACTCATCTAGGGATTTAATAATTAATTGAGGTTAATTTACCTTAATTGGCTCTTTTAATTCAAATCCAAGCCTAATTAATTACATTTTACGAAGAGGAAAACCCGACATTCATTAATGCCATGACATAACATTTATCATTGGAGAATGTGTGTCATAGGTAAGTGACCTAGGACTCATTCGCCCAAGGGAGAATGGGTCCTCACTTAGGCCTAGGACCTAAATTTTCATTATGTTTTTGGTGGTATTTTAATGATTTCAAATGTGTATTCACATGTCAGCTTGTGTTATTTGCATTTCAGGAAATTAATGTTACATATGTATAAATAAGAGGTCATTTCACTATGTTGCACCTCGTGAAATATAAGACTTTCAAGCATTCTATCAAATTTAGAGAAAGTGTGATCAAGAGAATTTTAAAGGAATTCAAGAGCATATTTGTAGGAGAACTATTGCAACAATCAAGATCTATTATCATGTCAAAGTCTTCTTGCATCATGCATGTTATTTGAGCTAATATGTTGATGTAGTGTTCAAGATCCATTCAAGCATTCAAAGGCATTGTTTCAATTCAAGTTTCAAGATCAAGATCCACATCCATTGATGTCATTTCATGCTAGTTGCAGATCCACATTCTAAGCTTCAAACAAGGTTTTGGTGAGTTGTGACATCTAGGTTTGTTCATTCATCATTCCTTTCATGATATTTCATTTCATTTCAAGGTTTAATTACCAAAACGGGGCTTGACCAAGGCAAACCCCCATTCACCAACAATAAAACATTTTTCCCTCTTGATTTATGTTTGCAAATTTTAGGTGGAAGATCTCTTGAAGAGAAAAATTACAAAGTTGTCAAAGTTGCATTTATTGTCATCATTGTTGCAATTTCATGAAAAATCACCTACAAGATTTATTTCCAGTTGCCTGACTATGAAAATCGGGGATCTAGGAGTGTAGACATAGAAGAAGAGAACCCAAAAAATATTTTTACAGAGCCTTAGCTAGGACCCGTTCACCATAGAGAAAATGAGTCCTCTATTAGCTTTGAAAAAATCACTTTTGGTGATTGGTACACATCATTTTCCCTTTCTTAGATATGCATTTTGATTTTTGGTTCCATCAAAATTGAGCTTAATCTATTAGATGCACTTTATAGATTGCATTTTGGAGTTAGTTTGCTATTTTTAATCTTTCTCCCCAAAGTGTTATTTAATTAGGACCCTCGTCCTTGCAAAAAAGGGAAATTTGCAGATTCACACTTTGGCTTGACTCACCTTTTGGTTGACAGTCCTTTCATTGTGTGTCCATCTCATTTCCTAATGAGTTGAGAAAAGATAGGGCCCCTTTTCCCTCTTTGGATCCACTTTTCCATTTTGGGAAACCCTAGCCTAGACCCCCCTATTTTTCATCATTTCACAACCTATTAGACAAAACTTGAGAGCCTTGGGAATTATTTTCCTTCTTTGAAGAACCAAGGAGTTGAGCTACGATATCTTCTTTTAACCCTCATTTCATTTTTGTAGGTTGGGAATAAGCTTGACTCATACTTAGGGTTTTTCTTACTAGAGTTTCTCTAAAGCCAAATAAAATTTTAGGGAATCTATATTTAATAGTCAATTTAGAAATACTACTTAACCTAACAGTTGATTTTTTCACAATTTGAAAGGAATTTTGTAGTGTTGAGTTACAAAATAGAGTTACTCATTCTTTGTATTGAAACTGTTGGTGTTTTTTCCTGTAAACCAGGTTGGTCTTCTAATCTACCTATGGAATTTCCAATTCCAATCAAGGGAAGCTCAAAGGACCTAGACCAATTGACGAGGACTTTAAAAAACCTCCTACACTTCGGGCTCTGCAAGACCCGGGAGGGTGATCCCTTTAGCAATATCAAAAAATTGAAACACATACATAACAAAATATTGCTTAACAAATAATCTCATTTAATAGCTCAACATAATAGGATAATACTGAATAGAATTGGTTGTTCATCAGTAATATCAACTACTTGGAGCATGAGATAACCACAACACTATAACACACAGGGATTTAAAATGGTTTTGAATTTTGAAGATTGGAGACCCAGCTGAAAACAACAGAAGTATAATACTTGACCAGTGCCAAAAAATGGGCTATGGAGTCATATAACCAACATTCATCCTACAGTGTTGAAAAATGTTATAAAGATCCCTACAAATGTTATCATATTATGACAACCAGATCACTGAAGTTTTATCTGATAACTCTTCTTGTAAATCCACCTGAAACATAGTATTCCTGTCACATATGCTGAAGCAATTACACTATCCTTTGAACAAAAGGCAACAATAAATGCAACTTATGCTTCATTAAAGCAATTACATTATTCTTAGAATAGAAGGCAACAACATATATCACTCTAATGCAGCAAATGTGCATGAAAAGACTAGGATAATCTTATTATTGAATAAAAAAGAGTAATATATCCCATAAATGGAGATAATTATCAGCTAAATATAAACATGAGAGCACAATTCATAACAGACACTTTCAGATTTAATGACTCAATTATATTTCTCCTAGCTATACAGTTCTACCTAGAGCTTCTGCCTGACTTGCAGAGCTTTCAGAAATTGGAATCCCAGCCTCCTTCCTTTTTTACAAAATGAGAGAAGAAAAGAATAAAAGAGAAACAAAAGTAGCCCTAAGATCAGTCTGATCTGTAGATGCCATCCGGAAACTCAATCCATCGTCGATCAACAAGCTGCTCAAAACCTATTTCCTCTCTCTGTAACTGATTCATTTACCCTTGCTGTTAGTTGCTCTTCAACAGAAAAAATGCCCACGTGATGAAATTCTTAATTTTACATGTAGCTGGAAAACACTTCAACTTTTGCTCCCATGTAAATTTCATATTTTCTACCTTCACTGTGGCTGCAAATAATATTACACCGATATTAAAGTTTCATAACTTTAATATTACCCTCATATTTATTTACCTTCCACTAGGATCTTTCATTTTGTATTTTGCATTTTAAATATTTTATTTTCTAAGAGGAGCTTTAAATTTCTGAGTAACACATTTCACCCATGTCTCTGTATTTCACCCAACAATATTTAAAATATTTCCCAACATATGAAATGTAATCACAAAGTGAATATTATTAGATTCACTTTATAATATGGGAAAATTAAAAATTCACCCATGCCATATTATTTCACCTCTAGCAAATTCGATGGAGGCCTTCACACATATTTACCTGTGTCCACACTTCACATATTAAAATGTTTTTCCATTTAAAATATTACTCGGCCCACTCCTTTTACCTTGCATTCTGGGAAACATTTAATCTTAAATGCTTTGCCCCACTTGAAATATAAAACCATCGGCATTGAATTATACCCGGGCCCCGCCACTGCCACATGTCACAAGCCCGTAATCCCGCAAGAAATAATCCCCTTGCATTTTGAACCCTTGAGCTATCGGGGAAGGGTGGAGATTTACCCACTTCTTTCTCGAGATTCACGTTTCTTTACCTCGGGCAACATTACTTCAATTCAAAACAATATAATTAAAAGAAAATAAAGCTTTTAATAAAATATCATTTAGCCCCTTTTATACTTTATTACCCAAGAGTCTTAAAACAAAGCAACCTAGGGCCCACCATGAGCCACGCGTCACAAGCCTTTGATTTTACGGTCGCCAACCTGCTTGATCACAAAATAGTAGGCAACGGTTCAAATTTGGCTGCATTTTATGTTTATTTCTGACTGTTGATTTCATCTCCAGCTTGCTTTGTTCATGTTTTTCCCTATCTCTTGTATTCATGGCATTCATCTGCTCTGTATTTTAATGGCGATATTTTTGGTGGCCATTCTGCAATATTTTCTTTGCAACTCTCTAATGCTCGAATGCCCATCGAGCCTCCTCAAAGCTTCTAAAGAAATTTCAACACATCTATTCTATCTATTGCTGGCAGCGTTCTTCCTGGTGGTGCATGACTTTTGAAGCTTTTAAAATCCTTTTCAGCAAATGCATTTTGTGTAGAGTGCGTACCCCATTTGCAGTGGCGTGCCATGTTTATTCTTCACCATCAAGCTCCAAGCCTCTCTGTTGCGCTCTTGATTTCTCATTAAATCTGCTCCAAATTTTCTAAAGCATTCTCAACACAATACCGTGGCATGTACTACCAGTGGCGTTCCACAAGATCAGATTGAATGGAGGCATTTTGTCAAATAGACCACATGCCTTGTCTATACAACCATTATCATTTATTAAAAGTTCCTAAAGCCCCTTACAACATATACATTTTGTATGCCCTGTCAAGTATGGTTCGAGCCCTTTGGATTTTCTTTTGAAAGCTTTTAAAGCTTATTCAACTAAAAAAGTTCATTTTATCTACAATTTGCGCCCTAGCCATTTCGCATTCCCTCTGTGAATATGGCATTCCATATTTGCGTTGGTAGTTGTTGCCCCATGTAGCTTGTACCATCCTAGCTTTTGTGCCAGCATTTCATCACTTGGAATCGCACCATGCTCTCCTTCAACATTTTCTAAAAAGTTTATAAAGTCTTTACAATAAATCACTTTGTGCATAGGCTGTGACTTGAGGCACTCACTAGGGCTACATTCATTTGGAAATTCATTGAAAACAAATAGACCACATGCCCTGTCTGCTAGTTTATGGATGCCTCCTATTCATTCACTTAAAAGTTCTAAAGACTTTCTCAACATGTACATTGGCATATACCCTGCAGATATAGCATCCCTTGGCACGGGCTTAGAAGTTTTTGAGACCTTTTTAATGCATCCATTTGTGCTTAATCTTCCCTAGACTACCCAGCATTTGATTTCCTCTGTTGGTTGGTCATGGAAACTTTGGCGCATTTCCTTCATGGTGTGTTTACTTGAAAGTTTCTAATGCCTTTTCCATGAACACATTTTGTATGTTAGCTGCTCTTCTTTGATTGGCAAATGCTTGAAAATCTTTGAAGTGTGTCAACATTTTGTGCGTTTTCCAGATGCCCTGTCCGATGTACCACATTCTTTTCACCATACGCCTTTTCTTAATTATTTCACCGTGCCTCCTCACTCCATTTGCATTCCATTTGTGTATGCACTGGCGCATGGGGTCTGCAACTTCTTTAGCTAGCAAATGCCTTTGCTTAAAGGTTTTAAGAGGCATTTCAATGAATCCATTTTGGTGAATGTGTTGGCACTAGACTGCAATCATAGCATTTCTTGCATCTCCTTTGAAATGTGAAATTGAGCCCCTCATTAAGCATGTTGGCTGCTAATTCATTGTGCTCTAAGAGGTATCTATAAACTTGCTACAAACTACACCGTCCACTCTGCATAACAGTGGCCTCTTGCTTTGATATAAGGCTTGAGCTACTTCATCTTTACATTTTCCAAAAGCTTCAAAAAACCTCTCAATGCATTCACTTAATGTGTATACGCAACAATCACAAGATTCCCTGAGATTATGTTTATTTGGGCTTTGCCACATAGGCCACAAGCTTCCTTATGCTTCCAACTTATAGACCCTCTCCTTGGTGCATGATAGTGCAAGATCAATTCCTTTATATGCCACCATGTTATCAAAAATTTGAACAAAGATTAGCTTGATAAAAATTGCTCACACAACATTAAGTGGTTGTTCAAACAACCGAGCAAGAGTATATAATGTTATGACATTAATTCCATGATGACCCTAAACAAAACACCATTTCTATTCAAGACTTTGCAATTGTCTACTCCATCTCTGAGATAAAGTTGTCCCCTATTCGGTATCATTTTATTTTTGATAGCATGACCTTTAGACTCCATATTTGAAAAGTGAATTTCACTTTGTATTTTAAATCTTGGAGGCAAATAACTTTGCAATGGTGCAAAACCTGTCGGGCCCCATGTGGCCCGACTAAAAAAAAAAATTATTTTCAAACAAATTTTATGCTCAATTTTACCTGGAACAACTTTAGAATGCATCAATGATTAAAAGATGAAATGGGTTTTCATTAAAACTCACCTTCGAGCACTTTTGAAAAATGAGCAAAACAGGTCAAGTGGGCTCTAGAATCAGCCTTGAAAACTGGGCAAATGACCTCCTATAGCCATAAACACTTGCAGGCATGTAGACATTCCTCCCGAGAATACAATGCAAAAGATGGATCAAAGAAATCAATCACAAGGAAAAAGTTATTCGCTGTCAAAGTTGCTTATTTAAACTTCCTACAATAAACAGCTATTCTAAACCAATTGAAACTGATGAAATCACCAATTTGCAAAAATAGAAAATCAACTCCTAGCGAGCTGCCACTAGACATAGTAGTTCACTTTGGTGCATTGAACACGTGTGCAAGAGGAATTTCCTTCAATCATCATCCATCAAAAGTTACAGATGCTCGAAGTTGGCCTCTCAAAAAGGTTTAAGTGCAAAACTGAAGAAATTCAATTTGGTTTTGATCTGCTAAAAATAGCAAATCAACTCGTAAGACCTTGAAAACTAACACGCGAGTTCATCTTAGTATAGAGAATGAAGAACAACATTCATTTTAGCATGACGATCAACTGGTTGCAAAATGCAAGCTCAAACAGGAAGCTACTTTGCAAAACCGAACATTCACAAATAGCTGAATAGTGTCAAAACCCTCCAGCTTCACTTTTTGAAACCCTGACAAAACTCATCGTGGGAAGCCGAAAATTGACATGCACGTTCACACTAGACACAGTAGTTCACTTTGGTGCATTGAACACGTGTGCAAGAGGAATTTCCTTCAATCATCATCCATCAAAAGTTACAGACGCTCGAAGTTGGCCTCTCAAAAAGGTTTAAGTGCAAAACTGAAGAAATTCAGTTTGGTTTTGATCTGCTAAAAATAGCAAATCAACTTGTAAGACCTTGAAAACTAACACCCGAGTTCATCTTAGTATAGAGAATGAAGAACAACATTCATTTTAGCATGACGATCAACTGGTTGCAAAATGCAAGCTCAAACAGGAAGCTACTTTGCAAAACCGAACGTTCGCAAACAGTTGAATAGTGACAAAACCCTCCAGCTTCACTTTTTGAAACCCTGACAAAACTCATCGTGGGAAGCCGAAAATTGACATGCACGTTCACATAGGACACATGAGTGTGTCATCAAAGGGATTTTGCTTGAAAATCATCAAGCATCAAATTACAAGCCTTCAAAGTAGGTCGTTCAGGAAAATTCATCAGGTGCATCTCTGAAAGTGCAGAGGCAAAATTCTTGATATGGGCACCTCAAATTTGCAAAATTTGAGAGTGCCAACAGAAACCGTAGACCACGACTACAAATTTTTTGAATCCAGTGTTAATCACTCCAATTATCTTTGCATAATATTCTCTTGGTTATTTTTCACATTGAAAATCATTTTAAATTCAATTTTAAATCCTTAATAGAGGAGTATAAATTCATCACTTGTCACATTAATGGTGAATACGAGTGAATAGAGTGTTCACAACTAACTGTTCCTAAAATTTGAACTTGGACCATAGATATTATTGGGGATGGGATGAACAATGGTTATCACAATCCCAAAGTTTTATTGCAAAAATTATTTGAGATTTCCTTGGCCAAAATGCAATGAATTGAGAAGACATGACATAATGTGAAGTGAATCACAAGTCATGAGGGGTGGCCACATATACATCATTAAGCCTTTGGACGAGAGTTCCATGTTGTAACGTCATTGAGAGGTAGAGGAAACATGTGAGTGTAGCTTCTAATGCTTCTTTCTTTAAGAAAATGTGAAGTAAAGAGGCACCGCAATGCAATAAGGGGATGAGATGTGTATTCCATTTACACACTTTTCATTTACCCAGACTTATGAATAACCATAGACTTGTCATCATAGTGGATCTACAAGCTAGTTGTCTCAAATACATTGATTTCTTTTTGGAATGTCAAGATTTTTTTTCTAAAAAATCAAATTTGTTAACTCAAAAAATTAAATTATTTGATTAAGTCAATTGTTATTTTTTTACAAACATTTAATGGTAAAATTTATATAATGAAATAAATTTGAATAAAATATAACATATATTTGTTGTTAAAGTAAATTGCATCATAATAACTATCCTCCCTATGACGGGCTATAGGACAAAGTCAATTAAATAACAAAATTGACCAAGTACATAAAGAAGTTGAACATAACAATTATTTCCATATATGCACTTATTTGTATACAATCACCATTTATTATGTTTATCATTGCACTTATTCTCATACATATGTTTATCATCTCAAAAACCACAATTTTGTGTTTTGATTCAATCTTGAAATTTTGTTATTGTAATTGAACTAATTCAAAAAAACAATTGTTTAGAATACATTATTTCTTTTTAGAATGTCATATTTGTTTTTGTTTTTTTAAATTCAAACTTATTAACCAAAAATAAATAAATTGTTTGATTAAATCACTTGCTATTTTTTAGCAAGCATTTTATGATAATATTTATATATGAAATGAATATTAATAAAATATAACATGTTTGTAAAAGTAAACTACGTAATGATAACTACCCTCGCTATGACCCACCATAAGACCAAAGCCAACGAAAAAACAAAATTGATCGAATAAATAAAGAAGATGAATGTAACAATTATTCTCATATATGCATTTATTCAGATACAATCACTATTTATTATGTTTCACTGCACATATTCCCATACATAAATTTATCATCTTAAGAGTCACAATTTCATGTTTGAGTCAATCTTGAACTGCCTTAGTACAATTATTATTGTTTGTTATTGTAGTCAAACTAATTTGAATTAATTAATTATTTTAAATCTATTAATTTCTTTTTGAACTTTCAATATCTATTTTTATATAAATATTCAAATTTATGAAACCAAAATATCAAATTATTTGACTAAAACAATTACTATTTATTTTAACAATTTAACAAATGAAATTTACATATAAATTTTTTTTTATAAAATATACAATAATACAAACTACATAATCATAACTATGACTTACAATAAAACCAAAGCAAACTAAAAATAAAGCTGACTAAATAAATAAATAACTTAAAAATAAAGCTGACCAAATAAATAAAAAATCTTAAAAGGCGACAATGATTTCCATAAGAGGACCCTCAAATTATACAACCTACCAAACTTCTCTCCACTCATAATCGAAGATGCGATTGTTTTTTTTAAAGCTTAAAATTCGACACACTCAAACGTGTTGCTCCATCGTTTGTAAAGTGCTGCAGCTTTACAGATGGGCTGCCACACCTGGCGAATAATTCACAAAATTATTTGTTTGTCTTAAGCCTGTGGCAGTGCCATGATTTCTGAAACAAATACATCAACCATTTTCCTCAACTCTTCGCCCTTGTGTTGATCATCAGCGACCGTACAATTCTCTCCACGTCGGCTTTGGTCACCAGCGTAAAGCGGCCAGGCTATGAGGGGAACTCCCATGGTGGTGGATTCCAAAACCGCATTCCAACCGCAGTGAGAAATAAATCCGCCGGTGGCAGGGTGTGCCAGAATGCCCAGCTGCGGGGCCCACCCGAGGACGAAGAACCCCTGGTTGTTGGCCGTCATGCGACTGTGCAACCCTGCTGGGAGAAAGTCTAAAGGGAAGGACGACTTCTGGGTCGCGTCGGAGGGCGTGCGCAGAACCCACACAAACTTCACCCCGCTCGCCTCCAAACCAAGGGCGAGCTCCTCCACCTGCGCACTCGAGATGGAATTCTCGCTGCCGAAGGAAATATAGAGCACGGGCGCCTCCGCCTGCGCGTCCAGCCATTGCATACACTTTTATCCGTCCGTGCTTGCCCCCAATTCCACCGCGGGGGCGATTCTTTTGCGCTCATCATGCTCGTCCTCGAACGCCTCGGGTGGAAGCAGAGGTCCGATTGTTCTGAGAGACCCATTAACCCTCTCAAAACGGTCCATAAACTCCCCTTCCAGTTGTTAACGATGGTCCTCCAGCTCTGCTTGTTCCCGCGCCTTTGCTGCACCCAGAACTGGTGGGTTCCGATCTCGGGCGTGGCTTCGGGCAGCTCGGGCAAGAGCTGAAGACGGGTGAGCCTCACTTCCCTCGGTACGCCGGCACCAAGGGGTTAACCAGCACATTCTAGTTGACCGCTTAGGTGGCTGGTGTGGACCCCCATAATCCATCCCGTTCGCCATTTCTAATCGCCGTTCCTGTTAGGTTTTAGTCCCGCGCAAAGTTGATTTTTTAAAATTGTTTTCTCCCGCTCGTGTTATCTTCGTATGCAACAAACAGGGTTCCGACATGAACAGATTTAATTTGCATACTCACGGCCTGTGCCAAAATGGGAGGTTTGGAACAGGGTATGGACGTCCATCATTATTGCTGGAAATGTTCTGGTAGACATCTATGCAAAATATGAAAGCATAGACAAGGGACGTGAACTGTTTGACAGGATACCTGAAAGAAACGTAGTTTCATTGAATGCTACGAGTGCAGGATATGTACAAGGTGTATTTGTTGAAAAGGATTTAGAAACTTTCAATCTAATTTAATCAGCAGGTGTAAACCCAGACTCTGCAATATTTGTCGTCATCCTCCCCGCCTGTGCCAAATTGGGAGCTTTGGAACGGTGTATGGACGTCCACCACAGGATAAAGGAAAGCAATTTTGTCAGATGTTATAGTTGCAACTGCCCTGGTAGATATGTATGCAAAATGTGGAAGCATAGACAGGGCACGTAAACTGTTTGACAGAATGCCCCAAAGAAATGCGGTCTCATGGAATGCTATGATTGCAGGATATATGCAAAAGGGATTTGTTGAAAAGGCTTCAGAAACCTTCAAGCAAACGCAGTTGGCAGGCGTAAAGCCAGAATCCGCAACCTTTGCCAGCATCCTCCCTCCCTGTGCTAAAATGGGCTTTGGAACAAGGTATGCAATCAATCAAAGTATAAAGGACAGAGGGATTTTGTAATATGTATAAAGCTTAATGGAAGGGGGATTTTGGTCAGATATTATCGTTGGAAATGTTCTAGTAGACAAATATGGAAAATGGGGAAGCGTAAACTGTTTGACAAAAATGCCTCAAAGAAATGTAGTATGAGGGAATGCAATGTTTGTGGGATATGCACAAAATGGATTTTGCAAGGATGCTTTTAAAATATTTGAATTAATGAAGCACTTTGGAACATATCCCGACACTATAACTTTTCTTGTGTTATATGTGCATGCAGCCATGCAGGTTTGGTGAATGTGAGTTGTACATACTTCAATCACATCTTTACTGCATTACATCTACAATTGATCATTGTGTGTACTTGACCTATTTGTTCGTGCTTGACCAATCTCTAAACCTTGAATGTCTTCCATCTTATTTCCCTTGCTAAATTTTTTCTTTTAGCATTAGACACACCACATCAATGATCCCTAACCCATTTCCATTCACCTAATGTATGAACAAAAATCATTAAAAAAATATGAAAGTTGACAAAAACTAAGGAGGAATTAGTAAAATATCATGAGCAATGATTTAAAAGTGTGGTTAAAAGCTTGAAGAAAACTTGACATAAAATAAATGAATTGAGTGTTTTATGTTAGGGTTAACCTCTCACATTATAGCAGAAGTAGAGGAGAAGATTTCCTCTTCGTATAAGGATGTAGAATTGATCACCGGAATATAATCCTAGTCAAAGATAAGGGAGAATTATTTAGTTGGAAAGGATGAAATTGATAATTTTAATTAGAGTTAGACAATGCAATGTTGAAGTAAGAAATTATAAAGAAAAGTTAAGAAATATGAGACTTCTCTGCCACTTAGAAGAAGTAAAATTTGGTTTAAAAAATATAGTAGGGAAGAACATTTAAGGAATGAATGCCTGATAATCAAAGGCATGAAGAGGGCTACAATACTAAGAGGGCAACTTGGGAAGTTCCTTAGAAATATAGTAAGTATATATTGTAAAGTATAAAGTGAGACAATCATGACACATATAGGTGTTCAATGTTACTTCATGAAGAAGATGAATATGTTTTTTGGATATGGGTATGGATAGAACATATGATTTAGCTATAAGAGTATTCAATGTTTATTTGGCACATGGCTGGTGGGAACTTTAATTGAGAGGCAAGATAAGACCACCTAACAATATACACTATAATATGGCACCACAAATTCAAAATATATGACCCTCCATGATTTACCATGATAACTATTGAGGAGGTGGTAGGGGAGGCTACCAAGATAATAATTGACGTATTGGAGAAAGAAGGAACAAAAGGCCAATATATTATAACTATAGTAAGCTAGGACATTGTGCTAATGAGTGCAAAAGAATAAAAAAGTAGGAAAATCCACATGTTATTTTTGTGATGATAAATCACATGATATTAATAGTTGTCCCAAATTTAATATTTCTATAATAATGTGTTGGCAATATTGGTTAGAAAGTGAATAATCATCTAATCTAAATGTAACCTATAATGCTAAAGTAGTAATGGGTAACTAAAGTAGAGGAGCAAACAAATCAAATATAGAAAATGAATGTAGAATAGGAGAATCCTCATTGAAAAAAGAGAAATTGGAAAATAATACAAAGGAGAAAAAGAGGAAAAAGTCAAGAAAATTATTCCATGTAGAAACTTAAGAAAAAGAGAAAATGAAAAAAAACTTAAGTAATTACTAGGGTTGGATTAATAGAAGCGTATCCTAGGAGAATCTTATGAAAGTGAAGATGAAAAAATAATATTTAGGTAAAAGGGAACATGATTTGGTGATAAGGAATTTCAAAGAGCTAATTAAGAAAAACAAAAAGGAGAGGATAATAGTAAGGCATGTTTCATAGCAAAATAGGTCTATATACTAAAAAGAATTGGTAAATTTGGTAAAATAAGAAGAGGTTGAGGTTCAAGGGTTGGATAGGATGAAGTTAGATACGGTTATTTGAAGAAACTCATGAAACATGGAACTAGGATTTTTTCTAGCTTCATCCAATTAGAGTTAGCTTGTAAATGGAGAGAGTAAGTTTAGATGACGAAGAGGAGTAAGGAAAATTTGGCTAGTTTAGTTAATTGTTAAGGTTGGATAAGGAGAAAATTATAAGTTATTGGTTTTCTTGTTTGTATAATTTTATTGGCTTCTTGAGAAGATGATGGGGTTAAAAAATAGAGGCATCAAGGTCAAAGAGATAACCTTAAGGTAATCTATCACCTATGTATAATCATACAAGGTGGTAAAAAGTGTTATAAAATTTGGATATTTGTGCAAGATATTTTGATTGTTAAGCTTTGGGAAAATATTCTTAATAAATACTCTCTTGGTATTATAGTCGAGAAGAGAGATCCATGAAAGAAGGCATTAATAATAGAAGATAAAATTCATCACCTTCTCATTTGCACAGGTTTGATTACAATTTATTATATTGATGAAACTAGCCTATAATCTTATTTTGACTTGAATGTGTTCCATGAAAAGATAAGTGAGATAGAGAAAGAAACACATAGAATAGGTAGATAAAGAGTAGAACCATTTTAAGTTTTTTCCTTAATGAATAGAGAAAAGGTTAGATATGAATTGGTCATCAGAGTAATAATCAATACACATTGATATATAAGGGATTGAATGTGTATCTTAGGATCACTTATCCAATTTTACATGTATTTCAATGTTTAGCATGACGAACTATGGTTCTTGTGGATGATTTATATATCATAGCAAAATATATTATGTTGTGGAGGAGGTTTAAGGTTACATACCCCATGGTATAAGATGATGGGAAAATAGATAGTTAGCATTACATTATTGTCATTTTTTTAACTAGATGGTAAATGATAGAGTTAGGGGCATAGGTTGAGACGTTGAGGGTAAGAGATGTTAATTTTTTCATGTTATGATAAGAGTGTGGCAAGGGTTGTGAGGTTAATGGTAGGATAGGAGAGGGAGTGACAATAGTGGTAAGAGAGGATCAAGCAAGATAAGTGAAGGGTAAGGGTTGAGAGGGTGACACATAAGGGTAGGATGTAAAACACTTTCTTAAAGGGACATGATGATAGTTAAAAAATGAGGAATAGAGGGAGAGAGAGAGAGAGAGAGAGTAGGAATGTGGGTTGGATGAGTAGATAAGAAAATTTAGGTGAAGGAATATTGAATGGTGGGAAAAAGAAAGGAGGTTGGCTAGAAGAGAGGGATAAAGGTATGAAAACTAGACTATAAAGGGACATGAGTGTGGATTATATCTCTAATCCATCAATATGGGTAATGATGATGTTTGTTAAGGAGTATGCAAGTTAAGAGATTTAGGATTAGGTGACATCATCAAGTAGGCTAATTTAAGGGAGAGACAAGAGATGGTCAATTTTGGTGAGTGAAAAACTTAGAATCATCTAGTAGGGGTTTATTATCAAAGTGGTCATCTTTTTTAGACAAGTAGAATGGGACGTCATGTGGGGTGGATGAAAATTGAGGAAGGGTAATGAAAGAAGGAAGAGGAAGAAAAATACATGGATAGGTTTAGATAAGGGTTTCTATAAGAGATACATTTTTATGAGGAAGGGATGGTCAAAGAAGGAAGGATAATAATTTCTATCAAATAAGAGAAACAATAATTCATCCTTATATACTATAGGAAATTTGAGTAGAAAAATTTAGAGTTTATTTTTTAATGAAAATAATAGACAAAGACAATAGTGTAGTAAATGGACCTAATTTTGATAAGGTCTATATGTTACAAATATGTTTATGTTTACTCAAAAAAGAATTGTTGAATGATTACAAAATTAAAAAATCAAAGTAGAATTAACTAAATTTTGGACATTAGAATGAGAGTTTGTTATTTAGAGAGAATTTCATTTGAGGATGAAGAAAGGAATAAATAATAAAGGTTAGGACTCACATCAAGTTCACCACAAATACAAATAGACCATAGATAGCCTACATAATTTAAATGTAGGAATGCCTTTTCAATTATCTATCTTAGGATTCAACTAACAACCTATCATAAATGAGTTTACTTAAATTAATACAAACACACAAAAATTCTCTACAAACTAAATAAAACATTAATTTTCTTTCTAGTTGGATTGTTTAACAAGTCTTACTTATACTAAATTATTAATCTATATGGGACTCAGTTCGGAAATGATAACAAAATAAGAAATTGGTTGATTTAATATCAATTTAATTTATGATTAACAATATTGTTAAAAAGACATTTAAAAGGTAATAAGAATGAAAGATGGAAACTGCATAAGGTAGTTGATGGAAAATAATAGGAAGGCCTTATTGAAAAACTTAGGTTGCTAATAGGAGGAAGAAAGTCCAACTTTGATATAAGGATGTTATCAGACTTGTAAATTGCAACCATGCCTTTATTACATGCATTTTTTTAGAAAAAGGTAAAATAGATAACAACAAACAAAAGAATGCTATTTTTTGAGAAATAAAGAATAGATTAAGGATATAGAATTCCTTGTAAAGAAGTATGAAATGTGGTCTCAAAACACTTCATGTTGGGATTGAGATAAAATGCTCTGCAAGTCGCCCATTGTTACGCTCGAGTTTGTGCTTCGCGTGTGTGGGGGAGGCTCTCCTCCCCCTAGGCTCAGCCTCCCTCCTTATCCTCGTGGCAAGGGCCTGCAAGCAATGAAATGAAGTATGGAGGGGGGTTTTGAACCCCTCGACCCCCCAAACTTTGGTTGTGCTTTGCATTCAACAAGCAGAGTAACCGCTAAATCAAGAGAGCCTAGCTAATCCCACAAAGTTGGTTTACAATTTCTGGGAGATTCTGATTTTTTCTAAAATCACATATTTTTAGAAAATATAATGATTTAAGCCTTTAAAATTTTCATTTAAAGCATTCCAATTGAAGAGGGTTTGATCAAACTACCTTAGATCAGACCCCCTTGGATAGAACCCCAGTAGTTTTAAACCATCCCTATAACGGAGTCTCCTTTACACCTAGCAAAATGCTGATAAAAAACAACTTTTGATTTACCTTTTGGGGGATCAAACGAATTCATTAAAAAATTATTTTTTGTAAGTATGTATTCCTTATTATAAGCTTCCCAAAAAGTATAATTTTAAATCAATTTAATTTAATTATTATATTTATTTTTTATTTCTTGTGAATGTAGGTTTTTCACCAAAAATAAAACTCTCTATTCTACACATGTGGAAAAATAGAATATTGTCAAAAAACAAATTTGAAAAATATGAGTGCACCAGATATTGAAGTCCTTGATCCAACAAAAAAAAAGGATTTCGATACATACAAAAAAACTTATGCATTATACAGTCGCACTATGTCTGAATTGTAATTGGCTTGACTTCGAAACTTGATTAAAGAAAAAATATTCAATAAAAAACTATCTAACCAAGTGGAAGCACTAGATATTGGAGTTAGAAATCTAAATTTGAAAGAATTAGAATTTTATCCCTCATGGAAAAAAAGTTATGCGTTATACGGTGATCGTCACTTTTTAAAAATGTTGTTTTCTGAAAAAAAACTAGTTTTTGAGGGAGATGGAAAAAGAAGTGCAATCTGATTCCAAAAATTTTGAAAAAAATATATTTAGAATCTACAAACAAAATTTCACGAAAATCTAGTTTGCATCATCTTCAAATTCCTCATGGTTGAGCCGCTATAGGTGCCCAAAAGTGAAGATTTAGTTAAAAAGAATTATTTCAGTGTCCAGTTTGGCAAAAAATTGTAAACCACTATTGTGGGATCACAGATCAAAGTGGTCATTGCTGAGGGATCGACATCGGTGGCAACAGGGGCAAGGTTTGACGTTGGCTCTTGCATTGGCGAGGGATTCGATAGCATTGACAAGGAAAGAGGTAAGGAACCCTCTGCCATGTCATTGAGGCTCCCTATTTTGCCTAATAATGAAATGAAAGACGTGATCATGTCGGAAAGGGAAAAAATAAAAAACAAGGCTTTATTTTTTGCTACTATCGATGTCAATAATGCTCCATCTAGAAATTTTTTGGATAACTTCTTTGCAAATGTATGGCATAAGAAACTAGGCATTTCTATCTCCTTTTGTCAAATGATGCAAAAGGGTTAGTTCCTTGTCGTTGTGAAAAATCACAAGATGCAACAAAAAGAAACCAAAAACCCATTCTGGAAAGTTGGGAAAAGTGTCTTCAGGGTTGTTTCCAGGTGGGTACATAGGGAAAACATGAAAGAAATCCTAGCGCTTTCCATCCCTAGCTAGATGCTAGTGAAAGACATTCTGCACGAGCTTTCGACTCTCATTTGGCAGTTACTTGCACCTCTGGGCACTGTAATGAGGGTGGAAAGTCGAAGGGTCTCTCTCCCAGACATGAACACAAGGGTTTTGATTACCCTCAATCCAAACCAAGAAGTCCCAGACTTCCTTAACATTCACTTGGACTATGGAATTCACCTGTGCCAGATTGAAGTGCTAGGTGGTCATAACGCCTGCTACCTATGCAGACGTGAGTGCCACTTAAGAAAGGATTGTCCCATTATTCTGAAAAACAAACCTAAGGGTAACCCTAACCCTAGCATGCCAAAAGATGTCTTTATTTCTGGTGTTTAAAATTGAGAAGTTGAAAACCCTAACCACCCCCCACCGACTCCTAGCATTGTCATCTCTGAACTAGTTTCTGAGCAAGTCTCTAGCCTGGAACCTTCTTCACAACCCTCCTCTCAAATGGCTTTGGACTCTACCATCTTTGTTCAGGGTAATCATTTTGCTCCCCTATTTGAACTGAAGGTAGGTGTTGAAGCTGCTTTTGGTGCAAACCCTATTGTAAGTGATCACATTGAGGCAGTAAGAAATGCTTCCTCTAGTGCTTCCAAATTAAATGCACAATAGTTAGTAATGAAGAGATTAAGAGAGAATATTCAAAAAAATTAAAATAATAAAAAAACTGAGATGAAAATTTAGGCTAGGCCAAAAACTCTCCTATACAAAAACTTTAAACTCTCAACCCCCCATTTGAGCGGAATCCTTGATTTCAAGCTAGTTAAAGAAATTTCAAAACCTATTGTGGGTGACAGTCGCTCATTCTAGGGAGTCTCCAACAGGGTGATGGATTCATGCTTGGTCACATGGAATGCATGGATAGCTTGTAATTGCAGCAAGTGTATGAGAGTTCCAATGAGAGTTTATTGCAGGTTGCAAAAAAGGATTGTTGAAGGAAAGGAAGCATATCAATCAAGGATTGATGCAGTATTATTGTAATCTTGTTCTAAGGTGAAATAATACAAGCACTATTGATTCTGGTGGAGTTTTTTCCCGAAAGGGTTTCTCCACGTATATGTTGTGTCACTTCTATCTTCTTGTCTCATTCTTCTACAATCTTCTGTCTCTTTCTACAATTGGTAAAATTGATCTAAACAAATTAATCATACACAAATAATTGTGACAAAGAACTCTTTATTAGATCTACAGTCTCATAGGTTTACAAGTTTTAAGCTACAATATTACAATCATTGTCAACATTTGGTATCAGAGCTAATGGTTGGTTAGGGTCTGGGATGCCTTTCTATTAAAAGTTTGAAGGTTTTTGGCTGTAGTGGGAGCTTTTACTATTGTGTTATTACAAATTTGTAAAAGAAGTGTGATTTATCTTCTTGGTTTAGAGATTATAGTTTTCTTGACCTTTTGGGAGTTGTGTCGTTAACAATAGTTTCTTTGATTTTGTTGGGGCCATGGATGATCTTCATTTAGGAGATGGTTATCACGATGTCATGGATAGCTTGGTTACATGTTTCAATGGGAGTTTTTGATAGTGATGGTTTGATGTTTATCTTGTTGCCATGTATAGCTTGGTATCACAGTTCAGTGGGAGCTTTGGTAGGATATGGTTATATTCATGTGATTTGAAGAGGTTTTAACATCTTGTTTCATGGAGGACCCTTAGAGTCTTTGGTAAAGATGTTATTGTTCTTCCTTTGGAGAGGATGTAGTTTTTTGGTTTTGAGTATTAATCATTTGCTTGGAGCTTCATGATTATACAGGTTGCATTTGAAGTTGGCATGGATTGATTGGTGGGTACTCATGGATACTAGAGAGACTAGGGTTAGGCTGGATATTTCTTATGTTAAGAGATATGTGTTGGAATGGTTACTTGTTATAAAAAAAATTCAACAGTAAAGACCGAGGAGCCTACATCTGGAAATGGGTGTGAGTCCATCATAGACATGATGAAAAGATTGTATTTATTGAAAGCCTATATTGCTTGGTGTTGTATGCATGGACAATCTTGTATCCCACTCTTGGTCTACTCGATAGGTAAATGATCTAAGAGGTGCCTTCGATTATTAGATGCATTATTTATATGTATCTTGTCTTCTCTTATGCATTAGTCTTGAAAATTGAGTTATGAGGGATTGTTGAGAAGTAGATGCATGATTTTATGTATTTCCATTGTTCTCCTTGCAATCTTGAACTTGAGTTAGTTCTAAGGATTTGGGTAGGAGAGGTACAGGAGATAGTTAGTGGCTTTGGGCATATTCCCTTTTGTTGTGGGAATGTTTGGCTAAGTTTTATCTACTTTCTATGAGAGGTTTACATCTAAGTTATGCCATGTTTCATTATAAGTTTAATGGTTAGATGTTGATATCCTTTCAGTTTGGGAGTGTTGAGGGAGATCTTACTTTACACAGTTTGGCACACGTTAGTGTGGTATAAGAACATGGTTTGATTTGCAGGTTCTCTCTTTGTGGGAATATTGTCTTCTTCTTGAAGGTTCTTATGTTATGAGAGATGTATTTTGCATATCATTGTATGCTTCTTTGACACTATGATAGAGGAATTAGCCACATCCTCTATGTGAAGTGCTATAGGAGGACTTGTTAATGTTGTGATCTTGTTTTCAAATTTGACATTACCTGTGTTGTGGCAGTTCCAGAAGGTATATGTGTTCTATATGAGAGGGGAACCTCTCTTGGACTAGTTACACTTTACTACAGTGAGTTACTTCATAGGTTTTTTATTGCATGTCTGTGTGTTATTACCTTGGAGTCTTATTTTGCAGGATGGTGGATATACAGGGAATTTTTTGTAGATTTGGGTTGTTATAGTTTGGTTACAGAGACTAGGGAAAGGTATTGATTGAGAAAGTTGATGCTTTGATCAATGTTGCAGATTATCTTACGAAACCAGTTCCTATAGATAAGTTCTCTTGGTGCAGGAATGCCATTGTCCTTGAATTATTTACTTGATTTATAATAATGATTCCTTGTTTAGAATAATTACAATGTATAATGTCAAGTGGAAGAATGTTGGAAATAGGATGCCATTTAATTGTAATCCTAAACATATTTCATGTATCTCCTAAGTCCTTGGAAAGTGTTCCCGAACACTAGGATTAGAAAGAGATTAAATTCGAATGAAATGAACATGTAAATTAACATTTGTAATTATTCCTAAATGATAAGAGCATGTGGGGACACCCAAGAAGAGCTCCTACAAAATTGGAGCACATGGGGCGCCCACATGGAAGGTGGAACCCACCTTGCTTAAGTTAACTATTTGGAGGATTGATAACACTTTAGTAATGCATGTAAAGATACTACAAGTTAGGGATTGATATTTACATGAGTGGAGTTCAGTTCAGTTCAGTTCAGTTATGGTTAAGTTATCTTCAGTTGCATGTAGTTAGTTTGAGTTGAATGCTAGTTGAATTCAGTTGACTTGAGTTGCATGACTAATGACTTCAGTTGCATGACAGATAATAGGTGGATACATTTAGTTAACTAGGGATGATCAATCATGCATATTGTTTGTATGAATTCATGGAGAGATATGTTTCAGTTAACTAAGATTGACTTGGACCCACCTTGGGCGCCCAAGTTGGCATCTTTGAGTTAACACCTTTTGCATGAGAAGATATTTACAAGGCTCAATTAAGTGGGCCCATTCTTAGGTAACAACTTTGAGGTGAAGCTTGCGAGATATTTTCTTGACCAACGTTCAGTTAAGTGTTCAGTTTGGGGCGCCTAAATTAAGGAAGACTTTGGTTTGAACTCAGATTACACATTGGAACTCTACTTGCACAATCTAGGCGTAGATTTTTGAGAGGATTTTTATGCTCTTGTATTTGATAACTCTTATGATTTTACATGCTCATTAATTGTCTATTTATTACAGCAATTGCATCAAAGTTTGTAGCAAGTTTACAGGTTGAGCTTGTACATGTGTGAGGGTTTGAAGCATGGCATGGATGTGTGCATTCATGCTTGGTCAAACCGAATGCATGGATAGCTTGTGCTGCAGAAAGTGTATGAGAGTTTTGCGCAGGTTGTGAAGAAGGATTGTTGAAGGCAATGAATCATATCAATCAAGGATTGATACAGTATTATTGTAATCTTGTTCTAAGGTTAAATAATACAAGCACTATTGATTCTAGTGGAGTTTTTTTCCGAAAGGGTTTCTCCACGTATATGTTGTGTCACTTCTATCTTCTTGTCTCATTCTTCTACAATATTTTGTCTCTTTCTACAATTGGTAAAATTGATCTAAACAGATTAATCATACAAAAATAATTATGACAAAGAACACTTAATTAAATCTACAGTCTCATAGTTTAACAAGTTTTAAGCTACAATATTACCTTCATTTTTCAACAGGTAGTACCCCAAGGGCACCCACCAGCCAGGTTGGGAACTTGGAGACTATTGGGCTGATGCAAGAAGTTGGGTCCACAAAAAGTTCAAAAAGTGGAAGTGTTTTTGATGTTTTTCGGAATTTGTCACACTTAAACTAAAAATTTGAGGCACTTACACAATGAATCTTTAAAAAAAATCAGTAATATGAAATTTATCATTTTGAATCTAGTTTCCAAATATGTAATTTATTCAAATACACATATGATATAAATTAAATTTTGATAGGGATGTATAAAAACCACTTTTTAAAAGTCATTTTTTTAACCATACCATGCACATGTACAAACACCACTTTTTGACCCAAATAAAAGTATTTTTCTAATTCCTTTTGGGGAAAGAGAGCTAACAACATGAAGATTGATGAGGATTTTTTTCTGTATTTTTTTTTATTTTATTTTTTTGAATTTTTATTGGCCTTAATTTTTGTTTTTAAAAATCATGTATGGACAGCATAATTGGACCTAAACTAAACATTTTTTGAATCTTTTTTTTTAATTGTGTAGAGAATTGTCTGAAGATTGATGCTATGTAATTTTTTTTACAAGAAACTTAACCAAAAAAAGTTATTAAAAAACAAAAAAAAACCTAATATTTCAAGTTTATGGACTAGTTTCTTAGAAATTAATTAAAAATAACATATATAATCTAATCTTAATAAAAATTATATATTTGGAAACTAGACATTGTGTTCTCTAATGGGTTTTAATTTCATAGATTGATTCAGAAAAAAAAGTCCATCAGCCATGTTGCCAAAGTTGGGCATTCCTTTTGAATCTGCCTTAGTTTTTTAGTTGCAGGTCAAAGGCTAAGGGTCGGGTTGCCAAGCCTTTCCTAAGCCTAAAACCGAGGCTTCTTGTGGGTTGGGGATTCAAATTTTTAATAATGCGTATGCATTATAAAATGTGTACGCGTTATTTAAATATAACGTGTATGCGTTCCTAAAATAGAACACGTACACGTTTCTTATTTAATTGTTTTTTCCCAATTTGGAAAAAAATGATAGAGTATGTTTTTTCTGCAACATTCCTTTTTTGTAGTATGGTCTGAAAGTGCCATTTTTTGCATTTTTTATTGCAATATTGTCTTGTGCAATCTCTTAAGAGGGCATATTCTATTCAAATTTTTGGAAGAGACAAGTGCAGGTTGAATTTTCTGAAGTGGAATCAAGAACAAGAACATTTTACAAGAAGATTTCGAAAAAAAGAACTTTTGGATGTATTCATGATGTTTTTGTAATTCAAAGTTTATAGAAGAAAGGATCTTCATACTATATAGTTTTATTTGAATATTTGAAGGATGTAGCAATTGTAAAATAGGTTAAGAATCATATGTTTTGTTATCAAAGAGGGTTTGGTAACCATGGGATTAAAGCAAAGGAAAAGAAAAAATGTAGAAAGTTAATGACACCCAAAGAAATTCAAGCAAATAGAGAAATGGAGGCAAAAAGACAAAGGGATAAAAGAGAAAGGATTCGTCAAATGAAAGAATTGGAAGCATCTAGTTCCATGAATGTTAAAGAGGAAACCATGAAGGGTGAGATGAATGTAGATGATGCAAATGTGGAGATGGTGAATATGGAAGAAAGTGCAATTATGGAGACAAACCCAACTATGCCTTCAACTTCAACTTTGAATGATATGGAAATAGCACCTATGCAAACAACTCCAGGCATGTCTTTGTTGATGGTGTTTTCTGCACAGCAACAACTCAGACAGAAAATGATATTCTATCTCTCTTGAAAGATAATCTTCAACAATAAACTGTTGAAAATCACCCCAAGGTCTCTCGGGTGTCAGGTCATGACAATGCATAAACAACTCAGATAATATGTGAAAATGTTGGTAATCACAAGGGGCCTTACAAATGAACAATGTTGGAAGTGAATTTTCATCAAATGCAACAATATAGTGATGCTTTCAATCCTAAAACTAACTCAGATTCAAAATAAACAGCAAAAGAGATAAGGGTTTAAGGAGATTCTATTCTATTCTAACTCCTAAGATTAACAATGCAAATGATAAAACACTTGAGGTGGACCAATCCCAACGAAACCAATCTCTGCTTGATCAAGATAAATTTACAATCTTACAGAAACAGTGTAATCTTCTAAGGTTTTAGAGATTTTTAGATCATGAACATTCACCCAAGACAACCCAATTGCAGTTGAAATGAATAAATCTCCACAATTGAACTAGGCACAATGAGTATATTTAGTCCAGGCTAACTTTGCAAAGCAACTAACAATCAGCTAGCTGTAAAAGTATGGACCAAGGATTGTTGCGAACACTTCAAACATTAAATCATGAACATCATTGAATCGTATTTAAACCTACATCTAATAACCTTGAGCAATCTGAAAGATTGAATCATAAGAACCATGCAAGATAAGTCAACACAAAAGAGATCACTAGAAAATCACAATGCCTTCAATTGTATTGAATCACCAAACTCCAGCAACAATTCCAATGTTCTGTTACAGCATTTGCTTGAAAGAAGCTAACTCCTAACTCTAACTACTGCTAAACTTGCTTGTATCTATTCGTGTATTCCTCTTTTCTCTATTCTATTTATCTACCCCCTTACAAATGAGGCAAAAATGCCATTTATAGAAAACCCCCAAACATGTCGGACCAATTAGATTTTACAATAATAACTGGCCCCAAAATAGGTCGGCCAGGAGAATTTCAAAATAGGACAAGATTTGCATTAAATGCAAGAATATTATCCATGTCGGCCTACGATCTCCAGCAAGATCAGATTCACGTGTCTTCCAGAAAGTCCTCTAGCTGTAGACAGTTTTGGCAAGGATTTTTAGGCAGGTCCCACTTTGAAAATTTAAATTGAATATTTCCATATTTCCCTCTTTTGGGTCAAATCCATATGCAAGTCCCCCTTTTAATATTTGTTTAGTCCTAAAAAATAGATATCATCATTAATAACCCGCATGTCCAAATTAAATTTGAATAAAATCTTGGCCTTTAAGAAAAACTTACATTTTTATAAGGAAACTTTCCATTTTCAGAATTTTTTCCATTTTTGAAAATTTTATTTTCAAAATCTTTTCAAGAAATTTTCATTTTAGAACATTTTTAAAAATTCATTTTTGGAAAAAATAAATAAATAAATAATTATTTTCAGAAAAATTTCCATTACGGGAAATTTTGGGATTTAGGCCCTTAAATCAAACCAGGGGAGAATCAGGAAAAGTCAAGAACTCCGGAAAAATCAGACAGGGAATGGGAAAATCCAGGACGGAACAGGAATCCGAATCAGAAAATCCAATCGGACAGGAATCTGGGAAAATCCAACCGGGCATGAATCCAGGAAAATCCAGGTGGACAGGAATGCTGGGAAAATCTAGTCGGACAGGAAAATCCCGGACTGGGGCAAAAGCCCAGATTTTGTTCAAAACCTAGTTTTTTTTAAGCACAACTCGGGGAAAGGACTTGGACAAGCAAGATGAACATCTAAGGACCTCCAAAGGCAATGAAATCAATAAAATTAAGAGGCCAAAAGACACCAAAAGCCAGAGCAAAAGAGGGTCCCTACTTTCAATGGGGCATGTGTGCAAAACTGCACAACAGTCTTCAAATCCACCTCCCAATGATATAGAAAATGCACCTATTCAAACAATTTATCTAGGTATGTCTTCAAACCCAAGTCTTGATAATATTGATCTTAGTTATTTAGATGAAGTTGGATACACCATTGATGGTATCAATAATTCTAGTTTTGAAACAATGCAAAAACAAAATATTGATGAAATATCTTATATGAATGCAAATGAGAATGAAATCCCTTTTATGTCTGAAAATGAAAATGAAACCCCTTGCGTGAATGAAAATGAAACCCCTTGTATGAATGAAAATGATTTTTTTTTTTTACAATTGAAAAAGATGTGCTAGATAACCTTCCTAGTAAAGTTTCTCAAAGACAAATGAGAACTTATGGAAATAGAATATAGAGAATGTTTTTTTATAGAAAGAAATTAGGATTTCAATGTCAACTCATGATGCAATTGATCAGAATGTCAAAAACAAGAAAAGTGATGAAAAAATTACGCATTTTTGTAAAACCAAAAAAGAAAGATAATTCAGTAGAACAAGTCATATCTAGTGTTGCTAATGCTATTGATTTTATAGGTAAGAAAAGTTGATCTAAAGATAAGAATGCAGCTCATCGTGCAATAACAATTGCTCTAGTTAATAAAGCAACTTCAAATAAAAGAACGTTAAGTAAGATTAGTAAATGTATAAAAGTAAATCCTAAAACTTTGATAAGAGCTGCCAAAAGAAGAGAAAGTATTGGAAAAGATCCAATTAATCAATGTTGGATTTTTAGTGGTAGACTCCCAAGGCCAGACATGAAATTAGCTAATGAAATCAAATCTTTAATAAAAAAAATTGGCATGATAATACAAAAGTATCACCTAACATTAGAGAGGTTTTAAAATTAAGGGTGGGTTCCAAAATTCGTGAACGTCATCCAAAACATCTCTTAGATATGACTCAAACTCAATTATATAAAAAAAATTAGATGATTCAATCTCACCATTTAATATTAGCATAAGTCAAAGATCATTTGAAAAATGTAAACCTTGGTATGTTAGAATTAATAAACAACGAATCTCTTTTTGTTGTAAGACTCGTGTACAATTTTGTTATTATTATGATATTTTTTGATATAGTAGGTTTGTCTTGTGAACCCTCTAATGGAAACTTATTTTATTTAAAAGCATGTATTTTTGGACAATGCGATAGATGTGGTAACTTTTCATTGTCAGGAGAATGCATGCATTAAAGTAGTTTAGATGAATTTGGAAAACAATTAGTGGATGTTAAAAATTTTAAAAATATTGAGTATTCTTAAAAGATGGAAAATTTGGAAAACGTTGTGAGCTAATTGTGGAAAAATTTAGTGTGCATGCATTTATTAAAGAATTTAAAGATAAGATTGTACCTAAATATGTTAAACACTCTCAATATGCTCAATGGCTTGATAATTTTATGTAAAAACACATTCCCAATTGGAACTATATTGTCAGTTGTTGATTTTGTTGAAAATTATACTCTTGCTCCACAAGAAGAAATTCAATCACAATATTATAATTCAATGCAAGTAGCTATATTTGTTCATATTGTATATAGACATGCAGATGATAGTAGAGAAGATAATAAAAAAAAATTGAGAGAGTACCATTTTTATGTAAGTGATAATTGATTACATTCATCTGAGTTTGTTCAAATATTGTTTTGATATATTTTTAAAAAAATTTAAAGAGAGAGGAATTCAAATGAGAGAACATTTCATATGGTCAGATAATTGCACGGGTCAATTCAAGAATGCTAGAATGTTTTATTGGTTATGTAGATTTCATAAGGAAAATAATATCCAACACATGTGGAGTTTTTTTGAAGTTGGACATGGTAAAGGAGAACACGATGAAGTAGGTGCATGTGTGAAAAGAGCTCTTGCTAGAGAGCAAATAAAATTTGAGGATGCTGCGAAATTCATAGATGCATGTTCAATTGTAGATTGGTGCAAAATACCAAATTATCTACAAGAACAAGTGAGAGCTCAATAATTTGACACTTCTTTTGGTTAGTTGAAGAAAATGATATTCTTACTTGAAAAGATTGTGAAACAATTAATGGATCTGCAAAATGACATTCATTTAAGAGTTCGAATCCAAACACATGGACAATATGGACAAGGGAGCTTGCATGTTTTTGTCAATTTTGTATTGTAGGTGATTGGGAGGCATGTGAAAATATTGAATGGATCGAAGAATGGCAACAAAGAGACTTAACACCTACATCGACACATGTTCAACATGGAATGACAATTGAAGATAATCAAGTGTTTGCATTAGATGATTATGATCGTGTTTCGAACCTTGTACAAGAAGGTGCATTAAATTGAATTGAATTTTATATGTATGCATATTTATATGTGAATTAAATATATGTCACTCTTTATTGTTTTTTTTTGTAGGACATGTGTATGTTGATGTTGCAGCTAAGGGGAATGAAGAGGAGACGAAGTATTGGTTGGCTAGATGTGTTGAGAAAAAACATAAGTT
Source organism: Sequoia sempervirens (assembly GCA_007258455.2). Lineage (NCBI taxonomy): Eukaryota > Viridiplantae > Streptophyta > Pinopsida > Cupressales > Cupressaceae > Sequoia > Sequoia sempervirens. Next base: position 223,054,535 of record VDFB02373365.1, read on the forward strand.
GGTACATCCTAGAGTGGATGATGACAACTTTGAGTATCCAACTGGTTCTGTGGTTGTTGTTGGCACCTGGCTTTGAAAATATCTATATATATATATAATGGCTTGCCTGCATTTGAAGATTATGAAAGACACAAGAATATTATACATTATTCACATTTGATTTTGGAAACCAATATAAAACTAGTTAGATATCAAGGGAGGCCTATTAATAAAGTGTTACAGACACTTTCAATGGATGATAATGAGACAATCATAGATGCATTGCAAAAAAGAGAGGATGAAAATGGTACAATAGAGTAAATAAGTATAGGTACTTGTATATAGTTGTATATATTTTTAATTGATAGTCGATATATAGTTAAAAATTTATCACACATACATGTCTATATATATATATGTCTTTAGTCATTTCCTAATTAAAGTTTTATATCATTTTTTGTTTCAAGTCTCCCAAAACTAGATGCATTACAAAAAAGAGAGGACATGCATATATATTACAATGGAATTCAAATCTAGAGACAGGTAAGTATATATAGTTCTAGATACATTTAATTGACAGTATAAATATAAAACTAAATAATTCATTATCATTTTATAAAAAGTTTATAATTGATTTCATATCCCATTAATCCATTCTCTTAGGACCCCTTAATCCATGCCTTATCTACCCTTAATACATCCTCTTGCATCCCCTTAAGTCACTCTCTTAATTCCCCTTAAGCCATCCTTTTAGGACCCCTTAAGCCATATCCTCTTATCTACCCTTAATCCATCATCTTGCATTGCCTTAATTCACTCTCTTAACTCCCCTTAAATCATCCTCTTAGTACCCCTTAAGCCATATCCTCGTATATCTACCCTTAATCCATCCTCTTGCATCCCCTTAAGTCTATTAATTCCCCTTAATCCATCCTCTTGGGTCCCCTTAATCCATCCTCTTGCATCCCCTTAAGTCACTCTTTCAACACCCCTTAATCCATCCTATTAGGACCCCTTAAACCATATCCTCTTATCTACCCTTAATCCATTTTCTTGCATCCCCTTAAGTCACTCTCTCAAGTCCCCTTAAGCCATCCTCTTAGAACCCCTTAATCCATATTCTCTTATCTACCCTTAATCCATCATCTTGCATCCCCTTAAGTCACTCTCTTAACTTTCCTTAAGTCATCCTCTTCGTATCCCTTAATCCATATCCTTGTATATCTACCCTTAATCCATCCTCTTGCATCCCCTTAAGTCACTCTCTCAACTCCCCTTAAGCCATCCTCTTAGGAACCCTTAACCCATATCATATTATCTACCCTTAATCCATCGTCTTGTATCCCCTTAAGTCACTCTCTGAACTCCCCTTAATCCATCCTCTTAGGACCCCTTAAGCCATATCCTCTTATATACCCTTAATCCATCATCTTTCATCCCTTTAATTCACTCTCTTAACTTTAGGGTTAATGATTTAGGGTTTATCTACTAGGCTTTAGGTCCTAGGGTTAAGGATTTATGATCTTCATATCCTATGGTTCATGAGATGCTTAGAATAACAAATATATATGGGTTAATGGTTTAGGGTTCATCTACTAGGATTTAGGTCCTATGGTTTATGGTTTATGGTTTTTAGGGTTTATGAGATGCTTAGAATAACAAATCTATATGGTTTAAGGGTTTAGGGCTCATCTCCTAGGCCTTAGGTCCTATGGTTTAGGGTTTAGGGTTTTTAGGGTTCATGAGATGCTTAGAATAACAAATCTATATGGGTTTAGGGTTTAGGATTTCTAGGTTTCATGAGATGCTTATAATAACAAATCTATATGGGTTAAGGGTTTAAGGCTCATCTCCTAGGCCTTAGGTCCTAGGGTTAAGGATTTAGGGTCTTCATATCCTAGGGTTCATGAGATGCTTAGAATAACAAATCTATATGGGTTAAGGGTTTAGGGTTCATCTCCTAGGCCTTAGGTCCTATGGTTTAGGATTTCTAGGGTTCATGAGATGCTTAGAACCTTACAATAAAAAATCTAATATGGTTTAAGGGTTTAGGTCCAAGGGTTAAGCGTTTAGGATTTCTAGGGTTCACAAGATTCTTAGAATAAAAAATATATATGGGTTAAGGGTTTTTTATTTTTAGGGTTCACGAGATGCTTAGAATAACAAATATATATGGGTTAAGGGTTTAGGGTTCATCTCCTAGGCCTTAGGTCCTATGGTTTAGGGTTTAGGGTTTCTAGGGTTCATGAGATGCTTAGAATAACAAATCTATATGGGTTAAGGGTTTAGGGTTCATCTCCTAGGCTTTAGGTCCTAGGGTTAAGGGTTTAGGATCTTCATATCCTAGGGTTCATGAGATGCTTAGAATAACCAATCTATATGGGTTAAGGGTTTAGGGTTCATCTCCTAGGCTTTAGGTCATATGGTTTAGGGTTTAGGGTTTCTAAGGTTCATGAATTGCTTAGAATAACAAATCTATATGGGTTCAGGGTTTAGGGCTCATCTCCTAGGCCTTAGGTCCTATGGTTTATGGTTTATGGTTTCTATGGCTCATGAGATTCTTAGAATAAAAAATCTATATGGGTTAAGGGTTTAGGTTTCATCTACTAGGCTTTAGGTCCTATGGTTTAGGGTTTAGGGTTTCTAAGGTTCATGAGATGCTTAGAATAAAAAATCTATATGGGTTAAGATTTTAGGGTTCATATCCTAGGATTTAGGCCTTAGGGATAAGGGATTAGGATTCATATCTTAGGGAACTTCATGAGATGCTTAGAATAACAATCTATATGGGTTAGGGGTTTAGGGTTCATATGCTAGGATTTAGGTCCTATGGTTTAGGTTTTAGGGTTTATAGGGTTCATGAGATGCTTAGAATAACAAATCTATATGAGTTAATGGTTTAGGGTTCATCTCCTAGGATTTAGGTCTTAGTGTTTAAGGTTTAGGATTCATATCTTAGGGAAATTTTGGGTTAAGGGTTTAGGGTTTCTAGGGTTCATGAGATGCTTAGAATAACAAATCTATATGGGTTAAGGGTTTAGGTCCTATGGTTTAGGGTTTAGGATTTCTAGGGTTCACGAGATGCTTAGAATAACAAATCTATATGGATTAATGGTTTAGGGTTCATCTCCTAGGCTTTAGGTCCTAGGGTTAATGTTTTAGGATCTTCATATCCTAGGGTTCATGAGATTCTTAGAATAACAAATCTATATGGGTTAAGGGTTTAGGGTTCATCTCCTAGGCTTTAGGTCCAATGGTTTAGGGTTCATATCCTAGTCTTTAGGTCCAATGGTTTAGGGTTTCTAGGGTTCATGAGATGTTTATAATAAGAAATCTAAGGGTTCATGAGATGCATCCCCTTAATCCACTTTCTTGCATCCCTTTAATTCATTCTCTCAACTCCCTTAATCCACCCTCTTGCATCCCTTTAAGTCATTCTATCAACTCCCCTTAATCCACCCTCTTGCATCCCTTTAAATCATTCTATCAACTCCCATTAATCCACCCTCTTGCATCCCCTTAATCCATCCTCTTAAAGGACCCTTAAGTCATATGCTCTTACATCCCCTTAATCCACCCTCTTGCACCCCTTAAGTCACTCTCATAATTCCCCTTAATCCATCCTCTTAGGACCCGTTAAGCCATATCCTAGGGCTCATGAGATGCATCCCCTTAATCCTCCCTCTTGCATCCCTTTAAGTAATTCTCTTAACTCCCCTTAATCCACCCCCTTGCATCCCTTTAAGTCATTCTATTAACTCCTCTTAATCCACTCTCTTGCATCCCCTTAATTCATTCTCTTAACTCCCCTTAAGGCATTCTCTTAGGACCCCTTAAGCTATATCCTCTTAGGTCCCCTTAATCCATCCTATAGAAAACATCACTTAAATTTGTAAGGAATTTATAAGATCCAATTTTCTAACTTTTACTATATATTGTTCTTTTCTCGCATGAATTATTTAGTTAAATGACTCATAAAAAATATAGTTACTTTACTTACATTAATTATTTTTGCAGGTTCTCATCAAGTTGGTCTACCATGTCATTATCACTGTAAACAAATTTTATCAAGAGACTATGCAAATATCAAACTGTGGTCTTGAGATAAAAGTTGATAAGCTTTAATTGTATCTACATGCACATATGTTTTATCATGTTATATAGTTGTATTAAACATCAATATACATTATGTATGTTTGTTCGATGTATGAACTTCAATGAACTTATTAGTAACTTTTTAAATATCTTGTTCCAACTTTATCTTATACAAATCATGTCTTATATTTACCACATTTTATATAATTGTTCAATTGTATAGATTATACATTCTATACATACAAGGATTTTTTTTTTCAGTGATTCAACTATTTGCTACAATTGGAAAATAGTTAAAACTATCTGCCCTTAATTTATTATGAATATGATCTAAACTATTTAACGAATGTTTTAATTTGTCACCTAACCATGTGATAAATTATTGAAATTTAAGAAATAATCATTTTAAGATATGTCTAAACTTAATCCAACAATGGCATGAAATATATATGAAATTTGATTCTAGATAAGAATTTATAGTGCATATTACTGGAAAATTAGATAAAATATATATACATACCATAGACACTTAAAAAGTCTTGATTGATACTATGTATCTGATTCTGATTAACTAACACCATTTCTTCCTAAATCACCCCAAACTAACCAATTAATTAAATAATCAACATTATTTAGTTAAAATCAACAAATTCAGCTATTAATCAAATAATTAAATTTATTAGATTAATTCACCCTTTCTTCTAACTATTATTCATCATATTTAATTAAATCAAGCCATTTAATTAAATCCCCCTAAGTCCTCTCATTTGATTAAATCAATCAAATCAAATGTCACAATCCCCTAACCCATTCCAATTAATTAATTTTGAATTAATTAATCCTAATTCACTTTATAATTATTATTAATAAATCCTCCAGCTTTTAACTCCTCAAGAGTTAAATCAACCGATGGTCAACTAACCAGGTTGCACATGAAAATGATTTCTATTAATTATCTAATTCCTCTATTTATCCTCACAAAGGCATATTCCAAGGAATAATCCTCCCAATCACCTCCTCATTCAATTTCCTTCCAAAGGTTTCAAAAACCTATCACATCCTCTCACATCTCCAACCATATTCAATAACTTCTTCTTACAACCTTTCAAATCCTCAACCATTCTCATTTACTCCTCTTACATCCCCCTTTCCTCAACACATTTCCCAAAATGTGCTTCACCCTCACCCAATAGAATTGTGACAAGTGTCACATTCCTATTGTCTCTCCTTTTATCCCACATTCACCAATTTATCTCATTTCTCAACCCTTGAATCCTCTAAGTAGAGGCTTTCTCTACACAATATGCATCCACAATCTCATGCAAAGTCATTATGCTCATTTCATCCATCAATCATCCAATTGCTATCACTATCTTTGAGGGAAATTGGCTTTATCAAATCCATTTTCATCCACAATCTTAGGCACTGTTACTCTACTCCAAATTTATCAAGGACCTTGAAAATTATCAAAGGGATTGGGAAAGGGCCACTTTCCACATCAAAGTGACAACAATCCCCCTATGCGATGGAGGTTTGATCTATTTAGTTTGTTAAAATGCTTTCATTTGCTTTCTTTTGTGCTTTTGTTTCATGTTTTCATCTTTGTTTGATCAAGAATCTCATAGGGAATGATGTTTGTGCAAATTTGAATGACTAACCTTGTTTGTGTTATCTTTGTTTAGCTTGGTGCATATCATCATTCACACATACATGAGTGCATATAATCATCAAAATGAACATAACACGATCATAATTGAGTGCATATATAATCATCATATTAAAGTCAATTGATATAAATAAACACAAACATGATCACATTAATCGATATAATGTATGTGAAATGGTCCATGAAATAACATGTTCAAAATGTATATGTCAATTCCAACACATATATTTAAATAAAACTGGATCTATAGTCCATAAAATTTAAAACCATCTAACTATCAGGGCGATTAGTCAAATCAAGTCTCCCTGTTGCTCCACGTGGACTAGATGTACCTGTATCATGTTGCAGAAGAGTACAAGAAACTTGAAATTAGAATTAAAGTTATTTAAAAATTTTGATTTAATTTAACATATAAACTTGAAAATATAAACTTGATAAAAATAAATTTAATTAAATATCTAGTAAATACAGTAAAATTAATTTTTAGTATGCATAAATTACCATATGATCATGTGAATCTACTGGCACATTTTGTTCAATGGGTAGTATAACTGTCAATTGAGAAGTTCCAAATGCTTGATCTACTAATTCTTGCATATTCAAATAAAGCAAACAATATGTTAGAACCTCGAATATATATATTTAAAAGGTGCCTAAAAATTATATAGGAGATTTAGTAAAGTTTACAACCTCGAATGATATGACCTCATGATCATGCACTTGTGATTTCCCATGCTTAAAAGCCGATGATGTCTTAGGTGTGCTCGCCATGGGTATCACATGAAATCCCTGCATATAGATACAATAATGTATAGATCATTCACACATGTGTACAAATTCAAATTAAATTAGATCTATGATGTGTATTTATTATAAACTAGAAAAACTTTTGAAAGTACGCACCTGAGATGGCCCATGCATAATAGCTGACGATGACTCAAAAGCACTCACCACAACTTGTGGTTGGTTGGTACTCAGTATCGCATGACCTGCTTGCATCTAGATATAATATATCATTTCACACATGTACAAATTCAAATTAAATTAGATATGTCCACATAAATTAAAATATATATTGGTTTGTACCTGACCAAAAGGTGAGCCCAATTCTACAACACTCGAAATATAGACATGATCATATTGAGATCCAGGTTTCGTGTGATCATGCATCTACACCGAACACTTCTTGAGTTAATATTATATTATATATAAATATATAAATTAATTTTATTATTTACATAAATTTTGTACATTTCAAACAAATTAAAATGTGCCTAAGTTCAAAAGATGTGCATACCTATGTAGGATGATCCTCATAATATAGTAAATCCATATATGACTCCATCCTAGATGCATGTTGGTCACCTGAAGTGGATGCCTGAGTATGCCCATAGCCTAAGCCTACATGCTCTCTATTGCCCACTTTAGTTGTCACGTGTGTAGTCTGATGAGTGAGATGTCCTGAAAGAGAACTTAGTGTTCCTAATGTCGACAACATTGTCTATTGCTGAAATGTAGTGAAAATATCATGAGAAGGAGGAGGAACAAGAGGAGCAATCTGAGCACGTCACTAAGGATCGACACGTGCTCCTAATCTATGTTGGGGCATGCCACGCCCAACTCCCTGAAATGACCTCATATCAAAATAGTTGGGTTTTAAAACCAACTCAAACTTAGCCCATAACTTTCTCAAAAAGTAAAGGGGCACCTCACAATTTCCATGTGGTGGAGTATCAAACACCATCCACCATATATCCCAAAACTTTGCAGCTATCTGCGGGTGCCTACACCATTTAATTGAAAAAATAAATTAGTGGGTGGAATTGGTTCGTTTGTTTGGGGGCTAAAGAAATGTTGGCAAATGACTTGTTTGGTAATTTTAAGGTCATAGATTTCTTTATAAGACAATCCATCTGCATAGAATTGTCTCATCTCTTCTCTCCATTGATGGAATCTATCTAGGTCTGCATCAATAGATCAAACAGAATCAACAACAGCTTGCATCGAAGATGCAAACCATGCAAGATGGGGGGAATGTTAAGCTCATTTTTTTATCAAATCTATATTTTCTTGAATCACATTAAGGTTTTCTCTAATGCTCTCTCTTAATTGATTTTGATCTACTACAAGGCATGGGGGGTTAGGAGGTGGAGAGGGTGGAGGTGTGGGGTTTTGTCGTGGTGGCGAATGTGGATGTATGGTATTTTCAAGTTGTTCATTAGGTATAAAATCCTCTATATTAAATTAAGGCTCCATGTTCAATGAAATGGCAACTGCATGTTAAACAATTAAAAAATATATATCAAAAAACTAATTAAATAATGTACACAATTTGAAAGTTATAAATCACATTGAACATGCACAAATTCAAAATACATTTCATTTGAAGACACATTCAATTTAAAACATTAAAAAATCCATAGCATGAAAATTTAGACTAATTTATGTTGTAGAATTTATACAAACAATTAGAGCCTCCCCACAACATGTACATTAAATTATACAATTAAAGTCTTGTACATACCCTTGATTAAATTCTCACTCTATCTTAAATTTTGATTTCAACACAATGGCCTAATTTAAAATCTTTAAATAATAATATCAAGGTCCTACTTCATTGATTTGACAAGTGGAAAAATTATAAATGTATTAAGTATAATTTAATGAGCTACTTGATCATAATTTATTGTTGGCATTTCATGATTGTGTGATTTTGGGAAGGTGATATTTTGGTTTAATTTCTAAATAAATTTCTAGAGTTGTTTTTCTTAACTAGCCTATATTTCCTTACTAGTTTGAGAAGATAATCATGGCTATTTCAAAAATTTCTCAGGTTTTTTTATTATATATTTGATAGACATATTTATAAGTCTCAAACATTGTTACTTTTGAAAGTTTTAAGTATTAGGTCCATGAAGAGGAATATATAAAATTATAAATTGTCCATTCCCTTTCATTGTCTATTACAGACCATGAATCTTGAATTTTTATTGCAATAAAATTGATTTTGAGAATTAGAGCCAACAAGCAAATTCATATAAAATTTATTTTATGATAGAGAGTTTAATTTTATTAAATCATGTATATTCAATTGGTTTTGTGTTGACTTCTAGTAACCATATGGTTTCATTTTCCTTGCAAGGTTAAAATTGAGTGGTGAATTGTACTTGCCAAGCCTAGTTTCATGAAATTTGATACTTGCTTTTGAGTTCCTTAGAGGTATGTATAGGGACATATATACAAATTTTAGGGACTTGGTGTGCACCTAAGCATGAAGATTATGAACATAGGTGAATATTGCTAAAGAAATTGAACAAGGACTTGGAAAAGTGAGCACACCAAGTATTTGAAGATTTGTTAGAGGTGGAGAATAAGGATTAGGAGTGACAAAAGGTATTACTAATGCAATCTTGGGCTCACTAATAAATTTTATTAAGACCATATTTGAAACAAGTTATTATTTCCTTGAAAATGTAGAATTTGGTGCTAGATATGCTCCTTGTATGGAAAATATACAAGCATTATGAAAGGTTGAATGTGATCTTGTGTAAATTAAGGCTTAACTAAAGAATTTATTATTGTAGGGATTATGTGATTTGAGGATTAGTAAAAAGACAACAAATCTAGACATTATTTACATAGACTTATCTAGGGATTATATGTGATTTGAGGGCTAGTAAAAAGACAACAAATCTAGACATTATAAATCTAATTTAGGTTTAGGTTTTAGGATTCAGGGTTTTAGGTTTAGGTTTTAGGGTTTAGGGTTTTAGGTTTAGGTTTTAGGGTTTAGGTCCTAGGGTTTAGGGTTTTAGTTTTTAGGTCTATGTTTTTTGGAATATAGGGTTTAGGGTTTTGATTTCTAAGTTTTGTGTCCAATTTAGGTTAAATTCTAGTTAATTTAGGTATAGATTTTATGGTTTTCAATTTATAATTTAACGTTTTTGGTTTCGTTGATGTTTTTGGTTACAAATACAATTTAAAAACTATAAAATATTCAACGTAAAACAAACAAAACAAACAAAAACTAAATAACAATTACAAAACAAAAATGCAAGATATCAAGCAAAAAAAGAGAAGAATTCAACCAACCTGGAGGTTGCTAAGGTTAGTTGTGTTGACAGGAGGAGGTGGTAGTGAAAATCAGGTTGAAATCGGTCCTTAGGAACGCGTGCGCGAAATTCTCTCTTCCTCAAGGTCATCGGCCAAACTGCAATGAAGAAATGAGTAAGACAGACATTTATTTAAAAAAATAAATAGCTTTCAATACCGTATACATGTTATAAAACGCGTACGTGTTAGTAACGAGTACGTGTTTTGTAACACGTACATGTTTCTTAGTGTGTACCCAAATCTAAACACATACGCATTCAGATTTAGGCTCGGGTACCCAATCCAAAGTGCATACACATTTTTCAAAAATGCGTACACATTTTTTTTTTTTGGCCAAAACTTCCCCTCTTCGTGGACCCAACTTATTGCTTTTACCCTATTACCCCTGAGTCAAAAAGGGGGATTCCACCTTAATGGGGAGTGATAGAAGAAGGTTTGAACATGTCATTAAAATTTGGAACAAAATGTAAGAAATCTTAAACTCCCTAATTAAAAGAAGTGATGTTGTTATGGATTGCTCAAAACTTAAGGGGGGTAGTCAAGAGGGTAAAGGTGAGACAAGAACTGATAAACCCACTAGAAAGGGGGTATAAATTGGCAATGGTTCAACAGGACTGATTGAGTGCTTAGTTGATGACCATGCCAGTGAAAGGAACCTAGGGATAACTGTCAACCTCCCACTTGGGGCAAAAAGGAGAGGTAGGAAGAAAGGAACTGCCATTAAGATCAATGAAGGCATCCTTATGCTGAGAAAAAATAAAAGGAAAAAGACAAGTATTGTGCTACCTACTCTAAATACTTTAAGAGATTGGAAAGTGGGACCCCTCTCCTAAATATTTTGAGATGTTTAGGAAAGACAAAGAGGCTTGTCCAACTCCTGCTGCTAATGAACATTAATTGTACCTCTTGGAATGTGAGGGGCCTAGAATCCCCTGACAGGAAATACCTAGTGAGAAGATTCTCGAATTTAGAAAAGGATAAAGACTTTGTACTCCTACAATAACTAAAAGCCACTGGTTTCACCCTTGAAACGAACTTGAGGTTCATCTGGAATAACTCCCTTGCCTTAGTCTCCAATCATGAGAAAGGAAAAGGACGAACTGCTATACTTATGGAAAAAAGTTGGGAGAAGTCCTTCACTGAAAATGGTGTCTCCCCATGCAATAGGGTTGTTTGGGAAACATTTGAGAAGGAAGGAGCCAAATTTGGTATATGTTCAATCTACGTCTCAAATGACTACAAAGAGCGTACTAAGCTTTGAAAATGGCTAGCAGCCCTCCCTGAAATCCCTTGGATCTTTGGAGGGGATTTCAATAATGGTGGAAAATAAGGAAGACAAAAAAGGGGGCATCGACATGGAATGGAAAGGCAGTGAAAAACACTTTTGGTCATAATTCAAGAACAAGATCAAATTGTTTGACCGTCTTGAAAAGAGGAAGGACCAAAGTAATACTATGTGGTACACCTGGTTGAATGCACAAAAAGATGGAAAGAGGATATACTACAGGTTAGATAGGTTTTATGCAAATAAAGATTGGTATAGTTTCACCCCTTTGGATGTTGGTCAGAGTGTGATGATTTACCCCTATACACTCTCTGATCATCATCCAATCAAAACCACCTTAATCTTGAATTCAGTGAGGAAAAAAGAAAGCAGGGGAAAAACTTCATACTCAATGTTAGTTTGCTAAAGGATGAAATTTGTAGGGAGGCTATATGAACCCTTAGAGAGATAAATAAAATCCTCTTAGGGAAGGAGAGGGAAATCAAAAGGTGGGAAGCCAATGTTAAGGGGTGAAGAATTCTCTGTCAAACTATTGGGAAGCACATGACACTAGAAAGGAGGAGGGAGGAGAATCTCTTGCAAGAGGACTTGTTGAGGACATAACTAAAACTACAAAACAACGTGACTGATTAGAAGGCCAATGAGGAAATGACAAAGAATTCCCTTAGAATGCTTCAAGCTCATAAGCTGCAAGGCCTAAAAATAAGATCCAAACTCAAATGGCTTGAAAATGGAGACAAGGGCTCCAAATTCTTGAAATTTATAAAAGAGAAAGGGGTGAAAGAACAAATAAACCATATTTGTCATAATGATAGCCTTTTCACCACTTAGGAAGATATTTCAAAGCAGTTCTCCAACTTCTTTAAAGAGCTCTTCACATCTAAAGGTGAAAAAAAGGAAGGTAGACATGCAAGGAATCTAATAAAAGGGATGATCCCCTCAAAATTCTCCCAAGATGATGTTGGGGCCTTGGATAGGGTGATTAATATACATGAAATCAGAACAACCATCATCTCTATGAGTAATGATAAATCTCCAGGAGTTGATGGCCTCCCAGTTGAGTTCTATAAGACCTTTTCAAATTGGATCTGTGACAATCTACATCAATTCTATTTGGAGGCCTTTGAAAAAGGATCATTGGGGGACAACATCAACAGTGGTATCATCAGGTTGCTACCCAAAGATGGGGATAAAACAAACATGAGAAATTGGAGACCAATAAATTTTCTAAATGTCTCCTACAAGATCCTGACCAAAGTATTAGCTTTGAGACTGGTCAACATTCGTCCAAATTTTATAAACAGTACACAGATAGGTTTCATTAAGGGAAGATACATTTTAGAAAACCTTATCACAAGTTGGGAAGCTATAGAGTAGAGTAGAGGCTCTGAACAAAACTCAGCTATGATTCTGTTAGATTTCAAAAAATCCTACGACATAGTGGAATGGTCCTTCCTAAGAACAACCCTCGAGGCTTTTGGCTTCCCCATACACTTTTGCAACATGGTGTACACATTGTTGGAAGATGCTTCAACCCAAGTGGATATTAATGGTTCACTCTCTAAAAATTTATGCTAGGGAGATCCATAAGGCAAGGGTGCCCTTTGGCACTGGCCTTACATTATAGCTTTTGATGCTCTGTACTTCCTACTAAGAGAAACCACTGCAACCCCAAAAGTAAGGGGTCTCAATCTTCCAAATAACCGTGAGCTGTTGAATATCTAATTTGCTTATGACATAACAATCTTTGTTGATCTATATGAGGAAAACTTGGAGAAGCTACTAGGTAACCTAAATATATGCTGCAAGGCCTTAGGAGCAAAAATATCTAGAGAAAAATCTATTTTGTTAGGTTGGTCTGATAAGCCTCCAGAATGGTTGCACAAGTTTGATTTTCAATGGGGGGACCTAACAAACAAGTCAAGTATTTGGGCATCCCGTTTGCAATCAACCCATGCCTAAAAGACATGTGGTTGTGGATTAAAGATAAAATTGAAAAAAGGATGGATAGATGGAATAGGAAATTCATATCCTTGATTGGAAGGCTTCAGGTATGCTAGAAATTTCTATCTGCATACTCTATCTACTTTTCCTCAGTTTGGTTTTTTCAGTAGTTACCAAATAAAAGAAACTCGGAAGAAAATTAGGAAATTTATGTGGTCATATGGGAAAGGGAATAGGAAAAAACACTCAGTTAGGTGAGATTGGTGTTTCATGGGGAATGACCAAGGAGGTTTGGGGCTCAAGGATCTAGAAAAGCAAGGAATAGCCCTTGCCAGTAAATGGATTTTTAAAGCATTAAAGGGTGATGAGCCCTGAAATATCTTAGTCTGGAATAACATTCAAATGGCTACCCCCAAGCATGCCAAGTCATGGAAAGATCTTCCCTTCATTGAACTTCTCTTATCTAAGCACATAATTGTTCCTTCTGGTTCCATAGTTCTTAGGAGAATTTGGAAGGCTTGGGAATATATCAAAAGAGGGGTTGCCAACCCAACTTTCACTGCCCATAGTGGTAATTCTCTACACTTATCCAACTCTATATGGTGGAACATGGAGCATAATGGGAAACCTTTAGCTTTTCTCCAAGGATGCTCGGCTAGGAAGTGGGCTCAAGTTGGAGTGAGAACAATGGAAGATATCTTAATAAATGGTAGACTAAAAGAATGGGAGGAACTATAAAAAGAATTTCAACTGCCCCCCTCTAGCTTGAGAACATACTCAGTGCTAAGATGGGCTTGGGAACTCACTCCCCCTCTTAATCCAGTCAGTCCAAACAATAATTTGATTAAGCAGTTGATCTGGAAAGATTCTCAGTGGGTCCCTAAATGAGCTCACCTCAATAGAACATGGGGAACAAACCTTAATTGCAAAGAATGGTAAAGAATTTTTAACTCAAACTGGTCCTATATGCTAGAACCCAAAAAGGCTTACTTGAGATGGCTTATTCTTCTACAAAGAGTGTCTATCAAACTAAAACATGAAGACATAGAAATTTACAACATATGCAGATTGCCAGAAATAGTTAAACATATTTTCTTTGATTGTCTATATGCAAGTGAAATCTGGAAACTTGTGTGTAATAACTTGTCAATCTGGAATTTAAATAATAAAGTGAATTGGAAAGAAATTTTTCTATGTAATGATAAGAATCTGGGGAAAGAATGTGATCTTTTTTTGCACTGTGTAGCTAATAATATTTTTTGGCATTTGTGGAAAGCTAGAAATGGGGAAAAATTCAATGAGTAGAGGAGCTTCCTTACTAAGTCTACAAAAAGACTCATTTTACTTGAAATTGTTGCACAAGTTGTCATGATAGTGAAAGCATCTGAGGACAAATTTCGTAAACTGTTCAAAAATGGGGTAGTGCTTCTCAATCAAAATGAAGTGAAATTTGGTTACAATTGGCAAGTAGGGAAACCTAGCCTTGCAATATTCATGAATGTACTAGAGAACTTTCAAAAAGAATTTAATGAAAAGATCTAGTCAGAGCAGGAACAACATGATGCAAGGGCACAAAACTACACACGAATGAACTAATGGCTATGAAGGTTCTAGCAGGCTGGACTGATGGTCCAAAATGATACTTTTCATGCTTCCTATTTGTAGTTTTCTGCTACACTGAGTATTTAGTGTATAGATGTTATATATGGCATTGTCTTATGTATATACTATATAGGTAACTTAATGCACATGTATGGATCAACATTGTATGTGGATTAAAAAAATTTTGGCCTAGATTTGTATTTGGATCAATTTTGTATATGGCTTAGAATTGTATAAGGCATAGTTGATGATGTAAATCCACATCTTTTGTATATGCACTGACTAGCTAATGTATAGCAGCTAGGAACATACTTATATATGGGGAGAAAAACTCTAAAATGGGGGGATAAAACTAATGTTTAAGCACTCTATGATGTAATTTGGTTGGTTGTACTATCCTTAATATACAAAAAACACTCCATGCCCCATGTCGAATGCTTATGCATTTTGCATACATGTCTACTAGAGCAATTGTAACTACAACATCTAACAAAATTAATCTATCCTTTATGGTTTCATGGATGTCCATACCATGTTCCAAAACTCCCATTTTGGCACAAGCTAGGAGGATGCTAGAAAAGGTTGTATAGTTTGGCTTTACACTTTCCAAATGCATTTTCTTGAAAGTTCCTAATGCCTTTTAAAAATTGATTTTGTGAATAATCGACAATTAGGGGATTCCTTGAGAACACTTTTCTTTGAGGCATTATGTTAAATAGTTCACATGCTTTGTTTATGGTTCCACATTCTACATATCCTGCAAGTATGAAATTCCATGAGACCACATTTCTTTGAGGTATTTTGTCAAACAATTTATGTTCCTTGTTTATGCTTCCACATTTTCCATATATGTCTACTAGAACATTTCCAAATGATAATATTTGATAAAATTCCCTTCCATTAAGCTTCGATGGATGTCCATACATATGAAAAAATCCATCTATCTTTTATCCTTTGATTGATTGTGTACCATGCATCAAAGCTCCCATTTTGGCATCGATAAGGAGGATGCTAGTAAAGGTTGTAGATTCTAGTTTTACACCTACCAATTGCATTTTCTTGAAATTTTATGAAGCCTTTTCAACAATTCCTTTTGTGTATATCTTGCAATCATGATATTCCATGAGACCAAATTTCTTTGAGGAACCCTATCAAATAGTTAATTTTCCTATCTATGCATCCACATTTTGCATACAAGTCTACCAAAACGTTTCCAAATATAATATCTAAATAATCCCCATTTCGTTATGCTTTGGTGGATGTCCATACCCTATTCCAAAGTTCCCATTTTTGTACAATACATGAGTGCACTAACAAATGAAAATTGATTGGGTTGGAAACCTATTTTAAGCATGTGGTGAAACAATGCACAACTTTGTGGGAACAATTTGAATGTGAATGGTGAACGAGAATGACAAACAATAAGCATGATAGGTTAAGTGGGCCCCACATCAACGGCCTAAGAGGTCAACACTTAGAGTGTGTTGGTAAAGGTTGACCATAACAAAACCTTTTTTGGAGGATAGTATGAAATAGTACCCTTTAACTTACAACCACAACTTAGGCCACAAGCGATCAACTCCTAAGCAAAGTTGTTGATAATTAATTTTAAAATGAAATATGAGATTCCTTTATGGGTAGTTTAGGTTAATTAAGTAAATGGAGAAATGAAACATAAATAATTTAGATTGAATGAGAAAATAGAGTGGAGTGTATTAAACTAGGAAATATTAGATAAAAAGTACAACTGCACTATAAATAATAAAATAAGATTGATATTGTTTAGTTTTATAAGCAAAAAATAAATGTGAATTGATGAAAATGTGATTTGTGTTTCCTAGGACCTTGAAATGTTCTAGATAGTTGTGTATATAGACCAAAATTAAAATGACATTCTTTGTTATATGTTAGATTGAGTTCATAATTCTAGATCTAGCTCACAACCACAATCTCACTTTACACCCAGAAATTTAATGTTTGATGATCTTTGAATTCTACTTAGTAGATTCTTAGATAATTGGACTACTAAACAAAAATATCATCTTTCGTAGTCTTATGGTTTTTCTATTAGGGTAGTATTTAAAAATACCTCAAAATAGATAATAAACTTCAAACATGCACATAGGATGATTACTAGGTGATTCACATGCATTAGGATGGGTGTGATTAGATGTGCAAGAATTCTTTCTTGATTTTAGAATTTTAATGCAATTTCAAATTATTGTTCTTCTAATAACTAATGATTCTTTATGTTATTGAATGAGTGCAAGTTGTTATTTTATATATGAAAATTACATTAATTTCAAAGATTGTGCATAGTTTGCTTAGGACCAAACTGTAAAGTGGCCTATATATGGAAAAAATGTTTGATTTTGAATTTGTATTTTAGCAAATGAAGATCACAATTATGAGGATGACCTTGTAACCATGTACAAACTTGGGTTAGAGAACTAGGTATTAATGATTTTAATTAGAAAAATAATTTAATTGGACTATGATTATGTACACATATGCATAGAAAAATTAACTATTTGAAATTTAGCTTGCAAAGACACATTGCAATAGTTGAAATGGGTTGCAATCACCTAGAAAAAATTACTAGTGGAAATTTAAAGCTTCCTAATGAAAGGACTATTTCATTTAAGAAAAAGAAGACATCCTAGAGGGTAGATTAGTCCAAGAGTAAGAATATTCATGTGTATTGAACTATCTAAAATTTTCTTGTGAATTCTATGATGAAATATTAAGCACTTCTTATAATGACAAAACATTACAAGGTTTTTAAATCAAGATATAAATATGATATAGTTCAAGAAATAATGATAAAACATACTTAATGCATAAAAATAATAAGTATGACGAACCAAATGAGATATTAGAAATTTATATATACTTAAGTGTAGGGTTTCAAGAAATAAATAGTAACATAGGGAATAATATCAAATGTTGAGGATCAATTGCTGACATGACATGAAAATTAAAGAACATTAAATGTACAACTATAACTTAAGTACTAACCAACAAATAAAAATACATGCTAAAACAAATTGTATATAAACCTAGCTTCATAGAAATAAGGTCCTTTACAAGAGTTTAGAATCTCCCTATAGCGAAAACATAGCCACAAAACATAACACACAATTGCATAAGTCCAAAATCCATTGTGTAGATTATGCAACCCTAAGATAAAGGTGATGGAGATTATGCAATCCTAGCATAACACATGCTTTGTGGCATTCTTTCAAATAGTTTAGATTCCTTGTCTATTGCATATCCTACAATCATGAAATTCTGTAAACAATTCTTTGGGGTAGGGAAGAGGAGCCAAAATGTGCGTGGGGTCCTAAACGTGATATAGGACTAGTAAATGTTGGGGCCGACAATGGTATGCTAGTCCTTCAGATATGAAAAAAATGCACATGTGCATAAAAAACCACACTAAGCCCAAACAATAATCAGATAATAAAGCACATTTTTTGGTATATATTTGTTTGCAAAAAAATTACACGCTGGCAACCAAACAAGTCTAAGTGTATTCAAAGTATTCCTGACATATCATTGAAAAGATCTTGGGTGCTCATAAAAGAGCTCTATCATAAAAGTAGACTCCCACCTACATAAACTTTGAAACCCAACTGTCACACCAACACAAGACTCCCTTATAGATAATGGACAACTACACAAAAAAATAGACCTGCCATGTCAACACTATTCAAATCCATGTGTTCCATCTTTGACCAAAATAATAACTTATTATAACCAAGTTTCTTATGGAAGTATGGCCAAAAAAACACGCATAAGCATCTGCTTATCTCATCAAACATGAGACCTACAACATGTATTAGCAGGCGTTTGTCCCATCTCACCAAATTAAGTGCACACGTATTGGTCACTTCACCTTCGTGCCCACCTACAACAGAATCACAGGTAGAGGATCATATATAGCATTCACCAGATAATAGTCCTATTGATTCAGTTGCACAAGTGATGGTTGATCAACAAACTCCTCCCATGGTGGACAGTCTGGTTGACCAATTGGATGATAGTTTGAGTCTTCCATCGCAATGTAGCCAACCATCCTACTTGGTGGGGGAGCAATGAATCTAAGCATTGATTAGCATGTCCAAGAACAATAGGGTACTTATAGTTTCCCATCACCGCCACCTGCAATTGACCTATCTGAAATTGTGCATTACTATGTTGCTTGTGGCACTTCAGATTTAGGAGGCAATGAAGGTTTCACCGAGGACTCACAGGTAGTGGACGTTCAAGTGGAGGAGAACATTATTTCACATTTGGAGCAAGCATAAGAAATAGAAACAGTTTCGCACATTATAAAATTCCTCAAGCTGCCTGTGCACACTGTCCATCAAAAAAAATCCAAAGGTGGTGGTAATGGAATTCGGTTGAGCAGACAGTCTTAGCTCTTGACGACAAATGACTACATGAATTTGTTACTGCAACAAGAGGAAAGGAAGAAAGAGGTTGAGGAGATAAAAGCTCAAAAGAAACAAGAGAATGGGGAGAAAAATGCAACAAGAAATGTGGCGAGGAAATTAAAGGAGTAGGCCAAAATAGAGAGGGAGATACAACGTAAAGAAAAAGAGCAACAAAAAATACAACATAAGAAGGATTGAGATGCCAAAAAGGAACAAGATAGGCTTCAGAGGGAACAAGACCGAAAGGAAAAAGAGATTGAGGAGGCACAAAGGGATTTACAAAGAGAAAGGTGGTTAAGGACCCCCGCTAATCCCTTTTCACAAAGTAATGTAGTATTCCAGGATTTGATCAACATCAATATCCCTCACTCCTCCATTGTAATGAATTATTCAACTCTCTCCCAATTTGAGTTTAGGTGCACTCAATTTCCAAGTCAGACTGTGTCAGGATGTACAGATATGTTCACCACTTCCCCCAACAAATGTCATTTGCACCCAGTTTTCCAGTCCAACTCCTAATCATGTAAGCAACACTTCACAATGACTAGAAGGCAACAAGAACATGGACATTGGCGCCCCAAGCAACCAACCACCAATTCTTTATCACAATAGCTAGTAATTGCTTTCCAATCATTGAAACAACGTTGATATCCACAGATGCAACCTTATTTTGATTTGATTTGCAATCGATGTTTTGGATAGTTTATAATTTATGATATCTACAGATGTAGCCTTATTGTTGACAATTTTAAATTTATGATATCTTTGGGTGCAACCATATTTTATTTTGATTTGCAATGTATTATGTTCATATTGCAATGTGTGTTGTATTTATGCTTCTTGTTTCCACCTATGTTCAATTGATATTTTTTCATTTTTCATTTTTATTTTTTATTGCATATGACATGTGGCATGGTGTGATTTGGCCATGGTGTCAAAAAATTAGTTTTTTTCCATGCAATCGATATGTGCATGGTCCCACGTCCACTTGGTGCGTGGCACAACATCCAAAGTGGACCGGATTTCCACGTTACCAAAATACAGTCTGCCACCCTTTCACTCCACTGGCTCACATTAATCTCTCGTTTCCCTCACCAATTCTTATGTACGGTCGTATTTAATGCATGCCCCCTCCTATTACTTCCATGACATCCTATGCAAAATATGAGTCCTTATGCATTCAATGCTCCCAGTGCTTCGCACAACTCGTCAACTTTATCCCATTTCAATCTACCATCTTCTTGATTGTTCTTCACATTGATGCCATAATATATTCGCTTAAGGTCTCTGCAACTTCAATCCCGCCACCACTACATGTTACACTCAGAGGTGTCCCTTCCAGCTTCTTTATATATGTGTGTGTGTTTGTGTGTGTGTGTGTGTGTGTGTGTGTGTGTTTGTGTGTATACATATATGTCTATACATGTACATATATATATATATATATATATATATATATATATATATTGTGTACATGTATAGACATATATATATACATATTGTATATGTATAGACATATAAATATACATATACATACATGTATACATATATGAACTACTTTTGATCAAGGGAACACTTTCCAATGTAAAAAATGAGATAACTTCAGTCAAGGACACTGATCAACTAGGTGTCAACATGGGAAGATTCACAAGGCCTAGGAGAACAACTTCCATATATAATTTTTTACTATGAAATGAATGGAATTGTTCGCTATTTGACAAAATAAAGGACTACAATGTGCAAGAGGACAAACATTCAATGATAAAGCTTATATATGAAATGAATAAGAATAAAATATAACATATTTATAAAAATAAACTAGATAATGATAACTACCCCGATGACCCACCATATGATAAAGTCAACTAAAGAACAAAATTGATTGAATAAATAATGCAATTATGTACCAATGATTTTCATATATGCATTTATTCCTGTATAATCACTATTTATTACATTTAATCATTACATATATTTCTATACGTATCTTTATCATCTCAAAAGTCACATTCATGTTTGAGTCAATCTTAAATTGACTTAACACAATTATTCTGATTGTTACTGTAGTTAAATTAATTTAAATTAATTAATTATTTCAAATCCATTAATTTTTTATAAAAAATTGATATCTATTTTATTGTAAATATCCAAATTTGATAAACCAAAAAAATAAGTTATTTGATTAAATCAATTACTATTTCCTTTAACAACAATTTAACAATAAAATTTATATATATAATAAATATTATAAAATATACAGTCATACAAACTACATAATCATAACTACCCTATGACTTACCATAAAACACAGAGCCAACTAAAAACAAAGTTGACTAAATAAATAAAGAACTTAAAAGGTAACAATTATTTCCATGAGAGGACCCTCTCATTATACAACCCATCTTTTCGCCACTCATTACCTAAGATGCGATTTTCTTTGAAAAGCTTAAAATTCAACCCATAATGGCGGGGCACTGAAACGTGTTCCTCCATCGTTTGTAAAGTGCTGCAGCTTTACAGATGGACTGCCACTTTGTCTTAAGCCTGTGGCAGTGCCATGATTTCTGAAACAAATAGATCGAAATTTTTAGAAGAAGATCCACCTTCAGCTACTGCTGTTTTGGCAGCAGCCTTCAATTCTTTCACCCTTTTCCTCAACTCTTTGCCCTTGTCTTCGATCATAAGCGAACGTACAATTCTCTCCACGTCATCTCTGGTCACCAGCCAATCCTGCTCAATTTTCTGGGGCGCTTCCAGAGCTATCTGGATCTCATCCACCACAAACTTGGAGTTGAAAGGCTGCTCCGCGTAAAGCGGCCAGGCGATGAGGGGAACTCCCGTGGTGGTGGATTCCAGAACCGCATTCCAACCACAGTGAGAAATAAAGCCGCCAGTAGCGGGGTGGGCCAGAATGCCCAGCTGCGGGGCCCACCCGAGGACGAAGAACCCCTGGTTGTTGGCCGCCATGCGACTGTGCAACCCTTCTGGGAGAAAGTCTAAAGGGGAGGAGGACTTCTGGATTGCGTCGGAGGGCGTGCGCAGAACCCACACGAACTTCACCCCGCTCGCCTCCAAACCAAGGGCGAGTTCCTCCACCTGCGCGCTCGTGATGGAATTCTCGCTGCCGAAGGAAATATAGAGCACAGACGCCTCTGCCTGCGCGTCCAGCCATTGCATACACTTTTCTCCGTCCGTGCTTGCCCCCAATTCCACCGCGGGGGCGATTCTTTTTTTAACATGCCCGTCCTCGAACGCCTCGGGCGGAAGCAGAGGCCCGATTGTTCTGAGAGTCCCATTAACCCTCTCAAAATGGTCCACAAACTCCCCTTCCAGTTCATAAAATGTGTTAACGATGGTCCTCCAGCTCTGCTTGTTCCCGCGCCTTTGCCGCACCCAGAACTGGTGGGTTCCGTTCTCGGGCGTGGCCTCGGGCAGCTCGGGCAAGAGCTGAAGACGGGTGAGCCTCACTTCCCTCGGTACGCCCGGCACCAAGTACCGCCCCGATTCCGTGCGCGGGAGGTTCCGTGGCAGAGTGTCCCACACGATCTGCTGCACCGACTCCGCGAACATCCCCGACGTCTCGAAACTCACTCTGGGTATACCAAACTTTTTAGCTACAGCGGATGACCAACCCAGAAGAAAATCTGTAATGAGGCAGACGGGAGCGGGCAGGGGGCTTATTTCTCCTGCTAGAAAGCGCTCCAGAAAGCGTTCGAAGTGGGGCTGAAGCCTCTCGTCGGCGTCAAGCAAGGGAGGCAGCTGGTGCCACTGCACGCTGTTGCTGTTCACTTTGCCCAGCGTTAAGTGATCGCGGGGAATCTCCATTTCAAGCAGGTGGATGTCCAGCCCGGCCTCACAGGCGCTCTCCACTTTCTTGCTCAGTGAAGGGATGTGGTGAAAAGTGGTCACAAAACTGACGGTTAAACCCTTGGCAGCCAATTTCTGGGCGAGCTGCATGAAGGGGATGAGGTGTCCGTGCCCCAACGACGACAGCATCATCACATGAACACCCATTTCTTCTTCCTCTGCACTAAATTACTCTCTTCGCTTTTCAATACCAAAGAAGAATTTTTTTCCTCTGCACTAAATTACTCTCTTCGCTTCTCAATACCAAAGAACTATTTCTTTGTTCTGTTCTAAATTAGTGGAAAGCTTGATTGATAAATAGATGAGTGGAAAAGCTTGATTGATAAATAGATGATCCGAACTAGGAATCCATGACGTTTTGCTGACGTTCGGATAACCACACCATGACGCAGTCATATTTTTATACCGTACCCGTCGAGTTGGACCGACATATTTCTTCTTGCGAAGGTTTCTCCTTGGTAGGAAGTTTCTCGGCATTAATACAATCTCTCACGTTACAGTAATACATGTAGGGAAATTATGTAACCATTTCTAGATGATGGTTTACGCCTTTGACCACGGCAAGGATTGGGAGTGATGCGATGCAATGCGCATCCGTCTCCCATTAAAGACAGCTGACCGTCTCCCATGAAAGACAACTGAAGAGCTACGAATGAGGTGATGTCAAATGCGTGACGTAAGGATAGAGAGAGAACTTAGAGGGGAATTCGAAAGAGGGGGGCAATGGATTATTGTTTTAGGGTCTTGTTTTACCTTGAAGTTCTATGATGTTCATGGATTCTTTTTGTTTTACTTTGAACCTCTATAATGTTCATGGATTCTTTTGGGTCTTGTTTTACCTTGAAGTTCTATGATGCCCATGGATTCTTTTTGTTTTACCATGAAGGTCTATGATGCTCATGGATTCTTTTGGATCTTGTTTTACCTTGAAAGTTCCACAATGCTCATGAATTCTTTTGGGTCTTGCTTTACTTTGAAGCTCTATAATGCTTGTGTTTGGCTATGTTTTTAGGACCCTTTAAATGGATACTCTATTTACATGGGTGTATGTATAGGATTATTGATGTTAGATGTTTATCTTCATGTTTGGATTGATTTATGTTGTGTATGGATTGTGTGATTATTATTATGTTTATTTATATGGGTGTATATATGAGATTATTGATGTTGGATTTATGCTCGTTTGAAATGATTAATGTTGTGTATGGATTGTATGATTATTATTATGTTCATGTAATGATGTTGGTTGTTAAGGACATTATTTTAGTATTATATAAGTTGATTTAAGAATCTTTTTAGATATTGTGAGGTTAACTATCTTGGTGATTTAGATTGTGTTATAATTATGATTATGAAAATTAAAAAATATGTTTATTATTATGTTTTGTGGTACTAGTAATTTATTGTGATCATATTTTATGTTGACATGATTAGATGACTATATTAGACATATCAGATTATTGTGTGAATAAGCTATGTTGATCTCTTCAACTTCATTGTTTTCATTATCATTATGTGATGTTAGTTGCTTTCATTTTGACGATTTTGCATTGATATTTGATGTTTGATTATATGTGATTTGATCATATTGTGTATGCATCACTTTGACTATGTGTTTAAGCAAAGAACCATTATTGCGATGTGATTATTATGTTAGAGTATATTTGTGCTTTTTGGATTTACACTATAATATATCAACTATCTATACTAGATAGGCTTGATGTGTCCTTAAGTGCACAAGATTGTATATGAAAATCAATGGTGATTGATAATAAAAAGATAGGATAGATTTGTTTTACTGTATCTATTTTACTTCATGATGGGGTAATGAGACATGACATGTGAAACTCATTATCCTAATCATGTGTATTTCAAGACCCTTCTATGGTAATAGTAGTAAAGTGTGTGTTCTATATGCTTTACTTAATTTCCTTGTATGTATAAAGGATTTCATTATGTGTGAGAATTAATTAAATGCTTAAATTAGAAATTATAAATGTACTTAAAAAGGTAAGAGGTTGGATGGATTTAAAAAAGGTAATTTTGTTAGTATTTAAAAAAGTCAATTTCATCATATTATTACAAAAGTAGTGAAGGAGTATATATATATATAATTTTTTACTTTTAAAAAGGTCCTTTGTGATTTGTGTAGCAAGTGGAAAGGGATATTATTTAATTTTTAGAAGTATATTTTTATCTCATTTATTTTGGAAAACGATTTGCTTTATGTTTGAAAGAGGTTCATTATTTACTATTCATTTTTTTGAATTTAAGGAGTTTGTCATGAATACTTCTTTGAAACTCTTAGAATTATTCTTGAGCTTGGGAATATAAATTTTGTAGGAAAACTTTTTCAATTTTGACATCTTGAGAGCTTGAAGAGTGCTTGCACAAACTGTTATGTTTTACTTCATAGTTCTAATGGATTTAACCTTGAAAAGAATTTTTTTGTCTTAAATGGTAATCTTTATGGTTTAGAATAGTATGGAGTATGTCATCATTGTTTGCCCCAAATTTTGAAGCTTCTATGTGTTTTCTAATTTTTTGTTTAAAATCTTAAGGAACCTCCTTTAATGAAGGTTTGGTGGTTTTATGAAAATTTGTGAATTCTAAAAAAATAGCCTTAGCCAAAGTAAGTATGTTGTAAGTTATATATTGTAGTTATTTGCTATACATGATTCTAAACTATTGAATATTCATTTACTTGTAAGCGCTAATATTTTATTAGATATATTTCATAGGTTGGATGATAATTTTAAGGATATGTATAATGTACTTATGCTAGTGTTGTTGGTAACCTAATATATGCAATGGTTTATACTAGGTCAAATATTATCAAAGTAGTGGGAGTTAGTAGTTTTTGTCTAAAATTAATAGAAAGCATTGGCCTTGTGTTAAAAAGATGTTTTGATATTTACATGGAACTTCTTATTATTTATTATATTATTGTTGACTTCGCAAAGCTACATAGATTCAAACTCAAGATTCAAGAACCAAATCCTCTCTTGAAAGGAAGATAAAATCCTCCACAGGGTCTGAAGAATACTAGATTTCAGTTTTATCGAACAACTCTATGACAAGATGTGTTTGTTTTAAATTAAGGGGGCCTAGTAACAATTTAGATAGAATTGACCTTGAAAAAATGTTGTTAAGCTCAATTTAATAGGTTTAATAGAAAAGAAAAAAATAAGAATATTATTTAGAGTTTTGTCTATTTAATAGGTATTCATGAAAATAAACAAGTTTTAATTTGGATTAATTTATTTCCTTATTTTAAAAAGACAAAATTATATAAATAAACTTACTAACTTAAATTTTTCATTACATTTATAAGCAAGCAACATATTAAATATAAAGCATGTAAGATAAGCTACTCTATATCAAAATCCACTTTAATCTATTTTACATAAAAATACCCAAAAGACTCGAAGAGTAAAGAGGAAAAGAAAAGAAACTAGAAAAGAGAGGGAGAGGAAAAGTAAGCCCATCACCTATAAATGAGTTATTAACTTAGCAATGTTTCTCATAAATATAGAATTAACAATTCTAAATCTCATTAACTTTAACTCATAGAATTAACAATTCAAAATCCCATCAACTTTAACTCAATATAAGACATAAACTATACAAGCACCTCAAAAAATTAAACAAAAAATTAAATAAGAAATAATAAATAAATAATGATTACCACCATAATAAACATACAATAACCAATAAAATCATATTCAAATATATATTAAACTCAATAAAAATATAAAAACTACTAAAACAACTATAAATTTTAAAAAATAGATTGAAATACCGAGCCTCCCCACCAAGTTACCTGTATTGAAAGTGATAATTTTCAATTTTTTCCAACCTCCTTGATTTCCCAAACTTCTCACTTTCAAAAGCAAACTCTGTTTTATTTGTTTTATAGACCAATCTTCCCCCTTTTATTCTCATGCCTTCCTCCTCTTTTACATTTTTTAGGCATCTCTCCATGTATCATTTTTTAATATATATCTAACTATTTTATTTTATCCCTCTATGGGCATATGTTTATTATCTTACTCCCTCATATATGATGCCCAACTTTTCTCTACAAAAGTAAATAACATCCCATTCTTATGAGATTCTTACATAGTTTTTAAATGCATTAAATCTCCACTTCATCTTTCTTTATCGATGGCTTATATCTCCATATTCTTTAAATCTCCACTTTATCTTTCTTTATTGATAGCCACTTATATCTCCATCTTCTTTTAAAATAGATGTGACTTCTTTAAAAATGCACCTCCCTTCCAAATCTTTACATATCTCATCTTCAATGTAACTTCTCCATCCTTAGCATTAAATTTGCTTGTATCCTCTTAAATTAAATAAAATAAGCTTCCACTTTCAATATTCCTTTATTCACCATAAATTTTTTAGTCACCATCAGAGGAAATTATAGTTGTTTAAGTAGTATTTTCTCCACATCAAAGAAGAAATGACATAAAATAAAAAAATATTAATTTAAAATAAATTATAAAGATAAATTTTTATTTTTTTTAAGAAAGGTAAATTAAAATCATAAATTTAAGTATAAAATATATTAATAGATAAGTATCTTAATTTTTTTAACTAATTATTTATAATTTATACATTGTAGGAAAGGAGATTGAACTATATAGGTAATTTAAGTAATTCTTAATTTAATATCTGAATTTATAGAAGATATGAAATTAAGTCATGAAAATATAGAACAAAATGATATGGGCCATAGAAGAATATCAAGTGTTGGGTCCCAAAATCATAGTTCTAAAAATCCTAAAATATTAACCTATGCTCATGGCTAGGGAGTTGCCTTCAAGAGGTTAGGGTATGGACTCATCGATGAAGTATGGATGACAAAAGGTCATTTTTTAAGAATGGGTATTTTCTCCTTCACTTTGGGATTAGCTAAACCCATAAAGATGTTCCTAAAGATATCTTTAATAGGACATATATTAAATGAATTATTAACATAAGTAAACTAATATAAGTTATACCCAATACACACTTCACCCCTAGATTTTTCAATAGGTTAGAGACTTACTAGTTGCTTGTAGGACCTATCCTAAAGGTAATAACTCCATCCTTTTATATGCACCTAAAGATGACAACAATATTATATCCTCACAAGTGAATCCACTTAATATTTTATACATAAGTGCAAGATGTAGGCATATGACATAATTTTCTGACAATCTCAACAATGTATCCTCACTTAGAATATCCCTGAGTTGGAGTATTGAATCATCAAATTGTGTAGAACTCTAATCTACTTCTAAACTACTAAAGATAATGAGATTAAAATTAAAATATAGTTAGCCTTTCACCAACCAAACTAGTGCCCACTCCATTGGCCAAAACAATCACAATCAACAAGGAAGAGGAGAAAACTCCTATAGAGAATAAATGGAACCAAATATGTGTGTATATACAAATCATAAATAGCATTTCATGCAACTAAAAACACTTAATCATCCATAACGATTTTGTAATAATTTACATGAAACAAAGGAAAGACAATGACAAAATCTTTGTAATGCATTACAAGTTATCATACATTTACCTAACCTCTATTATATGCATACTAGTAAATGTGGCATGAGAGGATCCACAACTAGGTTTGAGCATCAATCTAAATCATTATGTAAACTATCATGTAGACATTCATTTATGTACATTATGTTCATTGATTACCCTTCTTATGTTTTAAAATGTATATATAATCCCCTTGCAAACCAATCTTGCATTACATGATGCCCCAAAAAAATCTAAGACACTATACTACCAAAAAGTTGGCTCAATAACCTTAAACCTTATTACATCTTGGGTTCGTATGTTTATAGCATTTTGTGTCTCTCTTAGTATCATTAGTAGAATTTATGTGGATTACAAGGTTCCCTTTCTTGTCAAAACATCAAATGCACCAAGACATCCACCTATAGAGAAAATCTCTCTTGGATTCAATGTAGGGTAACTAGAGAAACAAGAACAACATTTTCACCCTCGTAAGAGTGGTTCACTACTTTATTTGTAGACTTACAAATAGGATTTTATTTAGGAATCTACGTGGTTCATACCTTATTTTTATTATCAACATGTTTCTTTACAATTGGATTCATTCCTTTAAGGAGTTTGAATCCATTTTGGTAACATTAATGCAATTTCATATCCCCACCATACACACATATAAATACTAATGGTGTACTTGTGTCATGGGTGGAGATAGGTGGAGTCTCAATTTTTAGCAATAGGTTTTCATTGAAATGTATCCTTGAACAAAGCATAGATGTCAAAAAGTAATTATGAGGCCCACATATGAGAGTTTGGTAAATGTGAATCCAAATGGATCACAAGATACCAAGGAGGAATATGATTCAAGGGCTAGGAAGAAGGATTTATAGGGAGAAAAGGCACATGGGCTTGAGGAAATAGAATAAAAGAACCTTAGGATTCAAGGTTTTGGGGGCTAAATTCAAATAATGTTATAAAAGAATGTTGGTAGGGAAAACCTTAAAGACCTAAGGAAGGAAATTAGGAAGGGGACAAGGTTTCAAAACAACTAGATACTTGATGCAATTTGGAGAGAAGGAAATTAAAAAGATTGAAGGCTACTTGAATGGTGGTGAAGGAGAAGTAGGGATCAAATAATTTGATTACCCTATACTAGAGAAAGTGGAACCAAAGAGTGGGGATTGAGAAAATGAAATTAATCACTATAAGTTGGGATGGGAAGTCTTGTAATGCTTTAAAATGTTCTCAAACTTTCATCTAATTCTCATTACATTCATACCAACAAATTTGGTAAAAGAAAACCCAAAGCTAGGTTTAAAGATTTTCCTAAATTATTATGATTTACCTTGGAGATATTTAGTTACTCACATACCTTCTTTTGAAATCCCTCCTATAAGTTACAACATGTGATATTTTTACTTGTAAACCAAACTTCTAAATATTAAAACTCTAGAATGATCTAGAAGAGACTTGTAGCCAAGAATATAGTGGAATGACCAACCCTTGTTGCATATTTCATCCTTGTATTTACAATATTTCAATTACACTACATTATACTTGTATCAATGGGATTCAAAATGATAGCATACTATTCAAAGCATTGAATGCACCAACACACCCTTCTATCATAAAATCTTAGATATATTCTTGAACTCCCTTGAGAAACATTTTTTTTTTCGAGAACCCAAAGAAGTAACCATGTGCTTGGTTATAGGTTACTGATAGCTAGGGTTCATTGTTGTATTCAAGTTGCCCACATTCATCATTATCATCTTCATATGGCTTTGTGATTGAATTCATGCATTTATGGAGTTTTAAATCATTTTGGTGGAATCTAGGTAGTTGTACAACTTCATCACAATAAATTCTAAGAATTAAAGGCATCATGGAAAGTTTTATAAATCTAGGTGCTACTTGGCATTTAGTCAATAAGAATGTAGGGGTTTTAGTGCTTGAATGGTGCATAATAATAATAAGTTTAAAATTCTAGCATCCAAGGTTCAAGGAGTTACATGTCAAAGGGATGATAAATGCAATAAGGACTAGGTAATAAGAGTTAGGATACCTCACAAAAAAAAATGCATGAGATAGAAAGGCATGAAAAACTCCAAATATCCATGGGGGAATGTATGAGTAGAGGATCAAGGATCAAGCTCTTTGAATACCTGATGTGAGGGAAGAAAAGGGGAATGGAGAAATGAAGATTTGTTTCCCAATGGAGAAATAATCAGTAGGAATATGAGTGTGATCTAGGAATACTAAATGCAATTTGGCAATGGGAAATGAAGAAATTTGAAAGCTTATGAATAGTAAAGGAAGTGGGGATTGGGATTCAAGAGAATTGAATACCAAATATTATCAATGAGTAGGGATTAAAAATTTCTAGGGGTTTGAAAATGTAAAGGAAGTGGGAAAGTGGGGATCAACTTTAGGAATAATTGATGAAACTTGAAAGTCGGGGAGGAATCAATCCAAAATCCCATGAATAATTTTATACTAAGGAAAATCGAGGGTCAAAATTTTAGCATATATAATACCATCATTAATTAAGGATATAGAATACTTGATAGCAAAGGAGCAAAGAGAAAGAAAAATTAAAACCTACCAAGGTGGTAGGTATTCAAGATTTAAGATACCAAATTCTCTTTAGGTATGATGATAGAAAAAATTCTACGAGCCCATGATATAGCCAAGTGAAAGACTCAGAGAAAATTAATATTATGGGGGTTGAGGATCAAGGAAACAATGTCATTTGGAGGGAAGTGAAAGGAGGGAAGAAAAAACCTAAAATCTCATGAAGTAAAGAAAATCATGAAATCAGAGAAAAAGGGATAAAAAGGGATGAATGATGGTATAAGAAAACTTGAAACACTAGCAAGTAAGACATGGAAATGTTTTAGGGAATGGGGAGATAGGGAAAGGGGGTAAAAGAGACCAAGGTGAGGGGAATCATAAAATCTTATAGGGGAAAAAGAAGCATACATATGTGGTGAATTAGGTCCAACTAAAGGAAAATGTAATTGGGTACATCAGCATGAGAAAAATAGAAAACCCACTTAAGGCAAGTAACTAATCACAACACCTTTCCACTTTGATTTTTTTTTTAAATTTAGAAATTTAGACACATTAAAAAGAGATGAGGAGGTCCAAAACATAAAACTTAGGCACAAATTGACCAAAGTGGCCCACTTAAGGAATTTTTTGATAGATTATTAATAATGGGAAAAGTATTGTCAAGGAAACTTGTTGGAAATAGGATGCCATTTAATTGTAAATCCTAAACATTAATTATTTCATGTATCTCCTAGATTCTTGGAATGTGTTCAACAACACTAAGATTAGGATGAGATTAATATTTGGATGAAATAAATCATGAAATTGACATTTGTATTTATTCCTAAATAATAGGAGCATGTGGGTGCACACATGGTAAGGTGAAACTCACCTTGAATCAGTTAACTATACAGAGTAACAGTTAACACTTCTGAATGCATGTAAAGATCCTAGAAGTTAGGATTTGATGTTTGCATGCTTGAAGTTCAGTTAAGTTAAGTTCAGATCAGAATAGTTGATTCGGTTTCGATTCGAGTTAAGTTGATTCGATTCGGTTTAGTTGATTGAATCGGTTTAGATTGATTCGATTCGGTTGATTATCTTGATTTGCATGCAAGTGCATGTTGCATGCATGTTGTTATTTTGAGTTGCATGTAGTTAGCTTCAATTAACTTGTAATGCATAATAACATTGAGTTGTATGACAGATAACAGGGACTACCTCCAGTTAACAAGGGATGACCATTCTTTGGGAATGGTGTTGAGTAAATGTTTCAGTTAACAATAAAGCACTTGAAGCAAACTTGGGCGCCCAAGATGCTTTATTGGAATTAACTCCAATGCATGTTAAGATATTTTTGATGGCTCAGTTAAGTAGCTTTAATTGTGGGCGCCATCTTTGAGGAATAGCTTTGGAATTATCACCGAAGTGAAGGAGAAGTTGTAGCTTCAGTTTGGGACACCCAAATGCATGATGCACATGCTGTAAGCTTTAGTCTTCACTGAAGAACTCTACTTGAAGGAATATGGCGTACCTTTTCAAGGGCTTGTGCTTATGCATTGTAATTATCACCATTTGGAGATTACAAGGTTGCATATTGTCTATATATCTCATTCAAGTTGAATAGAGTTGTGAGATTGGTTATTGCAGGTGTGAAGAAGATTGTTGAAGACAGAAGAAGCATTCTCAAGCAAGAATTGGAGCTATTGTAATTCAGAGTTTGAATAATAGAATAATTCTTGGTGGAGTTTTTTCCCGAAAGGGTTTCTCCACGGTATATCTTGTGTGATCCTTCTATTATCCTGTCTAGTTCTTCTTAATAATTCTCTCTACATTCTACAACAGTAAAATGGATTAATCAAGATAATCATCCACAAAGAATTTTATGTAACAAAGAAAAGACTTAATTAGAACAACAATTTTGAAGTTTTACAGAGCATTAAGCTAAGAAAACACCTCATTTTTCAACAAACTAAAGAGACACAAGACTTAGAAAATATAATGTTAGGTCCCAATAGGGTGTGTTGGGACTCAATTTCCCATTGTCTTTTTTTTCTTGAGTCTCTTCCTTTTATATGCCTATGGAGTATGATCCTTCATCAATATCCAATATGAGAAATCCCATAAGGGTCATCATTTCAAAGTGTGTTTTTGGTTGTGTTCCCCTCCCATGTACTTCAATCAATTCCTAAAACTATGAAAATTCAAAAGGTTGCTAAGTAAGAAAGGTTGGATATTTCATAGGCTTCAAGAATCAATGATTCTTGGTTCCTATGGAACCTCCAACAAAATTTGTAACCCTTGTAAAAATAAAATAAGTTGCTCAAAGGTTTTATAGGAACCAATATTCATTGGTTGTTGGTTCCCATGAAACCCACAACAAGAATGCTTGATAGTGCAATTGAAGATAAAAGGAAGTGGAGGGAGAAGGTGAAGATTTTGTTGGTTCCTATTGGATGTGTAACAACCAAAAAAGAAAGAAGATGGTTGCAAGTGGGTTGTGGAGGTTCATGTTTGGTGTAAAAACACTAGAAGAGGGAAGAGCAAGATCCTGCAATGTTTTTTTACAATGTGTGATGGCTCAAATATAAGGAAAAAGTGTTGTGTGTGTCTCTCTTTTCATCCAATAAACCTACTCAAAATAATGGAACCATTTTTCCTATCTACCTAAATTTATTGTAGATTTCCTCCTTCCATTTGTAGTGTACATTTTGAGTGGGAGAAGACCTAAGCTATGAGTTTTGAAATTATGAACAATGCAGTGATTATGGTTAACGCCATGTTGTTGTTAAAGGTGATTTTGAGGAATTTTCCAAGAGTCTTGCTCTATTCGTGGTGTCTAGAGGATATGCAATTGCAAGGATTTATCTAGGGTTTCAACCATGTCATGTCTAGTTGTAGAAAGGAAGTGAATTAGTGATGAAGGATAAAGTGTATCAACATTACAGAAAGTATGTCTCCATGTTGTATGTATTTCTCTTGGAAAATATTCAATTTTATAATGGTTTCCCCTTGTCACATTTGTTGACATAAAAGTAATGAACATTTGATAATGTGATAGAATTTAAATATATTATTAACTTTGTAATAATAATTTGTTGATCACATATGGATTTATGCATTTCAATTTAGATTAATAAGTGTGCTCTTTATGCAATGCTTGTAATTTGATGGCATATTTCCCTAGATCGAGTTTTCTATATTTTCTTCATTGTTTCTTTTCTTTATCTATGACTCTATAGACCAATGAATAAGGCACCGATCTCTAGTCCGTCTCACCAATCTCACACCATTTAGAAAACAAATCATTAGTATAGGATTAGTTATGTGACCGGCGGATTAGTATGGGTTGACTACAGTTGATCCATGAAGAATCAAAGCATAATTGTGCCATTAAACATTGATCCAATAGAAATAATTCAAAATAAACTAAACTAAACATCTATCAAAACTAACTTGCCAAACTACGAAAGCTTTTAAAATTCCTACTCTAATCCATTGAAACTTATCCTATTAGGGGAGTGGTGTCACGGTGATGTGGAACGACAACCCATTCCCAATCTGATGGATAAATGAGCTTGTTCCAATTAGTTTTATAGAAGAGAACGGATGAAACTGATAAGAAATGTGAGATGAAACATGATTAAAAGCTAAATGAACATGATGCAAGCTATTTTAACTGCTATGGGTATATGCAAGCCTAATCTAAATGAGTTTTAAGCTAAAAATATTTAAACCCTAATTATCAAATAAGCTAAATGGATGGAAGCCATTAATGGAAGTTAATCTATTATGCAAGTAATTTAACTAAAATGATGTTAAATGTAAGTGCAAGTGCAAATGATTTTAATAGCATAAGTTTGATGTTAAAAGATGGATCCATTTGTCTCCAAATAGTGACCTATTTATAAGAAAGCAAATGAGAAATGGAGGGTTGAGATCAAAAAGGTTAATAAACGATCAAGGATGAAGGAAGTTGGAGGCATGGATCATGGATTCTCATCAATGGATGAGGATCAGTGATGAAATTTATTCAAGGGTTCACCTTTGTCCAAATAAACACACTTTTAACTTGCACAAGAGGTCACAAGTTAACTTGCACAAGAAGTCAAGTAAGTTTGTTGCAGAAAAGGAATATTCCCCTTTTTCAAATGAGTGATGAGAGAAAATATTCTTTGGAATATTCTCATGGGTGAGAGAAATAGACATTTAGCAAATTAAAACAAAGTTTAATTGTGCAAAAGGGGAAGGAATATTCCATGGGAATATTCCTTTTGAAGGAATGTGCAAAGGAGGAATATTCCCTTGGAAGTGGGGGAATTAGATTTATTAGTAATTGAATAATTAAAACAATGTTAATTATGCAATTTTAGAAGAATTATATGATATTCATTAAATAAAATGATTTAATGAAAAGGGGAGATATGATATGACATTTAATTAAATAATTTAGGGTTATTTAATTAAATAAGAGGACTTGGGGATTTAAATTAAACAACTTGATGTGTTTAATTTAATAAGATGAAATGTTAGCATGAAAGGGGGTGAATTAACCCGATTAGATTAATTAGGTTAATAGATGCAAATGATGAAATTAATTAAATAGTTGGGCCAATTTAATTAATTAAGCAAAAAGAGGATGGGTTTTAGGAGGAAATGATGTTAGTATACCTAATTCAAGTGCATGATATCATTCAAGACATTTTTAAGTGTCTACAAGTTAGTCCTTATGTACATTCATAACCTTGTGATGTAACCACAGATCCATATTTAGTGAGCTTCAAAAAAATCATTTTGTGCAAGTTATGATTGCACATCATTATCAACTATCTAGGGGTTATATGCAACCAATTTTTCTTGACCTAGTGATAATGTTTGGGGTTAAGAATACAATTGGGTTTGGTTTGCAGACGTTTTGTGATTCTATATTTTGTGCGATTTTTATTCTTGTTAAGGTATACCCATAGGAACACCCTCCTAAGTATAAGTTAAGCTCTAAGCGTAGGAGAGATAACTCACTCTCGTTAAGTTGACCTTCAACCCTCTACAATCTACTAATGAGCTAATTTCACTTGTATGGTGAAAAACCTAGCCTTATGAGTGTGATTTTGTTCTAGGAACTGGAGCAACAGTTCTAGGACAAAAAAATGGCATCGTTGTCATGGACAATCTTTTAGTTTTATTTTGCAAACCTCTGCAACTCAAATCAGAGAATTTTTCTATTCTAGTAAATGAAGTTTTAGTTTCTAGAAAATATTTTGTCTCTTCTAAGTGAAGAGTGATGACTCTATTTCAGTCAACCTAGCAATCAAGAAATAAAACAAAAGACCCTTTGATGGAAAGAACAAGGTAACCCATATATCAACAAGGGAAAAATGAAACTTCCACCAATGTAAGAAGACATCCATATTTGGAAGTTCATAGTAATGAAGTCATTTGTACCTACCTATCTAGTTTCAAAATTTTGTTATGAAAATAGAAATTATTTGTTAATTAATTTTATAAATCAACACTTGTATACTTCTAAGGATTCAAGTAGTAGTAGAATAATCAATAAATATAGACAAATTTCTAGGATTTATTATGAAGACAGAAATGATATGATGGTTGGTAGAAGAGATGTGGATATATATTGTAATGCATATCATGATTACCAGTCTTCCCCTTCCCCCAACACATCATGTGATTGTATTGATGAAGTTGATAAATTGTTAGCTCAAATGGAGACATAGAAACAAATGGTAGTTTTTGAGAAAAAATAGGTTGAATTGAAAACAATCAATATGATTCTTGTTAAGATGACGATGGATAAATATTATAACACAAAAAAAATGGCATGAGTTATCAAGATATAGAAACATATGATATTTTCCAATGTTCTCTCCCTCCCAAGATGTCGTATAATGAAGAAATTGAACATCATAAGGTGTTGTATCATCTTAAACAAGAGCATCAACAAATTCTTGCAGACACTAGGTTGTAGGAGGCTCAACTTGCCACCCTCGATAATCTAAAGGCCCTTTTAGTGAGTAGAGGGAAGATCTTCCTCATGAGTATAATTTTTCACAATACTATTGATCAGGATGATGCATCAAGATATAGCTCCATGGATGGAGAAGATAAATATAGTGATTATGATGTAGTTGATGTGTGCTTTCAAAATATGTAGTGTTGATGAATAACAACATGAGTTTCTTGATCACAACACAAAACACCCAAAGGAACTCACCCAACCATCCCTACAGTCCAAGATACCATGTGATTATGTGAAATCCTAGCCAAATTTAGTAGTGGTGCAAGTAATAAATGAATATTAGTTGAAATATGAACATGTGTTTGTACTAATAATGATATTCTTGCTACATCAATGGAAAATTCCATGTGAAAAAATAAGAAACCACAATGGGTAGAAAATAACATTGGTGGTAGTAGTGTTGTGAAGAAGGTGACAAAGAGAAAGAAATATCTACTGTAATAGTGAGTAGTAAAGAAGAAAGAATTGCCAGTAGCTTATGAACATGAAGTTATAAAGGGAGAAAAATTACATAACGAGGCACAATGATTTATGTCTCAACCACTAGAAATGAAATGTATCAAAAAAGAGGAAGATGTGTGTACAACTAAATAGTGAAGTGAATCAGTTCATGAAATTCATTACATGAGGTATGTACATGTTTACAATATCAAGGGTGAACTAGAAATTAGTTTCTTGTTTGATGTATTTCCCTTTTTGTCCCTATCATTGATAATGAAGATTTTTATATTTTTTGCATTAGAGTGACATAGATATGGCTATACCTAGTGATAAGATTGTTGAAATAAATTCTAGTTTAGCAAATGATTTTCAATTTGAATGCCTTACCTTTAAAGAGTGTGAAGATAGTGATCATGTGGATCATATGAGAACCTATTTATTTTGTGTAAGACTTGTTGTCTTTCTCATGTAGAGAGTGTTTCAATAAGTTCACCAGATGTTATTCCATTGATTGAGGAAGAAGAAATAAAAATAGCAAGACAATTTGATGAATTTATTTCATCTGAAGTGTCTCATGATCTCAATGGTTGTGCTAATGAAGTTTGCATCAACATAGATGATGGTGATTTTACCATGCTTGATATCTTGAAGCACACTTCCCTATTTTATGATCTACCTTTTAAATTAAATGTCTCCCATCTAAAGAACCAGGATTATATTGTCGATTTAGTTGCCCCTTGTAACTCTGGACCAAAACCTCAACAAGATAGATA
Organism: Sequoia sempervirens; assembly: GCA_007258455.2. NCBI lineage: Eukaryota > Viridiplantae > Streptophyta > Pinopsida > Cupressales > Cupressaceae > Sequoia > Sequoia sempervirens. The sequence goes on from VDFB02373365.1 coordinate 223,092,852, forward strand.
GATCAGTTGGAGGGAGAGAACCATTGCTTTATCACTTCATTTCTTCATGATTATAGAAGATAGGATATTGCAAGGTGATGTAAACTTGAAAAATCTCTCAAAGGATAGCTTTAACATGGTCAATCTCTCTTAGATTTAAATCCACAAAATATATTTTGTGCAGCAATTAGTTATCAATACCTAGAATTCTCTACGAAAATTGGTTTCTTACAAAGGAAAAGGTGCCCAAGTGCATGCTCAACTCCAATGGATCAAAGAGAGGGACTGTGGAAAAAAAAAATCTTTCAATATTTGTAGCACAAATATAAAAATAGTATATCTTTACCATTAAATCTATTGATGGCTACATCCATACCAACCATGATGCCATTTTACAAACATTCTATGAGCATTTAAAAAATTTATGAATATATGACTTCGTTGCTAATGAAATTCTCCCCATCCTTAAGGATTGTGTAGTTGGATGGATACCTCAAAAATAGACCTTGAACACAGTAAGTTTCTTAATCACCTTCTTTCCATAGAAAAGAGCTGATATATAGTGTTAGGGTTAATGTAGAGCTTTGAGGAGGATGACTAGGGTTTGATAGAAGTAGTGAGATTGAGCTACCTAGCACATATGTCAGAGATCAGGGTAGAAAAGGTGTTGTTCATAGTGTTAGTTGAGTAATGGTATTCAAAGATGGTATTTTTTAGCTCCTTATAGGGGATATGATGGTGATTTTAGAGGATACATGGAGGATTCTACAAATCCTAATTCATGGGATTAAGGTTTACTAGCAAGTGATGGATATGCAAGGATCTTTAGGATGGCTATTAGGGATGGGGTATTTTCCCATGCATGGATGGCCTTAGACATCAATGCATGTTTGGATCAGGTATATTGAGTACCCTTTCTATTAATAGAAATTGTCAAAGGAATGTTGCTACCTAACAAGTTCCATAGGTTCTCATGGTGATGTTCATGGATATGGTAGTAGACATGGTGGAGATAGGGACATTATTTGCATGGGCTCTATCCATGTTAGCACACTTATACATGTATCTAAACTTAGTAGTGTATTAGGATAGTCAAAGTATTGGGCTTCAACACTATTATAGATATGATCTTAGGAGTACATTGCAATCAACTAGATTGAGGGGGTGCAAGTGAAGCAATTACCAAATGAGCCAACAATGTATGGGTAGAGGATTGTGAAGAGTGGTCAACAAAGAAATTTAGGAGAGATTGGTTATTACAATTGGGTCATTTTGAGCTTGTGGTAGCAGATATCACACGAAGGTCATATACGGCCATGTATGTTTGGGGATATAAGATCATTTTTCTTTGATTTTCATGTAAACATTATGCTATATCATCAGGTGATGTGACTATATATCATTAAGTAATATAGGCCTAATAGGGTAATGAAGTAATTTAGGCTATAGTAGGATATCCCTACCCCACCACATGTCTAGGTATTGATGGTGAGAGATATTATACACTAGGGACCATGGGTGGATAAGTAGAAGACAACTTCCAATTCTGTTCTGTTGTCACCAATATAGCGAGATGAGCAGGGAAATGTTGTAGATTCTAGGATAGTGGTTAGATATGAGGCTTGGTTGGTAGGCATTAGGCCCAAGTAGTTGAAAATATTGTATAAGCCAATATTTGAGGCTTTGGGGGCCACTATTTAGTTAGTATTAAGATACCAATGGCATCAATAGTAGCAAGGAGGTGGGAGAGTGCATTGGAAATTTGGCAATGAAAATGGTAGCAACACTAGCAAAGGGAGATAGAGGAGGAGATGATTGAGGGGATGAAAAATATATCCCTATATAGGATGTACTTAATTAGGTAGAGGTATCAAAGGATAGGCCACCAAGGTCAACATAGGAAGGGGATACCATAGAAAGAATGTATGAAAATATTTTGTAGGTGTAGTATAGTAGAGGGATCCTCTAAAGATAGAGTGTCATAGTCTTCAAGCCATATTAGATGTCACTTAGGTAGAGCCTGATGTGGTAATGCAAATAATATAGGGGATAGATAGACTCGAGGAAGAGGGAGATAGGTTATAGGATCTATTAGATGTTGCACAAGCAAACAATTAGTGGTTGTGGGTGAGAGACCAAGCTAGAGGTTGTTGTGTTCACAAAGCATGTCCTAAGCATTAGCAAATGTGATGAGGGATTTGAGAGATGCACAACATGGGATACAAGAGACATAATATTAAATATAACTATATGTTTTTTGTGTTGGGAGAGTAAAGAGAGACCTCACTTTTAGATTACTTGAGTGTTTTCTTAGGGGATTTAGGTATATCACAATCAATCTTTTGGAACTCAACCCCACTTT
>VDFB02373365.1:223095292-223213008 GCA_007258455.2 Sequoia sempervirens
TAGTTATTAGTTATGCAATGCAAAGTAATTGCATAACTGCTTAGGTTGACTTTGTAGAAACTATATTGTAATTGAATTTTTTTCATCTATCAACATATAGTTGTTAGTTATGTAATGTGAAGTAATGTTTTGAGTTTGGAAGATGCAATGCAATGTATAATCAACAATTTGAATATAAACTACAAAAATCTATTTTTTACAATTCATTAGTTAAACTCTCTATTTTATTTGCTCTCTATAACTCCATTGCTATGGAAATTCCTTTCAATTAAAAAAAATAAAAATTTGTCTCTTATTCTACAATTCTTTACATTTTGTCATCTATCAGCATCTAGTTATTAGTTATTCAATGTGAAGTAATGCTTTGAGTTTGAAATATGTGCAATGCAATGTAATCAACAATTTGAATATAAACTATAAAAATCTATTTTTTACAATTCATTAGTTAAACTCTCTATTTTATTTGCTCTCTATAACTCTATTGCTATGGAAATTCCTTTCAATTAAAAAAAGGTTTTTGTCTCTTAGTCTACAATTTTTGTTGTTGTGTAGAACATTATAGATGGATCAACGTTGAAGGTTGACTATGAATCAATACCATGCATTTGATGAGAGAGTAGCCGATGAAAGGGACATGGAAAAATATCCATGTCCATGTAATGGTTGGCTTGGTGGAAAGGTGAGAAAAAGAAGTCTTATTTATTGGCATATGATAAGATATGGGCATAGTGGTATAAGCCCTTGGAATGTCAATTATTATGAAGATATGATAGAATTGCAGAGTGTGAGAGATGAAGAGGCAACAAACATAGATGAAGAGGCACCAAACATAGATGAAGAGGCCCCAAACATAAATGAAGAGGCACCAATGTTAGAGGAAGGGTTTGAAGTTGATAGAATGTTGAATGAGGGTCTAAACGATGATTGGGCCAAGTTGATGGAGGATGCTTTAAAGCCTTTGTATGCTAATTTCAAGTTAAATAAAAATCCTTCAAATTCTTAACTTGCAAGTGGTGTTTGGTTGGACAAATGAGAGTGTTATTGGCATTATTAAGTTTGTTGTTACCACCTGACTCCACATTGCCAACAAAACGAAATCAATGTAAAAAGGAAATCACTAAGCTAGGCTTAGGGTATGAAAACATCCACACATGTGTGAATGGTTGTGTATTATTTCACAAGAATCTTGCAAGTGAGAGTGAATGTCTAAAATGTCATGAAGCGAGGTATAGAAAATGGTTGAAATCAGCTGTTGTTCCTAGAAAGGTTCATTGCCACTTTCTAATAATCCCACGATTACTTTGAATGTATAGGTGCAAAGACATTGCTAAACTTATGCAATGACATGCCCAAAATAAGAGCACTGGTGGAAAACAATGACATGTGCCTGATTCTAAGACGTGGATGGAATTTGATAACATATGGCCTGATTTTTCTCAAGATCCTCGTATTATAAGGTTGGGTTTGGCTCTAGATGGGGTGAACCCATTCTCAAATCAAAACTTACTAAATGGTCAACTTGACCAGTGCTTTTAATAAATTATAACTTTCCTCCATGGTTAGAAATTAAACCATTTTTCCTAATGGTATCATTGATTATACCAGGAAATAAAAGTGTGACTTTAGATATAATTGATGCTTATCTAGAGCCATTATATGATGAGATAATGGAATTATGGAAATGAATTGAAGCAATTCAATATTTAAAGTATGTTCATTCAATCAAATTCACTTTATGAGCTTCCTTATTGTTTACGATTCATGATATTCCTGCATATGGCACATTGTTTAGTCTCAATGTTCATGGATACCATGGATGTCCTGCCTACAACTTTAAGTATTTTGTGAGGCACTCAAGCAATTTGTGTAAGTTTATTTATTGTGGAAATAATGCTTACCTTAAAATGGATCATCCATATCATCAAGAAAAAACATGGTTCAATGGTCAAGAAGAGAATTTTGAAGCACCATTTCTAATAACAGGTGACTACATTGTTGAGAATGGACAAAAAAGAATGTCATTTATTGAAAATGATAGGATTGTTGGTAATAGATATGATCCATGTAATGAAAGCGGTGTAAAAAGGTTGTGCGTATTCTATAAGTTTCCATACTTTAAGGATATAGCCATTAGGCATACTGTTGACTTTATGCATATTGAGAAAAATATAGCCTATGCTATTATAGAAACTCTTTTTGGTGCTTTTGATACTATTTCATCAGGTGAAGACTTTCGACAACTAAAGATTCGTCAAAATCTTTGGGTTGAAAAATATGATGATGAAAAATATAGAAAACCTAGTGCTCCTTATGTCTAGACAAAGGAACAACGTGCACAATTCTTATAGTTGATGTCTTAGACTCGCTTTCCCACTAGATATGTAAGTAGTAGTATTAGAAGCCAAACTAACATTAATGACTTAAGAGGCCTCAAGACCCATGACTATCATGTCATAATGGAGAATAGTTTACCTATTGTGGTAAATATATAATTAAGTTTGGAAAAGGGGCCAAGATTGGTAGTTATAAGGTTGGGCCTAATATTAAAGAGAATGAGTTTACATGTATTAGATCCTTCAAACTTTGATAGTTAGAGGGAGGAGGTTGTTGAAGTCCTTTGTCTATTGGAATGGGAATTTCTACCAACAATCTTTAACATTTCTATGCATCTTTTGATACATCTACAATATGAACTAAAGCATTGTGACCTGATAAGAACAACACAGATGTATCCTATAGAATGATATATGAAGGTTTTGAAAAAAAAAATTCATACTAGGGAAAAATCGAAAGGTAGCATGTCTGAGGGATATTCAATGCAAGAGGCCATGGGATTTTGCACAGAATATATGAAGGATTTTAAAAATGTCAATCGTCATGTATGGGATGATGAAGAAGAAGAGACAGTTGTAGGTGAAGCATTAGAAGGCAATGGATGTCGCTTCAAGCTATCACATCAAGAAAGAAGTGTGATACATGCCTATATTCTTCAAAACACATCTTTGTTCGATAAGTGGCGCGAGTAAAAAAAAATTACATAATAATTTATTTACTCAATTGCATTTACACATTTATATTATTAATCTTACTATTTGTATGTTAATATTCTATGTAGAAAATATGAAGAAGACAATCAAGCTTGGAAGCAACATCGACCTCAAAAGTGCAGACATCATGCTGATTTGATTGGAGGTGATTCTTTTCCAAAATGTGAAGAATGGATTGCTAATGCAATTAGTGATGCAAAAGAAGAAGGTCAAGATATAACAACAGAGGAAAGTGATCTTTCACAATCTCCACATTTATGGGCTATGTGTTTCAGTGGAATGTGGGCCTATGGTAGTCATTTAAGAGGGAAGAAAAAGGAAAATGGAAGACAAATTGTGATTGTGTTGTTAGTGCTTAATTTCTTCATGAAACTGAGAAGAAATTTTATGTTGAATTCATCCAAGAAATTATTCAAGTGGATTATGGTGAAAATAGTCCTATATTATTAAAATGTAAGTGGATTCGACCATCTATAGTACAATTTGATGAGTATGGATTTGTATGTGCAAATATAAGACAATTTTTATTAGAGACAGATGAGTCGTATGTTTCCCCTCTTCAAATTAACCAATCATTTCTAATTGATGATGTAAGAAGCCAAGGATGGTCATACATCATTAAAATAGAGTCTCATTCAAAATGAAAATTCATGGAAGTTGTTGATATAATGCCTAATGGGAAATATGTTAATTTACAAGAAACATTCGAAGAAGCGGATGAAGATGATGATGGAGTGTTTGAAGAAGACATTGTGATTACCAATGAAGATATTGGGAGAGAGAATGCATTGCATGTCACAGATGAGGATGAGGAAGAAAATCAAGTAGATGTAGACATGAGTGATCAGGATTCTGATCTTGTTGGAAATGCAGATGATTATGATGATGTTTTGTCACCTTAAGAGGTTAGCTTGTCACCTAAACTTTGGTTATATGTATGGTGTAATTTATTATTGAATGTAATAAATATCTGAGTATAGGTATGCTTATTCACTAATGTTTTACTGATACATTTCTAAATGTAATCATCATTATTCTACTGGTACATTGTATACAAAACTTGAGATGTTCACTACTAATTTGAAGTGCATTTAAAGTTAGGTTCAATCATTCTTCTTAGTTTTCTTACTTTTTTTGAAAATTTGAAATTAATTTTGTTTAATTAGAATATAATTTCTTGTATTTCCTATATGTTTTCTAGATGCAAACATATAATGAACATATGTTATTTAATAATACATATAGATATATTAACATTAGTTGAACTAAGCCTCCTCATTAGCAACAAAGAAATGATCTCTTAGGTCTGACTAACACTTAAAACTAAAACTGAAAGACTGCAAAATTAGAAAATTGTTTAATCTTTTCAATAAAATGATATTTAAAATATTGCATTCATAATAAAATCCAATACTGCACTATCACAATAGTCAATAGAGGTATGCACGGGTTGGTGGGACATATAGGTCAATGTACAAATGCTTAACACAATACCGTGCTAACCAAATCTGAATAGTGCGGGGTGGCAGTGACAACATGTTAACAACTAAAGTAAATCGCAGCCCCGCAAGGGGTAAATAGTGACACTGTGGTATGGCAGTGAACAATCACTCAACCACTAGAATTAACATGCTATCCCACAAAAGTCCAAAGGGGTGTGTGTGGGGTGGCAATACTATTAACCCTACCATACCGCTACCCCACAACGGTCTTGATATGAAAGAGCGGTATGGTGGTGAACAATCACTCAACCGCTAGAATTAACCTCTTGTCCTGCAAGAGTCCAAAGGGGTGTGCGCAGGGTGGTGGTACTGTTAACCCTACCCTATAATGGTCTTGAAATGATAGAACGGTACTGCGGTACAAATTGTTAAAGCATTTAATGATTGCACCATTTGATTTCCCAAGATCAAAGGCATGTATTCAAACTCAAAATATGGGTAGATTATGAAATATTTTGCACAAATTGACATTAATAGTGAGGTGACCGAGCTCAGAAAAAAATATTACTTGGGACTTGATGACATTTTGGAAATCATTCACATATAGCTCAACGTACTGGAGGCAAGGGAGTTAAAGTGGGAAGACTCTGCATGTATTATTTCGCTGGGTAAGTTCACAGAAACCCCCTATAGCAAGTGTATAAGAATTGAATTTTCTTCTACAAGTAGACACTTAAAGAAATCAAGTAGGAGTAAATTCTTAATCATTCCACCCAAAAGAAGTCAACTTGTGAGTAAAAAGGAAGAGTTCACAGTTTCTAAAAGAGAGAAGAGGTCCCTGCAACAATCCATTTTAAATGTGTTAACTAATTCTGTAAACAAAGGATTTAAAAAGGTATTTAAAGATACAACCCATGGATGTAGAGACCCAATTATCCCTATCTTAGGGTGGGATCTGTTTTGGTACTTCTATGAAAAAAGGGATGACAAAATTCCAATTTTGAATCCTTGGACCTTAGATTTGGCCAAATTGATAGTCCCAAATTTTTTTGTAGATGTTGAGTTTATTAAAGTTTTGGCAAAATATTATCACCCAACTACCAAGACTAAGAATTCCAGATGGTTCACCATTAGTGGTGTTGACTAAAGAAGCAATTATAGAGTGTTTTATGTTAAACAAGCAAGCTATCACTAAGATCAACTTGCATAGAAGTGAGGAGGATTATCGGAGATTGAGAAAAACCTACAGGAGTGATGAACTTCCTTTACACATAAAAAGGGGTGTAAACAATAGGAGGATACCTATCTCCCCCTCCCAAATTGAGCCATTTTCCATAGAAGACTTCCAAGTATATTTCAAAAGAACTTATTTTTCTTTGTGCCAAGTGATTGACCTTAACATCTCCTTCATATGTACTTTCCAACTTTTCCCAAATAGCTTTAGCAGATTTCAAATGCATAACTTTCACAAGTTCGGTATTAGAAAGACCACTTAAAAGGGCATACTTTGCTTTACCATTGTTTTCATAGGCCTTGATCTCATCATCAATACTTGGACCACCAGTAGGCATAGTATATCTAGTCTCAACAGACTTCCAAACTACAAATCTAAGAGATACTAAGAAACCTTCCACATCCTTTTCCTCTAGAAGCCATAATCTATTCCATCAAACAAAGGAACATCCCTCTTGTGTGCCATCCTAGATCTACCTCAAGCAATTAAGCTTTCTTCCAAGGAACCTTGCTCTAATACCAATTTTTGAATGCACACAAGACAATTAAGAGGGGGGGATGAACCAATTATACATTAAAACATCCAAAATCATCATAAACATTCAGATCCATAACATCTTAGTTAACCATTAATCTATTAAAATGATTTAGCATGAAAGAAAATTACTGAAACTGAAACACACCAACACCATGCACAATGGAACACCAAATTTGCGTGGAAAACCCAAGAAGAGAAAAACCACGGTGAGGATTAGCTCACAATATAAAGTAATTGCAACACCGAATACAAAAGGCTCATTATCGGAGGGCTCACTACCCAAAAGAAAGGACTCGCTACCAAAGGCTCACTACCAAATTACATAAAAGAAGAAGGAAGAATGTTACAGTGAGAAATCCATCTCAAGGAAACAGAAAAATCCACCACAATATCACCAACACATTTGAAACCTTCCTAAATATTATAGAAACCTTCTACTTATTGCTTCCAGTAGTCTAACTTATTGAATTTCACACTACACTTCTCAAATTCGCACGTCACAACTCTACAATCTGTATCACACATGACACCACTAAATTCTCCATCAACTCATCACTTGTTTATACCTTCTTCAACCTTGAAATTCAAATTGAGTCAGCACCAAGCATTCCCATGGTGGAAAGGAATAAAAGCAGACCACTCTACATCTTAACTCGAACCCAATCATACATATAAACCATGTCACGCTTCTACAATCATCGAAGAAAATCCACAATTAGTGTAAACACCCAAGGTCGGCCGAACTTGTATCAACACCATTAAAATTTATGTACACACTTTTTCAAATCCAAAGATGACTCATAGACCACGCACCACACTTGAACACAATCTAGAATATTTCATAAACACCCTAAAATCTACAAAATTCCTTCACAACAACTTTCACTTGAAGAATGTACAGACCTAGTACACTCAAACAACCTTCCATACTCTGTTACTCAAGAAATAAACTTCCAAAGCACCAAAACATGAATGAATTTTAATATAGGTAGATATGACCATTATCAACACACTTCCAAAATCGCAAGACTAGAAACCAAACTACAAAGAAATGCGGAGCAAAATTATTTCTCCCAAACACCATTGCACCACAATTCACACACTGGTGAACACAATTCTCTTTGTATGACAATCCAAACCAGGAAATTATGAATATAGAACCTTTGAACACCCCTAAAAAACATATCCAAACCACATAAGCATATCTTCAACACAAAATAAATGCTGAGCCAAACAAGAACACCATTATATACACCAAAACACCTTTGCAACACATTGTTTCCTCTTTTATTCAAATTTTATCAAAAGAACTTGGAAACCAAGAACCAGAGACACATACTCATCATCTTCAACACTTCCTCATCATCACTAAACCAACTATAACCCAACTATGCATCCATAGAATCTTATCAAAGCAACACTAGAGGTTGACACTAGTAGCACTTACTAATGACAACAAAATGAAACTAATCAAAGCATCAACACAATGCCAGTCATCAATGATAACACAAACAATCTCCCCCAACTTTTTGACATCAATGAAAACACCAACTACTCATACTTGCAATAGTACATATGATGTCTTGCTTATAAAGGAAAAGACGTGAGATAAGATTAGACAAGATCTTGACATGTGTTTTAATCCTATATAATGAGACAACTACCTCAAAATTATTAAATGACCTAGGACACAAGCATCAAATTAAATCCAAATAGATAAGATATGATAAGATCTTATTTAGACAACTAATAATTCTAGAAAAACACCTAAGACTTAAGTAATCTTAACATGTAAATAGGACCTATTAGAGAGCTAGATAGGTAAAACACCTATTTACACCAACACCAAGATATCAAAATAATTTCAAGGGATTAGAGAAATGAGTGTCAATTATTTAATGCCACCCAATTTTACCATCAACTCTCTTGTTAGCTCAACCTTTTCTTGATTCTTTTTCCTTCTTGCTTTTGGTCCCTTATTGATACCCCCTTTCTTAATTTTTTTGTTGAAGACCTAACATGAGCGATGCTTTCTTTTTATCTTCATCTTTTCTCCCATACATCATGCATAGTATTTGATGTCATTAACTCCGTTTGACACCATTTTTATTAAATTTGATAGGATATGGTCTACCGCTACTACATGTGTTTCTAAGATTTTTTGTTGCCCAACATCTTTTTCAATGTGGCTAGAAATAGGAGCCTTTCCTTCTACTATTGTTATTTGAATTTCTAAGAAAATAATTGAATAAAAATATTTTAAATATTACTTAAGCCTAGTTCATGCATGTCTTGACTAGTCATAGTCTTGTCATGCTCTTTTAATTGAGTTCTCAAAGCTTTCAATAACATCAAATCTATTGTTGTTACACCCTGTCTCTTAGTTATCGGGTTACTTTTACCTTGTAAGTAAATATGATGATAAATGTAAATTAGAACTTTAATATGCTCAATAGGTGAATGAAATACTAAATATGCATTAATATGTTAGTTCTTTTCAAGGTATGATTATGTTATAGTATTAATGGAAATACGATGTATGAATATATATTGTGATATGAATACTTTAATTCTTTTATGATGCAAATATATTTCATGTGAATGGCTAACTACCTTTTTGTTGTACTAAGCTAGATGCAGGAAGGAGTCAATCCCTTGGCTATGAGAGGGGGAGTATCACTCAGAAGAGGAGCTTTGTTTGGTAACCCTTAATGATCCTAATTGAGCATTCACACACTCACACCCTAGTTGGTCTAGTTAAGTTAGTTCGTGGAATCGGGTAGGTAACCTTCAGTTATAGTTTGGGGTTGTGTGATTGATTCTTTATGTTGAGAGGAAGTTCTTCTTTGTGTGTTCATATTTATATGCTAATCGATGAAGTATATACACTTTGTATATATATGTCGATCGATGAAAATATGAGTATATGTGCTTCAAAATGGATGTTAAAATAATTTTATATAATATATATGTTAAATGAACAAGAAAACTAAGAGGGGGGTGAATCAGTTGTAGCAAATTAAGACATCAAAACCCTCAACAGTAACCAGATCCACAAACATTCATTAAACCCTTTATTTTTTTAAAGTGATTAATCATGAAATGTAGATAACAAAAATTGAAATAACACCATACACAAGAGAACACTAGATTTACATGGAAAACCCAATGAGGGAAAAACCATGGTGAGGATTAGGTCACAATATAATTAATTACAAAACCGGTACAAGGGCTCATTTCCAGAATATGACACATTATCCAAAAGGGCTCACAGCCAGGGCTCACAGCCACAAAAAGAAACAAAGAAGATAGAAGAGAACTTTTACACGAAGAAAAACTTCTCAATGCAATGAGGAATCCACCACAAATGCTCCAACACTTTCACAGCCTTGCATGAAAGATTTTAGACACCTTCAACTCACTACATTCAGGAATCCAATACTTGAAGTTCACACTGCTCTGCTCAAATTTGCATCTATACTTCTGTAATTCGCATCAAATTCATCACTCGCATCTATCTTTCCTCTCTCTTACATCTTACAACATCACAACTCTTATTTATATCAACCTCAACCTTGAAAACCTTCTCCAAGGTCAGAAACTATCTATTACATTTAAAATTTAAAATTACCTTAGCACCTAAACATTCCCACGGTAGATAGGAATGAAGACAACCCATATAAATCCTTAATTAGGACCCAAATTAATCCTAACACACCTCAACATTCTTTCATAAAATTTGCATGTAGTGTTAACACTAGGTCAGCCAATACCCATGCTAAACACCATAAAACATTAAGTACACGCTTCCTTAAATCAATCTGAAACTTTCAAACAAAAAAATTCACTTGAACACGATCTAGAATAATCCACGAACCATCTAAGATCCAACAAAGACTTTATCCAAACTTGCATCATATAAATACTTCAACCCAAAACATTCGGTTAACCTTATTCACACACTAACGCATGAAACATACACTATACTGCACTAAATCAAGTGAAACCTTGAATTCTAAAAGATACAATTACTATAAGAAACTTCCCAAATCCACACAACCTGAAGCCAAAATGCGAAAAAATGCGGAGCAAATACATTGCTCCCAGACCATAGAAAAAACCACTGAAAAAATAGCTCACACACTGGTGAATATATCTCACTCTGCACAATGATACAATCAAGTGAAACCTTGAATTCTAAAAGATACAATCACTATAAGAAACTTCCCAAATCCACACAACCTGAAGCCAAAATGCGGAAAAATGCGGAGCAAATACATTTGTTAAGAAATAACTTGCAAAGTAGAAGAATATGATATGAAATATGCTACAAATACTTGATAATAACTGAAAATAACAAGCCACTTCGAGGGGGAAAACCTCCAAATATCTCTAATGAGAACACATTTCGCACTTGATGATGAAATAAGACTCACAACCTCCTATATATACCTATTTATGCCAAGGATATCACCTAGGCCTACTTAGACACACCTATATAAGACTTAGGCCGACCTAAACAACTAAATAACAATATACTAATGATAATATGACTTAATAGAGAGTTAAGATAGCCACAAGCCGACTATTCATAACCGATGTACAATAATATTAAGGGCGTAGCACCTTCTTCAAAGAAGCATTGTCCTCAATGCTAATCAAGTTTGGAAACTTTTGAATGAACTCCTCTTCCCATGTGGCATCTTCAATCGTAACTTCTTCCATTGGATGAGATACCTGATAGTTCTATTCCTCACTTTGTGTGTTTCGATTAACTCTCTGGTTCCAAAATGATTCTTCCTTCTTCATCCACTCGCAAGTGTTGTTTGAGGGAATATTGTTTCAATTACCATCTTCAAACAGGAAACATGAAAACTGGATGTATCTTTGTTGTAGGTGGCAACTCAAGCTTGTAGGCAACACTACCGATCTTCTGCATGATTTGGTATGGACCATAATACTTTGGTGACAACTTATTATTTCTTTCTTTGCTGCTTTAGTGAGATTTGCTTATAAGGCTGCAATCGCAAGAAGACCCAATCCCCAACTTCAAAACTTCTTTCACTACGATGTTGGTCTGCCTTTTTATTCTGATTTTTGTGCCATGGCTAAATTCTCCTTGAGTCCCAGTACTTGTTGTTGATGAAGCAGTGGTCTTCTCTGCTGAACTCTTGGGGACACCTTAATTGATGATGTGATGGAAGGAGGATGATATCCATAAAGTGCCAAAAATGGAGACATTTTGATGAGCTATGAAAAGAAGTGTTATACCACCATTCCGCAAGTGGTAGCCAATCTACCCATGAGACTGTTTCTTGAAGTGAAACAACGATAGATATCCTTCCAAATACTTATTAACAACCTCTGTTTTCCCATTTGATTGAGGGTGGTATGAAGAGCTAAGAGCCAATTGAGTACCCAAACATGAGAATAAATCTTTCCAAAAGTGACTAGTGAAGATAAGATCACGATCACTAACAATAACTTTAGGTGTACCATGTAGCTTTTGGATATTCTCCAAAAAAGCTTTAGCCACTACACTTGTTGTAAAAGGATGTGCTAATGCAATGAAATGTGCATATTTAGTGAGCCGATCAACTACCACCATGATGACATTATGACCTTTAGATTTGGGAAGCCCTGTGATGAAGTCCATGGATACCTCTTCCCAACGGCTAGGAATAGATATTGCAAGAGACCTGGTGTCTTAATTGTCTCCCCTTTATGCCTTTGACACACCAAACATTCAGCCACAAATTTTTGAACATCACCCTTTAGCCCCTCCCAAAAGAAATCTTGCTTGACTCAATGATATGTCTTCAAAAATCCTGAATGACCACCCATTGGAGACTCATGCAACTTTGTGAGAATATTGATTTTAAGGTTGGAATTCTTGCAGAGATACAAACGCTCTTTATACCAAAGAGTATCTCCCTTCCAACAAAACTTATCTGAACTACTAGGATCACTTTTTAATTGCTTCGATGAGATTACTTGTCACAACATCATTTTGCCACTCTGCTTTGGCTTCCTCCACCCAATTTGTTTGTAATATTGAAAGGGCACACAATAAGGCTTCATCTTTCTCACCCTTCCTTGATAGGCATCTGCGACAATATTTTCTTTCCCTTTCTTATATACAATCTCAAAGTCATATCCTAACATCTTAGTGACCCATTTTTGTTGCTCTTCAGAAGATAGTCGTTCCAAAAATATTTTAGGCTATCATGATATGTCTTAACCTTGAAATGTCTACCTAATAGATAAGGCCACCATTTTTTCACTGCATGGAGTATTGCTAGCATTTCCTTCATAAATAGGTTTTAGTTGATTCTTACCTTTTAATTGACGACTAAAAAGCAATTGGTCGACCTTCTTGCATGAGCACTGCTCCTATCCCATTTCTAGAAGCATCACATTCCACAATGAATTCCTTGGTGAAGTCAGGAGTGGCAAGTACTGGAGTTGTACACATAGCCTCCTTCAATCTCTCAAATGTTGTATTGGCAGACTCGTTCCAATGAAAGGAATCCTTCTTCAATAGAGTGGTGAGAGGTGCTGCTATACTACCATAATTCTTCACAAATCTTCTATAGTACCCTGTCAATCCCAAGAATCCTCTCAATTTCTTAATGGTTTTTGGAATAGGCCATTCCATGATAGCCTTAATTTTGTTAGGGTCCACCTTTACTCCTTCATGTGAAACCATGTGTCCCAAATACTCCACCTTTGTAAGACCAAAAGCACACTTGGATGGCTTAGCATAGAGTTTATGATCTTCAAGTATTTGTAATGCTTGGTCCACATGTTGCAAATGTTCTTCCCAAGTATTGCTATAAATTAATATATCATCAAAGAATACTAACACAAACTTTCTCAAGAACTTCTTAAAATGGAATTCATCAAACTTTGGAATGTAGATGGTGCATTGGTAAGACCAAATGGCATCACCAAAAATTCATAATGACCCTCATGAGTCCGAAATGTTGTCTTACAAATATCTTCCTCCTTAATCCGAATTTGGTGATAACCAGATCTAAGATCTAACTTGGTAAAAAAACATAGCTCCATTTAATTCATCTAGCAAATCATCAATGACTGGAATTGAAACTTATCTTTAATGGTGTACATGTTGAGCACTCTATAATCTGGACACATGCGCCAAGTATCATCCTTCTTACGTACCATCACCACTGGCGAGGAGTACGCACTTTGGCTATGCCCGATGATTCCTGCCTCTAGCATCTCTTCAACAATCTTTTCTATCTCTCTTTTGTATGTGTGGATACCTGTAAAGCCTGATGTTCGGTGGTTGGCTCCCTGGGACTAACTGTATGGCATGATCATGATCCCTCTTAGGAGGAAGTCCTTTAGGCATATGTCCAAGAACAACTGAGTGATGATCAATTATAGCTTGCAAATCTGGATGAGTAGGAGTATTAGATTGAGAGACTTCTAATGAACATAGTTGGGCCACAAATCCATCCACTCCTTTCTTAAGCAAATTTTGCATTTGATGAGAGCTTACCATTTGTGGAGATTTTTCCTTCAACCCCCTTAGCTCTACTAGCCTTCCTTCCGATTGAAATCTCATGAATAGTTCTTGGAAGTTCATCTCAATTGTTCCTAATGTAGTAAGCCATTGTACTCCCAAAACAATATTTGTTGCACCCATGGATATCGAGCATACATTGGGGTATCAAGTTGATAATCTCCCATGGATAATTTAATGCTATGACACTTCCTTGAAAACTAACCGTACCACCATCTGCAATCAAAACTTGAAACTCTGGAGCTGGATATATGAAACAATTTAGACGAGTAGCTAACTTTTTGTTGATGAAATTATGAGTACTACCTGAGTCGATCAACACTGTTACCTTCTGCTTCTTTAGGAACCCCACCACCTTGAGATTTTGTGGAGCACTGAAACCTGAGAGTGCATGACAAGAAATGATTGGTTGAGAATCATGTGATTCCTCATTTGACTCCCTTTCATCTTCTAGTATGGGTTCCTCCTCTTCTTCCTCATTGGGACCTTCAATATAAAACAATTTCTTTTCACTACATTTATGTCCTCGACTATATTTGCTATCACAATTGAAACACAAGCCTTTTGCTCTTTTCTCCTCAATTTGTTGTGGAGTCAACTTAGTAGGTTGTGTTGAATATCCTTTCTCTCTTGTCACATTAGCCCCTTGCTTCTTAGGAATCAAATACTTCTCCTCTACCCTGCGTGCTAAGATAAAAGACTCATTTATGGAACTAGGGCTAAACATGCATACCTCATGTTGAATGTGATCCTTGAGACCACCCAAGAATAAGTCATTCAAGTTTTCCTCCATAATTGTATCCACCCTTAAGGATAGATTTTGGAATTGCTGAATATAATCCTTAACTGATCTTGTTTGTTGAAGTTTAGCTAGTTGGCTGAAGAAGTTGTCTGTGATGCTATTGCTATATTGTGCTTGGAGTTCCTCTATAAAAATTGACCATGAGACGGTGAGCCCCTTTTTACTTTGATGAGTGCAAAGCCAACGATACCAAATGAATTGATCTGGTTCTAGATATAAGGAAGCCATCGACCTTTTGTCCATTTGGGATTTGGTGTACTTCAAAAAAATTCTCCATTTGGTTTATCCATGTTAGAGGATCCTTACCATAGAACTTGCGCATATCCACCTTTGGAAATAAATTCCTAGATCCCATAGGAGTACTAAAGCTTGTGTCAGTAGTAGCTGACCTAGAATTTTCACCTTGGCCGCTTGAGAACTCCTTTCTTGATTCAACCCTGTAGGTGCTTAACATGTTCCGTATGTCTGATATATCTCCTCTTAGGTCACACATATCCATCTTAATTGAGGAAATGTCTTCCTTGACCTTATTTATTTCCTCATTATGAGTAATATCCTCGATTGTTTCACCATCCTTATCAGGAGTCTTCCCCAGAGTGACATTCTTTTTACCCCTTGTTGAAGGCCCCGACATGATGGAAACCACTAATGTTCAAATAAATCACACAAATGAAACTTAAATTCTCTCAAATTTTTACTGTAATCTCCTTTATTATGTCTTCAAAAACCCAATAAAAATCAGACTCCAATTCAACAAGATGTGCGAGATATGTAGATTCCAAAAAAATAGTGTAGAAACCCTAATTCTGCAATAATTCGCTTAATTCTGCTCCAATTCTTCTGAAATCTGAACTGTAGCTTCTTCAATATGTTCTTCAAAAACCCTTTAAAAATTAGAAAAAAATTCCAAAATCTGAAAGATATGCTCTTCCCAAAATCTCCTTTAAAATTGAGAAAAACCTTGCCTCTATGGTGCCAAGATCATGCTCTGATACCACTTGTTAAGAAATAACTTGCATAGTAGAAGAATATGATATGAAATATGCTGCAAATACTTGATAATAACTGAGAATAACAAGCCACTTTGAGGGGGAAAACTCCAAATATCTCTAATGAGAACACACTTCACACTTGATGATGAAATAAGACTCACAACCTCCTATATATACCTATTTATGCCAAGGATATCACCTAGGCCAACTTAGACACACCTATATAAGACTTAGGCCGACCTAAACAACTAAATAACAATATACTAATGATAATATGACTTAATAGAGAGTTAAGATAGCCACAAGCCGACTATTCATAACCCGATGTACAATAATATTAAGGGCGTAGCAACATTGCTCCCAGACCATAGAAAAAACCACTGAAAAACTGGCTCACACACTGGTGAATATATCTCACTTTGCACAACGATCCAAAGACCCAAATTCTGGATATAGCAACTAATGACAGCCTTGAACAACATGTCAAATCCACATAGGCATAGCATCAACATAGAAGAAACGTAGAGAACATCCCATAGCACATTTTGAACACTTACACAACATTGTTTTCTCTGTTTATCAAATTTTCTCAAAAGCACTTAGAAACCAAGTACCAGAGACATCATCTCATCACATTAATTCATTCCAACACATCTCTAGACACTGCAACATAAAGATAGCTCCATGTACTCACAACATTTCCTCAATATCTCCACTATACATGCACAACCTTTTTTCCTCTTTTTCACAAATTTCTCAATATCCTCAACAACTTCATCATGCAACAAACTTCCTCAACACACAGTTGACATCAATGACAACACTAGCATGTTGACATCAATGACAACATCATCCTGATGACATCAATGAAAACACCAACCTATTGACATCAATGACAACACCTTCATACTTGCAACAATCTTCCTCTTTGTCATTGATGGCAACACATGATGTGAAAAACCATCAAAGACAACACAACAACTATGAACACACTTTCTTATGTTTTTTTTTAATTTTTATCTCCTAAGCTATGTAGATAAACTTTTTCACGTGATTCTTTCTCCCCCTTTTACATCAATGGAAAATGATAAAGTATTTTGCATTGTTCTTCCCCTTTGACACTAAACCAAGATACTTTCTATAAATACTCCCCCTTAGGAGTACACCCAACCAAATCAACAACTTTGCAACAATGACAACATTCTTTACTGCAAAAATGGTACTACATGACATTACCTACTCCTCCTGAGAGGTAGCCACCAACATCAATCCAAAAAAGAGATGAATCCATACATCCACTGGACTGATGCATCTCCATATGTATCTAGTTCAAAGGAGGGGCAGTAACCCCCAACTTCTCCTGAAGATACTCAAAAGTATCCTTAGGAAGAGCCTTAGTAAATATGTCAACAATCTAATCCATTGTAGGTAGATATTCAAGCTTCACCTCATTCTCCATAACCTTCTCTCTCATAAAGTGATACCTGATTGATATATGATTTTTCCTTGAATGCATCACTAGATTCTTTGAAATGTTAATTTCACTTGTATTATCACAAAAGATAGATATAGGCTTATCATACACTACTCTAATATCCTTCAATGTTTGTCTCATCCATAATACTTGTGTGCAACAAGATGTTGTTGCAATATACTCAGCCTCTATAGTGGATAAGGAAATTGAATCTTTTTTCTTGCTTAACCATGACACCAATCTATATCCAAGAAAGAATGCACCACCACTTGTACTTTTCCTATCATCGACGCAACCAAGCCAATCTGTATCTATGTAAGCACTTCATGTGAAATCAATATCCTTAGGATACCATAAGCCATAATCCAGAGTGCCTTTTAAATTTCTGAATATCCTCTTCACTACTGCAACATGTGTCTCTTTAGGACCCTCTTGAAATCTAGCCACAAGACAAATTGCATGCATGATATCCAGTCTAGTAGCAGTTAGACATAACAGTTCATCAATCATAGATCTGTACTTTCTCTATTAAGCCTTAGGTGAATCATCATCTTTGCTTAATTTGAAACCAATAACCATAGGAGTGCATATCAATTTGGAGTCTTCCATTCCAAAATTCTTCAACATTTCTTTGACATAATTTTATTATGAAATGAAAATGCCTTTATTTGTTTGATTTATTTGTAACCTAAGGAAAAAAATTCATCTCCCCAAACATTGACATCTCAAATTCTTTTTGCATCTCTTCTACAAATTTCTTACACATAGCTTCATTGCCTCCAAATATAATATTATCCACATACACAACCACTATCAAGATTTTATCTTCCTCAATTTTTAAGTAAAGATTACTATCTACGATGCCTTTACTAAATCCTTGTTGTATCAAATATTTGTCGAATCTTGCATACCAAGCTCTAGGAGCTTGCTTCAATCCATATAATTCCTTTTTCAATTTACACACCATATCTGGTTGATTTGACAAGTAAAATCCTTCCATTTGTCCCATGTAAGCCTCTTCTTCCAATTCACCATTTAGAAAACAAACTTCACATCCATCTAATAAACTTTAAAGTCCTTGTATGCTTCAAATGCCAAAAAAATTATGATAGCTTCCATCCTAGCCTCCAGAGAAAATGTTTCTTCAAAGTCTATTCCTTTCACTTGTGAGTCCCTTACACACAAGTCTTGCTTTATTTCTTACCACTTCTCCATTCTCATTCAGTTTATTTCTGAATACCCACTTAGTTCTAATTATGTTCTTTTTTGTCGGTCTAGGAACCAATTCCCAAGACAAATTTTTCTCAATTTGCATAAGTTCTTCTTCCATTGTCTTAATCCATTGTTCATCTTTGCATGCTTCACTCACTGTTTTAGGTTCAACTTTAGAAAGTAAACACAGATTCACCTCAACTTCAGAAACTTTGCTTCTCTTCAATACTCCTTTCCTCTTGTCTCCAATGATTTGTTCCTCATAATGATTCTTTTGATAAAGATGTTTTAGTTGTACCATTTTTCAAACCAAGTTTTCTCATTTCAAATGAAGTTAGTGTACCAATCAACTGATCTCTAGAATAAGTATTAAAACTTGTAACTTCCTCTATGATAGATACCTTTTCACTATATGAATCAACAAGAGTTCTGAGAACTTTCTTTACCACCCTAGGTTCTTTGACTTGTGCACCGAGACCTCTCATAGCACTTACCAGCTCATCAACTCTTTGCATGTAGATTGTAATTGTTTCATCTTCAGACATTCATATGGTCTCAAATTGTACCTTCAAATTCTACAGCTTTGCTTGTTTAACCTTATCATCTCCTTCATAAATGCTTTCAATCTGATCCCAAACTTCTTTAGTAGTCTTGAGATTCATAACTTATACTAATTCAAAATTTGAAAGACTATTCACAATGATAAATATTGCCTTAGCATTTATCTCATGTGCCTTGAGTTCATCACTTGTGCTTGGACCATTTGCAGGTGCAATATATTGATTCTTTATAGCCTTTTCAATCTCATACCCATGAGATGCCAAATATCCTTCCATCTTTGTCTTTCAGAATGCATAGTCTATTCCATCAAATCTAGGGAAATGCAACTTGTTTTCCATCCTAGATCTACCTTAAGTGGTTAATCTCTTCCCCAAGGAACCTTTCTCTGATACCAATTGTTGAATGAAAAAGAAAATTAAGAGGGGGGTGAATCAGTTGTAGCAAATTAAAACATCAAAAACCTCAAAAGTAACCAGATCCACAAACATTCATTAAACCCTTATTCTGTTAAAATGATTAATCATGAAATGCAGATAACAAAAACTAAAATAACAACACCATACACAAGAGAACGCCAAATTTATATGGAAAACCCAATGAGGGAAAAACCATGGTGAGGATTAGCTCACAATATAAGTAATTGCAAAACTGATACAAGGGCTCACTGCTAGAATAGGACATACTGTCCAAAAGGGCTCACTGCCACAAAAATAAACAAAGGAGATAGAAGAGAAATGTTATACGGAGAACAACTTCTCAATGCAACAAGGAATCCACCAAAAATGCTCTAACACTTTTGCAGTCTTGCATGAAACATTGCGAATACCTTCAGCTCACTACATTCAAGAATCCAACACTTGAAGTTCGCACTGCTCTATTCAAATTTGCATCTATACTTCTATAATTCACATCACATTCATCACTCACATCTATCTAGCATCAATCTTGCCTCTCTCTTGTATATTACAACAACACCACTCTTATTTATATCAACCTCAACCTTGAAACCCTTCTCCAAGGTCGAAAACTATTTGTTACATTTAAACTTTTTTGATTAGGTCAGAACCTAAACATTCCCACGGTGGATAGGAATAAAGGCGACCCATATAAATCCTTAATTAGGACCCAAATTAATCCTCACACACCTCAACACACTTTCATAAACTTCGCATGTAGTGTTAACACTAGGTTGACCAATACCTGTGCTAAACACCATAAAACATTAAGTACACACTTCCTTAAATCAATCCAAAACTTTCAGAAAAAAAAAAAAAAATCACTTAAACACAATCTAGAATAATACACAAACCACCTAAGATCCAACAAAGAATTCATCCAAACTTGCATCATAGAAGTACTTCAACCCAGAATATTTAGTTAACCTTATTCTCACACTAACGCATGAAACATACACTATACTACACTAAATCAAGTGAAACCTTGAATTCTAAAAGATACAATCATTATAAGAAACTTCTGAGATCTGCACAACCTAAAGCCAAACTATGGAGAAATGCAGAGCAAATACAATTCTCCTAGACCACAAAAAATAATACTGAAAAACTGGCTCACACATTGGTGAATATATCTCACTTTGCACAACGATCCAAAAACTAAAATTCTAGATATAGAAACTAATGACAGCCCTAAACAACATGTTAGATCTGAATTGGCATAACATCAACACATAAGAAATGTGGAACACATCCTAGAGCACATTCTGAACACTTGCACAACACTGTTTTCTATGTTTATCAAATTTTCTCAAAATCACTTGGAAACCAAGTACCAAAAACATCATCTCAACACATTACTTCATTCCAGCACATCTCTAGACACTACAACATAAAGATATCTCCATGTACTCACAACACTTCCTCAATATCTCCACAATACATGCACAACCTGCAATAGTCTATTTTCCTCTTTTTCATAATACAAAATTCCTCAACACATAGTTGGCATCATTGACAACACCAACATGTTGACATCCTATTGACATCAATGACAACACCTTCATACTTTCATATATATATATATATATATGTATGCATGTATATTATATGTCTGATTACTTTAACATATGTTTATATATATATATATATATGTGTGTGTGTGTGTGTGTATACCTAGATATTAAGATATCGATATATGTATATACTATATAAATATATTAATATATATGTATGAGTATATAATTAAATACATACATATTGATATATGTATATATATAAGTGATAGTCTATGTATATGATTGGTTAATGAATGATCACGTTTATATATATATATATTGGCTATTGATGCATTTAATAATTGTGTAGATATAATTAATTATCAAAGAATGATTTTATGTATATATATGATAATATATATATATATGTTATAATGATAAACTTATTATAACATTCAATTATATATATATATATATATATATATTATTGAATGTATGTGAAATGTTTGCAAAAGTGAATTGAAGCATAATTGTGGTGCATCCGATAAAAGGCAATACAACTTAAGTTAAACAATCAATGATACAATGATATGTTGCACCCATATCAAGCACATGCATGAATGTTTAAGCCAAGTTTATGAAATTCCATATATAGCGCATATAAGTGGAAGATAAACCAACACATGGGAAGAATAGGTCTAGAGACTTAAACACTACATACATACAAAGGATAACGCAAGGAATAGAGTGCTACATATGTTAGTAATCACCAAAGTTTAATGTTGCGAATCAAACACATTGAGGGAATAAGTCAATGACTTAAGAGTGTTGCGTGGAGGATAACGTCTTAAATAGTAAACCAAAGCAATAGGAGTCTTCTAAAACCAATGTGAAACATGGAGACTTGGTCAATGATAAGTTGGTAGAAATATATAGGGGTAATCAACTTTCAAACCAAGTAGGAAACTTTCTAAAAAACTTGTTGTTCATTTGACTTAATAAAAGAGTCTTGTTGTCTCTTGAAACAAGTCGACTCAGCCATTTGAAGGGTGAGGACTATTATGTGTTGTAAATCTATAAGTTAGTTAGATAAGTCATTGTATGGGGATAGAAAGGTGGCAGAAGCATTAGCTTGTTTATAGCCTTTGGTTGTTCACATTTTAGTATATATAGAGGTGCTCTTTCTACCATTTGTTACACTTTTCATTCTAATTACTCCATTGTTATTTTGCTACAATTTTTGTGTGAGTGAGTTGAGAGCTTGAGAGTTAGTGAGTTGTTTTGTTATTTTGCATTAGTATTTTTTGAGAGATTCTATAAGAGGCTACAAGTGGGAATTGGGTTGATCTTAGATGAAGTAGCAAGCAAACTTGGGGAATTAAGCTAGGAAGGGAGATTTATCAGTTGGAGCTTATATAGGCATGTTGATTTCTATTCCTTGTTACTTATTGTAAGAGAGGGGGACCAACCACACCAAGGCTCTAGGTCACGGAGAGCCAAGAATGGAGGGCTTCCCTAACTTACCTCACTCTAATGGGTATTTTAGGATGAGGATCGAGAATGAAGAGCACTCTCAAGTGCTTTTGTCACTCTACAGACCCAAAAATCTAATTGGGGCTAGATGAGCCAGTTTCTAGAGTCCAAACTGAACCTCAGACAACTCTTTGTCTGAGGACGACAGTGCAGGTCTGGGATGATAGTGTGGTGCACTAGCATCTCTTTGGCGCACTGGCATTCGTACGACCATAAAACATAAAATGTAGTAAGAAAACAACCAAAAGCCTACTAGCAGCCTAGCTAGCTAACTTTAATGAAACTTGAACATAATGATAAAGTATGAAAAGTAAGTGCGGAAATGATAAAGTAAGTAGATGAAAACAAGGGTGACAAATGTCAACTCACTAAGCGTCGGTTCACTAGTGAGCTCCACGTACACGTTCACCAACACACAAACAAGCATGGAAAATTGTTAGGGTTGTATAGGGGTTTGCCTTAGTCAAACAAACCCCTTCTATGGTGTTCCCACCTCCACAGACAGCCAGAAAAGCAACAACGTAGAAAGTACAATAAAGGAAATAGAAGGGAAACAATGATTATTGAACACTACAAAAGAATGCTACACTACTCTATCGAACCACAAAAGGAAAAGTGAAGTGTTACCACCTCCACCCAAAGGATCTCAAGTCCAATGAAGGGAGAATGCAGGCAACAAACTTGAAAAAGTCACCACAACCGCAGTGGTGATGAAGGGAGGTCTCACAAGATTCCAAGCTCACAACTTCTATGGCAGCACCACATGTACAAAAGTGAAGTTGATGGAGCAAAAAATTGCTACAATGCTCAATGGAGTTGTGAAATATGCTAGAATTGTAAATAGAATTCTCGAGAGAATGTTGAAGATCAAGAAGTGCTAAAGGGGGATGAAGTGAGTGTGAAATGAATACCTTTGGAGGAAAAAATGAGAGGGAATGAAGTTGTTTTTGGGTTGGTTGGTTGCACAGAGGTGTTACAATTCGACCCCAATGTGGTGTGTAACGTCCCTACGAACTCCAGACACAAGAATTTGTTGGGAACAAGAGTGTGCCGCGTAGATGTCTGTGCACCGTGCTCGCATCCCTAACAAAAATTCCCTCACTAACACATAAAACACGTGACAAGTGGATGGAAGGTAGGTGGGTGATGTGGAATTTCATCTTCAGGTTTGATTTTCTAAGGTGAGGGTATTCCAAAGGGGAATTTACACAAGGGGGAAATTCACTCCTATACATTTTTTCCCCACTTTAGCGAGCACAAGTATCGATGAGTGTTCGGTAAAGTAGATTGAAGAGTTAGAAATGTATACCTGAACCATTGAGGAAGTAGACCGTAATTTGGCGAACTCAAAAGCGTAGGGTAGAAAAAGGACTCCGTAGGTACTCTCTCCTAGGAGGTTTGAACAAAAGGACTCCGTAGCTCCATGAAACTACGAAGTTGAACAAAGTACATTGAAGGCCCGCAGACCAATGATGGACAAATCCTATAGGATGCAAGTGTTTCACAAGTCCTCAGACTTGCAAAGAAGGTGTTCCCCCAAGTACTCTCTCATGAAGGAAGCCCAATGAAAGGGGAATCCACAGAGTTAGACTGGAAAGAGGCTTTACAGGTGCACCTATAAAGCAACATGTTAATCCACAGATAAAACATGTCAGGAAACAAAAAGCAGTCACGTAGGAAAATACACAGACAATCAACAAATTGAAGGAAGAGATTTCAAAGGGTCCCTCGAGAACCCTTCAAAAGAAAAGGTTTCCACTCAAGGGACGTGCTGTTTGAAAGTGTAATAATGCTTTTTGCAAATCAATTCAATCATCAAGGAATCCTTTTGAAATATGTTCACTTCATCAAGGAATTTGAAAGGAAAAAAAAATGCCCCCTCGCAAGGGGAAGATCAAGGCTTCTCTTGTAGGAAAAGATGCTCCCACCTTAGAGGAAAGTTTTCAAGTTATTTCTTTGCAAACCCATGACAAAGGAAACACGTTCCACTAAGGGGTCCTTGTTGAGAATGCGATTTTTAAAAAAGTTTGCAAATATTTTCGAGAAAAGATTCATTGGATATGAATGCATTTTCTAAAAATCAATATATTATGAGAGTGACGTTGTCACACACACGAGGGGAAACTCAAGCAAGGAAGAGAGAAAGGTGAAAAAACCATAAAAGAAACAATAACATCACAAACAAAGGGCACATGGTTGATTTGATATTTCAAGGTCAGAGTTGCTCATAAAATATATATATGTATATAAGTATAGTAATAGTATATAGATGAACTGTCATCAATCCCCTACTATATCAGACCATATGAAGTAGGTACAAGAAGATAAAATAAAAATAAAAAATTGGGTCAACATGGAAGGGAAGCCTAAATGCCCCCAACACTTTGCATCATGCTCAATTTTTCATAAACCAATACATATAACAAAGGTAGAATGATGAAAAAAATAGAGGAAGTTTTACAACACATAATCACTCTTGTATCCAAGCACCTACAAGGGTGACAAGGGTCATCTAGGAACACATAATTCAAACATGGGGGAACACATCCCAACAAACACACACCTAATCTAAAGGTAAAGAAGAGGTGCCCCCCTAACACTCGTCGACCAAGAGGTCGTTTGCTTCCCAATCTAGATCATTCTATGGGGAAGGAGGACGAGCCTGCAGTGGTGGAATATTAAGGTGGGAGCCCTCTGACCCTCCCACAATAAGGTCCAAGGAAGGAAACTCTTCAGGGTATCCTCCACTCAATTCTTGTAGAGCAATGGTCAGTGACTTTGTGAAGCTTGCTGACAACGCCAAGACCTTATCCAAAGAGTTAAACATGCACATCATAGGAGTGCCATGTGTTACCTCAATGGGTGAGGGAGGTGGCACTCGAGATTCACTGTTGGGCTCATCAAGTGACTCAGGAGCGAGCAATGACGAACTCAAGGGGCATCGAAGCTTCTTTCGTCACAAGGATGACGCATGCTAACGCATAACCACCCTTTGAAGGGGGTGGACTCCTCTTTGACCTATATTGCTGGAAGGGCCAACCTTCGCCTTCTGCTTTGTCGAAGGATGCAAACTCCCCACAAACGAGGCAAGAGGCATGAAGGAGGAGAAGAGAACTGCAACAGACACCACTGGGGTGTTCAACATATCTACGAGCTTCAAGAATAGTGGGATGTCTAGAAGGGACATCAAGAGAGGTGGCTCAAATGAAAGAGTGATAAACACCTACAACTTTTTAGGGTTAGGGGCATTCACGCTCACAGTAGGAGCCAAAAGCATAACCGAATCCGATTGAACTGAGGCAAAGGGGATGGGAGAGGAGGACACAACAAGAGGCCCTGAAATAGGGGTAGTTGACTCCCCTTCCTTCCTCTACAAAACGACCTGCTTAGCCGCAAGAGACTTTTGTTGACACTTGTGCTCATGTGCAAGGTAGTTTCTACAACTCCAGGAGCCATCTAGACCAGAAGCTAAGAAGGGACAAAAGGCTCCTTCTCAACCATGGGAGTGTCCATCACAACCGTCTCTGACAGAGGGGGGGCTCCTAGATAGGAGCAAGAGTGAGAGACTAGGAAGAGGTTGAAGTGACAATAGAGGGAGTCGACTCTAATACCTTGGCAGCAAGCCTCTTCCCATTCACTACTTTAGGAGCAGGAGCGGTAGGAGGCCACGAGGGCTGAGACATAGAGGATTCCCTGCGAGGACCCTTCCTTCTACCATATCGAACGAGCCTAGGCTTCATGGGTAGAATGGGAATTTCAAATGCAAGCTGCTTGGGATTTTTCCAAGCAAACACCATAAGGTTCTCCCCCAAACACAGAGAAAAATCCAATAATGCCACAGTAGGGCGAGAGGAAGCGGTAGGCTAGACAATCAAAGAGGAGGAAGGGGAACCTCGAGAATGCTTCTCTTCTTCCCTTCTTCGGGCCATGGTGGCATCACTATGAACTTTCAAACAAGCCCTATATGAGACAACATAAGGAGATGGAGGGTACCACACTCTAAGCATTAAGCGCCCTTTCTTTTACCTCTCATAGGTTTGGTACAAGAGGTTCGTCCTAGGTAGAAACGAACCAATAGGTGTAGGCCAAAAGTGGTCTAGAGAATAGCTACCACATGCAACTAGTGGTTTATAACTGGTGTCATGGATCATATGCATTAAACCCTCATGGATAAACTTTAACAATTTATGCACGACCGAGGGAACTACATTCATAGTAGCCAACCAAGGAATACCCAATTTCACTCTGAAGAGTTCAGACCCCAGGATTATGTCAAAAAGCAAGTTTACTGACTTAGGTCCAACAAGGACCAACAAGGTAATGCTACTAAGGGGAGGTACAAAAATTCTGTTATGTGTACGGATAGTACTTTCAGGCGCGTCATACCCATCTTTATGCAAGAAATTGATCAACATAATCTCCTCAGTTATAATATTCACTCGACACGTCAGGCCAACAAGAACACTTGTCACAGTGTTTCCATTGATCGGCATGGGAATATAAATCTAGGAGATGGCTCTCTATTGAAACCCATCAGAAGGTCTTGCGAGGTAAAATTTATGCCAAGAGAACTATTCACAAGCTGTGTAGAAGGGATAGGCAGATGCAAAAAGGAATTCATCACGTACACTAAATAACACCTTCACAAGGCCCCTAAGGGTTTTCAATTGGATAATGACCCAACTAAGGTTTCATTCCGCAATGCCTACGAAACCTTCCAACTATGCCTTTTAGGGGTCACAGGGTGGGTTGTAAGGTGAAACGCCTCACAACACACACACCTACAATGCTCCTAGGATATGAGGAAAGGAGCCTTCAACATTGCTAAATAGAACCAAAATGGTTCATACCGGGTTCACCAAAAATGTAAGAGAGGGGGGACCAACCACACCAAGTCTTTAGGTCATGGAGAGGCGAGAGCAAAGGGCTTCCCTAACTTACCTCACTCTAATGGGTATTTTGGGATGAGGATTGAGAATGAAGACAACTCTCAAGTGATTTTGTCACTCTACAGACTTGAAAATCTAATTGGGACTAGACGAGCCAGTTTTTGGAGTCCAAACTACACCTCAAATAGCTCTCTATCTGAGGATGGTAACGTGGGTTTGGGATGACTAGAAAATGTAAAATGCAGTAAGAAACAACTAGAAGCCTACTAGTAGCCTAGAATGCTACACTACTCAATCAAACCACAAAAGGAAAAGTGAAGCATTGCCACCTCCACCCAAAGGCTCTCAAGGCCAATGAAGGGAGAATGCAAGCAACAAACTTGGAAAAGTCACCACGACCATAGTGGTGATGAAGGGAGGTCTCGCAAGAATCCAAGCTCATAACTTCTATAGCAGTACCACACATACAAAAGTGAAGTTGATGGAGCAACAAACTACTACAATGCTCAATGGAGTTGTGAAAGTTGCAAGAAATGTGAATAGAATGCTCAAGAGAATGTTGAAGATCAAGAAGTGATAAAGGGAGATGAAGTGAGTGTGAAATGAATGCCTTTGGAGGCCAAAATGAGAGGGAATGAATCCGTTTTTGTGTCGGTTGGTCGCACAGAGGTGTTAAAATTCAACCCCAATGAGGTGTGTAATGTCCCTGTGGACTCCAGATGTAGGAATCTGTCAGGGACGACAATGTGTCATGTAGAAGTCCATGCATCGTGCTCGTGTCCCTGACAAAAATTCACTCACCGATGCACAAAACATGCACCAAGTGGATGAAAGGCAGGTGGGTGATGTGGAATTTCGTCTTCAGGGTTGATTTTCTAAGGTAAGGGTATGTTAAAGGGGAATTTACACAAGGGGTACAAATTCTCTCCTATACACTTATATTGGAAAGGTTAATTATTTATGTTTCCTAGGTTGTAAAGGAATGATTTAAAAGTGTTTTTTGATGCTTGTTAATGCTTGCATGTTCTTAGTTGTTTCTTGCTTTGGTGGAACCTATCTATTGGGTTAATACTTTTATATATGCTATATGGAAATTTTATGATGAAATTTATATTTAAACTATACGTATTTTTTCTATAATTGATTGATTACTTGTACCTCCTTGAAAGTAGGAATAGAGACTTATCTCTAGGGTTAGCGTATAAACTTTATGGTTTGATCAATATTCAACAATAGGGTTAACAAAATGTATTATATAATTATGTTATTTTCTTTGGTTAAGAGTCTATTCCTATTCACAAAATTCTAAAAGAGGACTCACATTTCGGTAACCCACAACCATATTGTGAGAGGACTATGGGTGTAGATGCACCAAATCCTCACAAGTTGATAATGTCCTCCAAATTGTCTACAAATGTAGTAAACATATGAATATTTGAGGTATTTTGAAAGAGAAGTTTTATGGTTGGTTCATGATCACTTGAACATTACTTTACTTTTTATTGAGACCCTAGGTTGAGAATAACCTATATTTGGTTGGGTTGTTTGCTTGATTAGTGATTGAAGAACATAGGTTGGGATTAACTTGTATGATTTGATTGATCATTTGATTGTTGATTACATCTTTGTTTGAAGTCATTTATTGTTGAAGATTATACTTTTGGTTGAGGTCATTTATTGATGAGATTATACCCTTTATGGGAGTCATTTATTGTTGAGATTACACTCTTGAATGAAATTTTTTATTGTTGAGATTGTACTTTCAAAATAGATTCATTTAATGTTGTAACGTTATGTTCATCCATGAGGTTAACTTGGTTATTCTTGGATACTATATGTACATAGCATAAGATAGAGTTACTTGGAGATACTTAGTAGCAATGTCATTTAAATATGAGTTAATGGGAAGGTTATTCCTAGGGTTATGATAATCCACAGGAAAGGGGATAACCTTCGAATAGAATACTAATGGTAAAAAAAAATTGAGCAATTAAGGTGGTGAAATAGATGACCCTTACGCAAAGTACTGGGTGATAATTTTTGGCCAAAGTAGTGTAAGTAGCCACTGTTTACACTACCAGTTCATTGTGATCCAATTTACATACTAGGTTGGGTATATCATACATGTAGTTGTAGCCACATTATGGTAGCTCTAGATATGTAGGACACATCACTATGCTCAAAAAAGGCTAAGGAAGGACGAGGTTACCGAACCAATCTCTTCATTGAAGGGAGGGCCATCTCACTAAGTTTGGTAGATGCACGGGGGGCCACAGTAAGTCCATGGTTGGCGGAAAAGTGCTTCAGTGATGCTTCTCCTCATGCAGTTGGTAGCCAAGATTTGGGAGGACATTCTGGACCATTTGTATTTATAGTTCATGTAAGCTTGTTGAAGCTATGTATGTAATCATGTATCCATCTATATGGAAATTGTATTTGTGAAATGTTATCTTGAATATATGAAAAGAAAAATCATACTTGTATTGATTAAATGATTCTTTGATTATGCAATGGAAAAGTTTGGAAAGGTTATGTTTCAAATGGTGCATTTATTATTGAAAAGAAAATAAATTTTTTATTGCTCATAATGTTAGATGCATAATCTATTCACTTGTGGGTAAAACATAGAAAAATACTGGGTAGAACAATGATAATGTTACACATGGTATCAGAGCTACCAGGTTCAACACTGGAACCTATGAGCTCATTGTGTAAGTGATACATAAACCTTATTGGAAGTTAATGGATGAAAGGTTTTTATGCCAAGATGGCGAGAGGAAAAGAGCAAAGGGGAAACAAAAAGGAAGTTAAGTTTCTTGAAAACTTGTTTGCATTTGATACTAGGAAAGAGTCATCCCTAGAGTTGAAAACTCCTAAATCAACAACTCATTAAGATATACCTTTGGATTGTGGAATATTATGCAACCAGGTTTGGTGGGAAGGTTATGGAGGATTACCAATGAGTAACTTCACCCTACGAAATAGTTTACATGACTCTGAGGGATATAAAGAATTGAAGTAACCCCCCTTATTGATAACAACCTGTAGATGTGAAGAGTCAAGGAATTTGGATTAAGTAAGGATACTATGAATCTATGAGTATGCTTTATTGGAAAAGAACTAATTGTTAGCATAAATCAAAAACTTAGTCAAAGTAGAAAGTCAACATTTTGTGAATTAAAATCAACAAGAGAGGTATCCAGGAGGTAGGATAACCCTTGGCAAACCTAATTTAGTACAAGGTTAAAATATTGCAATGATAATTGGAATCAAGAGTGAAAGTTGACACCTTAGAATAAAGGTTAGAGACCAAATTGGTCAAAAAAGGGAAACAACTTAAAAAGGTGAAGATGAAAGGCAACATGATTCCACCAACTAGAATAGGCAAGGTCAATTTGGAGTTTTAATTGAAAATGAATAAAAACCAAACAACCTTAGGATGTCTAAAGTTATGAGAAAAGGAAATTACCAAGAATTTGGAAAAAAAATACTTTGAAAGATGATTGCAAGGTAAAATCTTGGAAATAAAATCAAACAATTCGGACAAGGGATCGGTTAGAACATAGTCAAGTGCAAATTAAATTTACCAACTTTTCAACAAGAGTAAACTTATACTTATATCCTTAAATGATCATTTGAAGATGTTCCAATGATAACTTGAATATGGTTAAAAGGCTATTCATATACATGGAAAAAGAGAATTGGAATGAAATACTAAAGTATCTCTTAGCTTGTAAAGTTGTTGATTATTCATTAGATCCCGATATCATGGATCCAACTATTGATTCTGAGAGATTAGAAGGTGATGATGAATCCAATTTTGGAAATAAAAAGTATATTTAAAATATATTGGGGAAGGTAAGAAAGGCAAGAAAAATTCATTCAAAATCCAACAACAACAAATGTTTTATTTATTCAACCAATTTGGAGAGAGCGTATGAAAGTTAAGAGTTCAACTGTAAGATGCTCCAATGACTTGGAAACACTAAGGGGGAAAGAGGGAGAGTAGATGTACTCAGATAAGTACCCTTTTCAACAAAGTTTAATGTTGTATCTCCAGTAGGAGAGAATGACCGCACCAAGGTTGGTAAAGTTAAAAGGGTTAAAGTATTGGAATTATTGGTGAAAGGTAGTGGAAAGGTCAACATTTTTGACCAAAGGGAAAGAAATATTACAACACAATCCTTTACATATTTGTTTCGAAAGATCAAATTGTTATTATCATTGATACTTTGGAGAAAGATAGGCAGTATGCTTGATCATGAAAGGGAAGATTTATGTACTCATGAATTTGAGTTATCGATAAATATTCATGTTTAGAAACTAGGTATGTAATAATTTTTGATATCTTTTGGAAGATAATATCAAATCATCATGATTTAATGAGAATTGTTACTAAACTAGTATAAATTCTCATTGAAAGAGATAGATTGAGCTGGGAATCAGACTACAAATTTGAGAATGATTAAAGGACAAAATAAATCCAAGATATGGATGCCCTAGGATGAAGGAGTTTTATCTTCGCAAAAATATCTAATCATTATATTTCAAGAATCAAATATAGCATAAGTCCATGGAAGAGATTTCACTAGTCAATGAGGTAAATGTACCAAATTTTGGGAGATTAAAAGAATGAATGAGGTAAATTGATGTCATACTCAGGACACATAGTCATGAAAAAAATATTTAACTAATGAGGAACAACTATAATCTAGAAGGAAACAGAGTAAGATGTTGCAAGGTATGTAGCAAGTTGTTGTCTAGTATGTCAGAGGATGAAGACATGATGTTGTCATCAGCAAGGCTTGTATTCTCTCATGAAATTGCAAAGAGGAAGTGGTAGAGCATTAGAATAGTTTTGACCTTTCTAAGTCAATGGAACTAGCATAATGTTATGGTGGAAAGACTCACCAAGGTAACCAATTTTGATTCGGAAAATTTGATTTGTAGGATATTAGTCCTAAACAACAATTGTGTAAAGTAGTTGCTTAATGTTCCTAGGAAGGATTATCTTAGATTAGGACACACAAGTAACATTAAAGTTTTGTGTAAACCATGAACACCTTGTTGAAAAAAAATCAATTTAATGAATGCTTAATTTATTACTTTAAGTTAGCCAATTAGGCAAAAGGGATAAACCAAATCTTAGAGGATTTGTGGAATACTTTTACAATGAATTCTACCATTGAAATTTAATCCATTTGAAACATAATATGGGAAGAAGGGTTGAATTCCTCAAAGCTGGGATAAGCTAGGAAATAGGATTAACCTTAGATCAAAAATATTGTCATAAAAGGAAAAATAGATTGAAATGCTCAAGGAAACTTGTTTGATACAAGGCATGAGTCATGAAGTAGTATTATTGACAGGTGTCTAAGAGTGATATTATGCTCAAGATGGATAGTAGTCAAGGGAAAAATTATTATGCTTAACATAAATGGTTGTGTTAGTGATGGACAATCTTGGATTCTGAATTGTTCGATGGTGTAAAGACCAAAGGGAAGGATGGGACCCATAGTGTAGTGCACAATACACCAACATTCTTTACCATTTGAGTTACACTAAGGATAATTGTATTAACTAGTGAGAACGAGTTTATTTTCCAGTCATTGTGGTATAGGTGTCATATAGGATACAATCACTTTTGTACTTATGATGTACATTAAAGTCAATACTAATGCAATTATGACGTATAGTTCTTTGGAGAGAATATTTGCTTGAGCACACAAGTTCTCCCCATACATTAGCATAGTCACTTAATGCAAGGTCTAGGAAGGACGAGATTGCAAGGGGTCATGCTATGAGGGAAGATTAGTTGGAAATATACTTATTTCTTGCATGAATGGAAAATTAAAATTAAAACCTTATTCGACTTTATATATGTTTATTACTTTAAATCATCAAGGATGATGATTCACAAGGGGGGAAGTATGTTACACCCCATCTCTTAGTTACTGGGTTACTTTTACCTTGTAAGTAAATATGATGATAAATGTAAATCAAAACTTTAATATGCTCAATAGGTGAATGAAATAATGAATATGCATTAAGATGTTAGTGCTTTTTAAGGCATGATTATGTTTTAATATTGATGGAAATATGATGTATGCATATGTATTGCAATATGAATGCTTTTATGCTTTTATGATGCAAATATATTTCATGTGAACAAATAACTAGGTCTTTATGTTGCTCTAAGTTGGATGCAGGAAGGAGTCAAGCCCTTAGGTACGAGAAGGGGAGTATCACCCAGGAGAGGAACTTAGTTTGGTAACCCTTAATGAGCCTAACTAAGCATTCACACACTCACACCCTATTTGGTCTAGTCGAGCTAGTTCATGGAATCAGGTAGGTAACCTTCAATTATAGTTTGGGGTTGTGTGATTGAGTCTTTATGTCAAGTGGAAGTTCTTTGTGTGTTCATATTTATATGCTAATCGATGAAGTATATAGACTTCGTATATATACGTCGATCGATGAAAATATGAGTATATGTGCTTAAGCATGGATGCTAAAATAATGTTATATATATTAATGTATATGTATATTGTTACATTAATGCAAACGTATATACATTTATATTAATATGTGTATATATGTATGATTATTTTAACATATTTTTATATATATAAGTGTATACCTGGATATTAAGATATCGATATATGTATATACTAAATAAATATATTAATATATATATATATATATATATATATGTATGAGTATATAATTAAATACATACACATTTATATATGTATATATATATGTACACACACATATATATACACACATATACACACACACACATATATATTATATATAAGCGATAGTGTATATATGTGATTGGTTAACGAATGATCATGTTTATATCTATATATTGATTGGCTATTGATGCATTTAATAATCGTGTAAATATAATTAATTATCAAAGAATGATTTTATGCATATATATGATAATATATATATGTTATAATGGTAACCTTATAATATATATAATATTTAATGTATGTGAAATGTTTTCAAAAGTTAATTGAGGCATAATTGTGGTGCAACCCATAAAATACAATGTAACTTAAGTTAAACAACCAACAATACAATGATATCTTGTGCCCATATCAAGTGTATGAGTGAATGTTTAAGCCAAGTTTATGAAAGCAAATATATATGTTGACTTTGGCATTATGTTTGTCATTGATGTCAAAAGGTGTTTTAATGGTGATGACAAAAGGATCTCATGCTCATAAGTGATGGTAATGTCAGGTTGAGTGTTCAACTTGGAAAATATTCAAGTGATACACATTGATACATCTTTGCATTATTGTTTTGGTGCTTGGTGACTAACATCTATGTTGGTTTTGGTATTAAGGTAACATTTATACAAGGAATTTGAGACACGCTATTACTTACTTAGAAATTTGCTACATTTGAAGACTATGAGCCTTGGTCTTTACTTAGCACATTTGTATCATTATATTGATACAAGGCATGGTGGTGTTTATTATATTCATGTGGTTGTTGGTCATGATATTAATCATTGACATACATCTTTGGGCATTATGAGGTTCAAATTGGTCATGCAAATAATAGCTAAGACCGACACAATGATAATTGTTTTTGACTTGAAAAGGGAAACAATTGATGAGTGGTAACACTGACATAATGAGTGGCTCAAAGTGAATATTTGTTTGTATTGAGATTATGATTGTTTGCCCTAAAAGTCATCATTTGGAAAAACAACAAAGCATGGTTTTTAGCAGCTAATTTAGGGCTTGGAGAGCTCGATGAAAATGTTGGTATAGCGGCTTGGCTATTTAGAAAGTGGTTTCCAGGTTTAAGTGGCAATTGTGTTGAAGATTCATCGACTTCTTTCAGGAAAAATTAAAGTTCTCAAAGTGGTAACTTTGTTGTGCATTATCTGAAATTTTTTTAAGGGTTTGTTGGTCTTTTCTTGTTGCTAAGATTATATTGCTTCACCATTTTTTTGTAGTTGAGTTTCATTGTGTATTCATCTAGTCAACTTAAGGGTTTTTGAAATTTTGAAAATGGGTGTCAAAACAGTTTCATCTTTGTCATTTGTTTCCTCTACCTTGGTCTATTTGTCATAAAGGGTTGTGCATTATTTAATGCATGGGTTTATTATTTTGAGTCTTCAAACCCTTTTGATAGGGCATGCCATAAGCATGTCTTGTGTTATCCTCTGTTGTTGCTTAGGGCATGAGGTTTAAACCATTTAGCATATTTGTTAAAAGTCTTTGTATAGGTTGTGTCTTGCTCTTTTGTTGTCAACTTGGGAGCATGGGTTTTATGTCACATTTATATGTGTCTTTTGTTTAATGTTTACACACAACTTGTACTATGTGTCGACCATATATCAAAGGAATTTTAGTTTGTTGAAGGCAAAAGCATCTCGATGACTTCAGGGGTAGTTATGAAAACAATTTGAACAAAATATATTTGATAGTTTCAGTCAACAACAGATGGAAACATTATGTGAACTTTTGATTGTTATAAAAACAGTGATATGTTACTATTATTGGTTTAGTCTTTCACAGAGATATCATGTTGAGTTTATGAGCAAAATTCTGAAATGTTGTTTTGTAAAGTTGTATGCAAAATAGTATAGTGTATAATTTGATACATTTTGTATTTTGAAGATTCCAATTTAATGAATCTTTAGGAAATTGAATGTGTTAAGATGGAAAGTAGAAATGTTATGTAGTGAAATAGAATAACCCTTTGTAATTTGTTTATTCATGATTCATAAAATGTTGTAAAAGATCATATCAGTGAGACAAGTTTGATCTTTGGCCAGTGAGGCTGTATTTACCAATGAGGCATGTTGTGTAGCTAGTGAGGCTTTTCCAGTGAGGCATAAATTGTAGCCAGTGAGGCATGTTGTGTAGCTAGTGAGGCATAAATTGTAGCCACTAAGGCTCTGCTAGTGAGGCATTTTGTAGCCAGTGAGGCATTTTACGAGTGGTTTTTCATCCCTATGAGGGTTTTCCATTCATGAAAACACTGTGTTATGATTCTTTTGTGGATGTTTTTTGGTCTTGTCGTTTCCTTTATTTACATTGTAGCATTTGAGTTTACATGTAAGAATTTGAAGTTTGGTTATCACATATGATTATACTCTTGAAACTGAACATTTATTGTTTTCAAAGAGTTTAAGTGTTTTGAAGAATCATGTTAAAATTGATTATTGAAACACTGATTCATCCCCCCCTTTCACTGTTTCTCGTACTCCAACAATATAGAACATATAAGTGGAAGATAAACCATCACATATGAAGAATAGGTCTAGAGAATTAAACATTGCAAACATACAAAGGATAGCATAAGGAATAGAGCACTGCATATGTGAGTAATCACCAAAGTTTAATGTTGTGAATCAAACACATTGAGGGAATAAGTCAATGCATTAAGAGTCTTGCTTGGAGAATAACACCTTGAATAGTAAACCAAAGAATAGGAGTCTTCTAAAACCAATGTGCAACATGGAGACTTGGTCAATGATAAGTTGGCAACAATATAGAGGGGTAGTTGACTTTCAAACTAAGTAGGAAACCTGCTAAAAATATTGTTGTTCATTTGACTCTGTAAAAGAGTCTTGTTGTCTCTTGAAATAAGTTAAATCAACCATTTGAAAGGTGAGGACTGTTATGTGTTGCAAATTTGTAAGTTAGTTAGATGTGTCATTGTGTGGGGATAGAAAGGTGGTAGAAGTATTAGCTTGTTTGTAGCCTTTGGTTGCTCACATTTTAGTATATATAGATGTGCTCTTTCTACCATTTGTTATACTTTTCATTTTGATTACTCCATTGTTATTTTGTTGCAATTTTTGTGCGAGTGAGTTGAGAGCTTGAGAGTTAGTGAGTAGCTTTGTTATTTTTCATTAGTATTTGTTGAGAGATTTGATAAGAGGCTAGAAGTGGGAATTAGGTTGATCTTAGAGGAAGTAGCAAGCGAACTTGGGGAATTGAGCTAGAAAGGGAGATTTATCAGTTGGAGCTTATATACATGCATGTTGATTTCTATTCCTTGTTACTTATATTGGAAAGGTTAATTATTTATGTTTTCCAAGTTGGAAAGGAATGATTTAGAAGTGTTTTGTGATGCTTGTTAATGCTTTCATGTTCTTAGTTGTTTCTTGCTTTGGTGGAACCTATCTATTGTGTTAATACATTTATATAGCCTATATGGGAATTTATATGATGGTGTTTCTATTTAAACTATACGTAGTTTGTCTATACTTGATTGATTACTTGTATCTCCTTGAAAGTAAGAATAGAGTCTTATCCCCAGGGTTAGGGTATAAACTTAATGGTTATATCAATATTCAACAATAGGGTTGACAAAATGTATTCTATGGTTATGTTATTTTCTTGTTTTGGTTAAGAGTCTATTCCTATTCACACAATTCTAAAAGAGGACTCACGTTTCGATAACCCAAAACCATATTGTGAGAGGACTATGGGTGTAGATGCACCAAATCCTTGCAAGTTGATATAATGTCCTCTAGATTATATACAAATGTAGTAAACATGTGAATATTTGATATATTTTGAAAGATAAGTTTTATGATTGGTTCATGATCACTTGAACATTACTTTACTTTTGATTGAAACCCAAGGTTGAGAATAATCTATTTGGTTGGGTTGTTTACTTGATTAGTGATTGAAGCACATAGGTTGGGATTAACCTATATGATCTAATTGATCATTTTATTGTTGATTATATCTTTGTTTGAAGTAATTTATTTTTGAAGAT
The DNA here is from genome assembly GCA_007258455.2 of Sequoia sempervirens. Lineage (NCBI taxonomy): Eukaryota > Viridiplantae > Streptophyta > Pinopsida > Cupressales > Cupressaceae > Sequoia > Sequoia sempervirens. The sequence goes on from VDFB02373365.1 coordinate 223,133,286, forward strand.
TATACTTTTGATTGAGGTCATTTATTGATGAGATTATACCCTTTATGGGAGTCATTTATTGTTGATATTACACTCTTGAATAAAATTTTTTATTGTTGAGATTGTACTTTTGAAATAGAGTCATTTAATGTTGTACGTTATGTTCATCCATGAGGTTAACTTGGTTATTCTTGGATACTAGATGTATGTAGCATAAGATAGAGTTGCTTGGAGATACCTAGTAGCAATGTCATTTAAATATGAGTTAATGGGAAGGTTATTCCTAGGGTTAGGATAATCCACATTAAAGGGGATAGCCTTTGAATAGAATACTAATGGTCAAAAAAATTGAGTAATTAAGGTGGTGAAATAGATGAACCTCACTCGAAGTACTGGGTGATAACCTTTGGCCAAAGTAGTGTAAGTAGCCACTGTTTACACTATCAATTCACTGTGATCCGATTTGCATACTAGGCTAGGTATATCATACATGTAGTTTTAGCCACATTATGGTAGCTCTAGATATGTAGGACATATCACTATGCTAAAAAAAGGATAAGGAAGGATGAGGCTACCAAACCAATCTCTTCATTGAAGGGAGGGCTATCTCACTAAGTTTGGTAGATGTGCGGGGGGCCACAGTAAGTCCACTGTTGGCAGAAAAGCGCTTGAGTGATGCTTCTCCTCATGTAGTTGGTAGCCAAGATTTGGGAGGACATTCTGGATCATTTTTATTTCTAGTTCATGTAAGCTTGTTGAAGCTATGTATATAATCATGTATCCATCTATATGGAAATTGTAAATGTGAAATGTTATTTTGAATATATGAAAAGTGAAATCATACTTGTATTGATGAAATGACTCTTTGATTATACAATGGAAAGTTTTGGAAAGCTTATGTTTCAAATGGTGCATTTATTATTGAAAATTAATTTTTTTTTATTGCTCATAATGTTAGATGCATAAACTATTCACTTGTGGGTAAAACATAGAAAAATTACTGGGTAGAACAATGGGCATGTTACAATTGCTGGGAATTATTTTAGAAGCATCCACATGTTGGTGATTTAAAGACTTCCATTTTAAATGAGATTTGATAGGGATAAGAATATTTACATATGGCTCATCAACTTGGATTGGTGTCTTTCCTTTCGCCTTCAAGTTGGATACCAGTGCCTTAGGAGAGGGCCTCAAAATTTGGGGCCTCAATTTTGAATAGTTTCTCTATAAATGTCCATAGTCATGACATGCATGACAATGAAAGGGTAGTTCTTCATAATGAAGTTGTTGGATCTAATTCAAACTACCCATCCTAGTTTCCACATATTCAAGAAGTAGATTATTCAAATTGATTTCTAAGCACAGATGACAAAATGTTCTAATATTTTAGTCCAACATATGGTGAGAAGGACCCAAAGGCTTCCCAATGATATCTACTATGGACTACAATATGTCATGTCTCCCCAATTCCATTGAAAGCCTAGGGAGGTAGATCCATACAAGGTCTTACATGAGATTTCTTCCATAGGATCAAAACTTACATGCTAAGGTTTGATAAATGATCTTTCTTGGTTATGAAAACAAGGGCCTCCTTCAAATATCAAGTTGTGATATGCCATTTGAGAAGAAAACCATGAAGACGTATTAGTTCACAACTAAGATGATTTCCATGTTTCTTTTCAAGTTCCAATTCTTCCTAGTGTAGGCCCCCAAAAAAGGGAAGGAGATACAAATACCCATAAATTTAGAAATTTATGCATGCTCAACCAAATGGGAAACAACATTCACTATAGGTTTTGGATTAACCACCAAGACATGCTAATCTTTGATTTTTCCTAGGCAACCAAACCATTGGGTCTTAGATGTGGTCCCAAATGTTACTCCAATTGGTTTCTTGTGCTGCATGTAACAAAAATTAAACCACATTGATGTGTCCAAAAGAAAAGGGTGAATCCCCATTAAGATCATTTTTTTAAGACAAAATTTGGGGGTCTCCTAGATCCCTAATAGTTTTCATGTCGACTACCACCACCAAAACCAAGAGACTGAAGGAAAAGGTAAAGATAAAATTCTTTAGGGAAAAAATAGGTCCAAAAATGTGAATTATAGACAAATAAATTCAAATCACAATAACTTCCATGATTGCTCTACATGAACCTACAACCTTCTCAAGATGCAACAACAACTTAGATTGCGAACCCCTTCAAAATATTACATGCTTCCACATAAAACCCTCTGCTCAACTTCTTCATGTACTTGTTTTATTTATCAACTATATTAAACTTATAACTCTTTTGCCACATCTTATTATGCTTGATCATTTTAAATTATTCCACATTTACCTTCTTATTACCTCCCTTTTAACTCTTTTAAAACTATTTCTTCCCTTTCCTTCTCCATTTCTTCTCATCCTACTTTTCACCTCTTTTTATGAACTATATTTATTTTTTAACATTTTTTTTAATTGAACACCATTCTTCTTAGTGTATCATTGCTTTGGTTTCCCCCTTCAATTATTCTTCTTCTTTAAGGGCTAACTGTTTTTTCAAACTCTTGAGATATTTACCCAAGTTAAAACTATTTTTTCAAACTCTTAAGATATTTACCCAAGTTAATATGTTTTAGTAATTGTATTTTTTGATAAATTATAAGTTATGTTTTTTGTACTATTAAAGAAATAATTATCTTAATTTTTTAATTAATGTTATTTAAAAAATTAATTGCTAATCAATAATATATTTTAGCTTTTGTTTTGATTGGTTGAAATATTTGAGGTCTTATTGTATGAAAATTGAAGTCTTATACATTTATTTAATTTTTATATTATTTAAAATGAGATAGACTAAGACATTATAATAAATTTTAATAATATAAGTAATATATTAAAAATAAATTCATATTAAATTATTAATTATAAACATTAATATAAATATATATTGTATATATATATTTTAAAAGGGTAAACACTTTTGATCCAAAGCTATGAATCAAGGGGATCTCATCCCCACAACCTAACCATCACACTATGTCTATATATATATATATATTCCAAATAAAACATGTTCATTTTAAAATTAAGTGTTCAAAATGATGTTAACTAAAATATTATAATAGATATGAATAATGTAAGTAATATATTTATAATAAAATTTATGTTAAATTAATGAGGTTACTAAATTATTACTTTTATAATCTAATTCACTACAATTTTATTAGCATCGTTCTCATATTTAAAAATCTTACTAAAAGGGTGACTTGTATAATGCAACAGTTGAAACACTTGCTTGGTTTAACTCTTTGCTTATTTTAAAACCATTTATAAATTATTCTGAAACTATTTTATTTAGTTTAACTCTTACTTAATATGGAAAAATAATGAAGGCCAAGTCATATCCTTAAAAATACTATTTATAGATGTTGAAACTACTCAAGAAAAATAATAAAAACATGAGTCAATTTACCTACACCACTTAAAAAAAACAAACACGTTTCCAATAATTCAATTTTAAAAAACTGTTTTTTTCCCACGAATTTACAGGTAAACCTTATTTTCAAACGTTAACGTGAGGCATTTGACATATGACAGTTGGATACAAATGCAATCGGAGGCAATTTACAGGTAAACCACGCTAACGGTGCGCGCGTGACGTTTGACACTTGAATATAAATTCAACAGGGTAGGTGTTGTGAGGCCAATGAAATGTAATTCTTATGTCTCCGCCATAAAAAGTCTTTAATTCTCATACTCAGCTGTCAACTGATTTCAGAGCATTTCAGAGTATCAGAGTTGTGAAATATGGGGCAGGACATTGAAATAATTAGAGATAAAAATAGCATGAGAAATTGGTCAAGAACCAGAAGAGCGCATGGAGAAAAAATATGCCTGGTGCCCACAATGGGGTATCTTCACAGAGGGCACTTGGCACTTGTAGAAGAGGCAAAAACGAGAGCTCCAAGAGTGGTGGTTTCAATTTACATCAATCCTGCTCAATTTGCAGTTGGAGAGGATTTTTCTACCTACCCATCAAATTTTGAGGCCGATTTGGATAAACTGAAGGATTTGGGTGTGGATGCTGTATTCGTCCCCTCTGATCTCTATGTAAGGGAAGATAATGCAAGAGCTGGAAAGGGGCAAGATAATATTGCAAGTGGGTGTATTTCTTGTTTGGAGGATAAGAGTGGAAATGGGCATGAGACATGGATTAGAGTTGAAAAGATGGAGAAACCACTCTGTGGAAAATCTAGGCCTATATTCTTCAGGGGAGTCGCAACGGTTGTTGCCAAGCTGTTCAATATTGTGGAACCTGATTTTGCTGTTTTTGGGAAGAAGGATTATCAACAATGGCGCCTCATCTGTCGCATGGTAAAACATGATGCTGGAATTTTTTCCCGTATTTTTCATATAATAATATTCTTTGTTGGGGTACAACATTACATAAGTGTGGGTGTTGGGCTTTATTGTTAGGCATGATTTTCTTTTTTATAGAGCATTTTGGGATGCTAGGATATAGGATTAGGCACGATTCTATGCCTGGTGGGACCATTAACAGTCAAAACAACTCCACCGGTGGATTTCGATCGTAAGTTACTAACAAATTTGGTAATTCTCCTAGCTATTGATTTCTGAACTGAAAACATGAAGCATAGAAGGAAATTATCCCAAAGCCAAAGTCGATATGCTTCATCACAAGGCATTTTGAAACCCTTAGCAAATTGAGAACTACCCTTTTGAATTTGTTGTAGGATTAGCCATGATATTGTAAATCCTTTCCCTTTTCTTATTCATTGGAGCATAGTACTATCTTTCATAATCTACATACAGTTAATAGTTCATAGAACACGTTAGACATAATATTACTGGCCTTACAAGTGGTATCTGGAACAAACTACGAAGTATGAGTTCATTATCTATTCTGAATATGATCAGCTTCCACATCACAGTTGAATGAAACACCAAGTATGTTCATGTTCATGTAATCTTCTTTAATGGTGTTTGTAGATTAATTTACTCTTAAAATACCCGTTTTCTATACTAGTTGTCTCAAGACATTCTTCAAACCCTGACTTAAAGGAATCCCCATGTTATGAACAACACGTTGGATGTGTGACATCTCTTTCTAATGTTTTTGTGAATCTTCCTTACCATGGCTCCTCGTACCTCAATGCCAATCTGATGGACTATCAGGTCAGACTCATGATCTTTATGCAGCCCAGCGGTCTGTTTTCAATATCTTTTATCACATTTGAAAAACATCCTTGTCAACCTTTAAATCCTCTGAATAATCATATCACCATTCTTCCTCTTCAGCTGGAGTGCATCTTGTCCGCTTCCTTTGTTGTCTCTATGCCCTTCCTACATTCCACAGAGCATTACACCTCCAAATAACATTGTTCCCTCTCTGTTGTTGGCTTTGGTCAGCTTCTTTTGCACTCTGCAACTGCTTAGATGCCTTAAAAACCATCATTCTGCTCCCTCATAATGTTTTCTCCTTGGCTTATTCGACGAGGATCCTCTCTCTGCTATCTTCAGAAATACTAATAGGTTAAAGTCAAAGTTTATAGGCTCATCATCAATGAATAACTTCCTACCAATTACTTAGCCTTGGATGACTTCATTGATTCTTCATCCTCATGTTCACTATTCACAGATTAAGATAGATGCCGATAGATTGCTCAAAGTCAGACTTTGTGTTGTAAATGAAGAAGGGTCTTGATATGCTTGTATTTTTTGTACTTTGTTTCACCTTGACTTTCATCAGGTGATGCTTGCTTACCATTTGTTTTGTATGCTCATAAACTCAGACATACTTTGGGAAAGAAGCTACATTCTTCTAGTCAAGCAGAAGTGCCAACAAGTAGCAAGTGAGATATTTCCTGCTTATTGCTCCTTCTTCACCCTATCCGAATTAGAGTTGATATTTGATAGGAACAAAGCCCAACTATATCTCATCCCATTCAGTATTTTATTTATTTATTGGCAGATCCACAGACAAAACCATACACCTCTATTCAGTACCAATCTGCACAAGAGAAGGAAGACTACCAACCTCTCATAGACTAAAACTCAGTTGGCTTCTATCCTCCGTTCCTTTCAATTTTGGAAGTGGGATCAAAATGATTGCCTGCCCTCAATTTCCATAGTTTGCTCCTACTTTTTTTGCAACTTTAGAATATAGAGAATATATAAAACAACCAAATTAGAAGATTTTTCCATTTTCATTTTGGCAATTCCCCAAAAATGTGAGATAGACCTAAACTGACACTATGGCAACCCTCTCATTAATGTATTCCATGACTCATGGAGTTTGCATTGGTGAAGCAAAAATAATTGGTAGATAGACTCACCTCACTATTGCCGATTCAGGTAGGCTTTTCAATTGTTAAGTGATGTAAAAGCTTGTACATGGATGGCGGTATTGGATTGGGACATTCTTGAAGACTGAGGATACACCGAGTCAGAAAGGGTCTTGACTTTTGAGCATTGGTTTCTAATTGTAATAATCTGTATCTGTGTTCTTACTAAATGTCTTTGTCATGAACTGCAATTTTGTGTTTTCATTATTAATTCAGTTTACAAACTTTACACGAATAATGAATTTGAGTGAATTTGTTTTTAAATAATGTTTTTGGAAGAAGGTAATCTAGCCTTCATGCACTTATAACAGATTATCTGTTTAAGGATCTCTGGATTTGTGATATTTAATTATTCTTGTCTTGATAATGAGTCTTGAAGGAGATCTGAAACATTAGTGCTATTTCTTTCCATACGTGTTTGTCCCCAAATCTCCTTTTGTAAATTACACGTAGCTCTCTAAAGTGAAATAACTGTATACCTTTTTTCATTGCAGGTTCGAGATTTGGACTTCGCTGTGGAGATTGTTGGCTCTGGAATTGTACGAGATTGTGATGGCCTTGCTTTGAGCTCCCGCAATGTGCGTCTATCCCCAAAGGAGCGAGAACAAGTATGTTTTTCCATTTCAAGGTTGTCATAACATCTTTACTCTTATCTTTTGATATATGCATAGATGCTGATTTGTACAGGGGATACAATAGATAAGTACATATGTGCTCATTTGTAATGCTGCAGCCTGAATGTATTGATTGAGTTTAAAAAGCTTCTAACTGAATGTAAAATTTAAGAATGTAGAAAAGTGCAAAAGAAATAATGTAGTTGATCTCACTTTAGTATTGTTAGTCTATTTTAATCCTTTGTTTTAAAATATGGACTAAAGCATCCAACGGTAAAAAATAAGATTTATGTTTAAACCAAACCACATCATTTCAGGAAGAAGTGGAGTGTTTCTCTCTCAAAAAGCTTTAGACTTAGTCAAACAACATGTTGCATGAGCTTTGGAGGGAGTTTGTTTTGGTAAGTGTTTCAGTTTAATGAGGACAAGTCAAGCTTTTTAAGGTATTGATCATGTGTAGAACTCTTTGCATGAGTTTTTAGATTTCCACAATGCATCCAAGACTGTTCTTGTATGTAGCAGAGGGCTACAAAGGAGATCATGCTGAAATTTAAACCTTACATTTTGTTTTCACAAAATGGGGAGATGCATACAATGTTTCTTCTTCATTGTTTCAGTCTCAGCAGCCATGAGAACACTGTTTTAAGGTAGTTGTACATAGGAATGCATCCATAGCAAGTGAAAGGAGGCTTGATTGTATGGTCCTAGGGGATCATCATTTTCCAGCCATGCAAATTCATGCACGTGGAGTTCATCATGGGCAGGTCTGTTGTTCTTTTCTATTGAAGCCCTTGCATTGTCTTGAGGAGACCATGTAGATTTTATCATATAGAATATAAAAACCATGCATGACCTTTCCCTACAGTTGTTTGTAAAGATCTCTGTGCTAGTACATGTATTTGCATGATGGAGGATAGTTAAAAATTCCTATAATGGTCAGAAGTTTCATCTGGGTTTCAATGGTTTTCAAAGTTTTGAATCAGTCTAAAAGAACATAGTAGGGTCAAGAAGAGTTGTGTGAGCCTATCCATTGGGAGGTATCAAGGGTTTCTTACAACTAATGATACAGGATAAGATATATGTGTTTATAGAAAACTCTGTTTTCCCTAGGAAGATTCATCATTTCAAAAGATTTGATACCTAACTGGTGGATATGAGGATACTGGACTCCTCTTATGATGTATGGTCAGAATGCCATAGCTATCATTGAGTATCTCAGTGATCAATGGAACAAGCCTAACACTGATAGCATCAAAGATGAACTCACCATTGGGAAGGAAATTTTAAGGAAAAAGCAAAGGCATGTTTACTCAAGGTTCATTTTACTGGATCGTCATCACAGTTCTAGTTACAGTTACCTTTCTCAGTGGTGTTCAATATTCTGTTGATTGGTTTTGGAATACCTAAATTCCATTGGAAAACCTCAAAGAGGAATGGTACTGCCATTTCAAATTCTATCACTTGCATTTGACCACGTCAACTACTATGTTGACATGCCTATGGAAATAAAGAACCAAAGTATTCCAGAGGACAGGTTTCAATTGTTATGGGATGTTGGTGGTAGTGCAGAAGTGCAACTTGTCGTAGACTTTGCAGAAGTCTATGCAGGATCCTCCTTTTACCAGCGGAACTGGAAACTTATCACAGAACTTAGCACACCTGCACCTGGCTCTAAGGACCTCCACCTTTCTACCCAATATTCTCAGAGATTCTTTGTTCAATGCATAGCTTGCTTTTGGAAGCTGCATTGGAAAACCTAAAAACAACAAGATCTGAACAATATCATTGAAAATTTGAAGCCCTGAATGCTGCAACAATTTTCCTTGGGGTCAGTAATTCTTCATCAGTTCAATCCATTGTTGTGGTAGAGTGAATTGTGTTCTATCATGGAACGTCAATTGTATATTCACCTCAAGCTGCTACTTCATTGGGTATGAATTCAACTATGAGTCCTATTATGCTAAGTTCACCATCTTCCATGTTAAAGATTTTTACTGTTTCACCTTCAAATAAACCACCAGGAGAGCTGAACCACACCCCTATGTCTCCATCGTCATCATCTGCAAACTCATCAGTTTATCCATGTATGAATGGAGCCTGGAAACAACCTAATGTACCAACATTGCACCTTCCTGGTGGCAGTCTCCAAGATAGTTGTTTTAGGACATCACTTAATGTCAAAGACATGGGCTATTGAGGGATTGAGCAACTGTTCAAACTCAAAGGGCAACTTATAAGTGAACTCCCTCTTTTCACCCAATCTAGGATGAACTCTGTGACAGTCATGGGTAGGTCTAGGCTAATTAATAAAATAGGACAGTGGTATCATTGGAATTATGAAGGCTTCATATGAGGCAGGTAGACAGAGTTAAACAAAAGGACTGTGTATAGAGGCTTACAGTCAAAGGGCAGTTTAGTTCATATGATGGCAACTTCACTGGCGACACACTGGGTAAACTCACATTAGTATGTGATGATAACTATATTACAGTTGATGGAGATGCTAGTCTTGCATTTTCTGGAAGACATTTATGGCCAATTTAGAGCTTTTGGCTGGAATACTATTGCAGTTGATAACATGCATGAAGACAAGTGATCTCCTAAGAACCAAGTGACAGTCCCCTAACTGGTAATTTAGTATGCAAGGATCAATATTGAGGTTAAGAATCAGTTAGTGATCTCAACTAGAGCAGCTTGGTAGTCATTGTAAACATAAATGACAGAGCCAAAAGGGATAGCAGTAACATGCAATAAGAGTTTGACAGTGATATGAATGATGCACAGAGTGGACCATACAGTGGATAAGGCATATGGTGAACATAGCACATCTCAGAGACCTGAGGTTAACCTTATACCGGCCTTTGCCAAAGAATTTCTTGACAAGTTAATGACTGATGAAAAATGTCTTTCTCCTAATATTTCTGTTGTTGAACACCTCAAGTTGTAGAGCTAGATGCACCTGAATATCTTGGAAATGTTAAAGATGATACCTACAATGATGATCTATGGTGTGGCGAGTCTGATGAATGTAGCCCCAAAATCACAGTCACTATGAGACTCAAGGGGCAGCAAGTAAGTGACAGTCCTCTCAAAATCACATAGACAGAGATAAAAGCCTTTAGGCATCATGCAGACCTTTGAACATGACAGTGGCAGGCTACTGTAGGTAGCTAAGAATGCAGTGTCAACAAGTCAAGGTGATTCATTATGATGACAGGGTTAGCCAACTCATTAATATGACTGTGTTGCAAAACATTATGGAAAGTGAGAGGGCAGTGAGACTATAGATCTATAGTATGCAATAAGGACAGTCTAAAAGGTCTGTGCATAATCATTAAGATGACAGTCATAAGAAATCCTAAATGAGTAAAAAGAGGACAGTAGACTGATGTTTAAGACAGAGACATATGACAGTAGAAGGGGCATGAACATCTATCAAATCATTATAGAAAATGGAATTTCATCAAAGGTTGTAGTTGTAAATGCCCTGGTATACATGATGAAGACAGATGTTGAAAGGGTTATGAAGACACCTAAGTACAGTTAAGAGAATTGACAGTTAGAAGAGGACAGTGGATCCTTGACAGATGCAAGGACAGTCACTATGACCCTGAAGATACCAATGACGCAGATGAGAAGAAAGGTCAAGATAGACTTATTCTTCCCATTTCTGTATGTGATGGCATAATTGGCGAGGAAGGAGCTATTAGCAGGTTGCCAAATGGAAACGATGGTAGGTCATAATTGTGATCAAGTTTGAGAAGTTTATAGCTTTTACAAGACACACCCATAGTGTCCCTTGAAAGAAGTACAAGAAGGGGGCTCATTCTGGTGGTATCCCCATGGCTGAGTATCTATTTACTTGCAGCCTTTTGTCATCATAGTTCTATCACATGTGTATTTTTAATTTTTTAACTCATATGTTCTATTGGCAAGCTTTGCTTTTATAATTTATAAAATTGTAATTTTGTATTGACTTTGTCTTGAATTTCAATAAATTGTGAGTTTTGTGCCCTCTTTAGATGAGCAGATACAAACTCCTTTATCCCCTTAGTTATATACAACTAGTTGGCAGCCAAAAAAGATAGGAGTTGGTATGTGCATTCCAACTTGCACCTCTTCTCAAACAAACAAGTACAATAAGTGGATGATAAGGCATTGGCCACTTAGTATTGCTCTTTTCTGAGCATATGTAAATTGTATCGATCATTTAATTTTAACATTTGACATTGGATTATCAATTATTAGCTGTGATATGTATTCAATTTTGTATATTTTGTGCAAATTAAGGATTTCTTAATATTTTTTTATATGACCATAGCTAGCTGTACCGAACTTGGGTACAAAAAGAAGGCAAACCGCCATACTCAAACTGGCAACTTAGATCTCTATTGGAGGATGGATCTCTTGCTTGCAGTCAAGAAACTTGATGAAAAGGCGATGCAAGTCTAATCTCCTTGAAAGATGTGTTACCAACATGGCTAAATTTTTCAGGCTCAGAAGAACAGAAATCAACAACAAAAGGATTGCTTCCTTTATGTGATTGAAAAATTTAAATACCTCCAACAAAGGATGGAGGCCATTGAACATCTTTTCACTTCTAATAAAGCCAAAATAAAACTGATCTAACACCTACAAGAGCAGTGTATTTGTGCCCAAGAGTCAAGCAACCCACCTAAGAGCTTTGTTGAAGCAACTCTTAAGGGTAATGAGTGGAACTATAGGTTATACAAGCCCCAGGCAAGGCCCTCGACTTGCTTGGCAACCCCTAGAATTAACCTAATATTCAATGTAGGATACTCCTAATGGTTAACTTGTGAAGGCCTTCCCAAGTATGACCTAAATGGAAACATTTACTAATACATCTGTTGTCCATTGTCGCCTTGCTTATCTATTGGTTGGACAATTTTCTTCATATACGTGTTTTGACTATGTTTTGGTGACTGTTGACACTTTGTGCCACCCTTGTTTTCCCATTGTTGATAACCGATCTGGGGTAAGACATAATGGGTCACCGTGATGTTTTTTTTCTGTGGCTATGTGTTTACCTCTATGTTCCACGGCCTTTTGGGGACGGGGACGGGGGGATGCGTTTCTGGGACGTTTCCTAGGGGCCCATTTTTAGGGGATGGTAGGGGATGGCGACATACAAAATACATATATATATATATATGATTTTTTCAAAATTTATTAATATATTATAGACAGAGAGAGGGAAAGAGAGATATATGTCAATAAATTAATAATTGATAGCAACAATATCAATATATAAATAAATCGCGAGAGTAGTAGTATAACAACATAATAAATGTCATTAAAGCATTATAAAATTTATCATAGCAATATCAAACATCAATAAAACCATGGTCTATCAATATCCAAATGTTTCAAACATGCATCCAAAAGTCTCAAAGTTCAAACATGAAAATCAAAATACTAAATACTGTTACCTTCATGATTCTCAATCCATAATTGCAAAATTTGTTTATGTCTTAAGGAATTTTGGCAAAGTAGCTCTTAGACAAACCTTTTTGGTAGGTTCATGTTGGCGTAAAATCTAACACCTCTGGAGTGCAGGTTTGTACGGACAGCTATGTACACTACGCAATGAGTGCTCTTCAAATTAGGAGGGGAAGCTCCCTCGTTGTGCTGGAATGCGTGGAAAAGAAAAGTAGTCTAAGTCCTATCTTTTTGTTCTCAGCTGGAAGAGGCACAAGGTTAAGAAAACCAAGAACGTTGCAGCTAAGGATTTTCTGGTTTTGCAGATCATTAACTACAACTAAGCTATCTACTTTAAATCTATCCAATTTCCTCAAAAGCGAGCATGAGGAAATGGAGCAGGTTGACTATCGCATAAACGAGTTTAGATTCTCTACTTGAAGGCAGGTGGCGCATCTATCAGCTCAATCTAGACAAGTTTATTGGGCACAAAACAGATTTGAGAATTTACCATGACAATCTTATGAAACCCTATGTGGCATAACACTTGATCATAATAGTAAAGACTCATAAAACAGATTTATCATCACAATCTCACGAAACCCTATGTGGTATAACACTTGATCGTAATGATAAAAGATTCACAAAACAGATTTATCTAAACTATGGGAAGAATTTACCACGCCAATCTTATGAAACCCTATGTGGCATAACACTTTATCAAAATAGTAAAGACTTCACAAAACAGATTTATCATCCCAATCGCATGAAACCCTGTGTGGCATAACACTTGGATCAAAATGATAAAGATTCACAAAACAGAAAGAATTCACCATTACAATTGCATGAAACCCTATGCGGCATAACAATTAATCGTAATAGCGAAGACACATGAACAAATACCAAAAGAGCAATATTGAGGGCAAGGTAGGCGCAACATATATTTCTCTCTCAAGCAAAAGTTAATTACAAATGAGCAAAAGCTCTTATTTATATACATCAAGGTGTAGGTAACCCTAAAATCACCTTGTGTTAATTCATGTCTAAAATGCATGCAAGATTAATTATTTAAACCCTAATGAAATAAACTATACAGTTAACTGGAAAGCTACCATCAGTTAACCAGTACAAATAAGCTAAATGGACCATGCAAAGCATGCACGTCCTTATTTAAAGCAAAGTTAACTGGACACTACCTTCAGTTAACTGGAAACCCTAACCCTAACTCCTGTGTTGATAATTCCAAGGACGAGATAAGCATGTGTTAAGTCAGCAAGTAAACTCAAGACTAAAAGTCGAGTTAATTGCTGCTCATGACTCAATCCTCGAAATTAACTGCAGGTTCCAACTGGCAGATCACTCCATGTCATCTCGGTCTAACACTTTGACCAAGAACTCATCAATCTCTCTGTCATCTGGCACTTTGATGCTGTCCAAAAATAATAATCTGCTTCTTCAATTCTCAGCCACTTTCCTTGACTGTATGCATACATTCTTTAACATTTTCAGTCGCCTTCTTGAAATTCGCTGAAATTACTGAAAATGTGATTAGAACCTCCATCAAGATATCATAAACATGCTTTTGAAACTCAGTTTGTACAACCTCGAGATCAGCGTAGGTACCATTTTCACGAAGATAATTGCACAAGATCTGAGTGACTTTGGCGGCTCCGTAAATGAAGTGATCTCTGTTTCTTTTGCAGCCTAATGCTTCATTGTCAGCTGCTCTGATGAAAACCTAAATTAAGACCGATTTGGTCTTGAATTCAGTCTAGTTGAACCACCTTCTAAAAAACTTGCCCGTTGACTGTGAACACGGCTATGTTCTGACAACTTTCTGAAGAGGCTAACAATGGCTCCTGGTGAGGCTAAAAATCCTTGTTGGAGGATAATTTTCACCAAAAATTTTGAGACATGGGTTTTGTCTAGAAAATGATTCCAAGACAACCCACAACGTCAAAATTGTGAAAAAACGCCGTTTAGCCTAACATGCAAAGACTTTTCAGTCGAGAACTGCAGGGGTTTTTAGAGCTTCTCGGGGCAATTTTTCATGAGAAAATCTGGAACATGGGTTTTGTGCACAACGGAATTCTGGACAAACCCAGATGATGCGATTTTCAAAAAGATGTGTTTTTGGCCCACATGCAAAGAAATCTTCGGAAAAAAAGCATAGAGCTTTAGAATGAAGGCTGCGGGGCAATTTTCTCGAAAAAATCTAAGACATGGGTTTTGCTGCTGATGCTGAAATATGCAAACTCAGATGGTCAGATTCTGAATATTTTGCCGTTTTCTTTGACATGGGAAGAAATCTAAGACGAGAAATAGAAGAAATAAGACAGAAGATAGAAAGTTTTGCTTGTCTGCTTCTGAAAAATTCGCCAACTTCTTCCTTGGAACTTGATGAAACCTGCATGCAAAGTGAAAATAAAGTCTAGAATCGCCTTCCTCTGAACAATTTGAACTCGTTGCTATGAAGAATGCTGAATTCGGACACCTGTAGCACCTTTAGCTTGCTGCTCGCTTAAGAAGAATGTAGACTTCGAAGCTTGAAATGAAGAAATAATGGACGCTAAGGCTGAAATAAATAGGCTTTCATCATTGAAATTCGCATAAAGCACTAAAGCTTGAAAAATGGCGCTTGGCTTCTAATTGGACCTCATTTTAGTTAACTAAAACTAAAATATGCTAAATAAAGCACCATGCTTTAGGGTTTTCCCTTTTCAATCTTCAGTTAACAACTTCATGCGATTTTGACTTTAGTTGACATTCTTCATTGAATTCGCCATCCTTCACACTTGCTTTAAATTCACAATTTAGAACTAAAGCGTCCCTTTTGAGAACTCCAGTTGACAATCTTTGTTGAAAAGAATTCGCCAATTTCATGCTTTAAATCTAAAAATAGCAACCCTTTCAAGACTTCAGTTGACATTCTTTCTAAAATGCGTAGCTTCACTAATTTATGCTTCATCAATAAAATCTAAATATGGCGACCCTTTTGATAAGTTCAGTTAACACTCAAATGCGCCATACTTCACAAATTTATGCTTCACCATTCATGCCGTCCCTTCTAGAACATCAGTTGACACTCAATGAAGCGCCATCTTCACTAAAAACTTCACAATTGCAACCAAATTCGCCATGCATGTGAACTCCAGTTGACATTCACTGATAATCTTCAGTTAAGTTGACATGCAACCAAGTTAACTCAACATGCAAACTAGTTAACTCGACATGCGAACTGAAAGATCACTCCACATGCCAATATATGAACTGAAGATGACAACCCAGAAAACGTTTAGTCTAACTACAGTCAGAACTCCAGTTAAGGCGTCCATTCAACTCACTTTCAAAAATTCAACTTTGAACTCTCAAGCGAATTCCAGACTTAGCCAAATTTCATGAAAATTTAAGCTAAAACCTCCTACCGGGACCTCTGCTCATCCTCCGACATCGTTGACCGACTCCGATTAGTCGGCCGACAGTGCATTGCAAAGTCGTAGTAAAACTGACCAAAAAGATATCTTGAGACTATGTAATTCATGTAAACCTATTAACGATCCGAAGGCTCAAAATCCAAGCGCCTTTTTCAAAAGCTGCGCTTTTTCTCAGACTTAGTCAAATTTTGACTTCTGCATTTCGTACGAAGGGAAAAATAAATCCTTCATAACTTTCATTTTATCAACTTTCAGGACTGGATCTCAGGTTCACTGCGGAGCTGACTTCATTCCGAACGACAGTTGCAAAGGCACATTTCTCCAGAAAACATCATCTGAGGGGTGAAAAACAAGGGCGCCTTTTTGAAAAGTTGCTCTTTTTCCTCCAGACTTGGCCATTTCTGGAAATGATCAAAATAACGTAAAAACTCCGACTGCAAGCTGCAAAGACATCTTTTGATCTGACAGAGACATGCAACGGAAAGCTGAGCGTAACACGGACACATTGATCATCTAAGATCATCAAAAAGAAAGCATCAAAGGCTTGAAAAGTTCAGGCGCCTTAATGAAAATGTGCTCTTTTGCTTATTTCCTTGATATTCTGACTAAGATTTGACCCTACGTTCGACCTCAGGTTCAGGCACTTCAGCAACTCAGATTCACCCACTGACGGATGCGTCGCGAAGCTCGAACAAATGTGAGACAAACATCTTGGATGGCATTTAGCCAAAAACCTTCATTTGACACCTCAAAAAGATGTGCGCCTTTCTCAAAAGCTGCGCTTTTCTTCAGTGTTGGTCAATTCTCGCCTTCGCCTCGTTTTGCACTATATCTTCCACAACTTACTCGAAACAGGTACGTTTGACAGGCTTGATAGCTCACTGCGGAGCTGGCGTGATGCCGGACAAATGTCTGCTGGAGGTGACAAACCCTAAAAACAAGATCTGAGCCCCTAAAAGATAGGGCGCCCTTTTAAAAGCTGCACCTTTCTCTAGAGATAGAAAATTTTGATTTTTTCCTTCAAATTTTCATTTTTCTTAAATCTCTTTAGTAACAAACTGACATGACACTGACACCAACTCCATATTTAAAAACCCCAAAAACGACCTTCTGACCTCACTTTAACAAGATTAAGACTCAATTAAGCAAAATGCCTTAGTGAAGCAAAATTTTTGGTTTTGGGTACAACAGTTCACCAATTCGTTGAAAGAAAGAATGAAAGGAGATTAAAGTTTTGTTTCAGCAAGGTGTTAAGCTCACAAACTCTTTAGTTTGTTGAAAAGGAAAGTTTGCTGACAAGGTAAGTTCGCCAAAAGGGGAGGTTAGTTGAAGGTGAAACAAAGGAGTTTTTGGCAGGTTTGCTAGTTTGTGAACCTGTTGGTTTGTTGAAAGTTTAGTTTGCTGAAAAGGTAAGTTTGCTGAAAGAAAGAATGAAAGGAGATTAAAGTTTTGTTTCAACAAAGTGTTAAGTTCGTGAACGTTTAGTTCACTAAAAGGGAAAGTTCGTTGAGAGAGTTGGTTTGTTGATGAGGGAGGTTCACCAAAGGAGTTAGCTCATTGAAAGAAAGAACGAAAGGAGATTAAAGTTTAGTTTTAGTGAAGTGTTAAGTTTGCGAACTCTTTAGTTTGCTGAAAATGCAAGTTTGCTGACAAGGTAAGTTTGCCGAAAGGGGAGGTGCCAAGGGTGAAACAAAGGAGTTTTTGGCAGGTTAGCTAGTTCGTGAACTTGTCGATTTACTGAAAGTTTGGTTCACCAAAATCAAAGTTGGCCGAAAGGAAAAGCAATGAGGGGCTAATTTTGTAACAAGCAAAGGCGACTAAAAGCAAGTTTCATCTAGGCTCAATCACCATTGCAATTGTCTTAGCTCAATCTAGATGCTTTCTCTAAGGGAATTTATGTCATTTTGGTGTGGATTTGATGGATTGTGTGGCGCCCATGCTTCATTTAATTTCTGCACCTCCTTTTTCTTTCATAATGCACTTTCAACTCACCATTTCTAGTACGATTTCTGGGTGATTTCTTCTTGTTGCTTGCATTCAAGCACCCAACTCATTCAATGCGGAGACATGGTGCATGCTAGAAGAACTATTTTGGACATTCCTTTTCTAGCATGCCATCTCCATAAGCTACGGTTGCAACAACTTTCCTGGGCGATTTTGATCGGTTAGTGAACCAGAAAAGAAGATTGTTCTCTCCTAGTCAATCAGATCTCAAAGTATGCATGTTTGTAGGTCATTGGTGTATGATGACAACTATGGTTGTTTCTCCTGCCACTTGTTCTGACATTCTCAATGATTCTCTAGGCATAAAAGGCACTTTTGTGCTCATTGTGGGGGTTCTTGGATTTTCTTTGGCAGATTTATGCATTTTGTCTTTTTTGCAATTGTAAAATAGGTTTTATGCCTCTAAATCAATAAAATATACTATTGTTACCTCCTCTCAATACTTGTATTCTATGTAAGACGTATTACCTCTATATATGCATCAATGCTCTATCTTTTTTCTAGTTTGTATGTTATGTTAATTTGTTGTAGGTATTGATTGTGTCATTTCCACCCTCTTAGTGACGTTTGGCCCTAACTTTCATGCATATTTCTGAAGACTATTATGACAGATAGCTGTGTTATGTTTATGGTGTTTTCCTTTGGTTCCTTGTGCAAAATATAGTCAAGAAGAATCACATTTTAATCTAGGTGCATCACCACCCCTTTGCATTTTATGCATTCATTCTTCCCTTTTCCCTAGAGGTCAGTAGAACAGGATTAGTTTAGAGTTAATTTAGTGCTAGGTTGGACCAACATTGCTGCATCTAGGTTAGAAAGGAAGTCGGTCTTCTCCGGAGATCTGATCTCATTTGCAAGGTCCCACACCTTGAGGTCAGTCCCATTGTGTCATTGGAATGCTAACCTATCTCTAGCAGGGTGCAATTTCATGTGACAAGAGTAACCTGAATTTGAAGGCTAAGGGCACAATGTACCGATTTTTCCAAGTCGCAACTGCCTGTGAAATTTATAGGCATTGCTAGGATGGTTGAGTCATTTGCATAATCATTTTGTCTTTGTTCTTATGGTCTTTGCCTTTTTGTAGGCATGCATTGCATTGAAATATATGTAGATGAAATGCTATTGTTCTTGTGCCTTGTTCAGGCTAAGACTTAGGCTGTTATAATTTCTCTTACATATTATTTTCTGTTTAACCAAAAATATAGAGGAACAAAAAATAGGGTAATTGGATGTAATTGCATACAAAATCTTCAATGTCGAGGATGAATAGATATACTTTTTTACCTAATGTGAATTCATCTAATGTTTTTTTTCCCAAAGGGAATGATTATGAAAAGTAACTTCAATATTCTAGCAGTACACATGGATGTTTTCCAATAGTTTTTCTGTCTGGATTAAAGATACTATATACAGCAATTTTTGTGTAAATGTGGTGGTTAAAATTACTTAAAGTGCTTTTTTATGAATAATTGCAGCATGTATCAGGTTATGCATATTTTATGGATTGGACCAATATTGTTTTTCTACTGTTTGTAGTAGACAACATAAAAGCCAGACACATGCAAGTAGGGCAAGGCTAACCAAACCGTAGAAGAAAAAGTGGGAATTTTCTTTGGTTGCAAATGGGATATGTGAAAATGGCATATGCGATGGATTGTATTATACCTTAACTTGAAATAAATTGCTGTTTTGTTTCTGTTCGAGAAAAATAAATTATATACATGTAGTCATTGAAGAAACTCAGAAACTTGAATCAACTTGTTGTCAATCTGCATTTTCTTTTCTTCAAGACTTCAAGTTATACTGAATATTTTTGGATAGGATTTCCTGTAGCCGCTTCTTCCTGATGACTTGTATTTATTTTCACAGCCTTTCATTGAGTTACTGTATGATTATATTTGATGATATAAGAGTTACACTAAAGATAATTATAACATCTTCACTGCAGGCATTGTCTATTTGTAGATCTTTAAATCAAGTTAAAGATGCTGTATGCAATGGACAAATTTCTACAGGAATATTGCAGCATTCAGTTTTAGAGACTATTCGTAACGCTGGGGGCAAAATTGATTATGTAGAGGTTAATCTTGAACATTCAAAAAACCTTGTTTTTAGTTATTACACATGCTTTAATTTTGATAAATTCCAAACTTGTTTTGACCATGGTAAGTTTAGAAATGGTATACAATGCTGATATCTTTCAAGTTGTCTGTGTTTTTCTTCTTTCCATGAGTAACAACCATGCACACGTTTAATCTCACTAACTGCAACCCATTTTAGGGTTATAAGTTTTAGCTTAAAATGTTCTTGTGAAAATAATAAATAGTCTAATTGATTCTTATGCTTATTACTGTTCCCTTAACAAAGATGTATGATGAAAAATAAAAAATGCAAGGGGTTTAGAGTCAAGTTGAAGTGATAGACAATTGGTTAGTATGAATGTACTGAACTTAGAACTATGTAACCAATATTGTAGAAAATGGTTAATCTAGTGCATGTTTTAGAACATGAGATTAGTCAGATATCTTAGTTTGATAAGGAAAAATTAAATATACACACGGTAAGCTATTTGATAGTACAGTAGAGCCTGCATGCCACAATTCTTGCAATTAAGATCAATACACTCCTAATCAAATATTCTCTAACTACTAGTTTAACATTTTATTTATATATATTCATTTGGCTTTATTCCTGTGTCCTTTACACAGATGCATTAACTAGGAAGGTTTATAGCTCTCTGAGACTCACACATTTGAGACGTTAAATTAAATGATTTGTGGCTGCAGGAGAGTGTGAGAATTTAGGTTGGATGAAACAAGTACCCCAAATTTACGATATGAAATTTGGCAACATACAGATATACATATGTTCATCTATAAATGCAGGCTGATTTGGTCTCCGACAACTTCCATCCCTTTCTCTAATGTCTGTTTTCCCAAATTGAAAAAGGAAGTAGATTCACGTGTTCCAGATTTCTATCTAGGAGGATTTGGGAGTCTGACCAGTGTGCTATGCCATACACCCTTGACTTTATCATCTCATCAACCACCCATGGATGAAACCCTACAATATAATTTTCATTCTGTCTTGACAAAAGGTGCCAGCAATCCCACCAGAAACTTAGGTGCATCTCTCACGTCGTCTCCTAAAAACGGAAAAGTTTGGAAGGTCAAAGATAGCAAAAATCGCTGATATATCCCGATTAATCACCACTCGAACCCCCTGCTGGTTCTATTTTGTTGAAAATCACGATTTTTTGATATAATTGGTCAACCTAGTTTCTGATTATTTTTATTTGGAAAAGTCGTGATTTTGCAAACAATTATGATGTATCCTGATAAAGTCTGAATCTTTGGTCCAAAAGAATCAGGGATTTTTTGAAATTTTATTCTAACTTCTGCTGTTATTTTTTCTGATTTTTCCCTAACCTGAACCCTGACCCTAACCCGATTTTTTCCTGATGAATTCCCATTAATTGAGAAAATATTTTTTCTTTTGGTTTGCTGATTTATTCTTGAGAAAGATTTCGGTGACTACTGCCAAACAACAGAAATTGAACGGTTTTTCATCTTGTGATCAACTAATTTCTTCACGTCCTACACTTGTTAAATATGTAATATATATTCATTGAGGACAGGGCCTCTAGCTTTGGAGTTAGTTTCCAATTATGTTGAGCCATACATAACCTCGCAAGATACTGTACAAAATTTGCAGATTCATGAATTTACTATAATATGATGTCACAGTTCTTATGTATTTTTTTTCCTTTTTTTCTCAAGTGTTTGTGTGTCTTCTCTACCAAAGTTGGAAAACTCGGTCTCGGCAGCCCAAAATAGGACTTGGAATCGGGACTTGGCACAGACTCGGGAAAAAACTTGGCTAGGACTTGGCAAAAAAAAAACCGTAGTTAAATAAAAAGGGGGAAATTAATGCATTTAGAGAACATAAGAGCCTAATTTGATTATCAATTTGTCATAATTCAAAGATTACACGTCATATGATCATCAAACACTCAATAATTGAAATTTCAACATTCATAGTCATAGTTTCAAACTTTCAAAATGTATAACAGTGTCATAAGTTTATAAATGTTTACATATAATCATATGTCAAAATGAGGAAAACATTAACAACCAAATATAATCTATATCTTCCTCTTTCCCCTCTTAATGGAAGTCAATTTTGCAGGCCTAGAACTAGTAGGTGCTATAGTATCCAAATAAGGAGATTGAGGAGTGGTTTCTTGATCTTCAAAAGTGTCTTCGTCCTCCCCCATTGCTTCCAATCCTGCTGCTTCTTCTTCTGCTGTTGCTCTCTCCAATTTAGCAAGATCCTCATCAGTAAGGAAGATATCAACATCATCATTTTGTTCATCAATAGTCCATTCGCCATATGGATCAATATCATCCAAGTCGATGGACTCATGTGAAACACCCTCCACCTTTCTAGTTCGAAGGCGAAGGTTGTACCGAACAAAGACTAAATCATTTAGGCGCTGTTGGGTCAACCTATTTCTCTTTTTTGTGTGAATGTTCTCAAATAAACTCCAATTACGTTCACACCTAGAAGCACTACATTGCTGCAACAAGACACGGATGGCTAGCTTTTGAAGATTTGGCGTGCTAGCACCATAGTTCTCCCACCATAAATCTACAAAAACACATTTAAAAAATATAAGTATTAAGAATAAAGTAAAAAATGTAAGAATCAAGTTTCTAATTTCATCTTGTAGTATACTATTGAACAATTTTTTTTACTTGGTTCTTGTTTTCCTCTTCTTTCAATTGCTTGTTGTGAGGAAAAGAGTCTCCCCTATGTACCCTTGTAGACCTTGAATAGATAAAAATAATATTAAATCAAATATAGAAAATCAACAATTTAACATTGCAAATTCATAAATAAGATGTAACAAATCTCACCTCCAACTCATCAAGCACCTTGTCTCTCATCTTACAATTAGGCACCATTTTATTGATGCATGTGACAAAACCTGCCATGACCTCCTCATTAGTGTTAAATGTGTCAGAGAAGTAGAACTTCGGGTTCAAGAAGTAGGCAAAGGCATGTATCGGCTGGTGGAGTTGGTTTGTCCATCTTTGATCAATGATGCGCCAAATGATTTCATGTTTTCTTTTGTTGCCACCATAGTAACATAAAATGGCCTCTTTGGCCCTATCCATGGCCTCATAGATGGAACCCATTGGCATGCCCTCTCCATCCACCATATGAAGAATCCTCACCAAAGGTTCTATCACCCAAAAAAATGAAAACAAATGTTAAAATATTACAAAATTAACCCCTCAAAAAAAAAAACAACAAATAGATTATCATGTATAAAGTTTATTTTTGTGTTTGTTACTTACCCTGATCAACTCCTCTCCATTTTTGATGAATGTGTCATCAAAAACTATGCTTACAATCCTCTCCCCTTCAGACACAAACATTTGCTTGAGATAAGCAATGGCACCAAGAATGCTTTGCAATGTGAGGAAGTGGCTAGCAAATTGTGTCACTCTTGGTCGCACAAGGTCCTTGCTATTTGTGAATTTCCTCATCAAGGAAAGCACCCAAGTATGGTTGTAGATAAATTTTGTAACATTTTTGGCATCTTCAACTACACTTTTAACCCATCCAATCTTCCCAATGTCCTCTAGCAACAAGTCCAAGCAATGTGCAACACAAGGAGACCATGCAATTGTGGGATGCCTCTCCATAAGTAGTCTACTTGTTGCGACATATGTAGCTGCGTTGTCCATGATAATTTGGACAACATTATCAACACCAACCTCTTGGATCACCCCATCTAATAAATTGCATAAAGTCTCGACATTTTTGACTTCATTGGAGGCATCTATTGACTTTAGGGACACCAATCCACCATTAGAGGCCACTAAAAGGTTTAGGAGAGTCCTATTTCATCCATCTGTCCACCCATCAAATAAAATGCTGTAGCCTTTTCTTCACCAAAATTTGTTTTGCTCATCAACCACAAGTCGTGTATTCTTTATGGCTTCCTCTAGCAATGGCCCACTCAAATCTTTAGCTGTTGGGGTCTTAAACCCCTTACCTGCAACTATAAGGGCATTCGCCAAACCTTCCCAATATGGGCTGCTCGCCACATTGAAAGGTAAATTATTGTAGTACCAAAAGTTTGCTGCTGCCCTCCTAGCTTCATGATGCTTTTTTTTATTCCAACTGGTACCTTTAAGTGAAGGTTGTGCTCTTGGAACATTGCGTGGAATAAAGAAATTTGGTTTTGATGAAGGACCCTGGCTAGCACTAGCAGTAGAAAAAGAACCCTTAGGACTCTCACCAAAAGATGAATGTGGTTGACGGATGCTTGGACTTGAGGTACCATGGGACCTACATGGTGTAGAAGTCAATCCACTCATTGCTGCTGCTAGTGCATCCTTTGTTTTTTGTCTTTCATCTTTTTTCATCTCATACTTAGCAAGAAGAGCCTTCATCTCTCTAACCATTTCAGGAGTCGAGTTAGGGCATACATCCACATTTTGCCTAGGTATTCTTTCAAGGTGGTATTTTAATCTGTTTATTCCTCCTATCATCCATTTGTTGTATTCGGTGCATGTCACCTCACCCTTTATATTTCTTGGTATTCCATACTTCCATGTAGGGTCTTTTTTCGTTCCCCTTGGGTTTGAAGATGACATTGCTGTTTCAAGTTCAACATGAAAAAAAAATCAGCAAGGGTTTGGTAAAAAAATAGCAAATAAATGAGATTCAAACATTTGCAAAAAAATGGAATGAAAAACCAAGCTAGAAATAGTAAGAATTAGGCTATTAAGGGAAATAGAAAAAAATTTGGTAGCATTTCCCCATATTTTTCTGATTTTTAATTGAAGAAAACAAAAAAAGAGAGGAGCTAAATCACTTACTTGGCTCTATTATGATCTCCTTAGCTCGTCTTCTCGGCTTCTTCCAACCTCACTTCAAGTTGCAGACCTGTATTTGGCAAAGTAGAGAAGTGAAATGAGGAAAGAAATAAAAAAACAGAGGTTTTAAACCCTCTTTTTGATGTCCCAGTCGTCTAGGAGAGTACCTGCATGGGACTCGCGAGTCCCGTATAGAGACTCTCCTGGACTCGACTCCCGAGTCTGCGCCGAGTTGACTCGGCCAGCGTGCAAACTCCCGAGTCTGCTGAGTCCGCGGTGAGTCTGAACGAGTTTTCCAACTTTGTTCTCTACATCATGGCATCTAATTAATAATTATTTTTCAAAGAAGCAATATATGCCACTTTTGGTCCCAACACATTTAAACCCTCATTTTGGTGTTGTACCCCATATTATTGTTGGGCATTGAACTTGTGGCATCAGAGCCAGAGTCTCTTGACTCATCATTTCTAGAAGTCACTTTGTCTTTGTATGCACAATCATAAGATGGCTAGTTAACATGAAGCTTAGTCTCGAAACTCATGACGCTTCATCTTACCTTCCTTGCTGTTTCTCATGATCCTAATAAATAGTAGACAAGTGGCAGCCTTAGATGCTAAACCCAACATGCCACCAGAAGATAGTTTGCAGCAACAAAGAGACAATATTGCAGGTCACTTTGGATGACAAGAGATCAAGATGATTGACAATTATCGTACGACTCTTGCAATGAGTGCAATCTTCTCACCCTCTACATAAACCAAGAAACCTTTTGGAGGAAAAGCACTCCCCAAGGTACAAGTTTCTTGGGTTTAATCATCATTGAAGGAGAGATAGATTTTGGTGCTTTATATAAATAGCTTAATCAATAAAATTTTGTTGATGATAGCAGCATCGGGCTTCTACTTCCAGCCCTGATTTTTGTATAAATTAAATGTGTAGCCTATCAGCTATTTAATTTACTAAGGTGACTATTGGTGAAGAGGCGCTTCACCTTGTATATCATATAATATTTAATTATTGTTAAATAATTAAATGTGGCGAACTTGTTCTCATCCGCCACCTTTGAAGAGACACGATTTTTATTGAGGCTGACCTCCTTGTCTTGAAGGGACGCAATCCTTCTCTCTCTTATGTATATATATGTGTTGCTGTTTGGTCATTCACATTCATTCATTATCACATTCATCCTTCATAGTGCGAGTTCATAGAGAAGTGTGATTTCCTTCAAAGAGCAGATCGAAGTTGTTTAAGGAGGCCAAAATTTTGTCTTCAAGAATGGTGACATTATATTCAGATATTGCATCTAGTTTTGGTGCTGTTGTGTGGCCTTGTATTCGGCCTCATTGTAAAGATCATTGTTGTTTGATATTCAATATATAAGTGATATATTGTTATTGGGTTTTTCTCCCTCAAGTGGAGGGTTTTCCCAGGGTATATGCTGTGTCTATTTGTTTGTATTTGAATTAAAATCTGCTTATTTATATCTGATCCTAAAATCAACATGGTATCCGAGCGGGTTTAAGAAAGGTTGTGATCAGATTTCTATAAGCAGCGTTATCTTCCACTCTTGTTCTCATCTTCTTGTGTCTATCTTATCTTCAAAATGGTGAACGGGCTCAAGATTGAAGATAGACTTGAAGGTGCTTCCAACTTCACCTCTTGGAAGTTTAGAGTATTGCTTGCATTGGAAGAAAATGAGATTGCTGAGTTCGTGGAGTGCAAAGTTCCCGAACCTTCCAATGAGAATGAGAAGTCACAATGGAAGAAGAATGGCAGTAAGGCGAAGAAGATCTTGGTTGATTCTGTGAAGGACCACCTTGTGCCGATTATCTCCAAGTTGAAGATAGCAAGAGAAATGTTCAAGACCTTGGAGGAAATGTATGAGATCAATAATACAAGCAGAGCTCTTGCATTGAGGCAACAACTTCATCATGTCAAGATGGCGAAAGGAGATTCTGTCATCTCCTTATTCATGAAGATCACTGAGTTGAGAGATCAACTTTCTACCATTGGGCATATGGTCAATGATAAGGATTTGGTTATGTTGGTGCTTAATGCTCTTCCTCAATCTTGGGAGCCATTTATCCAAGGAATTAGTGGGAGATCAAAGCCACCTAAGTTTGATTGCTTGAGGGCATATTGCATTCAAGAAGAATCTAGATTGGTTGCAAGAGGCAATGGGAAAAGTTCTACCAATGAAGAGATTCATGTACTTGCCTCTCAATCTTCGAAGAAGAAAGGAAGAAGGGAAGAAAGGCAACTTCAAGAGGAACACAGATAGAAGAGTAGATGGTTCTCCTGCATCTAAGAAGAAGAAGGATCTTTCCCATATACAGTGCTTCAGATGTGACAAGTTTGGTCACTATGCAAAAGATTGTCCAATTGGACCTAAACAACATGCTTCAGTTGCAGATGTGGGTGAGATCTCTCCCAGAAGGATTCAAGTGGTTTCCTATTCTATTCTGCTTTATCAAGAAATGTTCCTACAGATAGCAACACTTGGTTGATTTATAGTGGTGCCTCCTGTCACATTATTGGTTTTAGAGAACATCTTTCAGATTTGGTGGAGAAAGATACAAGTGTTCAAGTCATAATTGGAGATGATGCATGCTATTCGGTGAAAGGTGTTGGAACCTCCTCTCTTCACTTAGATTCCGACATCTCTCTTCAGTTGAGTGATGTACTATTCGTACCAGGCATCAAGAGGAACCTTGTCTCTATTTCAGCCTTGGAGGACAAGGGATATCAAGTTGCATTCTCCGAAGGAAAAGTTCTTTCATGGCCGAAGAACTCTAGCATCAAGTCAGCCCGAGTGATTGGTGTTCGGCAAGAATGTCTTTACAGACTTTGCACTCGTCCACTACAGGCTTTGTTGCATGATTCATCAAGTTTGTGTGAGCTTTGGCATAGAAGACTTGCTCACCTTCACTTTAGAGCACTTCCAACCATGGAGAAGATGGTCATTGGCATTCCTAAACTCAGCCAGGAGCATGAAGGTACTTGTCGAGGATGCTCTTTGGGTAAGAATACTAAAGGACCTTTTCATAGTAGTGAAAGTAGATCTAAATGCATTCTAGATCTTGTTCATTTTGATTTGTGTGGTCCAATGTTTGTTGCTTCTTTGAGTGGTTTCTTGTATTTTGTAATTTTCATTGATGACTACTTTAGAAAGACTTGGATTTATTTCTTAAAGACTAAAGAATCTGAGGAAATACTTGAGAGATTCAAGGAATTTAAAGCTCAAGTAGAGAACTTGTTCGGGAAGAGGATCAAAGTTTTGAGATCTGACAATAGAGGAGAATACATCTCTGGAAGCTTTCATAACTTTTGTGTTGAGGCAGGAATTAAGAGGGAGTTTTGTGTTCCCTACAATCCACAACAAAATGGTGTAGTGGAAAGGAAGAACAGATCCATCGTAGAAGCAGCTAAAACCATGATCCATGATCAAGATCTGCAAACCTTCCTTTGGGCCGAGGCATCTAGGATAACTGTGCATGTTCAGAATCAAAGCCCTCATCGTATCTTGGAGAACATGACTCTTGAAGAAGCTTTCACAGGTGTGAAGCCTGAAGTCAGCCATTTGAGAATCTTTGCTTGTCCTGTGTATGTTCATGTGCCTAAAGATAAAAGGACTAAATTGGAACCATCTGGCAAGAAGGGAATATTTGTGGGCTACAGTGAGTCTTCAAAAGCCTACAAGATTTACATTTAAGGTTAGAAACTAATAGAGATTAGCAGGGATGTTACATTTGAAGAGGATGTTGTATTCAAGAGATCTAAAGGCTCTCTCATGGAGATAGATAATGAAGACCATGAGACTCCTCAGGACATGGAAGTTGACCATACTCCTGAGATTCAGAGGGAGTCTCCTGAACCAGAAGAAGATGGTGATCCAGTTGAGCCTTTGGAACCTATTGATGGGCCTAGAGACATTGTTATTGGTTGAAAGAGACCTCTATGGGCTAGGCAAACAATGCAGGAGGCAGAAAATTTTGCAGCCCCTAGAGGAACATTCAAAGAAAGTAAAAGACCACAAAAGTTTTCAAGCTATGTTGCATTGATGAGTCAAATGATTGAATCTGAGCCTTCCGGTGTTGAGGAAGCTTGAAGTCAACAAGTATGGAGAGATGATATGGCTAAAGAGTATCAATCTATCCTCAAGATCGATGTTTAGGATATAATACCTAGACCAGAAGAGAAATTTGTTGTATCTTCTAAGTGGCTTTTCAAGATCAAGCATGTGGCTGATGGAAGCATTGAGAAGTACAAGGCTAGATTTCTAGCTATGGGGTTCTCTCAGAAAGAGGGAATAGACTATGAGGAAACATTTGCTCTAGTTGCTTGTTAAACCTCCATCGGGACTATCATTGCTATTGCAGCGGCTAAAGGATGGAAGTTACACCAGATGGACATGAACACAACATTTCTAAATGGTGTAATTGAAGAAGAGGTATACATTGAGCAACCTAATGGATTTGAGGTTCATGGGAAGGAGTCTCATGTTTGCAGGTTGAAGAAGGCTTTGTATGGCCTTAAGCAGGCTCCTCTTACTTGGTATGAGAGGATTGATCGATACTTGCTGAGCCTGGGCTTCTCCAAGAATGATGCTGATTCAAACCTATACTTCAAGGTAATTAATGGTAAGGCTTTGATCTTGGTTCTCTATGTTGATGATCTATTTCTTACTGGAGAAGAACACCTCATTATCAAATGCAAGAAGGAGTTGACTTCTGAATTTGAAATGAAGGATATTAAGTACATGCATTACTTCCTTGGTTTAGAAGTACGATAGAGGCGTAATGAGATCATTTTGAGTCAAGGGAAGTATACAATAGACATCTTGAAGAGATTTGGTATGATGGATTGCAAATCCATGTCTACACCTATGGAAACCAATTTTCAGAAGCTAAAGGAGGCTGCAGCTAGTTCAGATCTGGTGGATCCTACTATGTACATGCAATTGATTGGATCGTTGATGTATCTAGTCAATACTAGACCAGATATTTGCTATGCAGTGAGTGCACTTAGTTCATGTGTGAACCAAGGCAAATACACCTAGTTGCAGCAAAGCACATCCTGAGATACTTGTGTGGCACAGTTGGGTATGGCTTGAGATATTCTTTTGGTGTGGACTTGGAGCTGCATGGATATTCTGATTTTGATTGGGTAGGATGTGTTGCTGATCGGAAGAGCACCTCTGGATGTTGTTTTAGTTTGGGGTCTATGATGATCTCCTGGTGTAGTAGGATGCAATCTTCAGTGGCACTGAGCACTGCAGAGGCCGAGTATATTGCAGCTTGTGTGGCAGCTCGAGAAGCAATGTGGCTTAAGAAGCTCCTTGCAGGATTGTTTGGAAAATCGTTGGAGCCGACTGTCATTCATTGTGATAATCAAAGCTGTGTGAAGCTTTCTGTCAATCCAGTGTTTCATGAGAGAACAAAACATGTTGAGATCAAATACCACTATATCAGAGATATGGTATTGAGGAAAGCTATCCAGTTGAAGTACATTAGCATTGATGAGTAGACAACCGACATTCTCACCAAGCCTCTCTCCAGAGTAAAGTTTGTGTACTTTCTAGACAAGCTTGGAATTGTGGAGAATGAAGCCCTAGCTGAGAGAGAGACTCAACTTCAGTGATCTTTTGTGATTTGCTTTAATGCATTTTTCTCTATGAGAGAAATTTGAGGTGTAAGCCCTTGTTAATGCATCTTTCTCTGTGAGACAAATTTGAGGTGTAAGCCCTTGTTTAATGCATCTTTCTCTGCGAGAGAAATTTGAGGTGAAAGCCCTTGTTTCCACCCTCTGGGAGTAGCCATGGTGGATGTCATGTTGAGTGACTCCATGACAAATTCACGTTGAGAGACTCCGTGATGATTTCTTCGTACTTGTGTTTATCCACCCTCTGGGAGTAGCCATGGTGGACATCATGATGAGATGATGACATCACATTGAGTGATTCTGTGATGGGCACTTGTGCACCTATGCTTTACCATACATGGGAGTAGCCATGATGGTTGATATCACGTTGAGTGACTCTGTGATGAGCTCTTTCCACATATGGGTGTAGACATTGTGGAAGTCATGTTGAGAGACTCCATGACATTGGATAGCTGGAAGTATTCCTCCCTAGCTGAGAGGGAGTGTTGATGATAGCAGCATCGGGCTTCTACTTCCAGCCCCGATTTTTGTATAAATTAAATGTGTAGTGTAGCCTATTGGCTATTTATTTTACTAAGGTGACTATTGGTGAAGAGGCGCTTCACCTTATATATCATATAATATTTAATTATTGTTAAATAATTAAATGTGGCCGACTTGTTCTCATCCGCCACCTTTGAAGAGACACGATTTTTATTGAGGCCGACCTCCTTGTCTTGAAGGGATGCGATCCTTCTCTCTCTTGTGTATATATATGCGTTGCTGTTTGGTCATTCACATTCATTCATTATCATATTCATCCTTCATAGTGCGAGTTCATAGAGAAGTGCAATTTCCTTCAAAGAGCAGATCGAAGTTGTTTAAGGAGGCCCGAATTTTGTCTTCAAGAAGGGGCGACAGTATATTCAGATATTGCATCTAGTTTTGGTGCTGTTGTGTGGCCTTGTATTCGGCCTCATTGTAAAGATCATTGTTGTTTGATATTCAATATATAAGTGATATATTGTTGCTGGGTTTTTCTCCCTCAAGTGGAGGGTTTTCCTAGGGTATATGTTGTGTCTATTTGTTTGTATTTGAATTAAAATCTGCTTATTTATATCTAATCCTAAACTCATGACGCTTCATCTTACCTTCCTTGCTGTTTCTCATGATCCCAATAAATAGTAGACAAGTGGAAGCCTTAGATGCTAAACCCAACATGCCACCAGAAGATAGTTTGCAGCGACAAAGAGACAATATTGCAGGTCACTTTGGATGACAAGAGATCAAGATGATTGACAATTATCATACGACTCTTGCAATGAGTGCAATCTTCTCTTGAGCAACCCTCTACATCAACCAAGAAACCTTTTGGAGGCAAAACACTCCCCAAGGTACAAGTTTCTTGGGTTTAATCATCATTGAAGGAGAGATAGATGCTGGTGCTTTATATAAATAGCTTAATCAATTAAATTTCTATCTTTGAGGTAGAAAAGATCACAATTTTTTTTTTTTTTTGGAAGTTTCTTTGTCTAGGGAAAATTGTTGGGAAAGCTATTTGTAGATATCATTCTTCTAGAAGTTAGATTTAATAAATAATTAACAATATTAAATCTCTCTAGGAACAAAAAAATATGAGAACAACATTTCAATATATGTATTCATGGTGTGTAAAACAAAGGAAATGGACTTGAATATAGAGACATTGGATATACACAAGTCAAGATGAAAAGTGTCCTAGAGGAGTGACTCAACAAGTAGAAACAAAGGCATCAAGTGAACTCATCTTGATGTGGAAGAGGTGGTACCTAATTACTCCAATCAAGTAGATGAATGAGGTAGAGCTAGCAAGGAGTTGCATCAATCAAGGGGCTGGACATGTGCTCTTATTTCCTAATTTGTCTAAGGAAATAAAATGAACTACTTAAGTAAACTTAATATAAGGTGCAATTATATAATTACACCAAGTCACCAATAACCCCCCTCAAGTGCAAATAAATGAAACTTGGCAAGACAGACCATTATGAGATTCATGTACAATTTGAAGAATCCCAAGGTACAAAAATAGTTTTACCCCCCGAAAGAAAAGGAGAAGACTTGTAGGACAAAACTCCTTCTCAAGGAGAGGAAAGATGGATGATTAGAGAGCCTTCCAAAAAGTGTGTTGCTTCTCACTCTAGTGATGGAAGGATAAAACTGAAGGTTGATGACAATCCATGTGCACTAGACAACATTCCTTCCCTTTGATAGTAGTAGTTTTTAGGTGCATGAAAAAGGTCTTCCTGCTCCAAGAAGGAGAATTTGGGAAGAAAACACCTAAAATGTAGTAAGGACTCCTAGATCTAATTGAAGAGGATGACTACTTAGAGAGTGACATACAATAGGTGGCAAAAATGTAGTGTATGGATGTGGAATCTCACTACATCTGATGTGAGTACATTGCTCATCCCACTATGTGTCTTATCACAAGATATCATTAAAAAACCCTTAGTGAAGAGTCTCTAAACTTTGTAGAAGAAATAGGTGAAGGTGGAATCTTAGTGCATGTCACTGGACAACACTGTTCATCCCACAATATGCCTTGTTGTGAAGGATTATTAGAAGCTCCTAGTGAAGTGACTCTGAACTTTGTAGTGTTCGTGGGAAGTAGTGGTGGTGGAATTAGAGTGCGTATCATGCAACTACATTGAATTTATTTCGTAATATGTCCACATTTTACACCTAAGTATGAATGACTGGAAAAGTTGTTGGTGTTGGAGGTGTAGGTCAAGATTTTTCCAATAAGCAAGCTCCTCTTCTGTATCATTGTCCTATGGAGAATTCTTAGAATCATCAAGGATTTTTAACTATTCATAGTAGAATCTTCTAGGAATGGAGGTACATTAGGATCTCCATTCATCTCCCAAATTTTTGTCCAAAGAATGTGAGGGCCCATTGTGGTTGCCAATACACCCAATTTGTAAGACTATAAGCCTTAGGGAAAAGAAGCATAAACAATATCCTTTATTGAATTAGTTGACACTTGAATTTCCTTGCTCACATACCATGTTAGATTTAAGAAACAACTAGCAATAAATTAGATCTTTTTAAGAACAAAAACAAGAAGATGAGAACAACATTTCAATATCTGTATTCATGGTGTGTAAAACAAATGAAATGGACTACAATATATGGACTTGGGCCATGCACAAGTTAAGTTGACTAGCGTCCTAGTGGAGCAATGAACTAGAGGACTCACTCATATTAAGAGTAGAGGTGCCAAGTGAACTCATCTTGATGGGGTGAGGTGGCACATAACTACTATCAATCAAAGAGATTAATGAGATATAGGTTGCAAAGAATCTCATCAATCAAGGGAATCAAGATGTGCTCTTATTTCCTAATTTATTTAAGTAAATAAAATGAATTGCCTAAGTAAACTTCACAACGATGCAATTATATAATTACATCAATAGAAAGCTGGTCTCATTTTGATGTTGTGAAAGAATCCTATTATCACATTTGGCAATTATGAAGAACAATTCATTCAACTTTGCCAAGGCCATGATTAATCTTTCGAAGAGCTCGCAATACCCTGTATGCTAAATATTTTGAGAAAAATAAAATCTTGGAAGTATAGCTTAGGCTTGAGGCCATAAATCTGAGTTGAAGTGGATTTCCTCCAAATCGCCTCTTTAAGAGATGCCCAAAGTTTTGCATGTAAATTTGAAAACAACTTAGGAATAAGTCCAAGATTGATAATTTAAGTCATTGGACAAACCCATAGACAATTTTTAGAGCAATCACTTCAAATTAGGAATGAAGTCAAATCTCAAGCAACAACAAAAAGGACACATGAATAGAGGGAGCGAGGGAACCTTTGTTCCATCTAGAGAGAGGGGAGAGGGAGAGATTGTCTTTGTTCTGCATAGTGTTAAGGGATGATGGTGCACAAATAAAGATAAAATAAAACAAATTGTTATAACATTTTTATATTTTTTTAGATTATTTTTAAAAAATGCTCTTTCAAAATGTTTATAAGATTTTATTTTTCATTACCTTTTAAAATTCTACTTTAAATGTTTCTTAATAATCTTATATTTTTTAATATTAAGGATGAGCACCCCTGGGAAGAGGAGAGATGCATCGAGAATGTCCCCAAAGCATTTCCCCATCTCTGTACCTTAGGGAACTTGTGTCCTAGAAAATCAACCCCTAAGTACATCCTCTTGGGATACAGAAAATAATGTAGTTGAACTCATGACTAATGTGAAATATTTAATTTCATTATTGATCTCACATTTACTGAGGATTAACAATCAGTCTTATATGTACTAGGCTTAATGACCATTTGACAGTATGTGCATGAGAAAAGCTACCACTTCATATTTGACCTTATAATGATGACAAAGTGGGGCTAATAGAATTATAGGAGTGCTGCAACCGAATTAATGTCTTCTTCTGCATGGTAGATCATTGCTGTGTGTACATATTTTACCAAATTAAAAGATTTTTTTTCTTAATATGAAATCTCATTTAATTGTTCAACTTATTTGCAGATAGTCGACCAAGAAACATTGCAACATGTGGAAAGAATAGACCTCCCAGTTGTCTTATGTGTTGCGGCATGGTTTGGAGGAGTCAGGCTGATTGATAATATTGAACTAGAACCTCCAACTTATTGAAGCTATTGAAAATGGTTAGTTAATGCTAGAGTGATTTTCCTACAAGAAAACTTTGGCAAAAGCTAGAGAATTCCATAACTGTTATTCTTTCTTTTCACCAGAATACAAATGTTCAGCTCATTTGTAGTGACCTGAGCTGAAATGTCTAATTATAGATTGAGAAGATCATTGCTTATATGCAGGTAATCCAGAAGAGCTTTGGCAAATGTTTTCTGCCAAGATAATTGCCTCATTTGGTTCACCGCCCCTCATTTTTCATTCTTTACATAACATGATGGCATTAGAAATATCATTGTAATAAGAGGGTGACATTGCACTAATTAAAATAATTCTTGTTGTAATTAGTGTGATGTGCCATTGATTACAGCTGTTTCATATTGAGCATAATTCTTTTGGTTACCCATTTCTCTAAGAAAAGTAGAATATCATGGAAGTTTTGCCTGTGAGAATAACCACAGATTTATTACCATTGGTTTAGCTTCGTTTCTGTTTTGTTTTTCAAGGAATTCCCAAGTAGCATCTAGTAGTAGATGTATAGTTCTAGCTTTTTTATGTTTGCCTTTATTTAAATCCAGTAACATTCTAGTGTCATTTTGTAAATGTAATGTGGATGGATATTTCCTTTATGACAAATAAATGGGCTTATATTAATAGAAATGAAGTTTAGCCTTAAAGAGCTACAAAGACCTATGAAATGATATTGTTTAATAAATGAGAAACACTGTGTTGTTGAATATATTTACATTGATGAACAATAATGAATGCTCTTGATCTACAATATCACCACAAATTTAGATGGTCTTCCTTTGTTTAATTACAAATTGGACTTTGACGTCATTCTCAATGCTAACTATCTTCTAGGCCCTATTTATCCCGGCCTTGAGATGATGGGGCTGAATCTCTTTAAGGTTCTACCATTGTCCTTGATCACTTTGACGAAGGGAATGCCATTACAGCCGAAAAATCTTTTGCAGTTGACACAGGATATGATTTAAGATTCTAAGGTGATTAGATTCAATATTAATATTTATTGACCACAAGGAGCACTTTATTCAGATCCACGTATCTATGAAATATGTTTGCAAAGTGAGTATGCCAACATGAAATGTATGAACATCTCCATGGCGCATATGCTTTAAAAGTCAGATTCCATATACTTAGCTATAGAAGTAGTAACCATTAACATTTCTCACTTCTGGCCCAGGAACAAAAGCAAGAGATATACCACCAACTAGTTATAGAGATTCAAATGTTAAACCAAACCAAAAAGCTCAGCGAGACCAAATCATACCATAACACTGCTGGACTCGACCATAAAAGATCCAAAGAAGCTCCTTCAAACAATAGACCATATGGTCACGTGTTACCAAAAAGAGACAGAAGAACCATACATTTAACAATCAATTAACTATCGCTATCATTGTAGAAGAACTATTAGCAAAACATACACTATCAGGCACTCCACAATAGGGGCATTACTTCATCGCACAACATCAATAGGGACATGACTACTTGGTAGAACTGCAACAAGTAAACGATTACTAAGCATTGCATCAGCATTAAATTGAAGCAAGATAAAGCACTATTTGGTTAAGCATCAACATTCCTAGAAACCTTGTCATGGACTAAGACAAACTCAATATCCATCCACTTCAGCCACTCAACATTACTCTACAAGTTTAAGTGCAAGTCTGCCCTTTCTCCATTCTTTTAGACTTCGAAATAGGCAAACTCAAGCCTTTCAACAAGGCTAATAATGAGTGATCCCTAAAAGGAAAATAAAAAGCTTGAAGAATCATAATAAACAAATAAGGGGCAAGAGGGCAACTTTGTCTTATAGATTTGTGAAGAGAGGAATCATTAAGTTCACCATTAATGCTGATTTGAACAGAGGCATTGATGCAGGAGCATCCCGGGCTTATGGCGATCCGCATCATCAAAAGATGTTTCCGTTCGTTGTGTTATTTCAGTTTTGGAGTGCAATTTTATTTTGAGTTTGTGGTTTGGGAGGCTGAGTGAATCGACATTATTATTTAAATCATGTTTCCAATTTGATATTTTTGCATTTAAATGATTAATAAATCTTGAATGTTTTAAAAACTAATTCTCCTCGGTTAAGAATGCACAGGGAAATAAAGATGAGGCCATGCAGCAGTTGAATTATTGATATTTTAATGTATGCAAAGGGAGATAAAAAGAATGGGTCGTGGCTTGGAAAATAGCAGAGGGAATAAATGAATAAAACAAAAAACAAAAACTTCCAAGCAGCTAGTGAGGAATTGGCGTGAGAAGTTTAAAAGAGAAGAGGAATATGAAGTAAAAAGTGGAGCCCATAAATTAAGAGGAGTTAGCACCATAAATGGTAGAGGAGGGGAAGCTGTATAGAGGAGCTAGGAAGCTGCGCCAGGGAAAAGATAAGAAGAAAAAAGACCAATTACCACATATGAATAAGATGGAGTGAGGAAGATGTTAAAAAAAAAAGGAAAAAAAAATGTACAGATTATATCATTATTGAATAGCAATAATAATAACATTTCTGTTAAGAAATAACATTTCACTGAATAACCATCCAAATTCTCTTATGGGAATAACTCCCTAAAACTAACAACTAATAATTAACTGATTTATTAAGTGTAAATTTTATTTTCCTAACAAGCCCCCCTTAAAGTTTACATAATAGAAAAACTAAAAACAAAATTTAAAAATGTAAACCTTAAATTCCTACATATCCCCCCTTAAGGTTTACATCACAAAAAGAAAACCAAAATTTTGTATCAGCATCAACCTAAACTTCTCGGTCTAGGAAAATGTTTTGATTAGCCAACTTTGCATCAACATCAACCCAAACTCTTCATGTCTGGATAAATGTTCTGATTCTCCAACATTTACTTGTGAATTGAGACACACTCAACTATTCACAAGAAAATCCCCAATCAATTGTGAATCGAGACCAACTCCATTATCCATAGTAACACTCCTCTAATTGTGAATCGATACTAATTTCATTATCCACAGTAACACTCCTCCATTTGTGGATCAAGACTTACTCAATTATCCACAAAAACACATCTGCAAAACAATGGATCGAAACAAACTCCATTATCCACAAAAACACATTTGCAAAACTATGAATCGAGACAAACTCAATTATCCATAAAACACTGCAAGCCCCATCTTGCTCATGAAAGGACTACAAATGAAACAAATTTTTCTCATGCAAAGAATCATCTTTGAGCGAGAAGCTAGCTTGGGATGATAGATGTCCTCTTGCCTCCATTTCTTCCAACCTCCAATATGACCCCTTTAGATCTTAGTCGTCAAATACAACATTAAAGACTCTGAATGCATCATTAATAAATGCATAAAAAGTGTACATATCCATATATCTGAATCTTTTGCAATATGATGATTTTGCAGTTTACAGAAACTGGCACTGAATGCTTGTAACTATATTGTTCTCTTGCTCTAAAAAGTAGATACTAAGGAAAAATAAGTCTTCATAATCGACTTATAGCATTGGAATAGGAGGACGCATCTCAAAATACTGGCAACGTTTGACTGTCAATGAGAATTATAGACAATACAAAAATGTAGCATTCTCTAGCTCTCTTATTGAAATCAATTGTATATACTACACTTTAATTTATTCTCCAGTATCTGGTTTATTTTTGCCACTCCTATGCGTAGCATTAGCAATCAATTTCAGTGCAACATAAAGAAAAAGAGGCACTGCATATAAAATTTGCACAAGCATTCAAAGTCTAACACCCAACAATGAAGAATGCCCAGGGAAATTGAATTGGCGCTTGATTTGTCTCCTCGAAATAGATGAAGAAAATAATTTTAAATAAGAGTGCTCTTCTTACAGAATCATTAACATCAATGTCAGCAATTTAAAAAAAATGCTTATCAATGCTCAATCTAATGGCTGGAGAAGTTGTAAAGAAAAGTGAAAAGACTTTTTTCAATGCATTTTTCCTTCAAACTGGCAGTTGCAATTTCATTATCAATACAACCGCCTCTCCACTCGTTCCTATTGAATTCACTGCAACAACTACCCTCCATTCCTAATTTCACAGGCACATGATCTATTCGCTCTGATATCACTGTTAAAAAAAAATGGAAAGAAAATTGCATAGATTATATCATTGTTGAACAACAATAACAATAAATATTATATTTCTTCGTGACCTTTACAATATGTATTGCAAATGTTTAAAAAGCATTGCATTTCCGTGAATTACATTTTTGTGAATAACCACCCAAATTCTCTTATGAATAACTCTCTAAAACTAACAACTAATAATTAACTGATTTACTAAATGTAAACTTTATTTTCCTAACAGAAGAGGTCTTTGTATACAGAGATGAGATGAAAGTAAGGAAATAAAATGCAGTGTAAAAAGAAAATATAACGGCTGTGGCATATGCAATCCCATCGCAGTTATGGGGATTAAAATGTATATGGGAAATTAAGTGAATCCAGAGCAGAAGAAGGGTCTTGCCATTCTAATATGACATCTTCAAATTAAATGCAAATAATAAACTGCATATAACCGAGGAAGGGCATAGAGAGAAGAAGACGAGATATGCATGTGCATATATAAGAAGTTGAAAAAGAACAGATAAAAAGTCATTGCAGGAAGTGTAGGAGGAGTTGAGGAGGCATCTGTGTATGGCGCGTGAGACTCAAGAGAGAGAAGAGAACGTACTCGCGTGGCAAAAAGGGGAAAGGCAAGGAATTTGAGTGGATTTCACAGAGGGGAAGGTTAGTGTAGGAGAATAACATGTTTGTATATGAGAACATACAGTTTGCGTAGGGGCAAAAAAAAATATGCCAACATATAGCTTGCTTGTGAAAGGCCATGGAAGGCATAGATGTTTTAAATAAGTTACAAATTTAATAAGAAGTTTTTGAGTCCTTTGTTGCATATTTTAATCTATGAATTTGAAATCGAATGTACAGCCTGAGTTGGCCTAGTACAGCCTGAGTTGGCCTAATGGTGGAGAACTTGTACTCTTGAAAGAGAGGTCACAAGTTCAAATCCTGCAGGGGGTAAGGTATGTACACCTCATATTGTGGAGCACGAGTTGGGTGCCTCCCTCAGATTTGGGAGTATGAGGAGTCCCATATATACTGTAAGCTGTCTGTAGACCCAAAAACAGATCGCCTGGTATTCGTGGACTATAAAATAATATTATTATTATTATTATTAATGTTGAATGCAATTTGAATAGTTTATTTGTAGTGGTTTATCGGATTTGAAGTTGCTTCCATGATTTTGATGTAATCTTGAATTGATTTCAATTGACAAATGAAATTGTCGAATTGAGTTGTCGCTTGGTTGTGAATTAGAGTTACTGATTTCCATTAATTAGAATTAGATTTAGAGTTTTCTCTTTCACCAAATGGTATCAAAGCAAGGTTTTGAGTGTATAGGCAGAGCACCGTGAGGCAGCCTATGCCAGACCTGCGGGTAGAGTAGAAGTGCAATAAAGAAGAGTTCGCATGAGGATTGTTGCAAGTAGAGAGAATCTCTAAGCAATCAAGAGCTAGGGAGCCACGAAAAGAAGTGTGATTGCAAATTCTCGAACATGAGGTGAAAGTTGTGAAAGATTGCAATAGATGAGATGGGTATAGTCATAAGGAAGAAGTCCGTGACTTGGGAAGTGTGGAGATGGTATGAAGAAAATACGATATGGAGGATGATTGTGGATATAAATAACCGATTGGATAAGTTGGATAAATTGGAGGCATATTTGAGTGGACAAGAAGACATGAGAAAAGAGGATGAGGATCAAATG
Organism: Sequoia sempervirens; assembly: GCA_007258455.2. Lineage (NCBI taxonomy): Eukaryota > Viridiplantae > Streptophyta > Pinopsida > Cupressales > Cupressaceae > Sequoia > Sequoia sempervirens. The sequence goes on from VDFB02373365.1 coordinate 223,174,112, forward strand.
AATATCAAAGAGCCTGCAACATAGGTAGTCGAAGAGGAGAAAAATGAAAATGCTGCGATGGAATGCGAAGAGGTTGCAATGAAGGATGAGGAAGAAGATGATTTGTTATCACAGATTTTGGTGGTGGAGAATGAATGGTTGGAGAAGATTGCAGCGATTGAAAGTTGGAAGACAAGCATTGCAACAAAGAAAGTAGAAGTTATTGATGCAGTCGATGGTGAATTTGTAGCAGTGAATGAAGAGGTAAATCTTGTTGCATTTTGTGTTGATTTTTTCGTACTTCTGTTTGAGGTAGTCAAAGTTGAAGAGTGTGGAGAAGAACCTAGGTATTCGATGAATATTTGTATACATTAGGTTGTGATATGAGTGACATAAGAGTTTGGTGGAGGAGGTCGGTTACTAGTGGGATAGATCCCACAAAGGAGAGGAGAGGAGAAATAATTTGGCGAAGGAGGACAACACATGGTGGATGTGAATCCACAAGAGAGAAGAGTGGTGAATGGAGTTGTGGGAGGAAGATGACAGTTATTCTAGCATGCTGCTGGAAGAGGAGGAAAACGAATTGATCTTGTGAACTTATCCCAACAATGGAGTTCGTTGTAGGTTGGTTGCAACCTGGAAGAGTAGTTCGACTACTCAACTCCACCTTTGTGAGCCTATGCTCACAAAATTTCTACCCAGCATGTCTGATGCAAAAGCATCTTGGGCTTACGACGATCTGCATCATCAAAAGATGTTTCTGTCTATTGTGTTGTTTTAGTTCTGGAGTGTGAATTTATTTTGAGTTTGTGATTTTGGAAGGCTAAGTGAATCGCCATTATTGTTATTTTCAATTGACAAAATGTCTTATTTAAATCATGTTTCCAGTTTGATCATTTTTGCAATTTAATAATTAATAATTCTTGAATGTTTTAAAAACCAATTCTCCTCACAGCTTGGAGGTTTACGAATGCACAGGGAAATAAAGATGAGGCCACACAACATCTGAATTCTTGATATTTTAATGTATGCAAAGGGAGATAAAAGGAATGGGTTGTGGCTTGGAAAATAACAAAGAGGGAATAAATGAATACAACAAAAATAAAAACTTCTAAGCAACTAGTGAGGAATGGGTGTGAGAAGTTTAAAAGACAAGAGGAATATGAAGTCTAGTGTCATAAATTGTACTCCCTTTTAGGTGATAGTACAATTTCACACTTAGTTTGGACCTACTTTAGTGATCCTTGCATTTATGCATTTTAAACACCCTTTAACTAAGCTCTAATTTCCAAAATTATGCATTCTGTGGCTCAATTTAAATATTTTTCGACAATTTGCAAGCATAAAACAAATGCTCTCATTTAATACTTTGTCCTCGACATTTAAATTTAAAAAAAATAGAGTTGGGACACTAGTGCCTAGGGTGCCTATGTCCCTTATTTTGGCTCCAAATTCAAATATGTCAGTGTCAACATTTTATTATTTGAAATTCAAATATTTGAATTCGGCCATTGGGATCTAATTTTTGGGAAATTAGAGAAATGCCTATAAATACCTAGTCTTTTCACCATTTGATACTAGAAGCCAAGAGAATGAAAGAGAGAAAGCAACAATGGAAGAAAGGAGAAGTAAGCGATCATTATATCCTGTCAAGTACAACCATATTTGCAGGTTTTCAAGTTCATTTACAGATTTGATCAAGTCTTATTCCATGATTGAAGGTTGATGCCAATAAAACATGATGGATTCTAGGTTTGGGAGATGCATTTGGCCATTTCCTTCAACCTAATGACTTGTTTCCTAGTGTTCTCATCTTCAAGCTTCATCTTATTTGCAACCTAAAGCAAGGTATCATTATGTTTCAGATTTGCTAAGAGTGCTTTGAATTCCACTTAGATCTTATCATTTTTCATGTAGGAATCCTTCTCTAATGCACTTGAGTAGGGTTTTATGCATTTTTAGCTCATAACAGCCTTAGACACACTTAAGGCTAGAGCACACACACTGTTATCAATAATTTCCATTGGCTATTCTAGATGTAGAAATACCAAAATAGGGGTTTGACTGAGGCAAACTCTTATATAGCCACCATCCACCATCTGTTTTTGTAGATTTACTACAGGTCTAGATCTGAAAAAGAAATTTTGCAGGGCAGAGATCAAAGAACAGTCATAGAGCTTCAAACTCAAATTTTCAAATTTGAAAAAAGCCTAGTAGGATAGTGGTGCCCCTAGAGAAAATGTCCTCATAAATTCAGTCGAAATTTATATCACAGGGGCATAGTGTCCTCAACTCAAATTTGGTGTTGAAATTTTTGTTACAATTTTTCAATTTTCAAAATCTTGCATTTTTAGATTAGGGCACATAGTTTAATTAGGTTAATATAATCAATTCAATTCCAATTCATTTCCTAAGCTCTAAAGAATGAGATCTAGATTTGGTTGACTCACCTTCTTGGTTGAAAGTCAATCAAATTACCTTGATTTGCATTCTAATGTTCTTTTGAAAAAAGGATTTGATCCTTGTTTTCTATGTATTGGACCTAGGATCCCTTTTTCATCAAAATATTTTGGTGAACCTAACATTTTTACATTGTAAACCTTATGAAATATGTAATAATTCATTCTAGATCTAGGTTTTGCTTTGCATTTTCCCTCTAGGCATCCATTTTTACATTTTAAAAAGCATAAAAAATTCAAAAATTGCATATCATATTGCATTATAGGTTGCAATAGGGTTAGTCTCAAAAGTTATTTATGATTTTTCAGATTTGTTAGTATCATTTACATATGAAATATATTGCATTTTGTTTAAAATTTTAAAAAATTTAGTCCAAGTCCTTGCATTTGAAATAAAAAGTGTCATTTTGTTTCATTTTGTGCGAATTTGTGAAAGTTATTGCATTTCAGTATTGGAAATTATTAGATATATAGGTGCATTGCATGCATTTTTTGAAACATTGTATAATTGGAATAAATTACATTTCATTTTTGCAAAATTTGAAAACCCTAGGTTGTTACATTACATTGAAAAATTTGGAAACTCATAAAACAAAAAAAAAATCAATTTAAAACCGAGGTTTGCATGCTATCACATGGTCACTTCCTATAACCTTTGCCTTTGAAACTAAAATTTTAGAAAAAACCCTATTTGGGACATAAGCGCCCTAGGCGCTTCTAAACCTGCCAAATTTTCCTCAAATTTTAGGTGCAAAAGCATACATGTTGTTAGATTGTAGATTTGGGGTCTAATTTCTAGATATGTGTTTGTAATAGGTGGTAAGTTTGTTTTCAGTCCTAGGTGGCCTTAAAAAGCATAGACATAATTTGAATTTGAAATTTAATGATTAAACTTGGAGGAAGCATAGTCATCTGATCATGTTAGATCTCTTTCGACAAGTGCATTGTGTACCTATCAAGCCCTTTAGTTGTGATGAATTTGACATGTTAGATGAATCCCTTGAGGACTTCATCTCACTAAGCTCATCCACTAAGGCTTGTAACATTCCCACACAACAAAGAACAATCAATGCAGTCAAACCTCAACTTATCATTTATCCACCCACACAACAACCTCAAGTTCAAAAAAAACTCGTGTTGATCATAGGACCACCTCAAAACAAACCAAAACCTCCAGGTTCTATCTTAAACTTCACAAAGAAACTTATTGGTAGTCATGTATCACAAGAACTAAGTTATCACATAATTGCTCATACATATAACACAATGAATAACAAGCAACCAAGACAAACACAAACCCCTCATCGATACCACTCACACAACTTGTTTTACCTAGTGCCCCTTGTTTACCTCAACATAGTGGAAAGGAGTATGATCTTGTGGATCAGCAACTTCGTAATACTCCTGCTAATATTTCATTGCTGGATCTAATTCAAACCTCATCAACTTACCATGGAATGCTTCAAAGTGCTTTGCAAAACGTGGTGATCCCTCCTAGTGTGCAATTGATTGATGTCACAACCTTAATTGAGGGTATGAATTTGGTCAATATGGACATTGTCTTTCATCAAAGTGAATTACCTCCTTTGGAAACACAAAAAAAAATGATGCTTTGATGATAATGACTATTATTAATAGGGTTGGGATTAGGCGCACCCTTATTGATAATGGTTCAAGACTTAATGTTTGTAGTGTGAATCTTTTGGACAAAATTGTAGTGGATAAGACTAAAATTCAACCAAAGAATTTTTCCATTCGTGGTTTTGATAATGTGGGAAAACAACCTCTTGGTGTGATACTATTACTTGTCAAAGTTAGTAAGTTTGTGTTGTAAACTCCCATCTATGTGATGCTATTGCAAGTATGAGTAGTTGGTGTTTTCATTGATGTCAACAGGCTAATGTCTGTGTTGTCATTGATGACTGGTGATGGTTGAGAAGTTATGATGGTGCTTTGATTAGTTTCATTATGTTGTTTGGTGTCAACCTTTGGTGTTTTTTTAATAAGCTTCTTTTTGTGAATTTTGTTGGGTTGGTGATGATAAGGAAGTGTTGAAGATGATGAAAATATGTCTTTGGTGTTTGGTTTTCAAGTGCATTTGAGAAATTTGAATAAAAGAGGAAACAATGTGTTGTAGAGGTGTTCTGGTGTACAAAGTGGTGTTCTGGTTTTGCTCCACATTTATTTTGTGTTGAAGATTTGGTTGTGTGGTTCATATATGTTGATCAAAGGTGTTAATAGGTTTTATATCCAAAAATTCTTGGTTTGGATCGTTGTGCAGAAGAAGTTGTGCTTACCAGTGTGTGAATTGTGTTGCAATGTTGTCTGGGAGAAATAGTTTTTCTTCTCATTTCTCCGTAGTTCAGTTTCTAGTCTTACAGTTTTGGAAGTGTGCTGATAAGGTTCATATCTACCTTCAATTGAAGAATTTTGTGGTTTGGTGTTCCGCAAGGTGGTTTCTTGAGTTACAGTGTATGGAAGGTTGTCTGAGTGTACTGGGTGTGTACATTCTTCAGGTGAAAGTTGTTGCAAAGGAATTTGTTGGATTTTAGGGTGTTTGTGGAATATTCTAGATTGTGTTCAAGTGTGGTGTGTGGTCTGTGAGTCATCTTTGGATTTGAGGAAGCATGTTCTTAAATGTCAATGGTGTATATGCTAATGTTAATTGTGGAAGCCTGGCATGGTGTATATGTATGATTTGGGTCTGGGTTAAGAAATGGTGTGGTCCACTTTCATTCCTTTCCACCACGAGAATGCTTAGTGTCGACCTAATTTTAATTTTCACGGTTAAGGTGCATAGCCAAACTTGGAGAATGCTTTCAAGGTAGAAGAAGGTATACATGTGTTGTGTTGATGAAGAATTGTGTGTGAAGTGTGTGATGCAAATTGCAGAGTTGTGAAGTGCAATGCGAGCTTAAATGAGTTAGACCACTGGAAGTAGTGAGCAGAAGGTTTCTACAATCTTCAGAGAGGCTGTGAATGTGTTGGTGATGCTATGGTGGAATTTAATGTTGCATTGAGATGGATTTCTCATTGTAACATTCTTATTTCTTATTTTTTGTAAGCTGGCAGTGTGCCTTTGGCAGTGAGCCCTTCTTTCTTTTTGGGCAGTGAGCCTTTTATATTCGGTGTTGCAATTAATTTATATTGTGAGTTAATCCTCACCGTGGTTTTTCCCTTCTTGGGTTTTCCACGTAAATTTGGCATTCTATTGTGCATGGTGTTGATGTGTTTCAGTTTCAGTTATTTTTCAATGATAAATCATTCTAACAGATTAAGGGTTAATTAAGTTGATGTGGATCTAAATGTTTATGAGGGTTTTGGATGTTTTAATGTACAACTAATTCACCCCCCTCTCAGTTGTATTGTGTGCATTCAATACATGCCCCATGATCTTTCATATAATCTTATCTTGGGTAGGCCATGAATTCATGAGATGAAAGGAGTGCCTTCAATGCTACATCGTTTAATGAAATACACTTACAACAATAAGATTTACATGATAAAACTGATCCAAAATCCAAAATTTGTTTACAAACAAAAACAAGAATGAAAAACCCTCTGAGGACATTAACACCAATTACAAAAGTGGAACCTTTACAACCTAAAGATAAAGAAGAATGTCTTTCATTAGTGAAAAAGTTGTTGGATGATGATTGGGGGTCATTAGATTTCACACTTACATTCATGGGGGAATACAAGATTACGCAATCAAAGCCAAAAAAAGTAAGGGAAAAAGAGAAAGAAGCTGTAGTAGTATCAACACAATCTAACAATGAAACATCCAAGACACAAGAATTCACAACTTCTACTAATGAGGAAAACAAAAATTGCACATCTATCTATGATGAAAGTGACTATGAAAAACCACCTTCCTCAAAAGAAATGGAAGAACTTTATGGAAGAGGGTACCAACTCTTGAAACAATTTGGATAAAATGGAAAAGGATGCAGAGTGAAAGAACAAGGCATTTGTGTACCTATAGATATTAATACACAAGAAACAACAAGAGGTCTTGATTATTGACCTTCAAAAGAAACAAAAGTATCAAAGATGCCTTCACTTAATATCAATGTTATCATGCAAGATTCTTCTAAGACAACTTTAACCTTGGTGCATCCTAAACTGATAAACACTACATGTGAGGATGTGTCATTGGATATGTTTCAAAATGATGAGTCCCTAGGGGAATTTTTAGGTATGAATGATACTTTACTTACTCAACATCATAATATATGAGTTTCCTATTGTTTTAATGCTAAGGCATACCATAGGAAATAAAATGAACTATGTGATGAACAAGATGAACCTAAAATACCTCATGATGTTTCAAATCACAATGCATTACTTGTGGGAGACACCTTATACATTCCAATGGATCAATATAATATAGAGAAGGTGATACAAATTGGAAAATGTCTTGATGAAGATGAATAAGAAGATCACACAAATTTATTACACGAATTTCTTGAAATATTTGCATAGACTTATTTGAATATTGCCAGGTATTCACCCTAAAATAGTCATGCATAACATTGTCCTTGAAAATGATTCTAAACCTATGAGACAAAAGATACAAAAGATCCTAAGATAGCTTTAATGGTTAAGGATGAGATTGAAAAGCTCCTACAAGCCGGTTTCATCCGCCCTATTGATTATTCATCTTGGATCTCTAACATTGTGGCGGTGGTGAAACCTGATAATTGTATTAGGATGTGTACAAATTTTTGTGATCTTAATAAAGCATCTTTAAAGGATGATTTTCCCTTTCCTAATATTGAAATGATAGTGGATTCAACTGTGGGGCATGCTTACTATCATTCATGGATGGTTTTTTAGGATATAATTAAATTTTCATTAATCATCAAGATCAATATAAAATGGCTTTCACTACACCTTGGGGAACATTTTGTTGGGTGGTCATGCCTTTTGGATTGAAGAATGATGGAGCCACATATCAAAGAGCCACGACCTTAATATTTCATGATTTTATACACATCTTGGAAGATTATGTTGATGGTGCAGGAGCACCTAGGCTAACCTCCATTTTCTTTGTCTTCAATTTTGGCTTGTACCTGACCTTAGCCAAGTCAGGGTGTTAGAGTGCTAAGTTTGGACCTTAGAAGGTCTTGTTTGTGTGTGGAATAAATGAATTAGTCACTAGGACTAGGATCATCATATCTTAGTTTTCATTAAGCATCTTTTGCTTTAGTTAGTTTAGTAGATTAATGTGAGTGCTGAGCCTTTAATGTGCTCTAAACGCATGGTCATTGTTAGAAGATGCCAAGGGACAGTTAAGAGAGTTGTTGGCTCAAGATCAAGGAGATTGAGGTCCTAAAATGTAGGATGATGGCAGAGTTGCAAGAATGTTGCAAAGTTGCATGACAACATGGTTAGGTTGCATGCAACTTTGTTGTTTTGGATTCCCTAAAATTTAGGAGCATGGGATCAATCAATATCCCTTGAAATGTGGTAAAGGAATCTAGGTAAAAGGGGAATGGCTCGTAGAGAGCAGTTAGAGAGATTGAAAACAAGTTTTGGCTTTGTGTAAATAAATAAATTCTGCATTTCCTGAGTTTACTCATGCATCTTGAGAAACAGGGATATCAAAGGAGTTGTATATACTAAGACATCATTGTATTTGTGTTTACAGAGTAGTTTTGAGTATCTTTCTTGTATAATCAATTTTCTTTGAGTAGTTTTAGTGCTTTGTATCCATAGATTAGAGTGTAAGGGTTTTTATTTCTATTTTGTGCAGTCAAACTTAGAATGGCTCCCCCATAAACACTGACCACGGGATTTTCCTGAGATTGGTTGAATATGGGAGAGGAGCTAGTCTATTGTAAATATTTAGCAGTAGGGAGTGTAGGGAATGGGGCAAATGTTTTTAAACTCAAACCCTAGGCGAGCTAGGACTGCCCGGTTAGGAGTTTGAGAGAGGAAAAGTGAGGAACTTAGGCAGGGGAAGAGACCACTGTACAGAATCCGTACGGCTTCAGGTAGGGTTAGACAAGATCCTCACATGCCATAAGGATTGAAGCATCAATCAATCTATTAGAGGTAGGTTTGAATCAAAAAGCAGTGAAACCCTAAGTATTAGGCCAATTAGCCCTTCTACCCTTGAATGTAGGAATCCTTTGTACGGAGGAGACAGGGGTCTGACACCCTTTGAAACATTTAAAAGTCCAAAAAGGGTGTCTGGAAATCAGGTTTAATTGCTAGGTTGTTTGGCAAGTTTGGGCAAGAAAAGCCAAAAACTGACTGGTAAGGGCTACAAGGGAATAGGCCTCTTCAAGGCAAGATCTTGAGATCGGGTAAATTGAAAGCTAAAGAACCTTCAAGATGCATTCAACTGAATGTGAAATGCAAGGAAACAGAGTTTCTAACTCCCCTACAAAGAGTTCAAGTCAGATCATGAAGTTGACACTTAGATCCTTTTAAGTGTTGGAAGAACATTGCAAGTTCAAAGGGTGTTGAATCCTCCAAGGTGAAGCATAAGGAGAGTGAATCTTGTAATAGAGTTAGAGAAAGGCTTAGTTAATGATCTAAGTCAAATTAGAACCTTGAAGCCATCAGGTTCTTGGGTGAAGATTGAGAAAAGTCTTCTAGTTGGTTAGTGCAAGCAAATCTTGGAGCATCATACATCATATTGGTATCAGAGCAACGTTTGATTCAAGGCTTGTGATTGATGTTGCAGCCCACTGAGTCAGTAGGAGAGAACACACCAGAGGAAAGAACCATGGTGACTAATGCAGAGTTAGCTAAAAAAGTAGAAGAGCAAGAGGAAGACAACCGGCTACTAAGAGAAAGGTTGTCTCAAGTGGAGAAGCTCTTGGATGAAGTCCATGAGACAACAGATAAAGTGAAGGACAAGATAGAGCAGAAGGAAGAGCAGGAAGCCAAGGAAAAAGAAGAGGACTTGGAGGAGGAAGCTCCAAAGCCTGATCCTGTTCTTGCTGAAGAACCCTTCTTAAAGGCATTGCAGGCCTTAAGTGGTAAAGCATTGGAAGGTGTGCCACTATTCAATGGACAAATGGACCCTGATTCAGTTGTAGATTGGATTGAAAGCATAGAAAATCACTTTGAATGTGATGGAATAACAGAGGCTTAAAAGGTAAAGGTGGCCAAGTCAAGGTTGAGAGGAGCAGCTCTCACATGGTGGAAATTTGTGCAAGTTGAAAGAGAGAAAGAAGGAAAAAGTCCCATAGTTTCATGGAGAGGAATGGTAACTAAGATAAGGTAGACCTATCTCCCTGATGATTATGAAGTTCAGTTGCATAGGATAAGACACAATCTTAGGCAAAAGGATATGGATGTCCAAACATACACTGAGGAGTTTCAAAAATTGTGCCTAAGATCAAAGGTGGTTGAAGATGAAAGCATCAAGCTAGTAAGGTACTTGAATGGGCTTAAGTGGTCTATCCAAGAAGATATGAGCCTAGTGAACTTCAAAACAGTCTGCCAATGCTATCAAATGGCCTTAAAGATAGAGGAGAAAGGCAAAAAGAAGCAAGAGAAAAACCCCAAAAGCAGAGGTAAAGGGAAAGACAACAGAGGACAAAGAGGTGGTTATGGTGGGAGAAGTTCAGAACCAAGATCCCAAGGAGAAGTTAGATATTCTGAGCAGCAAGAAGGAAGCTCTAGTAGAGGTGGTAGAGGAAGAGGTTTCAGCTCCAAAGGAAGAAGTGGTGGACAAGGAAGAGGCAGCTACTTCACTAATATGAAATGTTACCACTGCAACCAATTGGGACACCCGGCCTATAGATGTCCAGAGAAACGTAGTACTTCTCATGGAGGAGATAAGAGAACTAACCTGATTCAAGATGAGACAGCTGCAGTAGATAAGCATCCTGAAGTGCCATTTAATTTAGAGGAAGGTGAGAACCTCATGATGAGGAGAACTTTTATCAAGGAACCGGTGAAAGAAGAGCCAAGCCAAAAGAGGTCCTTGTTTAGGATAAAGTGCAAGATGATGGGGAAGGTGTGTAGAGTCATCATTGACTCAGGTTCTACTGACAACATTGTGTCAGAGGAGGCAGTCAGCAAGCTGAAGTTGACAAGGATACCCCACAACAATCCTTACAAGGTCACATGGCTCAATAAAGGTCAACATGTCTTGGTGAATGAACAAGCATGGGTGGAGTTCTCAATTGGTAGGTACAAGGAAAAAGTTTTGTGTGATGTGTTACCTATGGATGCATGTCACTTGCTCCTAGGTAGACCATGGAAATTTGACCGCCAAGCTATGCATGATGGAGCAAAGAACTCCTACACTTTCAAGAAAGACAAGGTGACTTTCAAAATTCAGTCTTTGCTAGAAGATACAGAGGTGCAGACAGCAGGTCCTAAACTGCTCATGGTTGGAGAAAAGGAGTTCCTAGAAGCCTTGGAAGAAGGAGAAGGAGTTGGCTATGCAGTGATGATCAAGCCAAGAGAGGTGAGTAAAGAGAAAGTAGCTGAAAAGCAAGAGTTACCTGAGGAGATACAAAAATTGTTGCAGACCTATGAAGGCATTGTAAGTAGTGGTCAACCAGCAACATTACCTCCTAAAAGAGCCATAAGTCATAGGATATACTTGATACCAGGAGCTACCCTTCCAAACAAAGCAGCTTACAAGATGACACCTCAACAAAATGAGGAGATAGCTAGGCAGATTCAAGAACTTCTCAACCAAGGTCTTATTAGGAAAAGCATTAGTCCATGTGCAGTACCCACTATCTTAGCACCTAAAAAGGGAGGAGAATGGAGGCTTTGTATTGATTCCAGGGCAATAAAAAAGATAACCATCAGGTATAGGTTCCCTATCCCTAGGATTGAAGATCTCATGGATTGTCTAGGTGAAGCTAGGTACTATACCAAGATAGATTTAAAAAGTGGTTATCACCAAATTAGGATACATGAGGGAGATGAGTGGAAAACAACTTTCAAAACCAATGAGGGTCTCTATGAGTGGCTAGTTCTGCCATTTGGCTTGTCTAATGCCCCCTCCACATTCATGAGACTCATGAATGAAATCCTCAAAGACTACATTGGCAAATTTGTAGTAGTGTATCTTGATGATATACTAATCTATAGCAGAACAAGAGAAGAGCACCTCCAACATATAGAGTTGATTTTCAAGATGCTGCAGGAGGAGAAGCTGATGATCAATTTGGAAAAGTGTGAATTCATCAAAACAGAGCTGGTGTACCTTGGATTTGTGCTATCACATGGCAACTTGAAGATGGACAGCAGCAAAGTGGAAGCCATCCTCAATTGGCCTACTCCAAAGACAACAACAGAGGTAAGAAGCTTCCATGGTCTTGCTCAATACTATAGGAAATTCATAAGATAGTTTAGTGCTATTTGTGCTCCTATGTTGGATACCATAAAAGGAGGAATGAAGACCAAATTTGTGTGGAATGAGCAAGCTAACAAGAGTTTTGAGTTGCTGAAGGAAAAGATAGCTACCCAACCTGTTTTGGTGTTACCAAGCTTTGAGAAGCTATTCACCATTGAGTGTGATGCAAGCAATGTAGCTATTGGAGCTGTTCTCAGTCAAGAGGGTAGACCGGTGGCTTTTCATTCAGAGAAGTTAAGTGAAACCAAGAAGAATTATTCTTCTTATGACCTTGAGATGTATGCATTGGTCCAAGCTCTAAGGAAGTGGAGGCACTACTTGCTTCCCAAGGAATTTATAGTGTATTCAGACAACCAAGCACTCAATTTCCTGAATTCACAAGAGAAGTTGAGTCACAGACATATGAAATGGGTGGAGTATTTGCAAGCTTACACCTTCAATATCAAGCACAAGAAAGGAGCCCTCAACAAGGCGGCATATGCCTTGAGCAGAAGAGTCCTCACAATTCAGGAAATTCAGTTGAAGAGCATGGGGATAGATCATTTCAAGGATCTATATGCAGATGATGAAGACTTTGCAGACATTTATAAGGTATGTGCTAAATACAAGAATCATTTCCATAGCAAATATGCTGAATATACTTTGCAAAGTGATCTTTTGTTTAAAGGGAATCGACTATGTGTTCCTAGAGGTTCTATTAGAGAGAACTTAATACAAGAAAAGCATAATGGTGCATTGAGTGGTCATTTTGGGATCACCAAAACTCAGGAACTGGTTGAAAGGTTTTACTATTGGCCAAGGATGAATCTAGATGTCAGGAGGTATGTGGAGAGTTGTGTAGTGTGTCAAAAGGCCAAGGGCACTTCTTCAAATGCAGGCCTATACCAGCCACTGCCTATTCCTACTAGGCCATGGGAATGTTTGAGTATGGACTTTGTAGTTGGTTTACCCAAGACAAGGTAGGGTATGGATAGTGTTTATGTGGTTGTAGACAGATTCGGCAAGATGGCTCACTTTGTGCCATGCAAAACAACCAATGATGCCGGTCAAATGGCCTCTCTTTTCTTCAAGGAGATAGTAAGGATTCATGGCTTACCAATCAGCATTGTATTAGATAGAGATACTAAGTTTATGAGTCATTTTTGGAAGACACTTTGGCAAAGAATGGGCACCAATTTGTCCTTTGGATCTGCATACCATCCCCAAACTGATGGTCAGACCGAAGTTGTAAATAGAACTCTTGGGAATCTCTTAAGATGCTTGACCAAGGAGTATGGTCAACAATGGGATCAATTGATTGGGCAAGCTGAATATGCCTATAATGATACTGTCAACAGATCAACAGGGAAGAGTCCCTTTGAAATTGTTTATGGTCTACATCCAAGAGGTGTTTATGAGCTGAGAGAGTTGAAGGATGGAGTCAAGGGAAGTGGATATGCTGATGATTTTTCTTATGCAATGCAGGAGATTCATGAGACAGTCAGAAAAACACTAGCAAAAAGCACCATGAAGCATAAGACTAAGGTGGATGAGCATAGGAAAGAAGTTCAATTCAATGTTGGTGATTTGGTAATGGTGCATTTGAACAAGTCTAGACTACAGAAAGGAGTTCCTCATAAGTTGCAAATGAAGAGGATAGGTCCCTGTCCTATCTTGGAGAAGTATGGCAATAATGCTTTCAAGGTGCAATTACCAGATGGCAGTGGACTGTCCCCTATTTTTAATGTTGTAGATCTTGTACACTACAAGGGGCCACCACTAAACATGGATTAGACCATCCATGAAGTCACCCAAGATGTGGAAGAACTCAAACTGCCCTCCACTACAGTCAAGCAAGCTAACAAGATATTGGATACCAAGGTTTACAAGAGAACTAGAACCAAGGAGTACAAAGAATATCTGATTAAGAGGCATGATCAACCTGATGCTGATGCAGTGTGGATCAAGGAGTCAGAGTTCAAGACGTTGGGCATTGATCCCAACTTGCTCAATCCAAGGGTGGATTGAAATTTTTTGTTTTGGGGAGGATGGTGCAGGAGCACCTAGGCTAACCTCCATTTTCTTTGTCTTCAATTTTGGCTTGTACCTGACCTTAGCCAAGTTAGGGTGTTAGAGTGCTAAGTTTGGACCTTAGAAGGTCTTGTTTGTGTGTGGAATAAATGAATTAGTCACTAGGACTAGGATCATCATAGCTTAGTTTTCATTAAGCATCTTTTACTTTAGTTAGTTTAGTAGATTAATGTGAGTGTTGAGCCTTTAATGTGCTCTAAATGCATGGTCATTGTTAGAAGATGCCAAGGTACAGTTAAGAGAGTTGTTGGCTCGAGATCAAGGAGATTGAGGTCCTAAAATATAGGATGATGGCAGAGTTGCAAGAATGTTGCAAAGTTGCATGACAACATTGTTGGGTTGCATGCAACTTTGTTGTTTTGGATTCCCTTAAATTTAGGAGCATGGGATCGATCAATATCCCTTGAAATGTGGTAAAGGCATCTAGGTAAAAGGGGAATGGCTCGTAGAGAGCAGTTAGAGAGATTGAAAACAAGTTTTGGCTTTGTGTAAATAAATAAATTCTGCATTTCCTGAGTTTACCCCTGCATCTTGAGAAACAGGGATATCAAAGGAGTTGTATATACTAAGACAACATTGTATTTGTGTTTACAGAGTAGTTTTGAGTATCTTTCTTGTATAAGCAATTTTCTTTGAGTAGTTTTAGTGCTTTGTATCCATAGATTAGAGTGTAAGGGTTTTTATTTCTATTTTGTGCAGTCAAACTTAGAATGGCTCCCCCATAAACACTGACCACGGGATTTTCCTGAGATTGGTTGAATATGGGAGAGGAGCTAGTCTATTGTAAATATTTAGCAGTAGGGAGTGTAGGGAATGGGGCAAATGTTTTTAAACTCAAACCCTAGGCGAGCTAGGACTGCCCGGTTAGGAGTTTGAGAGAGGAAAAGTGAGGAACTTAGGTAGGGGAAGAGACCACTGTACGGAATCCGTACGGATTCATGTAGGGTTAGATAGGATCCTCACATTCCATAAGGATTGAAGCATCAATCAATCTATTAGAGGTAGATTTGTATCAAAAAGCAGTGAAACCCTAAGTATTAGGCCAATTAGCCCTTCTACCCTTGAATGTAGGAATCCTTTGTACGAAGGAGACAGGGGTTTGACACCCTATGAAACATTTAAAAGTCCAAAAAGGGTGTCTAGAAATTAGGTTTAATTCTAGGTTGTTTGGCAAGTTTGGGCAGGAAAAGCCAAAAACTAACTGGTAAGGGCTACAAGGGAATAGGCCTCTTCAAGGCAAGATCTTGAGATCGGGTAAATTGAAAGCTAAAGAACCTTCAAGATGCATTCAACTGAATGTGAAATGTAATGAAACAGAGTTTCTAACTCCCCCGCAAAGAGTTGAAGTCAGATCATGAAGTTGACACTTAGATCCTTTTAAGTGTTGGAAGAAGATTGCAAGTTCAAAGGGTGTTGAATCCTCCAAGGTGAAGCACAAGGAGAGTGACTCTTGTAACAGAGTTAGAGAAAGGCTTAGTTAATGATCTAAGTCAAATTAGAACCTTGAAGCCATTAGGTTCTTGGGTGAAGATTGAGAAAATTCTTCTAGTTGGTTAGTGCAAGCAAATCTTGGAGCATCATACATCAGTTGATGATATTTTGGCTGTCTATATAACATGTCAAGATCATGTGAAAATTCTTTGTAAAATGTTTGAAAGAATCCATAAGTATAACATGAGATTGAATCCAAATAAATGTGTTTGGCATGGATAGTGGAATTTGTTTTGGATTTATAGTGTCAAATAGGGGCATTGAGGTGGAAAAAAGAAGATTGATGCAATAATAAACATGCCACCTCCTAAGAATATTTCACAACGTAGCTTACAAGTAAAGATTCAAGATATTTGTTGTTCTGTGGCATCTTTGGCAGATCAAACTCTTCCCTTCACTCAAATCCTTAAGAAAGATTCATAATTTAAATGGAATGAGGATTGCCACAAAGTTTTTGAAGAATTGAAACAATACTTAGCCAATCCTCCAGTTTTACAACTAGCAGTTCAAGGAAAACCTTTTATCCTTTATATCTTGGCTTCAAACCATGCCCTTGCGATGCTATTAGCGCAACAAGATGAGAATGGTAAAGAGCATCCTGTGGGTTACATTAGTCGAACATTAATTGGCTATGAGACTCGTTACACAACTATAGAAAAACAATTTTTGGCTCTTGTCTTCACTACTAATAAGTTGAGGCAGTATTTGTTAAACATTGAGGTGTAAGCTATCATAAAGTTTCATCCTTTAAAATACCTTTGTGCTAAAATGGATTTGTCAGGATGCTTAGCTAAATGGGTTATGTTTTTAACTGAGTTTGACCTTAAGTTAATTTCTCAAAAAGCAATCAAAGGGAAAGCAATGACTAACCATTTAGTTGAGGCCCCTTTAGCATTAGCGTTACCCAATCAGGATTCTTTTCCCAAAGTGTGGTGAACATTAATGATAATGAAACATGGGAATTATACTTTGATGGGTCTAAGTGTCAAACTGGCTTTGGTGTTGGAGTTATAATAATACCCCCTTCAGGGAAGCTAATTCCTTTATCCTATCATTTAAATTTCCTATGTAAAAACAACACCGCTGAGTATGAGGCTCTTATCGTAGATTTACGTGTAGCCTTGTCCTTAGGTGTTTAACACATTCATATATTTAGAGACTCTCAATTAATCATCAAAAAAATTAATGGGTCCTATCAAGAAAAACATGTTAAGTTATCCAAATATAAAGACCTCACATTAATAATATTGGAGCGTTTCACATCATATACTATTTTTTTGGTTCCACGAAAGGATAATCGACATGTAGATGCAATGGAAAGTGTTGCTTCCCTTGTATCTCTCGATGATACTTCCTCAGACTTCACATTTGTTATCCAGACTCTCAAACAACCATCAATAAATGAAAACACAAAAGAGACAATAGTTGCCAATATTGAAATTCATAATGAGTGGTATGCACCAATATTTAACTATTTAAAAGATGAAATTTTTCTTGAACCTACAACTAAAAACACTAGGGCTCGTATAAGAAAGCTGGAAGCTTGTTATATAATCCTAGCTGATGCATTGTATAGATGATCATTCACTAGTCTTCTCCTTAGATGTCTAAGAAAATGTGAAATCCCTAAATCCCTTGAGGAAGCTCATGCGGGTGCGTGTAGGGGACATTTTGGAGGATGATCTTTTGTTCAAAGGTTAATACGTATTGGTTAATATTGGAAAAACATGGAACAAGATTGCTTTGATCATGTTAAGAAATGTCACAAATGTCAAGAACATAACAATTTGATTCATGCTCTTGCATCCAAACTTCGTGCTCAAGTTGTTATTTGGCCATTTTTCGGTTTGAGGTTTGAATTTGATTGGAAAGATATCCCCTCCCTCATTAGCAGAACATACATTTATAATCACCACTACAAATTATTTCATGAAGTGGGCGGAGGAAATTCCTCTTTGTTCTACAAATGCTGATGTAATATGCCATTTTTATCTTAGAAAACATCATCTCTTAGTTTGGTCTTCCGTCATCTCTAGTTACAGATAATGGGACACCATTTAAAAATAAGGATGTTAAGAAATTTTTGGAAATATTTTACATTCAAAATTATTTTTCTACACCTTATTACCCACAATCTAATGGTCAAGTAGAAGCAATAGACAAAACAATCAAGCAATCTGACATAAAACAATTAGTAAGCATAACAAGGATTGGCACACTTAACTCTCATATGTATTATGGGCTTACCACACAAGTATTCAAACATCTACATGAATTACACCATACAACCTTGTTTACGGTGCGGATGCAATAATTCCCTTAGAGTTAGAAAGTCCCTCTTTGAGAATCTCTCTTAGTGGCCTTATTGATGATACGACTTTTAGAGAACAATAATTGCAACAACTTGAAATGCTCGATGAACAAAACATAAATGCTTTTGAGCATCTTCAAGCCTATTCTAAAAGCATGCAATGCAAGTACAATGATAATGTCATTCCTTGTTCATTTAATAAAGGGGAGTTAGTGTTATATGAAAATCAATGCAATGTCAATGCGACTCTAGATGAAAAGGGAAAGTTTAACCCAAATTGGTTAGGAACTTATGTAATAGAAAAAGTTTATGGGCCTGGAGTGTATAAAATTAAGGCGATGGATGGTACACCTCTAAAAGAACCTATCAACGTTGTGCATTTTTGCAAATATTACAAATACCAATTCTTTTGAATAGTATGTATGTTAAAGAATGTTGTTAAATTAAGTAGACAATTTTCTATTTTATCTCACATTGCTTCATTTTTGACAAACATTTGTATGCCTTGAATTATTTAGAGCAAATTTTCATTTAGTTGGATTATTACTTCTTTGTGCATACTATTCAATCATGTGTGTGTTGTGTTAAATTAGATCATTATATGCATTTAATTTTAAATTAGATCATAAAGGCATCTAGTTTAATATAATTACACTTAACAAAAAATGTAGCATCTAAGTAGACATAAGTGTTTAATTAGATCAAATTCATCACATAACAATTAGATCATGGAAACATTCATTAAATAATCTTATCAAGATTGATTAATAGATCACATTGACATCTAATCTAATATAAGAACTCATAACTCATCGAAATAAGAAAATTCTCGTACAGATCATAAAGTTTATATACATCATGGTCACCACTGTAGAAAAATGTGGTGTCATAATGTGATACATCTAGATAGTCCTATGGCTACCAAATTTTCAAGGCCCGATGGTGGTGGTGCCCATTGAGAAACTGGTTTGAGAGTGGATCCTAGAGCTCATTCACTCTCATAGGCCCTGTACCTGGCCTATGGCTATGCCCTCGCGTATGAGTGCAACAACACGCTCCTGCTCAACCAATCCCTATCCACCTGCACCTTTCCAAGCTTCACTTGCGCCTTGCTGAGTTTTTCTTGTAAGACAGTTTGTGTCTTGCTCTCGGAAGGAACTTAGGTGGCTCTAAGCTCCTTGTAGGTAGCTTCCAGTCACATATATCTCTAAGAATCTCATTCTCAGCACTAACTTCATCAATAGCTCTCAAGGAATCCTTGTGGACCATCTCCATCAAGATAGGGGATCAAATAGCTCAACATGGTACCCCACGCTCGGTGGTGGCCTATGCTCATCTCGTATCGGTTGGTGTGGGGGCATAGGCAGAATCATGTCTATGGTTACTTGGTTAAATTAGTCGAGCCAATCTCATGTGCCCACTGTAATGAAGAAAAAATAACATACAGCAAAACCAAGCATACAAATGTGAGTAAACTAATAGAAAAAATTGAAAGGAACTAAACAATATATCATCACCTAGATCACCGATCCGTCAGTCAGGACGTCGATAGGAAACTATAGGTGTCGTATTGGGACTCCCCTGGGTGGCTAATGGTGTGGAGGGAGTTGCATGGCTGCTCTTCTGACACTCATGGACTTGTATCCCCTCTAGAGTCGCAAAATGTGCTTGTGAGACATGAGGATGAGATGTAGATCTCTCCTCAGGGGCATCTCTAGCTGTTGCGTGCTCCTCAGGATCCCTCTCCATTGGCCGTTGATCCTCCTCAATTCCATCATCACTGTTATCTCTATCAATAGCTTCCTCCCTATCTATGTGATCCTCTCAATACTATGGTCCAAGATTTTCTGTAGGATGACCAATAGGAAAGAAACGCTCGGGATGTGCAGTCCTCTACCATCTATTGTATCCCGCTGAAGTGTTGACATCATCTTGGTTAGATACTGGGTGTGCATCTCGCTCCTCATCCTCTGAGTCGCTCAACTAGACATCTGCAATGGTGGGATGACGGATGTCATATGGCCTAGTGCCAGTGCTTGCTGATCTTAGGTATGTAGGTTGTGGGATGGGTGCCATTTGAAGCTATCCAAACTGTCTCATCACTCGATCAAAATATAATTGCATAATAATGTAATTATGTTGACCAAAAAGTAGTCTATCCCAATGCATCTTGACTAGCTGCCATGCTAGACCTGGCCACTATGGTAGAGTCCTATATAGTCTCCAAACAATTCCATCACTACCTAATTGATCAAAAGTGAATCTCCAATGTAATAGGTCTCCATGTTGCCAGGGTCACCTGAGTGTATAATAAAATACCCGTAGATGTGTATATGGTGCTACTATAGGGTATCCAACCGGCCTTGTGCAACTGATGTGCTCAAAGTCCCATACCTAAAGAAGTATAGAAAGAATAATGATGTGGGCCTTACGATAAGCAAAGAACCATAGATCATAATAGACATACACAATTATACTGCCTCCCCAAGAAAACACTACCTACTTCTCCTCCATTGCTCGTATAGTATGAACTAGGCCCCCATCTAGGTGTGTGCCTCATCCATCAGATGCTAGAGCGAGTACAATAGTGACAATCATAATGCACCAAATCAATGGTACATCAACACCTACATTCAAGAGCCACTTCAGTTGAATTTTTGACCCCTAGAATCAATCTCTATGTGTCGGATGATACAATAAAAATGATTACTCCTAATCTTCCGAGGAGTATGAAAGTTATCATGATACAAGTGCCTGCCCTGCACTGGTAATTGGAAAATGCAATGCATATCCTCAAGTATAATGATAATATCTCCCATTGGAAGATAGAAGGTAGAGGTATCTGCATCCCACCACTCTACAAGCACCATCAAAATAACATCATGGTATCTCATAGGAGGCATGGTATACACCCAATATAGTCCAACAGTGTGTAACTGCTGCTAATCCTTGAGTGGAAGTTGTATGACTTGCTCTCAGAGAAGTGAAAATAAGTGTCCTCCTAGGAATTGCTATGCGCATGGTTGGGTCTATGAACAAGGAAAGAAGGATAATTAGTTATGCATCAAAATGAGTAATCAATAAACTTTAAGCATAAAGAATCTAAGTTTGTACATAGATGCCATTTTAGGACATTGGTGCCCATGTGGGACATTGGTACCCAAAAAGGACATAGGCACCATAAAATGACACTGGCACCACAACATTTAATGAAATAATAAAAAACAACACAAATAAGGAAATAAATCACATGGAAGTGAAGAAAAACTCATTGATGGCATCGCCTCACCTTGCAAGGTGTCTGATCGCAGGACCTCGCGTCTCAGAGGCTTTGTATGGTCATCGACTCAACATCCTCACTCTTGGGGTTGGTAATGGCACTCTCTAGATCTTCATATAGCAAAAGTGAAAATGAATGTCAAAATGGTAATTTTGCTTTATCTTATAGTCAAATTTAGTAAGTACATTTTCATAGCACATATCATTCAATTCATCATAATGGGGGCTAGTGAACTATGATTTCGATGCCATTTTTTGCATTGGATTAATTGTAGTTCTATTCTTGTTCATACCATATGATTCTAGATAGTTTGTCTTATGATCCTCATGACCCTATTGTATGCATTTCTCTAACAAATATGTAACAATTCGATGCAGTTAGATTGCTGTACCTTGATTCCATCTCCATAAAGCAAGTGGAATCAGGGGGGCATACATCTATACTCAAAATTCATTAGAAGTTTTAGGATTAGCATGTTTCTAAACACCTAACAAATTGGTTTTGCAGGATGTAGTTCCTAATGTTGTGGTTTTGCAGATGAGTGCGATCGGGGCTTCATTCTCCCATTTACGAGTATCCTTTTGACAACATGATTTACTTTTTTACTTTAGCTTGCATATGCACGTAGTTTCATATGGCTGCTAAAGTGGGGGATAAATGTAGCATTGTAAATTGTACTCCCTTTTAAGTGATAGTACAATTTCATGCTTAGTTTGGATCTATTTTAGTGACCCTTGCATTTATGAATTTTAATCACCCTTTAACTAGGCCCTAATTTCCAAAATTGTGCATTCTGTGGCCCAATTTAAAACATTTTCTAACAATTTGCAAGCATAAAACAAATGCTCTCATTTATTAATTTGTCCCCAACATTTAAATTTTATGAAAATAGGGCTAGGAAACTAGCGCCTAGGGTGCATATGTCCCCCCTATTTTGGCTCCAAATTCAAATATGTCAGTGTTGACATTTTATTATTTGAAATTAAAATATCTAAAGTTGGCCATTGGGATCTAATTTTTGAGAAATTAGAGAAATGCCTATAAATACCTAGTGTTTTCACCATTTGAAACTAGAAGTGAAGATAATGAAAGACAAAAAGCAACAAGGGAAGAAATGAGAAGTAAGAGATCATTATATCCCATCAACTACAACCATATTTGCTAGTTTTCAAGTTCATTTACAGATTTGATCAAGTCTTATTCCATGATTATGGTTGATGCCAATAGAAGAACATGATGGATTCTAGGTTTGGAAGATACATTTGGCCATTTACTTTAACCTACCGACTTGTTTCCTAGTGTTCTCATCTTCAAGCTTCATCTTATTTGCAACCTAAATCAAGGTATCATTATGTTTCAGATTTTCTAAGAGTGATTTGAGTTCCTCTTAGTTAGATCTTATCATTTTCATGTAGGAATCCATTTCTAATGCATTTGAGTAGGGTTTTATGCATTTTTAGCTCATAACAACCTTAGACACACTTAATATTAGGTCACACACACTGTTATCAATTATTTCCATTGGCTATTGTGGAGGTAGAAATGATAAAACAAGGGTTTAACTGAGGCGAAATCCTATGTAGCCACTATCCACCATCTCTTTTTGCAAATTTATTGTATGTCCAGATTCGAAACGATTATTCTCAAGGTAGAGATCAAAGAGAAGAAAAAGAGCTTCAAACCCAAATATTTAGATTCAAAAAAATCCTAGCAGGACAGTGGCACCCCCAGAGGAAGTGTCCTCATAAATTCAACTGAAATTTATATCATAGGTGAAAAGTGTTCTCCTCAACTCAAATCTAGTGTCAAAATTTCTATTACAGTTTTCCAGTTTTCAAAATATTGCATTTTTCAGATTAGGGCACATAGTTTAATTAGGCTAATATAATCAATTCAATTCGAATTCATTTTTTAGGGTCTAAAGAATTAGATATAGGTTTGGCTGAATACCTTCTTGGTTGAAATTCAATTAAATTACCTTGATTTGCATTCTAATGTTCTTTTGAAAAAGGATTTGGTCCTTGTGTTCTATGTATTGGACCTAAGATCCCTTTTTCATCAAAACTTGAAGTAAAAAGTGGAGCCAATAAAATAAGAGGGGTATTTGTATAGAGGAGCTAGGAAGCTGCACTAGGGAGAAGATTAAAAGAAAAAGACCAATTACCATATATCGATAGAGGAAGAGGTTGTTGTATATAGAGCAAAGATAAAAATGTAGTGCAAGAAAATGTAATCGTTTACCCTTTCTCACTTGTTTGGGCCCTCCTAATTAAAATGGATTTAATAATGCCTTAATTTGGTGTTGTTAAATGTACCTCTTTACATTTACACACTTATTTGGGCCCTCTTAATTAATTGAGTTTAATTATGCCTTAATTGGTCCTTTAATTAATTTACAAGCCTAATTAATTACATTTTCCAAAGGGGAAACTCAAAAATAATTAATGCCTAAACATAACACTTTACATTGAGCAATGTGTGTTCCAGGTATAGGGACTTGAGATCCGTTCGCCCACGAATGGGTCCTCCCTAGACCTTTGGACCTAAATTTATATTATGTTTTTGGCAGTATTTTAATGTTTTCAAATCTATAATTCAATGTCGGCTTGTGATATTTGAATTTTTGGGAATTAAGGATACATACCTATAAATACAAGGTCATTTGACTAAGTTTTAGCTAGCACTTTTCAAGATCTACAAGAGCAATTTCACAAGAGAAAAGTAGATGATCAAGGGCATTCAAGAGTAGATATATCAGAGATTTATTACAACATTCAAGATCTATTCATCATCTCAAAGCCTTCTTGCATCATGCATGTTTTTGGAGCTAACATTGTGATGTAGGTTTCATGATCAAATCAAGCATTCAAATATCCTTTCAAGCAAGATTCAAATGTCAAGATCTGCATCCAATTCAACCATCTCATGCAAGTTGTAGACCTCCTAAGATCTCCATCATCAAGGTTTCATACAAGGGTTTTGTTGAGTGGTAACATAGCTTTGTTCATTCTTCATTCCCTCTTTCATTTCATTATTTCAATTCAATGTTTGATTACCAAAATGGGGTTTGACCAAGGCAAACCCCCATTCACCCAAAACAAACATTTTTTTCTCCTGCATGTGTGATTGCAGATTTAGGTTGAAGAAGACTTGAAGACCTTTTGAAGAGAAAGATTTACAAAGTTGTCAAAGTTGCAAAAGTTGTCGAGTCAAATCATGGAATCTAACCTACAGATTGGATTTTTGACTTTCTGAAGCTGAAACTTGGACAAATTAGAAGCTTAAGATTTGCACTAGAGGCTCCTGATATGTTGTTGCAAACCCTGTACTTGGACCCATTTTCCCATGGGTGAATGAGTCTTAGATCAATTTTTGAAAAACACTTTTGGTGATTGGTACACATGTTTCTAACCTTCTTAGATCTGCATTCTATTTTTTGGTTCTACAAAAATTTAATTTAATCTTCAAGTTTCAAGTGTTAGATTGCATTTTGGTGTTGATTTTCTATTTTTAGTTTTTCTCCCCAAAGTGTTGTTTGACCTTGACCCCCGTCCTTCAGTCATAAGGAAATTTGAAGATTCTCAGTTTGGGTTGATTCACCCAAGGGTTGATAATCAATTCATTGTGGGGATCTCATTTCCTAATGAAATAGAGGAAAATAATTGTCATTATTCATCAAATCCATATTTTACACACAAATCTATTTTTCTTTGTTTCAAAAAGTAAGGAAATAAAATGCAGAGTAAAAAGAAATATGACGGCCGTGGCATATGCAATCCCATCATAGGTATGGGGATTAAAATGTATATGGGAAACTAAGTGAATGTAAATCAAAAGAAGAGTTTCAACATTATAATATGGCATATTCAAATTAAATGCAAATAATAAAATGCATATAACAAATGAAGGGCGTAGAGTGAAGAAGGCGAAGATATGCATGTGGAGTTATAAGAAACTAAAAAGAATAGATAAAAAGTCATTGCAGGAAGTTTAGAAGGAGATGAGGAGGCACCTATGCATGGTGTGTGAGACTCAAGTAAGAGAAGAGAACAAAATTGCATGAAAAAAAGGGAAAAGGCAAGGAATTTGAGTGGAATTCACAGAGGGGAAGGCTCATGTAGGAGAATAACACGTTTGTAAATGAGAACATACAGTTTGTGTAGGGACAAAAAAATATGCCAACAGACAACTTGCTTGTGAAGGGCCATGGAAGGCATATATGTTTTAAATAAGTTAAAAATTTAATAAGTGGCTGTTGAGTCCTTTGTTGCAAATTTTAATCTGTGAATTTGAAATCAAATGTTGAATGCAATTTGAAGTAGTTTATCTATAGTGGTTTATTGGATTTGAAATTGCTTACATGATTTCAATGCAAGCTTGAATTGATTTCAATCAACAAATGAATTATGACTGAGTTTAGATGTAAGTTTTTGATTAAAAGGGTTTCATGCAAAAGGGTTTCGATCGAAACCCTTTCACCCAAAATTGTTTGCGGCATCCTTGTTGGTAGCCACCTCATCTTTTTTCAGAAATTTCTAAATTGTTCACTTGAACATGATATTTCTTTAGTTAGAATGACATTTTTCAAAAAACTAGAAATACCCTTTTGTAGAGCTCAGAGTCAAAAATCTAAATATATATTTTTTATATTTTTATTAGTTTTAATATTTTTTTATTTTAAATAATGCATGTAGGTTGTTAAAATAAAAAATGAGGCTAATTAGAAATTAAAAAAAATACTAAAACATAT
This sequence comes from Sequoia sempervirens, assembly GCA_007258455.2. Taxonomy (NCBI): domain Eukaryota; kingdom Viridiplantae; phylum Streptophyta; class Pinopsida; order Cupressales; family Cupressaceae; genus Sequoia; species Sequoia sempervirens. The sequence goes on from VDFB02373365.1 coordinate 223,199,792, forward strand.
TAAAAAAATTTGAAAAATATATGGTACAATAGAGGAGAGAATTCTCTTCAAAAGGGTATAATTTGTTTTTTGAAAATGATAAAAAAATTAGATAGTAGTTGACGTCAAATGAAAACTATCAAATTATGGTATGTTTGACTTTAAAACGTTATTACGAGGAAAATATAAATCAAAATTTATAATTTTTTTTGTATGCACTAGATATTGAAGTTATCTATTTGAGAAAAAAATTTAGGGGAAAATGAAATTGTAAATCTATTTTTTTCTTGATGTCAACTCAATGTCACTTTTTTCTAAAATTTTCAACAATTCAAAATATGCTCTTAAATTTATAAAAAAATATTAAACCAATTTTATTTTTTTGAAAAAATACAAGAATAAACTTCATCAAGAGTTATACATTTCATTAGTTTACATTATTTTGAAATTCAAAACATAAAGACCACTTTTATGTGGTCGAAGTTGAGAATTTTTATTTGTGTTGGCCAATTCCTTTATAAAGTGTGATGTAGGTTTGTACTTTCACCCTTATCTAGCATGCATTCATGGGATTTGATGATCTTATAGGTTGTTATGATTGTCCCAACGTGATACTAGACTTTTATGTGGATAATGAGAGTTGTAACTTATTTTTCATGAAGATATCCATCATTACCTCTTTTAGTGGTCAAGTCTAAAAACCTTAATGCAAATTGTCAACTTTCTTTGATGGTGATTTGATGAGTAATAGGGTTTCAATTGCATGATAACAGTCCCATATGTCTGTCATGGATGAATATGATAATGGATAGTCCTAGGGCAGCAGTCAATAAACCCTTACTCTCTTACTCCTATATTTTATATTTATTCTCTTATATGGAGACAAGGGTTTGAACCAAATAAATCTGCTTAAATTATTATAAGCCCTCAAGAACTCCATTAGAGATTTGTCTTCAATGCTTGCTCTCAAATACCTATCCCCAAAAATGAATATTTAAATTTAAAGGAAGGAAATACTTTCTTAAATCTAATTGTAGGGTTAGATAAAACCAACCAAATTTCACATGCTCTTACCAATACAATGTCACATGTGTTCATTCCCTCTCTGGGAAGCTCAAACTAGGAAATTTAACAAATGTTGCTAGAGTAATATGCATTAGATAATAATTAATTCATCTTTAATTGATTATTATTCTAATTTATTCTTATACACTTAAGATAAAATTTTAAAAAATCAGCCACCTAAGGGTCATATGGGCAACTAGTGCCCAACTCCTTGGGGGCTAAACAATTTTATTTTTGCAATTTTAGCAAGATTGGGAAAATCACAATAACTTTTCTCTCGGTTATCAAAATTGGGAAAACAATATATCGTCGGAAAGGTGGTTCCCAAAAATATCTAATGGTGCTATTTTTTTCTTATATCTTTCTGTTGGTACATTTTATATCACCTATCAAAGTGAGATGTTCTATTTTCATTCTCGAGCTCCCAAATTTTCACTCATTTCTCCATTTTTCTCAATTCTAGCGACGTTGAGATGCTATTTTAGAGATCTTCACAACCATCCATGTACTTTTTACATATTTTATCTAGGTACATTTTATTCCATCTTTTGTGTTTTCACGTTCTAGTGAATTACCTTGGATGTTTTAACTCCTAGAAACTTCTTGTTTGCGTGGGATGACTTTTTTTAGGCTATTCTATATGTATTTCCATTTTTTTTTTTCTATTTTGGCATTTTAAGCATCTTTTGCATACATTTTCTCTTTTGTAGACACATTGAGATAAAGTGTCATTTTGGTGTATATTTTTTGGGGATTTCACACATCTTGTTGTTCCTTTTGTACTTGCATTATGAAATAAAGTGCCATGGGTGGATTGTGAGTGCCTTTGTTTTTCCATCACTTTTTTTTCTAGTGAGTGTTCCTTCCACAACAACTTTGAATCCCAGTGATTCCTGCCACATACTTGTGTGCCTTGTTTGCACACCATTTTATTTGTAGGAACTTTCATGTGAACACTCATATGTTCTTTGTTCTCCTTCATGCACTTCTTGGTTTCACATAGTTTCAATGTACTTGTCTTGGCTCTCCCTTTCCACCCTATGGGGGGGTTTATATTGTTGGTGCTAATGCTTCCTTAGTTTCAATTTGGAGTGATCTATGTATCTAGTTATTTTTCTTATGTACTAGGAGAATGCAGTGGCTGGTTACCCATACATTTTACTGAGATGGAGCATTTAGCATATGGACATTCTTGGATTCCTATTTTGAAGGCGACCTTCCATTTTCATTTGATCAGTGTTCTTTAGACTATTGGTACTTGTGCCATTTATATCTTCAAGTTCCAAATGTTTTCCTTTTTTTCCATTTGATTCAAGTAGTTTCATTGGGGGTACTCATACAAATTCTTTTCTTCTTGATCTTGATCATCATCTATTTCAAAGGAGGTTCTTCATTTCATTAGTCATCATTCAATATTTTTCTGCAACTTCTTCATGCTTGTGTGATGTTCTTCATGTTTGCATTCTTCTTACGATATTGTTTTGGAGATTTTTTATTCCTTCATTCACCTTTCTCTCTTTTGGAGAGGGTTTTTCCCATGATTTTTTCTACTTTTCTCCAATTGTGAGAAATTAGATTGTTTGTACATGAGTACCTCATCAGACCTTGTTTGTTGGGACCCATCATGCATTCTTTTCTTTTCATGAATTCTTTTCTTTTCATGCATTCACTTTTTAGGTTTTTTAACTACTCCCTAAGTTCATATTAAAGGGGGGTGTTAGAGTAAACATGTATTAGCTAATAATTAATTAATATTTAATTGGTTATTATTCTAATTTATTCTCATACACTTAAGCTAAACTTAAGAGTACTTTTTTTTGTTAACTAGAGTGAGCTTTTATTAGATCATTCCATCTCATCACATAGGATGTTGACATTTTTCACATGATCTAATCCCTTTATCATTTAGGGTTGCTCCTAGAAAGCACTCACCCTCATTGTATTACCATATAATCTCCTTGAAGATTCTTGAGCTTCATTCTGTATTTTTTTCTTGTTGATGATATATTGAATCATTATTTGCATCTCTCTTTGCCTGGAAGGTTTTTTTGTTTGTTGTTTAATCTTGTGTCTCATGTTTATTCATAATTCTAACAAAATTCACTCTTATAAAAGAATGCATGTCCAAAATAAACATATAATTAATGCCATCATCACACCAACTTCATACCATTTTTAATAGAATATGAGAATACTTATTTTAATACACATAATGAAAATGATATTATTGATTCTTTCATAGAGAACACCTTATATTCATATTATGATGAAGATTTATATTTTTATCTTTTGTCTAATAATTATTTTCAATGCACATGATGTGTTTACTTCCTCTCTTTATATCTATGATAGTGGAAAACACAAAGAATTATGAGATATACTTCTGATTTGAAAAAGAAAAGTGTTGGGATGGAAAATTTGGTAAATACATGAATTTCATAATGAATTAAGAAATAAATTAGAGAAAAGTAACATGAAATATAAATAAAATTATGATCTTGGAAGGAAAGAATGGGAATTTCATGTTGGATAATTCACATTGGTTCATCTATAGAATGGGAGGTTTCCTTAGGGATCCTACAACAAGCTAAAATAGAAAAAAGATATGACCATACAAAATATTGAGAAAGTTTTTATCTAACGCCTATGAGGTTGAGCTACTTGAAGGAGAAAAAATTCTCCAATATTGAATGTTTTTGAATTGTATCACTATCGTGAAGGATAGAAAAGTGAAGAAAATGATACAAATTAAGATTTATATTTGGAGCAAGAATGGATACAAGAGTTACCAAAAAATAATGGGATGAAGTTGAAGCAATAATTGAAATTATATAATCAAGAGGACAAGGGGAAGAGAATACATAAAATATTTGGAAAAATGGAAAATCTAAGTAGAAAATGAAGAAACTTATACGAGTGCATATGAAGTTACCAAACATTAATCACTATTCATAAACATAACATAACAAAAATGGTTGATAAACATGGTACTAATTATAATACATAGCTTCTTCTTATATTGTGGGTTGAATGTACTAGAAAATGTACTCCTAGTGGTTTTACACCTTATTTTAAGATATATGGTACAAAGGATATAATGTCTCATGAGTTGGAGATCCCATCATTAAGTGTTTATTTTCATGATATTATTGATAATTAAATGTATATGAAACATCATTTACATAAACTTGATACTCTTGATGATACATAAGTGAACATGCTAGGTAATTTAACCTTTTACCAAAGATAATTAAGAAAGACACATAGCAAGGGAACAATCTCATGAGAATTTCAAATTAGAGATCCGCTCCTTCAAATAAACATAAAAATTCTAAATGACAAAAAGAGGTAATATTTAACCTAACTGGATTTATTTTTTCATTAATTTTTTTTAGTATGTCATTGATGCATTTGACCTTTGAACCCTTGATAAAAAACTAGTGAATGACCTAGAGTTAACATCATACAATTAAAATGACATTATTGTTGCATGTTGTTTGCAAGAGGGTAGGTAGTTAGAGGTAATTTTTAATTGATCATTTTTCTTCCTAATCCACCCTTTACCTTGTGAAATTTATTGTGCTAGATTCTTCCCATTTAGGAGAATATAACTATACACGTGCTTTGATTGTTACATCAATACATATTACTCATATGCATCTTTGTTCTAATCTATTAATATTGTTACACTTTAATTATGAGCCTACATTAATACATAATTTGAGGTATATTGGGGACACCATGCCTTCCTATTTTCAACTCACATTCACTATTTACCCTAAGTATTTTAACTTGACATTTTGTATGATGATCATAATTAATTCCATGAATTCTTTCTCCCCTCTCTATATTCCCCATATCTAAAACTCAATTGTGAATCTTAGAATGTTATAAGAGGATTAAAATTTGTCTCTATCCCACCTATATATGTCTACTATTTTAGCATGTAGATGTCCATACTCTTGAGGAGAAAAGGAGTATCAATAAGTCTCATATAGGCATATGGATAATAATGGTAAAACAGATTTGTATCAACCAAATATGGACACTAATGGTAAAATAGATTTTCATTAACCAAAAATCCATATAGGAATGCAATTTTATATGTCACTAAAAGTACAATATATGTACAAGAAAGATATACAGGCTTACAATAAAGCCATACAGGTATACAATGTCACTTAACACTAATACAAAAATATATCTACAAAATTGTCATATAGGCATACAAAAAAGGGCCCTAGAATGTAATCACTTCCCTCTAGGGGAAGGGAAGAGATCACGAGCCACATTTGACTATCATTTGGATGGAGAGGCATATGATGATGGTTTCTTTCAAACTTGCTTACTCAACCTCATCTCTAAACTATCTAGGAGCTAAACTTGATAGAGTAAAAAGTATACACATTAATATATAAAAATTAAATTATAGTGTTACATATAACAAAATAATCACTTATCACATACTCATAATTAATTCAAATCCCTTTTTGCCTCTCTTTTTTCTATAACAGGGGCATGTTCACGAGCTAGAGTTGTGAAGCACTATGACAAGCATCAAGATACAAATTAAACTACAAATGAATATCATTCAAATTTTCACTAATAGACATATATAATATGAAATTTTCTAATCTGGCTCATACCACTATCAAAGGAATCAAAGATGATACTACTGTAGCAACACCACGCTCCATTATGGTGTGAATACCAAGAGGAGTATCAACTTCTATGATCATCTGAAAATGAAACAACATTATTAAATTGTCAAGATATACCTAACATTATTTACAAATATTTAATGATTAAAAATACTAAAGCTTACCTCAATGTAAAATGTATGGCCACTCCAGTTAATATGTGTTGATGTCGAAGGATCACCATTAACCTGTTCAATATCTAATGTGAGTTTTAAGATTAACATTTATATAAGGTTAAAATTTTCATGTAACATGCCCATTGTTCTACCTAGTAATCTTACTATGTTTTACCCACAAGTGAACAATTTATGCTACTAACATCACAAGCAATAAATTTTTTCTTTTCAATTGAATAACTAATGCACATTTGAAAGAAATAATTCTAAACTTTCCCATTGCATAATCAAATAATCATTTCATTAATACAAGTAACGATTTCACATTACATAATTTCAGGATGACATTTCACATTTACAATTTTCCATAGAGACAAATACATGATTACATACATAGATTTAACGAGCTTACTGAAATAGAAATACAAATGGTCTAGAATACCCTTTCACAAATCTTGGCCGACAACTACATGAGGAGAAGCACAACTCAAGTGATTTTTCGCCAACCACGGACTTACTGTGGTCCCTCACACATCTACCAAACTTGGTAAGATGGCCCTTCCCTTCGATGAAGAGATTAGTTTGGTAGCCTCATAATCCTAGCCTTATTTGAGCATGGTTTTGTGTCCTACATATCTAGAGCTACCATACTATGGCTGCAACCTACATGTATGAAAATCCCTACCTAGTATGTAAACCCAAATCACAGTGAATTGACAGTGTCAATATTGGCTACTTACATTACTTTGGCCAAAAAATTCATCACCCAATACTTTGAGTAAGAGTCATCTGTCCACCCACCTTCCTATCCTGATTTGGTTTTGACCATTCATATCCTATACAAAGGTTACCCCCTTTTCCCATGGATTATTCTAACCCTATGAATAACCAAACTAATAACCCATGTTTAAATGACATTGATACTAAAGTAACTCAAAGCAACTCTATCTCATGCTACAAACATATAGTATTGACACCTACGTAAAGTATAAATATAACACATTCATATACATTCTAATATAGGATATTTATATCTATGTAAGTATAAACCAAATTGAAAGGTTTCACAAATAAAAGAATCAACCAAGAAACATGCAAGCATATCCAAGCATCATAGCACACATTTAAAACAATTCCTTTTTAAGCATGGAAAACATGATTAAATAAACTGTCCAGCTATAGTGTAGAAAAAAGTAACCTTTTTTCACACTTAATTTGGGAATAATTGATATAAAATTAACCTAATTATGCCTTGATTTAGTTTTGTAATTTGTTGTACACATTCACATTGAATCTAGGGCCCTTTTAAATAAAATGGACTTAAATTAATGTACCTTATTTGGGGTGTTGTAAAGTGTTATATTGCACTTTCGCACTTATCTAGGGTTTCATTAATTAATTGTGGTTAATTGAGCTTAATTGGCCCCTTTAATTCAAATTCAAGCCCTCTTAATTACACTTTTCAAAGGATCTATCCTGAAACCTAATAATGATATTATATGACATCCAATTTGGAAAAATTGAGGTCCTAGAAAATGGTGCTAGGACCCATTCACCTTTAGTGGAAAAAGGGTCCTCTCCACATAGGACACCCCTTTCTTGGCATTTTTGAAATAGGTTTTTGATGTTATTTCATCCCCCTGAAGCATGGTCCTAGAAAGTTGTGCTAGGACCCATTTTCCTTTAGTGGAAAATGGGTCCTCCTCACATAGGACACCCCTTTTTGAATTTAAGTATGGTGGGATTTTAATGATTTTCAATCCTAGATTTGATGTCAGCTTGAATTATTTGAATTTCGGGGTCCATTCTCAAGTTATGTATAAATATAAGGTTATTTTACATAATTTCAACTAGAAGAATATTTCAAACAAGCTAAGAGACAAATGAACTTTCATGAGATCAAGCATTCATAGTCAAGAAGCAAGCAAGAGTGAATTTTGGAGCAACATTACAAGTCTTCAAGCTCATTTTGTGTCAAAGATCAAACATTACTAGGTCACTTGCATTGTTCTATGATCATCCTACTTGTAGCCTAAAGAGAGGTATATTTGGATTTGTGATCTATTGAGAGGATTTGGGATCTTCTCTAGTAGGTCACTTGCATTATTCATGCTTCATTTTAGGGTTCTATTCTAACACAATTGAATAGAATTGCCTTTACATTCTTAGGTATCTTAATCTTAGACACACTTAAAATTAGGATTGCACACATTACATGTTTTAGATTTTCATTCATCATCAAAGGTTTAATTACCAACAAGGGATTTGACTAAGGAAAACCCTTATCCACCAACAAGCGACAAAATTTGTCCTGTAGATTATTAGCAAATCCAGATTCAAAAGCAGGAATTTCAAGGTGCAAAGGAGTTCAGACCTGGAAGTTGAAGATCAGATTCAAATTTTTTTGGAAGGAACTAATAGGACCCATTCACCTTTAGTGGTGAATGAGTCCTTGTTAGGGTTTGAGGGGTAACAGATCCTACACTATACAAGCTTTAGTTTTAGATTCAACTCTTTGAACAAGCCTACTAGGAACCATTCACCTTTAGTGGTGAATGAGTCCCTATTAGCACTTCAAAAAGGAAAGATTTGATTAGGTGCACAACATTAGCTACTCCCTGTTTTTCCAGAAAAGTTACAGTTTCTTTCTATTTTGTGCTAGATTCATGCATTACATGTGTTATACCTAGAATTAGGGCTTATTTCTTATTTCAATTTCTTCTCCCCAAATTGTGATTTAGCTCACCACCCGATCCTTGCATAAAGGAGAGATTGGAGGATCCATAAATCTTGACTTAATTCACCTCTTGGGTTGATAGTTATTTCAAGGTTCTTGGATCTCATCTTTTGAATGAAACTATAGTTCATAGAAAAAAGGGGGTTAGGTATCATAGTAGCCTCTCGTTTTCTTTGTTTCACCAACATAAATAACAAAGGAATAGAGATTAACATTCCTGTACTATAAAAGATGCAAATGATAATCCTTCTTTCCTAGCTTAATTCCTCAAGCCCGCCTATTACTTCCTCTAAGATCAACCCAATTCCCACTTCTAGCCTCTTACCAAATCTCTCAACAAATACTAATGCAAAATAAAAAAGAAACTCACTAACTCTCAAGCTCTCAACTCACTTGCACAAAAAATACAACAAAATTACAATGAAGTAATTAGAATGAAAAGTGTAACAAATGGTAGAGAGAGCACCTCTATATATACTAAAACTTGAGCATCCAAAGGCTACAAACAAGCTAACAATCCCACCACCTTCTTATGCACATGCATAGACTCAGTTGAGCTAATTCTTAGATTGCAACACATGACAATCCTCACATTTCAAATGGCTGAGTCGACTTAGTTTATGGGACAACAAGACTCTTTTATTGAGTCAATGAAAACCAATTCCTTTTCTATAGGTTTCCTACTTGGTTTGCAAGTCGACTACCCTCTTATATTTCTACCATCTAAGCTTTAACTAAGTTTAATGGTTATCTATTACTTTTACATAACTTGGTGCAGGTTTTAGACTTCTTTTTTATTTCACATACTTTAGATTTGGTGCCACATATTCATGTTTTAGTGCCCCATATAATAGCACTGCCAAAGACATTCTATTCGTTGAAATCTGCATTCATTCTCTTTGCAATGTAAAAATTGTTTTCCCTTTTCATGCGTTTTAAGTCCTTTGACTTATTCGCTTGTGAATTATGCACTGCTTATAAACTTAGCCACAATAAATTACATGTGACAATGCTATATTGTGCTTTTACTTATTCATACCACATTTAATATATACTATGGCAACACTTATTTCATGTGCTATGCTTTTATTCAAAGCATTTTATATAAACCAAACAATAACATATGCATATTATATATATATATATATATCATTAATATATATATATATATATATGTATATATATTACATTCATAATATGTATATATATTAATATATACAAATATATCCATATGATTTACCAATTAAATAAATATATAAAAATATATATTAAAATAATTGTATATATATATACATTTATATACACATTAATATATATGTTTATACGTGATTACACATATATATATATATTATGTATATATATAATATTATTTTAATATCCTTACATATTTGCATATACATTCTTATTTCCATCAATTTTCATATATACATGAAGTGTATATATGTCACATTCATCCAATCGATATTCCTATGCATATGGGTAATCCATTCATGGGCATGCGTAGATACATCTACCTACATATACTCATACACTTATTTACTGATATGTATGAGTTTATATTAGATACATACATATATACATATATATATTTTACGTATATAATTCATCAATATAAACATGAACACAAAAGGAAGGTCTTTCACATGACATAAAGACTTAATCACATTCCCCAATCAAAACATTCATAGAACAAGATCGTAAACCAATATAAACACTCATAACCAAAATTGGAGATCACTTACCATTTACTTGAACCAACTTGACTCAACTTAGACCAACTAGGGTGTGGGTGTGTATGCTCAGTTAAGCTCATTAAGGGTTACCTAACCAAGTTCTTCTCCTGAGTGATACTTCCCCTCTCTTCTGGAGGTTTGAAATTGTTCCTGCATTCAACTTAGTACATCATAATAGTAGTTTTCTGATAACAATACATTCATATATGCATCATATATTTCATCTACAGAATCATTAAAAAAAAAAATTGAATCAAACATTCATTCATCATATTTCCATTAAGATTTATATACAAAACACATTCATATATATTAAAACATTTTAACTAAACAAGGCAATAGTAAATAGGTAATAACACATAGGGTGTGACATTTCACATGTACAATATTTGTTATTTCTTTACTATTTACATACCTGTGGACTTGACATCGATGTGTAAGTGAGAGGTGGAGTGATGCTTGATGCAAGGTAAACAATCTGAACCTAAAACTTTATTATAATCAATCTAGTAATTTAGTTATTCTTACATTTCAAAATGAAATCTGATAAATTGAATTTGACCTTGTTCAAATTTACTTGTCTATTGATGCCAAATGTTTGATCCAATAACCCATCTATCATGATGTAATATAATCCAATATAGATGCAGCCTATTGTTGTCCATGTGCATCTTGAACATCCTCATACCCATAAGCACAAAGAGACCCACAATTTTGACATAAGTGAGGTGAAGGTTGAGACCTCAAAGACTAGGGTTTGACTAAGAGAACTATTGGATAGTAAGGTTTCAAATTCAACATCCTCCTTCACAACGAAAGGGATAGTGACATGCTCAAACTCTGGTCTAGAAAGGGTTCTCTATACCTTGTTTTGGGCATGTTGTGCCTCCACTCTATCCTATTCTAAGCCTCCACCTCTACCCTAGATATCTTGCATGTCAATGTAATTTGAGATCTCATCGAGAACAAACTTGGAATAGAGTTTCCTTAAAAATATTGTGGGACCTCATTGTTATTACATGTCTAGGATGGTAAAAAACCATCCGCCACCTCCCAAAAAATATTCCTTATCCCTTGGTAGTGGCACCAATGGATAAATAACCTCTTACAAGTTTCGTGTATGGGTTCATTAGTTCTTGGGTTGGTGAACAATGTACACAAGCGCGATTTTAGTTTTTTTTTTCACTTTTCTCGTAAGATAGTTTGTTTGCATAAAATTGTCCGTGTTCTTCTCTCTTGTTTGAGCAAGTGTTGTTTTTCCCACTCGAGGATACTATGTGAGAGACAATTGATTATAATGAACTAGCAAGAGTAAACCTATGGGATTTTGTTCCTGATGGATCTCTCAACCTCCCAATTATTCCCTCAAGTTCTCTTTTATTATTTTCAATTTTCCCTAATAATTTTTCTTTTGTCCTAGGAGGATGCTGAGGCAATGTGGGAGGGGTTTGTTGTGGTTTTTCTTTAGGATGGTTTTCATCAATTGATGAATGTAAGTTTTCTTCAATTGGTGGGGCATTATCCATTCCTTAAAATTAAAGAACTCAAAGATCTTTCTATCTATCTATTTGATTTAATTTTTACATTAAAAAGCTAAAAATACTTATCTCTTCGACCTTTGCATCGTCATGGCGGCATGTTTGCGGTGATTCAATAGAGAATGATCGATTAAAGAACACATGTATGCTCTATAAAATTACAAACCAAAAAAAATTGTTTAGTGGTAAAGCTCATTTAGATTCTTTTTCTTTAAATTCAAAAAGCACGAGCGCATTATAGTCTGTATTGATCGAGCCTAATGCTTGACAATATAAACCATAACGCAAGTACGTTATCACATGCTTGCGTTATGTTTAGTTTTTTTGGCCTCCATTTCCTTGCACATACCCTTCTATGACAAAACTACTCTCACATGTGTCATTTTGGAGTACACTAAGCATGAATGCCTTACCTTTCATCTTATCTTCATTCTCTAAACATCACATTGGCTCTTCTGGGTTATCCCTACCTAAAAGAAAAAAATTAGTGCTCTACAATTCTCCTTCTTCTTCTAGCATTCCATATACAAGTCTTCTTTCCAAGGAATCTTGTCTAGACAATATTTCTTTCGACATCTTCTCTTCTAATATATTTAGTGACTTCAAGTTACTTTTCTTCACTTTCCTAACCTTTTTAACCATATATACTCCAATAAATATACTCTACCCCGTGATGCATTATGGAGAAAAACTCTTCTTTCTTCTCACATAATAATTACTTCACATTTAGCATGTTATATGACCCTTCCTTATTAATATTTTTCTCATTATATTTAGTTACATTTGTAACAACTAATTTGTATTGCATGATTTCCATTACATCCAATATTGATTAAATTTTTCTCATCATCTCAAGAGCCATGTCTATATGAGCCCTTTCTCTCTACTCTTTGAATACAAATTTCACAAGCCTCCAAAAGACCATTCTAATTCTCCTTCTTGAATACATCTTCACAAAAACTCCAATCCACAACTAGTTTTCCTCTCAAACCACTTGCACATTCCCTCTACCCAACAATATTGCTAGAACATATAGACTCTCAAAAATCTCCATTATCCTCTCAATAAAGGATGTTCCTATGCTTCCACCTAGCATTGCTAGGTTGGAAGACATTTAAAAACACTCTCATTTAGGAAAGAAACTCTTTGACACTATTCCTCTCATTGGTCCTTATAATTATATGAATCTCTCACACCTATAAGAAATCCAGTAGAACCTCACAACATAGATCCAAAAAAGAAAGCGTGCTTGATATTATTTATTGCAATATAGGTAAGGGGGTCTAATGAAATATTTCCCTAGCTAGCAACCACTTATAGCTACATTAGGTCACACACCAAGTGAAAGA
>VDFB02373365.1:223213108-223371035 GCA_007258455.2 Sequoia sempervirens
AAGCCTTGTGCATCCTAGATTAAGACTTTGCCTTGCCATACCCGTAATATTAATCATAGGATTGTGCTTGCTTGAGGTGTTTCCTTGTGAAAATTCTGCCAAATTTTGATACTTTTGACTTGTTTCATCATTTTGCGTCCTTGCCATAGCCTTTGCCATCAAAAAACCAAGCTTTGTTCCCGCAGAAAAGTGGTAGCGCCCTGTGCAGAAACGCGGTAGCGCCTCTGTTTTGCTGCAGAAAGGCGGTAGCGCCCCTGATTTGCTGTAGAAAGGCGGTAGCGCCCTTGATCTACTGCAGAAACACGGTAGCGCCCCTGATTCACTGCAGAACGCTGCCTACGCCCCTGATTTTGCTGTCAACGCCCCGAAAGTACCCCATTCGGATTCATTTAGCCTCTAAATCACCACTTAATCATTCCCAGCTATCATCCCATTATCTTAAGTCTTCATTTTCTCATTTTAAGCCTCCCAAAACCTCCATTTCATCCATTTAAACCCCCATTTTACCACCCCAAATTTTCATGAATCACCTCTAATCTACCTTTTCATTTTAATTTTCCATTCACAAGTTAATACCCTCACCTATCAAACATCACAACTTTGCCATTCTCACCTCTTAAACACCACCCATAGCCAAACCGCCTTAACCTTGCATTACAAAGTGGTTATCTAAATTGACTATAGCACTTGAACTTGATTATTGGTCTTTAACTTCAGCCCCAATCAATTTGCCTCCATCTTGAGGTGAATTCGGTGTTGCAAGTTATCATCCTCGGCCCAATCAATCCATTCCTAGCTTAAGGTGGATTCGGTGCCGTAATCATCCTATCAATCAATCAAAGCTCTAGGGTTACTAAAGGTAATCTCACGTGATCAAGCTTGAGGTCTCTCTCTCACGCCTTCCTATCCAATCCAAATCAAATCCGAATCCCATCAAAATCAAAAGCAATCCCATCCAATCATTCTAATCTAAGCTTTTGTCCAATCCTGATCTGAGCTTGACCAAAATCCCGATTTGAGCTTTAATCCGTTCCCATCCAAAATCTTTTATCCATCCTCTTTATCTTTTCACCATCATGAATCCTCATCCTCCATCAATAGTAGTCAAGGGAAACCTTAATTACGTGGACAACGATAACGAAAGTCTTGTCGATCAAGAAGAATATGACGTAGATCCCCTTGATGCTATTGTCACTAGTAAGATCTCTCCACCCACTTTCCACAATCCAATCACCCCTTCCAGCCATCCCGTTATGTCTTCATCCATGCCTAATCATGCTCCTTATGCCCCCTTTGACAATGGATATCCAATATCTTCTTCATCCCCATATTTGTCATCTCCTTCATCTACATCATCCCCTTACACAACATCTACATCCTCTTATCCTCATCTTCCATCCCAATACTCCTATTACAATTCCCCATCCATGTCCCCCTATCCTAATCCTCTTTTCCAATCTTCCCATACTAATCCTACATCCACACCCTTTTACCTTAATCCTACATCCATGTCTCCTCATCATAATCCACCATCCCAATACCTTTATTATAATCCATCCCCCACATCCTCTTGTTCCACTACACCACCTATATCCTCTTGTCCTAATTCACAATTCATGTCCCCCTATCTTAATTCACCACTCCAATATCCTTACCTTAATCCTCCATCCAATCCTAGTCCTCCATCTACTCCTAGTCCTCCATCCAATCCTATTCATCCATCTACTCCTAGTCCTCCATCCAATCCAAATCCCCCTTTTACTCATAGCCCTACATTCAATCCCATTCCTCCATCTAACCCTAGTCCACCAATCCATAATCCCTCATCCATTTCTACCACCCTAGCCAAGCCAACCATATGCAAGTCTATCGTTTCAGAAGTTCTCCAAGGACTAATTACAAAGAAGCCATCCCCAACTCCACATCCTGAAGTCATGGAACCATGCCATCCCAATCCATCATCCACGGTCACTAGTGATGAGACCCTTCTCCATACCACACCTATCATTTTTGTTACCACCCCTAGCACTGATCAAACCATTGAAACCATTGAACCCACTAAATCCATTGAACCCACATCTCCTACCATGAGAGCCATCGAATCCATTGAAGACGCCCAAGCCCAATCCACTCCCTCTACTCCTAGATCCAACCAATCCATCGAAGACACCCAAATCCAATCCACTCCTCCCACTCCTAGTAGCACCAAAATCCATTCCAATGAACCTCATGGATCTTCCGTCCCTCCATCTTCCCCACTTGAAGAGTCCCAACAAGACGCCATTACCATGCCTTCCACACACGATGAGTCATGCCAAGAGTCTAATCCAAAGCATGCCAACATATCTCCTTCTCCAGATCAAGATCCTACCATCCCAACTAGTCCACCTCAAGATCACAATCCCCCATCCATTCCATCCCATGATCCCCTCGTCATTCAAGCTTCCACTGCTCCATCTCCATCTCCATCGCATGAGCCTACTACCACAAATCCAGATCCTATCATGACCCCTACTCCCTCTCCTGATGTTGCTATCCCATCATCTCCCTCTCTCATGATCCTCATCATTGCTTAAAACTGCTATACCTACACTGCTTGCATATCCCCTTGGTACTCTCACATTCTTCCATGGTGGCCTCCTCGCAGAAGAAAAGCATAGTGTATTTACCACCCATCATCCTCCACCTAATAATGGACTCGCATCATGTTTTTAGAATAACACAAATCCTGTCCTAGATCTAATACTCAAGAGAATGAACTATCAAGGAAAAGGCTGGGCCTTCATGAGCAAGGTAATATAGGAGCCCACTAAGCTAAAGAACATTTGTATCCGCAAGGTCTTGGATGTACTACTCATGACTCACAATCCAGAAATGTTGGTACAACGTTTAGACGTCCTCAACGAGCCTTTTCCAATAGAAATGTCGGCTCTTTCCATCGCCCCACCAAATCATATGCTGCCATCCCTCCTCCTCTATCGTATCGCCTCAAAACCACCGTCCATATTCCTCCTTCATCTGCTCCATCCATTTTGGGTCCTTACATCCCTCCATCTACTAGCTCCAATCCTCCATCTACCATGCCCTTGTTTCCTCCAGGTCCTACATCTATTTTGGGCCCCTATATCCCAAAATCACCTCCTCCATCTCATCCTATTATCCATCCATCACCTATCCATGTCACCCATCATAACTATCCCCCTCTCATGTTCCCTAATCAGGATCAACAAAGGCATGTACCTCCTCCATCCACATATCATCCTCAAAATCCTACCTCCATCCCTCCATTCATATTCCCTCCATATCATCCATGCGCTCACACCCATCCCATTGCTACTAAAAGTACTTTTACAGTTAAAGGAAAAAATGTATCAATTCCAAATGATTCACATGAATTCTAAAAAACTTCCATGTCCCCTCTAACAGACATGTTAAAGCAAAGAAAAATAAAATCCAAAATCCAAATCAGATTTGTACGCCACAAAGGCCCACGAAAGAAAAAATCAAAACCATGTGGATCCCAAAGAAAAAAGATGCAATGCCATCAAATGAAAAATCTGTAAGAACATCCAAAGTTGCTAATCCAAAAGCTAATCATACACCCTTTTCATCTCCTACATCTGTTTTGGGTCCCTATGTCCCTAAATTCACCCATTCCATCTCCTCCATTATCCCCACATTCTCCATCCATTATCCCTCTTGTCTTTTCACATCCTCATCCACCACATGTGCCAATGTTGGTCCCCGAAAGCTCATCTCCCCATCACATATCCACCCCATCATTCTATCCATACCATTTCCAACATCCCACCCATTATCCCTCAGATCTTCCCATCAACCTCTCTAATTCATACCTTGCACAATCCATTTCTCCCAATAGGGGTTGTACCAACATCCAATAGTTGTCTGAACATGAGCTCTTAATACCCTCAGATAGAACCTTGATGCTTGAGTCCTTTCATCCATGTCCTTATCGTGATGTATTCTAAATACACCCTATTCGGCCTTTATCCTTTATCCATCTCCTTTCCGATACTATCCAAAAGTCAGCCGTGCCGTGCGCCGGTGCCAAAGTCAAAAAAATAGTAAAGAGAAATAATCTATCCAATGGTGAAAAACTTGGCAAACAAGCGCCTTTGGATAAGTACCATGATGAAAACCTAGAAAACAGGTGTCATGTGTAAATCCCCATCTGTACTTGGGGGCAACTTCCTGATATGCATTCCCTCCATCCGCTATGTTTCCAGCTATGCACCCGTCTTCCTGTTATCCGTCCTCTTCATAAATCCCCCCCATCCCACCTATCTTCCGCATCCTACCATCATATCCCATTTATCTCCCATTCCCTCCATCCTTCTTGTGATCTTGATCAAAATAGGGGCACCTATCTATGCATGCTTTGGACACCTATTGGTATACATTCCCTTTATCCATGCTCTATCATATTCCTTGGTCACCCATCCTGTCCTCCTTCAGTTATCTCCTTTATCTTATCATCCACTCGTCTTACGTCCCTCATGCCTCATCATATATGAAATATCTAGAGTGGGGGCATCTGCTTCCTTTGTGACATAGTCCTTGGAGAAATCATCTATCATAACATCCCTTCATCTCCCTATCCATCTATCACAACATCCCTTCCATCTGCCCATCCTTGTCTTCATATCCCTCTATCATAGCATCTCTTCCATCTCCCCATCTATCATAGCATCCCTTCCATCTCCCCATCTATCACAACATCCCTCCCATCTCCCCATCCTTATCTTCGTATCTATCTATCCTAGCATCCCTTCATCTCCCTATCCATCTATCACAGCATCCCTTCCATCTGCCCATCCTTGTCTTCGTATCCCTCTATCATAGCATCTCTTCCATCTCCCCATCTATCATAGCATCCCTTCCATCTCCCCATCTATCACAACATCCCTCCCATCTCCCCATCCTTATCTTCGTATCTATCTATCCTAGCATCCCTTTCATCTCCCAATCCTTATATTCCTATCCATCCAAACAATCCCTCCCATCCCCATCCCTATATCTCTATCCATTCTTTCCTCTTTATCCTCATCCCATCTCATCCCATCTCACAATCCCTTGTCATTGGTATCTGGATATAGGCCTTCCCCCCATGCAACCCAATGCCATTTATCTCATCGTCATCACCCCTGCTTCTCTTACACATCTTTCCAATCCCCTATCACTTTTCATCCCTCCTCTATCTATCATATCATCCTCCCAAGTCATCTTAATGCTTTGGATAACTATCCCATCCCTGAGCTTTATGTGATCGTCATCATTCTATCCAATCCACTAGGTCTATCCTATCTGGTCGTATCGGTCCCACCTTTTTATCCACTCATCATCCATCATCCTTTATCCATTGTTTGCCTTTGGTCTCGTCGAACTACGTTGCCCCTGCGCTTTCACGTAGGCAAGGTCGATCATTTGATCTGCCCCTGGGGTTCCATCATCGATCTTCACTTCGCTCTTCTATCGTCTATCATCGGTCTTTCTCCTTTTGTCCATTCTATCTTTACCATCCATCAAGGTCTCCATCTTGGTCAGTCATCCACCTTTCATCGAACTACGAGGGCTCTGCGCTTTTACGTAGGCAAGGCTACTCTTTGATCAGCCCCCGAGCCCCTAGGTCTTTAGGGTGTGTCAGTCCCATGTTTGGTCTTCTTTGTGTCGTGTCATCAAGCTATGCCCTTATCTAGCTGGTTCTTAACAAATGAGATCCACTTGTATCATGAGATCCGATCGATTTTGAACATCCTGCGTCATGACGATCTTTTCGCTTAGTATCCAACATAGGTCTTAACAAGATGCATCCTTCCTAACAGACCTCATCAATCCCATCTATCCCCTTGATCCTATGGCAAATGACGTTTGACATTGATTGCGATCTTTTGATGCTTTTGGCTTTTGTTTATCATTTGAGCTCTCTATCATCACTTGTCAAGGCCGCCATAATCCATCATATTATGGTGTGTTTTGATTGGTCAACATAGGGGCATATCTTGATCTTTTGTTTGATTGTGTCTTCTTGGTTGTCCCACATAGTACCCACCAAGATCCCTGAGGTCTTGTGTTATGGTGGGGCATCCTTTTGTGCTTGTGGTTATCTTAATACCTGGCCCGACCAAGGTCTTCGTGACTTTGGGGTGTTGGGATAGCCTTCTTGTCTGTTGTGTTTGTTTCATGCATTAGACACTGATCCGCCTTGGTTCCACATACCCTGACACTTGGTGTCTTATGCTATAGCAAAAATCAGTGCTCCGAAGATAGTAAATTGTATTAGGATTGCATTTCATTTTCCATTCTCATCTTGCATTTATCCTCCACCCTTCCCCCCATCCCCATCCCCATCCCCATCACATCCCCTTTTTCCTAACCCATCTCCATCCCATCCCTACCCACCACCGTACCCCTTCCCATCCCCATCCCCCTATTTTTCCTAACTCCTACCCTACCCCCCATCCCCATCCCTACCCCCTACCCTACCCTACCCTACCCTACCCTATCCCCCCATCCCCCTATTTTTCTACCCCCTACCCTTATTTTCCATCCCCTATTTTTCCTACCCTCACCCCCACAAACTGTCCCCCATCCCCTATTTTTCCTACCTCACTCCCTACCCCCTGTACCCTGTCCCCCATCCCTTATTTTTCTACCCCCATCCCCTCATCCCCTACTCCCCCCATCCCTTTGTATTTTTCCCCCATCCCCTTTTCCTAAACCCATTCCAGCCCAGCATCCCCATCACATCCCTTTTTCCTAACCCATCTCATCTCATCCTACCCACGATCTACCTCCCCATCCCTATTTTCCCAACCTCTCCCCATCCCATCCCTATCTCGCTCTCGCCCCCACCCCTCCTCCCTTCCTCCCTCCTCCTCTCACCAGCCCCGCACGCTGGCAGGCCCGCCTGCTAGGCGCGCCCGCCCGCCTAGGAGTCGGCTCAGCCAGAGCAGCCTGGCCATGGCGCATGGCGGCTCACCAGCCGGATGGCGAGTACAGTCTACCACAAGGTTAGGGGCCGCAAGATCACCATACAAGCAATACTTTGTTCTCACAAGGATTTACTCATTATGGTAACGGGCCCGCTACCGCAGCAGATGACGATCATAGTATACATTCCGCCCAACAGTATACGGCTACTTTTTTAATTTTTTTTAACGAACCCATTTTGTTTTTGCTCGTCCCCGAAAAAACCCACTTTTTTATTTTTGATTTTTTTTTAGAAAAACTGCGTAAATCACGAAGGGAGGTTTTTCTTTCTACTCACCTGCTGTCCACGTTTGCCCCCCCCACATGCACCTTTTTACTCTCTTTTTCAAAAAATCGATCCCGACCCAGTTCCTCATTTTCCTCCGCGAACAAAACCCATATCTTCGATTTTTCAAAATCGATTTTTGATTTTTACACCGACACTTCCGGAGGCCATAACTTTTGACTCGGGTGTCCGTTTGAGCTAAAATTTGACGGGTAGTTGCGTTATGAGCTAACGAGTGGATTCCCAATAGTTTTATAAAAATTGGTTGGACCCTGTTTTGACCCATTTTTGGGGCCTCAAAGTTTCATCTTGACCCCCAAAATCCCAATTTAGTGTTTTTTGAAAAATTGTTTTCACCCATAGCTCAAAATGCATATCTCGAATTTGGGATGTTAGTTGGCAATTCATCCTATCTCCCCAATGGGTATTTCTTGGAAAAATTGGGACTCTCAAACATCCATCCATAAGGTTTCCTAAAATGGCAAAATTTGACAATTTTTGAAAATTGCCAAATTGGGAAAAATCTGATTGTCAATATCTTATGCCCTTTTAAACTCCGGAACTCGGTGTAGAATCGATCCAATCATATCCTTCAACCATTCTGGTCTTCAATCCAATCCTCATCTGAGCTTTAATCCAATCCTAATCTAAGCTTAACCAAACCCCTAATTTGAGCTTTCGTCCCTCTTCAGTCCAAATCTTTGGATATCAAACCAACTCTTGAGATCCTTTTCTCCATCTCACATATCAATCCTCTCCTCATCTGTTCAATCTCACACAAATCACCTAATCAAATCCTTCGTCTTGTCCCCAATCTCGTTACCAGCCCTGACCCATCATCATCATCCCTTAGTATCCTTCCCCATCTCTTTGGTGTTGTTTTGGGATGTATCCTTCCCTCATCAACAACACTTTCATCATCATCATCAAGAGTTATTATTCCCTATCCTTTAGTGGTATTTTGGGATGTATCCTTCCCTCATCAATACCACTCAATGGGATGTATCCTTCCCTATCCTTGTGGTGTTTTGGGATGTATCCTTCCCTCATCAATACCACTCCGTGGGATGTATCCTTCCTTATCCTCGTGTTGTTTTGGGATCCTTCAATCCTTCATTGACAACACTCCATCCATCATCAACCCATTTTGGCTTGTACCTTGACTGGGGCAATATCACCTTCTGTCCTCAAATCCATTTGTGCTTCATCCATCTCCTATCACTTCTCCTTCTCTCTTACCCATCACCTTGCATCATCTTCCTCATCTCCCCTTGCATCACATCATCTATTTCGAGAGCACACACGTGTTCTCTTCAACCCGCATGTCCTCTCGAGGGGGCATCCTTCATCCCTAACTCTTCATCTTTACCCCCATCGTCTTCCTTCCTAGTCATCCCTTTGATGACTGGGGCATCTTTTCCAATCTAACCATCTTCTTCTAGGTTCTATATTTTAATATTCTTTGAAATGATGCTACTTCGTAACACCATCTCAAAGAGGGGCAAAATGTAGACATCCAAATTTGGACACTTAATTTATCCAAATTTATCACTTTTCATCTAAACATCCTCTTATCTCAAAGTTAATTAAATAATATTACTATTATTTAATTAATATCTTCAATTAATCCCTAAGGTATTTAATTAATAATTAAATACCTTACCCTCCTTAATCCTCTTTTCATCAAATAAATTAAATAAATATTACATTTATTTAATTCCTCACATGTCATTTTCATCTAATCTTAATCCATCTCCTAATTTCTTCATTAGGATGTGCACATGCCTAATCCTTGATTAGGATGTGTCACATCCTCCAACTTTTGCAAGTTGGCTTCTAATCCTTATTTATCTTCTAATTACTGATTAATTAAGCCTAATCATTCTCCAAGGAATTTTTAATTCCTTTTTATTCTTCCTAGATTCCCCTTTTATATGTGAATTTTTAATTCACATTCCATCCTTCCAAGGCTTCTAGAACCTTGGACTTGTCACAATCTCCACATGTGACCAACCTTGGACTTGTCACAATCTCCACATGTGACCAAGTCCCACCTTTTTGGAGCCCACCTTTTATCCTCTAGATCATCCTAGGAGTGTGAATTTTTAATTCACATTTATATCCCCAACCACCTTTCCTTTTCCCATGTAGATTTTTGAGGAATTCTAAAATTCCTCAAATGTCCCTTTCACTCCCACTTGGGGACAAGAAATCCCTTTTGTGGAAATCCTCTCATCCCCCAAGGTGCATGTCCTTTTCCACCTCATGTACCTTCTTGACAACTCATCTCCACCTCATATCCTCTTGTCCACTTCACCCTCCACATGTCAATATGTGAGGACTTGTGGGTTCTCAACCCACTATAACCCTTCATCTTGGCCTTGTTGGATCAATCTTGACTATTGAATTCTCTAGAGAATTCAAGATCTTCTATAAATACCCCCTCCTCAAGGGCATTTCCAACACTTAGCCATCTTGCACCCTCATGCTGCCCATTTGCATTTTGAACACTTTGCACTCTCATAACTACATGCTGTCCATTTGAATCCTCAAGCCTTTTTCAATCATTCAACCATCTTTGTTCATCATTTTGCATATTGAAGCTTGCATTTTAGACATTCAAACAATCATTTAAGGAGCACACAACCAATCCAAGCAAGGGCCAATCAAAGAGGTATCAACCACAAGGGAGGTAAAAATATTTGTGTTTCATTTTATTTGCATTCCCTTTCGTTGAACCACTCTTTTGGCTAATCTTGAGGTGTCCTTGGTATTTTGTTATTTATGTTTCTTAGTTATTTTGCACATTTAGAGCAGTAGGAATTCCAAGGTATACATCAACAATTCAAAATATGCTCTTAAATTTATAAAAAAATATTAAACCAATTTTATTTTTTTGAAAAAATACAAGAATAAACTTCATCAAGAGTTATACATTTCATTAGTTTACATTATTTTGAAATTCAAAACATAAAGACCACTTTTATGTGGTCGAAGTTGAGAATTTTTATTTGTGTTGGCCAATTCCTTTATAAAGTGTGATGTAGGTTTGTACTTTCACCCTTATCTAGCATGCATTCATGGGATTTGATGATCTTATAGGTTGTTATGATTGTCCCAACGTGATACTAGACTTTTATGTGGATAATGAGAGTTGTAACTTATTTTTCATGAAGATATCCATCATTACCTCTTTTAGTGGTCAAGTCTAAAAACCTTAATGCAAATTGTCAACTTTCTTTGATGGTGATTTGATGAGTAATAGGGTTTCAATTGCATGATAACAGTCCCATATGTCTGTCATGGATGAATATGATAATGGATAGTCCTAGGGCAGCAGTCAATAAACCCTTACTCTCTTACTCCTATATTTTATATTTATTCTCTTATATGGAGACAAGGGTTTGAACCAAATAAATCTGCTTAAATTATTATAAGCCCTCAAGAACTCCATTAGAGATTTGTCTTCAATGCTTGCTCTCAAATACCTATCCCCAAAAATGAATATTTAAATTTAAAGGAAGGAAATACTTTCTTAAATCTAATTGTAGGGTTAGATAAAACCAACCAAATTTCACATGCTCTTACCAATACAATGTCACATGTGTTCATTCCCTCTCTGGGAAGCTCAAACTAGGAAATTTAACAAATGTTGCTAGAGTAATATGCATTAGATAATAATTAATTCATCTTTAATTGATTATTATTCTAATTTATTCTTATACACTTAAGATAAAATTTTAAAAAATCAGCCACCTAAGGGTCATATGGGCAACTAGTGCCCAACTCCTTGGGGGCTAAACAATTTTATTTTTGCAATTTTAGCAAGATTGGGAAAATCACAATAACTTTTCTCTCGGTTATCAAAATTGGGAAAACAATATATCGTCAGAAAGGTGGTTCCCAAAAATATCTAATGGTGCTATTTTTTTCTTATATCTTTCTGTTGGTACATTTTATATCACCTATCAAAGTGAGATGTTCTATTTTCATTCTCGAGCTCCCAAATTTTCACTCATTTCTCCATTTTTCTCAATTCTAGCGACGTTGAGATGCTATTTTAGAGATCTTCACAACCATCCATGTACTTTTTACATATTTTATCTAGGTACATTTTATTCCATCTTTTGTGTTTTCACGTTCTAGTGAATTACCTTGGATGTTTTAACTCCTAGAAACTTCTTGTTTGCGTGGGATGACTTTTTTTAGGCTATTCTATATGTATTTCCATTTTTTTTTTCTATTTTGGAATTTTAAGCATCTTTTGCATACATTTTCTCTTTTGTAGACACATTGAGATAAAGTGTCATTTTGGTGTATATTTTTTGGGGATTTCACACATCTTGTTGTTCCTTTTGTACTTGCATTATGAAATAAAGTGCCATGGGTGGATTGTGAGTGCCTTTGTTTTTCCATCACTTTTTTTTCTAGTGAGTGTTCCTTCCACAATAACTTTGAATCCCAGTGATTCCTGCCACATACTTGTGTGCCTTGTTTGCACACCATTTTATTTGTAGGAACTTTCATGTGAACACTCATATGTTCTTTGTTCTCCTTCATGCACTTCTTGGTTTCACATAGTTTCAATGTACTTGTCTTGGCTCTCCCTTTCCACCCTATGGGGGGGTTTATATTGTTGGTGCTAATGCTTCCTTAGTTTCAATTTGGAGTGATCTATGTATCTAGTTATTTTTCTTATGTACTAGGAGAATGTAGTGGCTGGTTACCCATACATTTTACTGAGATGGAGCATTTAGCATATGGACATTCTTGGATTCCTATTTTGAAGGCGACCTTCCATTTTCATTTGATCAGTGTTCTTTAGACTATTGGTACTTGTGCCATTTATATCTTCAAGTTCCAAATGTTTTCCTTTTTTTCCATTTGATTCAAGTAGTTTCATTGGGGGTACTCATACAAATTCTTTTCTTCTTGATCTTGATCATCATCTATTTCAAAGGAGGTTCTTCATTTCATTAGTCATCATTCAATATTTTTCTGCAACTTCTTCATGCTTGTGTGATGTTCTTCATGTTTGCATTCTTCTTACGATATTGTTTTGGAGATTTTTTATTCCTTCATTCACCTTTCTCTCTTTTGGAGAGGGTTTTTCCCATGATTTTTTCTACTTTTCTCCAATTGTGAGAAATTAGATTGTTTGTACATGAGTACCTCATCAGACCTTGTTTGTTGGGACCCATCATGCATTCTTTTCTTTTCATGAATTCTTTTCTTTTCATGCATTCACTTTTTAGGTTTTTTAACTACTCCCTAAGTTCATATTAAAGGGGGGTGTTAGAGTAAACATGTATTAGCTAATAATTAATTAATATTTAATTGGTTATTATTCTAATTTATTCTCATACACTTAAGCTAAACTTAAGAGTACTTTTTTTTGTTAACTAGAGTGAGCTTTTATTAGATCATTCCATCTCATCACATAGGATGTTGACATTTTTCAAATGATCTAATCCCTTTATCATTTAGGGTTGATCCTAGAAAGCACTCACCCTCATTGTATTACCATATAATCTCCTTGAAGATTCTTGAGCTTCATTCTGTATTTTTTTCTTGTTGATGATATATTGAATCATTATTTGCATCTCTCTTTGCCTGGAAGGTTTTTTTGTTTGTTGTTTAATCTTGTGTCTCATGTTTATTCATAATTCTAACAAAATTCACTCTTATAAAAGAATGCATGTCCAAAATAAACATATAATTAATGCCATCATCACACCAACTTCATACCATTTTTAATAGAATATGAGAATACTTATTTTAATACACATAATGAAAATGATATTATTGATTCTTTCATAGAGAACACCTTATATTCATATTATGATGAAGATTTATATTTTTATCTTTTGTCTAATAATTATTTTCAATGCACATGATGTGTTTACTTCCTCTCTTTATATCTATGATAGTGGAAAACACAAAGAATTATGAGATATACTTCTGATTTGAAAAAGAAAAGTGTTGGGATGGAAAATTTGGTAAATACATGAATTTCATAATGAATTAAGAAATAAATTAGAGAAAAGTAACATGAAATATAAATAAAATTATGATCTTGGAAGGAAAGAATGGGAATTTCATGTTGGATAATTCACATTGGTTCATCTATAGAATGGGAGGTTTCCTTAGGGATCCTACAACAAGCTAAAATAGAAAAAAGATATGACCATACAAAATATTGAGAAAGTTTTTATCTAACGCCTATGAGGTTGAGCTACTTGAAGGAGAAAAAATTCTCCAATATTGAATGTTTTTGAATTGTATCACTATCGTGAAGGATAGAAAAGTGAAGAAAATGATACAAATTAAGATTTATATTTGGAGCAAGAATGGATACAAGAGTTACCAAAAAATAATGGGATGAAGTTGAAGCAATAATTGAAATTATATAATCAAGAGGACAAGGGGAAGAGAATACATAAAATATTTGGAAAAATGGAAAATCTAAGTAGAAAATGAAGAAACTTATACGAGTGCATATGAAGTTACCAAACATTAATCACTATTCATAAACATAACATAACAAAAATGGTTGATAAACATGGTACTAATTATAATACATAGCTTCTTCTTATATTGTGGGTTGAATGTACTAGAAAATGTACTCCTAGTGGTTTTACACCTTATTTTAAGATATATGGTACAAAGGATATAATGTCTCATGAGTTGGAGATCCCATCATTAAGTGTTTATTTTCATGATATTATTGATAATTAAATGTATATGAAACATCATTTACATAAACTTGATACTCTTGATGATACATAAGTGAACATGCTAGGTAATTTAACCTTTTACCAAAGATAATTAAGAAAGACACATAGCAAGGGAACAATCTCATGAGAATTTCAAATTAGAGATCCGCTCCTTCAAATAAACATAAAAATTCTAAATGACAAAAAGAGGTAATATTTAACCTAACTGGATTTATTTTTTCATTAATTTTTTTTAGTATGTCATTGATGCATTTGACCTTTGAACCCTTGATAAAAAACTAGTGAATGACCTAGAGTTAACATCATACAATTAAAATGACATTATTGTTGCATGTTGTTTGCAAGAGGGTAGGTAGTTAGAGGTAATTTTTAATTGATCATTTTTCTTCCTAATCCACCCTTTACCTTGTGAAATTTATTGTGCTAGATTCTTCCCATGTAGGAGAATATAACTATACACGTGCTTTGATTGTTACATCAATACATATTACTCATATGCATCTTTGTTCTAATCTATTAATATTGTTACACTTTAATTATGAGCCTACATTAATACATAATTTGAGGTATATTGGGGACACCATGCCTTCCTATTTTCAACTCACATTCACTATTTACCCTAAGTATTTTAACTTGACATTTTGTATGATGATCATAATTAATTCCATGAATTCTTTCTCCCCTCTCTATATTCCCCATATCTAAAACTCAATTGTGAATCTTAGAATGTTATAAGAGGATTAAAATTTGTCTCTATCCCACCTATATATGTCTACTATTTTAGCATGTAGATGTCCATACTCTTGAGGAGAAAAGGAGTATCAATAAGTCTCATATAGGCATATGGATAATAATGGTAAAACAGATTTGTATCAACCAAATATGGACACTAATGGTAAAATAGATTTTCATTAACCAAAAATCCATATAGGAATGCAATTTTATATGTCACTAAAAGTACAATATATGTACAAGAAATATATACAGGCTTACAATAAAGCCATACAGGTATACAATGTCACTTAACACTAATACAAAAATATATCTACAAAATTGTCATATAGGCATACAAAAAAGGGCCCTAGAATGTAATCACTTCCCTCTAGGGGAAGGGAAGAGATCACGAGCCACATTTGACTATCATTTGGATGGAGAGGCATATGATGATGGTTTCTTTCAAACTTGCTTACTCAACCTCATCTCTAAACTATCTAGGAGCTAAACTTGATAGAGTAAAAAGTATACACATTAATATATAAAAATTAAATTATAGTGTTACATATAACAAAATAATCACTTATCACATACTCATAATTAATTCAAATCCCTTTTTGCCTCTCTTTTTTCTATAACAGGGGCATGTTCACGAGCTAGAGTTGTGAAGCACTATGACAAGCATCAAGATACAAATTAAACTACAAATGAATATCATTCAAATTTTCACTAATAGACATATATAATATGAAATTTTCTAATCTGGCTCATACCACTATCAAAGGAATCAAAGATGATACTACTGTAGCAACACCACGCTCCATTATGGTGTGAATACCAAGAGGAGTATCAACTTCTATGATCATCTGAAAATGAAACAACATTATTAAATTGTCAAGATATACCTAACATTATTTACAAATATTTAATGATTAAAAATACTAAAGCTTACCTCAATGTAAAATGTATGGCCACTCCAGTTAATATGTGTTGATGTCGAAGGATCACCATTAACCTGTTCAATATCTAATGTGAGTTTTAAGATTAACATTTATATAAGGTTAAAATTTTCATGTAACATGCCCATTGTTCTACCTAGTAATCTTACTATGTTTTACCCACAAGTGAACAATTTATGCTACTAACATCACAAGCAATAAATTTTTTCTTTTCAATTGAATAAATAATGCACATTTGAAAGAAATAATTCTAAACTTTCCCATTGCATAATCAAATAATCATTTCATTAATACAAGTAACGATTTCACATTACATAATTTCAGGATGACATTTCACATTTACAATTTTCCATAGAGACAAATACATGATTACATACATAGATTTAACGAGCTTACTGAAATAGAAATACAAATGGTCTAGAATACCCTTTCACAAATCTTGGCCGACAACTACATGAGGAGAAGCACAACTCAAGTGATTTTTCGCCAACCACGGACTTACTGTGGTCCCTCACACATCTACCAAACTTGGTAAGATGGCCCTTCC
This sequence comes from Sequoia sempervirens, assembly GCA_007258455.2. Classification (NCBI taxonomy): domain Eukaryota; kingdom Viridiplantae; phylum Streptophyta; class Pinopsida; order Cupressales; family Cupressaceae; genus Sequoia; species Sequoia sempervirens. The sequence goes on from VDFB02373365.1 coordinate 223,229,342, forward strand.
CTTCGATGAAGAGATTAGTTTGGTAGCCTCATAATCCTAGCCTTATTTGAGCATGGTTTTGTGTCCTACATATCTAGAGCTACCATACTATGGCTGCAACCTACATGTATGAAAATCCCTACCTAGTATGTAAACCCAAATCACAGTGAATTGACAGTGTCAATATTGGCTACTTACATTACTTTGGCCAAAAAATTCATCACCCAATACTTCGAGTAAGAGTCATCTGTCCACCCACCTTCCTATCCTGATTTGGTTTTGACCATTCATATCCTATACAAAGGTTACCCCCTTTTCCCATGGATTATTCTAACCCTATGAATAACCAAACTAATAACCCATGTTTAAATGACATTGATACTAAAGTAACTCAAAGCAACTCTATCTCATGCTACAAACATATAGTATTGACACCTACGTAAAGTATAAATATAACACATTCATATACATTCTAATATAGGATATTTATATCTATGTAAGTATAAACCAAATTGAAAGGTTTCACAAATAAAAGAATCAACCAAGAAACATGCAAGCATATCCAAGCATCATAGCACACATTTAAAACAATTCCTTTTTAAGCATGGAAAACATGATTAAATAAACTGTCCAGCTATAGTGTAGAAAAAAGTAACCTTTTTTCACACTTAATTTGGGAATAATTGATATAAAATTAACCTAATTATGCCTTGATTTAGTTTTGTAATTTGTTGTACACATTCACATTGAATCTAGGGCCCTTTTAAATAAAATGGACTTAAATTAATGTACCTTATTTGGGGTGTTGTAAAGTGTTATATTGCACTTTCGCACTTATCTAGGGTTTCATTAATTAATTGTGGTTAATTGAGCTTAATTGGCCCCTTTAATTCAAATTCAAGCCCTCTTAATTACACTTTTCAAAGGATCTATCTTGAAACCTAATAATGATATTATATGACATCCAATTTGGAAAAATTGAGGTCCTAGAAAATGGTGCTAGGACCCATTCACCTTTAGTGGAAAAAGGGTCCTCTCCACATAGGACACCCCTTTCTTGGCATTTTTGAAATAGGTTTTTGATGTTATTTCATCCCCCTGAAGCATGGTCCTAGAAAGTTGTGCTAGGACCCATTTTCCTTTAGTGGAAAATGGGTCCTCCTCACATAGGACACCCCTTTTTGAATTTAAGTATGGTGGGATTTTAATGATTTTCAATCCTAGATTTGATGTCAGCTTGAATTATTTGAATTTCGGGGTCCATTCTCAAGTTATGTATAAATATAAGGTTATTTTACATAATTTCAACTAGAAGAATATTTCAAACAAGCTAAGAGACAAATGAACTTTCATGAGATCAAGCATTCATAGTCAAGAAGCAAGCAAGAGTGAATTTTGGAGCAACATTACAAGTCTTCAAGCTCATTTTGTGTCAAAGATCAAACATTACTAGGTCACTTGCATTGTTCTATGATCATCCTACTTGTAGCCTAAAGAGAGGTATATTTGGATTTGTGATCTATTGAGAGGATTTTGGATCTTCTCTAGTAGGTCACTTGCATTATTCATGCTTCATTTTAGGGTTCTATTCTAACACAATTGAATAGAATTGCCTTTACATTCTTAGGTATCTTAATCTTAGACACACTTAAAATTAGGATTGCACACATTACATGTTTTAGATTTTCATTCATCATCAAAGGTTTAATTACCAACAAGGGATTTGACTAAGGAAAACCCTTATCCACCAACAAGCGACAAAATTTGTCCTGTAGATTATTAGCAAATCCAGATTCAAAAGCAGGAATTTCAAGGTGCAAAGGAGTTCAGACCTGGAAGTTGAAGATCAGATTCAAATTTTTTTGGAAGGAACTAATAGGACCCATTCACCTTTAGTGGTGAATGAGTCCTTGTTAGGGTTTGAGGGGTAACAAATCCTACACTATACAAGCTTTAGTTTTAGATTCAACTCTTTGAACAAGCCTACTAGGAACCATTCACCTTTAGTGGTGAATGAGTCCCTATTAGCACTTCAAAAAGGAAAGATTTGATTAGGTGCACAACATTAGCTACTCCCTGTTTTTCCAGAAAAGTTACAGTTTCTTTCTATTTTGTGCTAGATTCATGCATTACATGTGTTATACCTAGAATTAGGGCTTATTTCTTATTTCAATTTCTTCTCCCCAAATTGTGATTTAGCTCACCACCCGATCCTTGCATAAAGGAGAGATTGGAGGATCCATAAATCTTGACTTAATTCACCTCTTGGGTTGATAGTTATTTCAAGGTTCTTGGATCTCATCTTTTGAATGAAACTATAGTTCATAGAAAAAAGGGGGTTAGGTATCATAGTAGCCTCTCGTTTTCTTTGTTTCACCAACATAAATAACAAAGGAATAGAGATTAACATTCCTGTACTATAAAAGATGCAAATGATAATCCTTCTTTCCTAGCTTAATTCCTCAAGCCCGCCTATTACTTCCTCTAAGATCAACCCAATTCCCACTTCTAGCCTCTTACCAAATCTCTCAACAAATACTAATGCAAAATAAAAAAGAAACTCACTAACTCTCAAGCTCTCAACTCACTTGCACAAAAAATACAACAAAATTACAATGAAGTAATTAGAATGAAAAGTGTAACAAATGGTAGAGAGAGCACCTCTATATATACTAAAACTTGAGCATCCAAAGGCTACAAACAAGCTAACAATCCCACCACCTTCTTATGCACATGCATAGACTCAGTTGAGCTAATTCTTAGATTGCAACACATGACAATCCTCACATTTCAAATGGCTGAGTCGACTTAGTTTATGGGACAACAAGACTCTTTTATTGAGTCAATGAAAACCAATTCCTTTTCTATAGGTTTCCTACTTGGTTTGCAAGTCGACTACCCTCTTATATTTCTACCATCTAAGCTTTAACTAAGTTTAATGGTTATCTATTACTTTTACATAACTTGGTGCAGGTTTTAGACTTCTTTTTTATTTCACATACTTTAGATTTGGTGCCACATATTCATGTTTTAGTGCCCCATATAATAGCACTGCCAAAGACATTCTATTCGTTGAAATCTGCATTCATTCTCTTTGCAATGTAAAAATTGTTTTCCCTTTTCATGCGTTTTAAGTCCTTTGACTTATTCGCTTGTGAATTATGCACTGCTTATAAACTTAGCCACAATAAATTACATGTGACAATGCTATATTGTGCTTTTACTTATTCATACCACATTTAATATATACTATGGCAACACTTATTTCATGTGCTATGCTTTTATTCAAAGCATTTTATATAAACCAAACAATAACATATGCATATTATATATATATATATATATCATTAATATATATATATATATATATGTATATATATTACATTCATAATATGTATATATATTAATATATACAAATATATCCATATGATTTACCAATTAAATAAATATATAAAAATATATATTAAAATAATTGTATATATATATACATTTATATACACATTAATATATATGTTTATACGTGATTACACATATATATATATATTATGTATATATATAATATTATTTTAATATCCTTACATATTTGCATATACATTCTTATTTCCATCAATTTTCATATATACATGAAGTGTATATATGTCACATTCATCCAATCGATATTCCTATGCATATGGGTAATCCATTCATGGGCATGCGTAGATACATCTACCTACATATACTCATACACTTATTTACTGATATGTATGAGTTTATATTAGATACATACATATATACATATATATATTTTACGTATATAATTCATCAATATAAACATGAACACAAAAGGAAGGTCTTTCACATGACATAAAGACTTAATCACATTCCCCAATCAAAACATTCATAGAACAAGATCGTAAACCAATATAAACACTCATAACCAAAATTGGAGATCACTTACCATTTACTTGAACCAACTTGACTCAACTTAGACCAACTAGGGTGTGGGTGTGTATGCTCAGTTAAGCTCATTAAGGGTTACCTAACCAAGTTCTTCTCCTGAGTGATACTTCCCCTCTCTTCTGGAGGTTTGAAATTGTTCCTGCATTCAACTTAGTACATCATAATAGTAGTTTTCTGATAACAATACATTCATATATGCATCATATATTTCATCTACAGAATCATTAAAAAAAAAAATTGAATCAAACATTCATTCATCATATTTCCATTAAGATTTATATACAAAACACATTCATATATATTAAAACATTTTAACTAAACAAGGCAATAGTAAATAGGTAATAACACATAGGGTGTGACATTTCACATGTACAATATTTGTTATTTCTTTACTATTTACATACCTGTGGACTTGACATCGATGTGTAAGTGAGAGGTGGAGTGATGCTTGATGCAAGGTAAACAATCTGAACCTAAAACTTTATTATAATCAATCTAGTAATTTAGTTATTCTTACATTTCAAAATGAAATCTGATAAATTGAATTTGACCTTGTTCAAATTTACTTGTCTATTGATGCCAAATGTTTGATCCAATAACCCATCTATCATGATGTAATATAATCCAATATAGATGCAGCCTATTGTTGTCCATGTGCATCTTGAACATCCTCATACCCATAAGCACAAAGAGACCCACAATTTTGACATAAGTGAGGTGAAGGTTGAGACCTCGAAGACTAGGGTTTGACTAAGAGAACTATTGGATAGTAAGGTTTCAAATTCAACATCCTCGTTCACAACGAAAGGGATAGTGACATGCTCAAACTCTGGTCTAGAAAGGGTTCTCTATACCTTGTTTTGGGCATGTTGTGCCTCCACTCTATCCTATTCTAAGCCTCCACCTCTACCCTAGATATCTTGCATGTCAATGTAATTTGAGATCTCATCAAGAACAAACTTGGAATAGAGTTTCCTTAAAAATATTGTGGGACCTCATTGTTATTACATGTCTAGGATGGTAAAAAACCATCTGCCACCTCCCAAAAAATATTCCTTATCCCTTGTTAGTGGCACCAATGGATAAATAACCTCTTACAAGTTTCGTGTATGGGTTCATTAGTTCTTGGGTTGGTGAAAAATGTACACAAGCGCAATTTTTTTTTTTTTTTCACTTTTCTCGTAAGATAGTTTGTTTGCATAAAATTGTCTGTGTTCTTCTCTCTTGTTTGAGCAAGTGTTGTTTTTCCCACTCGAGGATACTATGTGAGAGACAATTGATTATAATGAACTAGCAAGAGTAAACCTATGGGATTTTGTTCCTGATGGATCTCTCAACCTCCCAATTATTCCCTCAAGTTCTCTTTTATTATTTTCAATTTTCCCTAATAATTTTTCTTTTGTCCTAGGAGGATGCTGAGGCAATGTGGGAGGGGTTTGTTGTGGTTTTTCTTTAGGATGGTTTTCATCAATTGATGAATGTAAGTTTTCTTCAATTGGTGGGGCATTATCCATTCCTTAAAATTAAAGAACTCAAAGATCTTTCTATCTATCTATTTGATTTAATTTTTACATTAAAAAGCTAAAAATACTCATCTCTTCGACCTTTGCATCGTCATGGCGGCATGTTTGCGGTGATTCAATAGAGAATGATCGATTAAAGAACACATGTATGCTCTATAAAATTACAAACCAAAAAAATTTGTTTAGTGGTAAAGCTCATTTAGATTCTTTTTCTTTAAATTCAAAAAGCACGAGCGCATTATAGTCTATATTGATCGAGCCTAATGCTTGACAATATAAACCATAACGCAAGTACGTTATCACATGCTTGCGTTATGTTTAGTTTTTTTGGCCTCCATTTCCTTGCACATACCCTTCTACGACAAAACTACTCTCACATGTGTCATTTTGGAGTACACTAAGCATGAATGCCTTACCTTTCATCTTATCTTCATTCTCTAAACATCACATTGGCTCTTCTGGGTTATCCCTACCTAAAAGAAAAAAATTAGTGCTCTACAATTCTCCTTCTTCTTCTAGCATTCCATATACAAGTCTTCTTTCCAAGGAATCTTGTCTAGACAATATTTCTTTCGACATCTTCTCTTCTAATATATTTAGTGACTTCAAGTTACTTTTCTTCACTTTCCTAACCTTTTTAACCATATATACTCCAATAAATATACTCTACCCCGTGATGCATTATGGAGAAAAACTCTTCTTTCTTCTCACATAATAATTACTTCACATTTAGCATGTTATATGACCCTTCCTTATTAATATTTTTCTCATTATATTTAGTTACATTTGTAACAACTAATTTGTATTGCATGATTTCCATTACATCCAATATTGATTAAATTTTTCTCATCATCTCAAGAGCCATGTCTATATGAGCCCTTTCTCTCTACTCTTTGAATACAAATTTCACAAGCCTCCAAAAGACCATTCTAATTCTCCTTCTTGAATACATTTCACACAAACTCCAATCCACAACTAGTTTTCCTCTCAAACCACTTGCACATTCCCTCTACCCAACAATATCGCTAGAACATATAGACTCTCAAAACTCCTTTCTCCATTATCCTCTCAATAAAGGATGTTCCTATAGCTTCCACCTAGCATTGCTAGGTTGGAAGACATTTAAAAACACTCTCATTTAGGAAAGAAACTCTTTGACACTATTCCTCTCATTGGTGCTTATAATTATATGAATCTCTCACACCTATAAGAAATCCACTAGAACCTCACAACATAGATCCAAAAAAGAAAGTGTGCTTGATATTATTTATTGCGATATAGGTAAGGGGGTCTAATGAAATATTTCCCTAGCTAGCAACCACTTATAGCTACATTAGGTCACACACCAAGTGAAAGAAAAAATCATGCTATTTTTATTACAATAATATGAAATATACCATATTGGATTAAAAAAGGGCTAATAAGCTCACATAAACTAATCACACATGCTCTACTAACTATGAATTACAATAACAGTCTATCAATATTATAGTGTTTCCCAAAGTCCCGTACATAGGTTTGATTTTGTCTCAATATAGTCCCTTCCTAGGTTTATTCACCAACCTATGCTTGTAGGCCCCTTCAATAAGCACACTCTAGATTGTCCTCCATGGGTTCTAAATATTCCTTGAACTAATATTTCTTATTTTCACACTCTATCCCCCCTAAGTGAATAATATGAGGATGTATTCTAGAGTCTACTCTCTTTACTCCTCTCTCACTACCCCTCTCTCCCATTGAATTTACATTCACTACTCTACATTTTTTTCCTTTGCACATGAAGATTAATGGTTTTATTTTCCTTATGGAGATATAATAGAAGCTACCAACCGTTTCTCTTCCTGTCTTAATTGGATATGTTTTTTTACCCCAAGTAAAAGCCCAAATGTTATTATAGCTATCTATAAATTCACACATGATCACCAAGAAATAGTAACATTTATGAAACATCTACCCAAAGAAATATTCACAATCACCATGCCATTGGAATGAAAAATCATGATAAATAAGAATGAATAATAATCAAAAGATAATTATTGAAGACCAAATTCTACCAAGATAGAAGAACAAACATGCATGGACTTGATAACAGGAAACTAAACATCAAAAAGGAGAAAAGACAAAATTCCATATTTTGTAATCTACTTAGCCATATTATATACCTTGATCCTATGTAACTTATCTACTACCATATATAATTATTACTATCCTTCTCATCATGTTATTCACATCATTTTCTCATATTATTTCTAACCTGGACATTTACCACTTGTACTACCATTACATTCTTATAATATTAGGGGTATTGAATTACTTGTTCCCTTTTAATTTTGATATCAATATATTTCCTACATACCTACCATATCATCCCAAAGGGGACTCTTTACTCTCTCCCATTGAGGAAATATTCTAATCTCATTTACCTCATAAATACCATCATCTTGATCTATCCTTTTCACACCTACTTTTCTTTTCTATATCCTAGATCATTTGTATATTCCTTCATCCATCTATCATGTGGATTTTATATGATTATTTATCTTCCCCTATAACTATGGAAATCATATCTTCTTACCATACTAATTTTTTGTCCTATGCTTCTAGATTATTCACTTGATTTTATTCTCCTCTCATCATCTACCCACACAAGGGGTATCTTTTTCCTATTGTTACTTGGGGAAATAACCTAGATTTTATCCTCCTTATCATCCTTATCGCTTGTGGGAATGACCCAAACAGTCCCTTTTATTTCTTTATTTTTCCTCCATCACCTCACCTTAACAAAATCCTTGACATCATTTTTCCTTTCTATGCTTACCATTTACCTTAAAATGATTAGCTCTACATTATCCTAATCACTTTATTTCAAATACATTTAAGGGGAGGTATATTTCTTATATCTACTCTCTACATCATTAGGACACAACAAAACTAGACTTGGCCTACACAAGGCCTAACCTATTATCTAATTAGATGATAACCACATGGTCGTTGATGATATCATCACTTTTTATCTTTTATTTTTAGCTTGACTTGGCCTTGTTATGGGTGTTAAAATCAAATCCAAGGATCACAACCACATAGCCATTATTATGGGCACTTAATTACCATAATTTTTTTTAGGACTTATCGTTAACCATTAAATTATCATCATTAGTGTTTCAATGTTATCATGAGATATCCTTATCTTGGGTGAAAAAAATACATTTATCTCATCTTCATCAATCTTCCCTTGTCTTCATTATCCTATATTTATATTTACCAAGGCATCTCTTTGTGGATTCAACACTTCTCTCTCTCCATTTTCCTCTAAGATCCCCTTGAATCCCTTCTTATCAAATGAAAGTGCCACCTCATTTTCCCCTTGTCACAAAACCAATAATGTGTGCATGCTTGGCATAGGTAATGTGTTTTCATATTATTTTCATTGTGAACCCTTATGTATGTCACTATATTTCTATTGTGTATACATGTATTTATGTTTACATTGTTTAATCTTATGTGTGTCTTTATGTTTCCTTTGTTTTCTCTTATATATATGTTATGTCTACTCCCATGATTAGTATAGTGTGGTATTCCCATTTACATGTATTAGTTATCTCTTCTTTTGTATTTGTGTGGTGACTAATTTCTTCAAACACATTACAAGAATAGGTACATGCACACTAGAGTAAACAACAAAACTAGGAGACATATTGTCACAACCCATCTTGTTGTTACTGAGTTACTTTTACCTTCACAGGTAAATAGGATGATAAATGCAATCATGATTTTGATATGTTTGATAAAGGAATGGAATATTGAAATAGGTATTAAGATATTATTTCTTTGGAAGAGTAATTATGTTTACATTGATAAAGAACATGTATTGCTATATGAATATGCTAAAGTTTTAAGATGCATTTGGATTTATTATGAATGCCTAACTACCTTGGTGTTGTACTAAGCTGGTTGTAGGGAAAGGTTCAATCCTTTGGAAGGGAGGGGAAGTATCACTTAGGAGAAGTGATTGGTCAGGTAACCCCTAAATGAAACCTTACTTAGCTTATACACACACTCATAATAGAATGGTTGAGTCAAGTAATAGAGGGGAATTGGTAAGTCATCCTTTTGTATGATGTGTTTGCATTGGTAAGGATCTTGATTACTGTTGAGTGAATTCTTGGATGATGATTATGTGTTTAGAGTTTATGTGTTCTTCTTTATATTACTATGCTTGATTGATGAGGTGAAAATACGTTGAATGTATATATATGTATGCATATGCATGTCGACGATAGACCATACACATGAACACATACATGAGAGTACATAGGTAGACGTACCTATGCACACTTATGAACAAGTTGCTTATGAGCATGGAGTTATCGAAGGGACAATGCGACATGTATGTATATATGTATATATACATTTCTATGAGGGGGGAAGTTATGGAGTGTAAATAGATAAACGTAATTGAAAAATATAATTTAATCTATGATCAAGAACCTAAATCTAAGAACTATTCGGACACTTACGAAATGAAACTAAGCTATTACATAATTCAAGAAACAAGATCAAAATATGAAAGCATACATGAATTCATGAAAAATCATAGTGTTACCATCCCGTATTGGAGTGTATTTTCCTGATGTTGGATTGCTCGTATCACTATGAAGACTCCATAGTTCGTGTGGAAAAGCTTGATGCATGAATGGTTGATCGAAGGTATGTTGAAGCTCTAACAATGGTGGTTGTGAATGTCAGAAGTACTTAATTGTGCAAATGATGTTGACTCTTCAATCCTTTTTTGTGAGGAAAGAGGTTTGTTATATAAAAAATGTGATTTGAAATGGACGATCAGGATTAAACAATGTTGAATCAAGATTGACGGTTGAAAGATGTTGAGAGGATTTAGACATGAATATATTGTGCAAAGTATATTGTACAATTTGTGTGATTGAGGAATAGATTGGTTAGTTAGGATTTAGATTGATCAGTCAGGATTTAGATTGATCATTCAGGATTTAGATGACTTAGTTAAGAAATTAGATGGCTTAGTCAGCAAATTAGATGGCTCAGTTAGCAATCGTAATTTTCTCAATCAAAAAGTGGGTAAGGATAATTGATTAGTTGATTTAATTAATTAATTCCTTTATGGAGTTGAATGTGCAAATCAAGTTTGACTTTTGCAAAAAAAGTTGCATTAGTTTGATTTGATTTTTGATGATGTTTTGAATAGTTTGATTTAATTATTCAAATTTGGAGGGAAAGCGAGTTAATTAAATTATATGATTAATAATTTAATCGACTTAGAGAATAACATCATTTAGTGATGCAATTAAATAATTGGTGTTATTTAACTAATCAAGACAAAATAACACGAGCTTAGGACTTTATTAAATAAATGTAATTTATTTAATTGGTCGAAATGATGAAAACATGAATTAATTAAATAAATGTAATTTTATTCAATTAATAGCAGAAATAGGGTTTTAGGTCTTTATTAAATAAATGTGATTTATTTAATTTAGTCAAAAATGATGAAAAAGGTGAATTAATTAAATAATGTCATATTATTCAATTAATAGAGGAATTAGGTTTTTTGATGCAATTGATGTAAAATGCAGTGATGTTTGATGATAATAATGCCAATGATGTGAAAATGTCATTTAGGGTGTGTGATAGGTGTTAGGTCAATTTTACATGTCTACATTTTGCCCCTCTTTGAGACAAAGTACTAGTTGCTTTTTTTCAAAGATTCGATGTTAAGATCAAGATTTTGAAAAAATTTAATGCCCCACCATGCCCCGATGGTCAGTAGAATGATGTTAGGACTTTGTGATGCCCCCTCGAGAGGTTGGCCAAAATTTTTGATTTTGAGGTTAGGCTCACGACACTTTTCTATTTCAGTTCATTTGTGGAGAAGATAAAAAATTAGGTCTATAGGTCCCTCGTTGCTCATTTAAATGTTTTCGAGAGCTCCTAATTTGAACATAGGAAGGTTCCCTAAGTAAACTTAGGGTTTCCTAGGTAAAAATTAGGGTTTTTGAGGGTTAATATTGCTAATTAGGGTTCTAATTGCCTCATTTGTGTTTTGATCCTATAGCGAATTCTTGTCTCTAGATTCTCCATTCTATCAGCTATCAAGGAGAAATGCTGAGGATTCAGGGAGCCCCACATCGTTTGGACCTAGTTTGAGAGTTTGGATGGCCCACAAGCATTGGTGGCCCAGTATGTACCCTCTCACTTCTCAGTTTCGCTTGGTCATGTTCTCATAATTCATGTACAAAGTTTCCTAAGTTAATAGCGAGGTTTTAGGAGTTTCTACGCTTTTGCATTATTTTCAGTTCATTTTCCATTTTAGGAAGCTTGCACTTGCTCTAAACCTGCACACTTGCTTTAGACCTACACCTTTGACTTATACCTTTGCTTTTGTTTTGTTCTTTTACTCTAAAACAACACTTTTGATTGCTTAGGGACCATTTCAACGCATTTTCTTTAAACCTCTACACTTGACAAATGTCCTTGATTTTGATATATTCGCCCTTGACCTAAACCAATGCACCTGACTTAAAATGGTGCACTTGTTAGTGACTTCACCGCTTTTGCTAAATGTTGCTCACTTTTGTCTATTTAGAACCCTAAGTCTTGTTTTTCATCATTTTAGTGTCATTTTACACATTTAGAGGGAAACCCTAACATCATGGGTTAAAATGATTGCAGGTGGTCCTTAAACCACTATAGTCGAGAGAGAGACGACCTCAGGATCTATTTGATTTGATTTACCATTTTGATGTTTTGGAGTGAGATTTCCTAGATGTGGTTGGGATTCGCCATATTTTCTACATGCCTCCCATCCGATCTCACACAACGGTGATGACCACGTTCATGGAGCGGTGACATTCAAAGACATATTTGTTTCATTTACCTATAGGAGAGGCCACCATTACACTCAAGGATGTTTGGAGGATTGTCCACATTCCTACCCATGGCGAGCTTGTGACATACCATGTTTGACGGGGTACTTGTTCCATGCGAAATGTGTTGGGTGTAAGACACTTGGAGGTTTGATAGTCTGAGCTTGATTTGTTTGAGTTCATTGGCAATGAAGACCTTGTTTCTCTTGTACTTTGTGGTTTGACTTTAGGACTAGTTGTTCTTGATAGGAGAGGTTGTCAGTTCCCTATTGGATGGGGTATTTACATTGAGGGTATGTTTGAGCATGGGACCAGATATGCATGGGGTCCATGTCTTCTCGCCCACCTCTACAGAGATAAGCGTGAGGTTGTATATCAGGGTGGAAAATATATTTTTGCAAGTTTCTCTCTTTTGCACATATGGGCCTGGCAGCACATTGCAGTTGCCTAGTCAAATGGGATACATGATTTTCCTGCTGGAGATCTGTAGTCGTATTGTTATGGAGATTTATTACATTACACCTTTCCTGGGGATCTTCCGTACTAGCGCTGTGTGTTTGACGATATGCCAGGTTTTGTTTGGAGACCCTATATGGACTGTGAATCATGACCAACGGATCCATAGTAACTTGTTTACTGTCGGAAGACCAGATGGTTGATTGGTTGCTCTCACTTTCTAGAGTGGTACTTAGCTGACAAGGTGTGCTGGTAGTTTGGAGAGAGATAGGACCAAATTCTCAATACTTATGAGGCTTGGTTCGGTCAGACCACTAGAGAGGTGCATGTATGGGGTCATCAGGTAGATAGAGATGCTGCTGTTGCTGCATTCAGAGTACTTTCCATAGTTGGTTCAACAGATTTGGGTACCACACTCGATTTTGATTAGTGGTGGGCATGACGTGTGCCTTTGAGATTCATAGATCTTGGGGGTGATCCTGCATTAGGTAGAGCAGGCATTATAGGTTGACGTGGGGAGTGATAGTGCTTTGAGGTTCTTACAGAGTAGTGGGGTAGGGCCCAACAAGATGGAGCATAGGGTGGCTAGGATGAGCTAATGCCTTAGGTGCAGGGTCATGGATAGGTTTTGGGTCCCCCTCCACCACCTGGGGATGGAGGTATATAGTTAGCTTAGATGACTGCTGCTAGAGACATAGAGATAGTGTGGTGATAGACCGTGGAGGCTCATGTTGCTATTCTGACCGCATAGAGGGATAGTTTGAGGGTTGAGCAAGATAGTGAGAGAGGGTGACGATAGGATGTAGAGGCTCACATACAATTTCTTATGGTAGAGAGAGATACTCTCAGGGAAGAGCATGATACCCTTCATGCAGAGCAGGATCAATTGTTGCAAAGGTCTACATATTATTATACTCTCTATGATGCCTTTTTTCCTAGAGCACAGAGATGACTGAGGGTTGGGGAGCCTAGTGTTGTAGGAGGTGGTGGTGGTGAGTCTCCTGGTCATTCTATTAGACAACCAGATCCCAATGGTGGTCCAAAGCCTGATCCATAGAGTGTTCCCCTTTCCTGCCAGGTAGTGTTATTTTTGTACTTGATCTTCATGTTATTTATTGCTCAGACATATTGCAAACATGATTTTTGTATATATATTCATTGGCCTAGTCGAGGCCTCATATATATGTGTGTGTTATTTTGTATTATCCTATCACACTTGTTTCACTAATGATGATGTACTATGACATTGTCCCTTTTTTGATGACGATATATATGAGATATACCTTCTTCGATTCGTATTTATTGTGTTATGCGATGATCATGGATGACAATATATGATGATGTATGTTTTTGTACATTTTTTGATTTATGCATATGATGTGGATGAATGGATCATATTTTATATCATATGATGTTTTATTATGGATGATTGATATATTTGTTATCAATAAGATTTGCACTCTACTGAATATGAAAGTTCAACAATCTATTGAAACATGGAAACGTTCTCGAGTTGTGTGTAACTCATTATGAGAATGAATCTTCAGAGAAGGCCGACTTCCTCATTGATAATCACCTATTCTACTGACTTGTGGAGAAAAGAGTTAGAAGGAATTTTATGATTTAAATCCTATCACCTAGAATTATTGACCAACATTAAGAAGATTCTGATAATAACTCACTCTCACCACCTCTTTAAAACTTGATTCTAACAATCTCACAACACATGTGATCCAAAAGTGATTTGTGCAAAGGTTTAGAATAAATACAAGGCACAACCTAAACTAAAATGTAACTCTTGCAAACTACTTTACAACAGTAAGACAAGAAAAAGACTTAACAGATTTGAATCACAAAACTCATCAAATTACTATTACAAGGCATAAGCAAGAAGTGAGAAAGGAAATTCTATTGCTTTATTGAATGAAGGAGTGAAAACTCTCAAAATATGAGTACAAAGAAGTTTACAAGCTCTCAAAATGTGTAAGAGCAGGAAACAAGATTTTGAACTAAGAAAACACTAAGTTTTCTTCAAGATATACCTCAAAAATCCTAATCCGAGCTCAAGAAGAAAGCTCAAGGAAAAGCATCAAAAACTACCCCAAAAGTTTGCACAAAAGTGGAAAAGTCACACTTTTTGCATGTACATACTGAAAAACTCCTAAAAATAGATCCGCTTTGCTTTAAAAGAAAAAAAAACACCTTATCTCTCCACCAAGAAGCTCAAATCCGACCAAGAGAAAAGATCACTGACAAATCTGCTAAAAATAGCAAAGAAATAAAACAATTTATAAAATATTGCTTTGTTCTTGCTTTATAATGATTTGCAGATTTAATACTCTCATAACTTGATTATTTTTTTGCAATTAAAGTTTTAGAAAAATATTTTGCAAAACAATATAACCTTATCTCTCCATTACAATATTTGATTTTTCTCATAAAAAAATCATAAAAAATAGATACCATCCTCAATAATTGATTTCTATAAAATCAATCTGAAAAGTAAAACCCTAATTCATAAGTAAAATCCCATTTATAATTTTAATTGATTCATCTCAAAATAAATTAAAACCTAAGGTATCTATCATCATCCATTTTTTGACTAAGGCAGTATCCTAAAGCCTCAACTAGACTTAGACTCTAAAAGTCTTATGAAAATAACCAAGGTCAACCTAGGGCAATACATTCGGCCACATGAATATTAAACTTAGAAATTGATACTTCTAAAAGATTGGTAATCTTTACTAAGCCGAATTAGGGTGAAAATGGAACAAAATTAAAGTGAAACCCTAAAACCACTTCATTCTAAACTTGCAACTTCTGAAGAGAAGGCTCTACCTAGATGAGCACCGCCAACACTAGAGTTTGGACATAAAACTTATACCATTCGAGCTCATGTCTTCTGCTATGAGGTCAAATATTTTGCAAGGACTCGATGGTAAGCTGATTTGCCACCATTTAAAGTGTCTTTGACTCCATTTTATAGCATTTTCAGAGTTTCTAGGGTGCGACCATGAGAGATTTTTGATGCATTTTGGTATCTCTGTGTGTTTGCTTGCTATTATATCCACCATTCGACTGCCATATGTGATCTTGACTTGGGAAATTTCTTCCGAATCTTTCAAAGCTTGATTGCGGGTTTCTCTCACAAGGACATGGGTAAGTGAACGTCTCTCTTTCACCATGCATTTCACTCTTAAATAGCTTAGCTAGAGCTTAGTTTAAAAAAAAATGTGTAAATCTGTCTCACAGGCCGTAGCCACTATAGGTTTTCTATTGAAATTTTACATAGAAACACTTAAAATCCAGACTTCGTTGCTTTGCATTTGATATTCTAACAACAAACCCTAAATGGATTTTGGCTTTTATGAACATTGTAAGCCAAAGGCCATGGCTAACCCTCCTTTAATCTAGGTATCAAGCTCACTGTATTCTCTATTTTGTGTTTTATCTTCTTGGCCGTCATGGAAGAAACCCTAAGTTGACATCTTGCTAGTTTTTTCTGTTAAATGTAGAAACTCGTATAATGACTACCACCATCTTTGTTAACTCTCTGTAATTCTTGTAGCCAACATTGATGATCATGTGTGCTGTCCTGATAAGGGATGAATGGGATTATGGTTGCCATTAAAAAAAATCTTTGCATTTCAAATTTTTTTATGTATTCTCCTTTTCTAAATTTTTGTCTTTTAATGGGGAAAAAACCCAGATGGGTTTTGAGATTCCTATTAAAAAATTGTACTATGGACAAACCCTTGTTACATTTTTTGAAGGTATTTGCTGTGTTATCTTGTTTGTTCATAGGGTTAAAACCCTAGCATTGGAACACTAAATGAGACTTTGTATGCACCTCCTTGAAACAAAAAGCTTTAATATTCAGAAATACTCTTCAGGGATGAACTCCAAACCTCCACTCATGCTATGTTCAATGTAAATTCTGCCCATTTTGGAAATGTCCTTTATTTGCTGAACTGCTCATGCATTGATTAGATGATATCATTGCTTCTTATCTTGGCACTCTTCATGCATTTTATGTTCCATTAAGAAAAGGCTATTATCTACATTTGTTTGATGCTTGTCATCTTCCATTCAAATGAGAATCTGAAGCTCTTTCACATGCTTCCATTCTATAATAGTGCCTTGTCAATGAGGCATTATGTATGGCTGTTCACTATCACTATTATGAGCATGTATAGTTGCTGTAACTTCTCAAGATGCATAAATAATACCGATGACAAAAAAAATGCAAACTGTATAGCAATATCTTAGATTTTGCAATTATGAAAATGATATTCTTCAGTTGAATTGATTAAGCATATTAAGTCTATTGTCCACCTGTAACTTTTAGAACAACATATTACTTGATTGTTATGAGTGAACAATAGGCTTAATTGTTTAAATGATTGAAATTCTATTTTACTCCTCCATGAATAGTTCAGATGAACATGATGATTGCATTCCTTCACTTAGCCCCATCTAAATGCTTGATGGGCAGCATGCCAAGCTCTACCCTTGTGGGAGCCCATTTTACTCTACCTGCTTTTTTGTCTTCATAAGATAATCAGCTTCATGGTTTCCCTATACCTGCACAGGAAACACACAATGTTAGCATAAAAACAATCTATGATGATGTCACCCTCTTTCAACTCTTGTTTCTTTTAGTTGATTTAATGTATTTCAAGGAATGAAATATATCTCTGTTAGTAGAGCTTGTAGTATAGTTCATATCCTGAGCTCTTAATTGACACCTTTCTCAATCTTTTGCAGGTACAGTCAGGAACGAAAGAAGAATGGAGCAAGATACAAGCCATCAACTGAAGATCAAATACAAGCAATGACAGATATGTTCTATGTTATTTGCTTCTTTCTTTTAGTTGTATAATTTATTTCTTGTAATGAATGGAACTAGCTAAAACCACGACTTGTGTGGATCTTTTAATTTCTTCTTTCATTTCCATTCTGAAAGAAATGCATCAAAATGAAAAGTTGTAACATCATTTGTATTCTTGCAGTCAAATGAAAACATGTAATGTGAATAACATCATGAAATAAATGAAAGCAATTGATATGCTTAATCATTTGTATACTCAATTTCGTACTCCATTTGGTTTGTAAAGTATTTGAGCAATACTTCTAAACTCATCTTTCTCAAAAAATTTGCACAACTAGTACTTGATAAATATAGTGCAAACAACACTTAAAGCACATGCATAAATAATTGTACTTTCACTTTCAAATATAACAAAATTTAATCAGCTCCACCAATTGAGCTGTAGTGAAAAATTGGTAACAATATCATTTTGATAAATGATGTTTATGTGATGTATGGATGATATATGATGGATGTATGCCCCATACATGATACATGATGTTTTCATTGCTTTATTATCATCATGATATGTATTGACGACATTGTGGATGCAGGATGGATATGGTACTAATGATATTGCTATGCAAGATGGATGTTAGAAGAAAATTTGATGATGGATAGAAATTTGATGGTGTTAGTTGTTGATGATGTTTCATTCGATTTGCTTGGAGGTTTCATAGTTTTGAACAATCCCATTTGATGTAGCAAACATATATGAGACACCAGGGTATTAATGACCAAGGTGAATTTGTATCCATTGTGCGGACTTTGAATCTACAAACAAAAATATTCTTGTTCATACTAGACATACAATTTTTTTTTTTAAAGTATATAGTCGGGTTGTGTTAAATTTTTTTTAGACTAGTCACATAGAGAGGTATAGAACACCTAACATGCTACTACTTCATGAATTTTTTCAACACAACTTTCATACACTCAATAAATCAAGTATTCACCATGGTAATTGTGAATACATATTCAACAAGCTCCCTTCGGGTATATTTTTTCTCTAAGTATTAGCCAACACATTGCAAATAAGCTACTCGACCTTTTTGTCAAAAATTTGCTGCCCCCTCCACGTGTCTACTTTGTGCTCCCCGGAAGTTTCCTTTCCTTTGCATTTTAGGAATCCCCACTATGCTTCCACATGTCATCACTGTGCACAATCAATGATCACTTCCCTTCACTTTTGAGTAAAGCTTCGCCCACACGCCATGTGTCACCTTGGCGCAAGTTTTCAATGATGAAAGATAAAGATTCACACGGGTTGTTCTATGCCGCCATGTGTCTCTTCAGTGGGTTTTGTATTTGGACAGCGGATAAAGTGAACCAAATGCTGTGACTGGCCACTGTGTGTCATAATTACTTTACGGGGTGATGACACTTGCCTGCTTGACCTTGCCGGGACCACCGCCATCATTTGTAGAGGA
This sequence comes from Sequoia sempervirens, assembly GCA_007258455.2. Taxonomy (NCBI): domain Eukaryota; kingdom Viridiplantae; phylum Streptophyta; class Pinopsida; order Cupressales; family Cupressaceae; genus Sequoia; species Sequoia sempervirens. The sequence continues at coordinate 223,248,438 of VDFB02373365.1, forward strand.
TGCACCTAAACCTAGAATGACCAAATGCTTGGTTTCAAATATTTTTTGTTGCAACAACCTGGAGATATACTCAATTCTGCATCATTTCTAGAGATCGTGAAATCTTTTCTGTTACTGCTCTCCAAGGTGGTGGGACTTTTTAGCTATATATACTTCTCTCTGTTTTGAGGGAAGGGTCTAGATTTTTCAGAAGAACACTGATTTGAGAAAAGACATTAGGCCTTTATTATTGTTATTTTTATTGCAAAGAATCTCAAACTGTGCCAATTGTTTGGCCTTTCTATTCTTTTATGCTATTTAATTAACTATAGACTATGTTGCTATTGTCTGGATACTTCATTTGAGAACTTCTATAAATTGAATGCAATTTTTCCTATCTAGATCATGTATTATGACTTTTCTTGGTAGTAGGAATGTATGAAATGCTATTTTATGTCAATAAATGGATTATCTATACCTTAATCTTTAGTTTCTGCCTTTCTGGGACATCACAAATTACCAATCGGGCCCTTAAATCTATGATTTACCATGCCTATTTTTGAGTCTTGGCACATTGCCTTAGTTTAGAATTTATTTTGTATATATCTATTTCCTTTTCCCTTCCCAAACCCCATTATAGAAGAATCCGACTTCTTTAAAATTTGGAGGTCACTTAGTTTAGCGCAAAAAGGTCCCCCATAAACTGAGTTTCCCATAAGTACTGTTACCTTGTCAACTTTTGACATCAATAGTTTCTTTTTCTGGCACAACCAGTGGGAGAGAGCTTAAATGAATTTGCACTTTAGAAGGGTGTATGAGCCATCGGACTGTAACTAGATCCCAAACCACAAAAAACTCTAGTTTACTAGTACCGCCACTAGGAACAATGCAGGCTGCAAGTCAGTTGGTAACCGTTCTGCTCCCTCCACCCGTTCCTGTAACCATGTTGCTAGCTGCCAACATAAATTACATGGATTGGGATGCTAAAAGTCCCCTAGTAGGTCCAGTAGCACCCAATGTCAAGGCTGCTATCCCAGTCTCAACTATGAAATCTATACCCAAGTTTATCGGAGATGGCTCGAGAACACCCGTAGAACATTTGCCTGATCTGGCAGACGTGTGTCCGGTGCATGGGATCACCACGCAAAATGTAGCGCCGAGGCTCCTCACTGCATCCTTCAAGGGAAAAGCACTGGATTGGTACTGAACATTGCTAGCTAGCACTATATCTATACCTAGGATGAGCTCGAAGATCTTTTCTATGAGAGGTTTTCAAATGACAGAGATGGCTCCTCGCTATACCATCAACTATCTGTCATAAAATGAGCTCCCTAAGAGGCTATGACAAACTTCAATGCCCAATTCCACACAAACTAGCATAGGATCCCTGTTGCTATACACCTGACTCCTGAGTTGGAATTCATATTTTATTTGAAGTCCATCAATTTTGACATTTCTATGATGATCAAGTCTTTGGGAGGAGCTACTCTGCCAGATGCTTACAATGTCACCGTTAAAGCCGAGAATCATTTGATAGATTCTAGAAAGTTTCCTCCTTGGCCCATCATGCTGATATATCTTGAAATATCAATGCCCACATAGGAAGTCATGTTGATGAGTGCACCTGCACCTCCCCATTCAATGTACACATATATGGCAGCGCCACAAAATGTTGCCTCTACATCTAGTTCTCCCAAGGATGAAATGAGTGATATCAAAGAAATGCTGTGAACTATGGAAAATGACATAACCACCCTCAAGGGAAACCAATCAACACATCTGAAGCCTACCTATCAGAATTATCAAGGTAGATAGTCTTCACATTAGCAGAATCAGTACCAAGGTGGTTCCTGCACCAATACACCAGCTCCGACAACCAACCAAATAGTGCCGGTACCTACTTTGTTGACAAGCGCTTCACCAAGCTCGAGTAGGAAATTGAACGCTGGACAAAATAACCTCATTGATGATATCAATTGGTGGTGCTTCCCTTGCAGTGATGCACACATGCTTCAAAACTGTCTATGTGGCAACTTACAACAAAAGGTGGAAGAACAACACAGCCAAGGCACGACTTCGGACCATAGAGGTTATGTATATGCCTCACCACAAATGGAGAGCATGGTTCTTACCATGCAAATGCAAGGAATGTCCCTAGAAAAAGAATCTGACATCGCTCCTGATCATGCACTCTTCTCATGGATGGAAGAAGAAGAAATAGTGTTTGCTAATGATACATTCATATCCAAAATTCCACAAGTGCAATCTGAATATAACAATCGCTCAAAGAGGAGATTTATTGGTGAATGAGTTGCCCCACAACTATCCAGTCCACAACCTAAAAGTGCTTCCAATCAGATACTTAGCACTTCCACTACGCCACCGCAATATCAGTTGTGGAAGGAAATTATCATGACGAGAGAAAAGGAGTAGAAACTTCCAAGTTCACCACCTTTTAACGTGGTGGAAAAATTGAATAAATCCTTCGCTAATGTGTCTTTGTGGGACATTCTAGCTATCCTGAAGCAGAAGATGCTATTACAGAAGGCTCTTCAAGTAGAGATCAGTGCAACGCCAACGAAGCAGTTAGCCAATGCAAAGGCTGTTGACCAACTATCTCCTTCTAAATTCCTTATGAACAACACAATAGAAGCCCCTATTGATGTCAGAGATAAGTCAAAGCCCCAAACCTTCTTCATAACTCTCATTATAGGGAATAAATTATTGCACAATGCTATGATCGATTCTGGTGCTAGCACCATAGTTATGCCTAAACAAATAGCTAAAGCTTTAGGACTCAGCTATGAACCTATGAAAAGGGGAGTAATGTAGCTTGATGGAAATAGAGTTGAAGTCATAGGTATGATCAAGGCACTTCCTTTAACTCTATTTGCTTTCCCTAGTATCACTGTGCCGCAAGACACTATGATCATAAATGTTCCTCCCATGTTCGGCCTTTGTCTATCTCAAGAATTTACTTCAAGGGTGGGCGGATACCTGTCCCTGGATTGGTCACATCTGGTTCTTAGAACCAAGCACAGTGCAAAAATGAAGATAGAATCGAGAGTGTTACATTCTGAACATGTAGTAGATGAAGCCATGATCAATTTTGAAGCCGCGCATACCTCTATCACCAAGCAAGAAATGTATTGCGTTCAATTACTAGAGAAAGAAAAGGTGATCAGAGACCAGAATGATCAAGAGGATGCTCTGTTAAGTGAACACATGGACAATGACCCTTTTGGAAATTACCATGCTACAGGATTAGGAACCTATGTAATCTATGATGATGATCAAGTGCTCTTGAAGGTTGCCAAAGAGTCTGAAGGTGGCCAAACACTTGAGCTATCGATGTTGTACTTTGATGGGGCAAGATGCAAAGTAGGCGCTGGAGTGGGGATATGTTTGATATCCCCACAAAATGAAAAAATACTAAGGTTTTTTTGCTTCTAGTTCGCTTGTTCAAACAATGAAGCTGAATATGAAGGATTAATTTAGGGTTTAAGCCTTGTGGAGCAAATGGGCATTAAGAAAATAATGATGTTTGGAGATTCTAAACTGGTGGTCAACCAAGTCTAGGGATTTTCGTGGCAAGGAATGTCTGCATGAGATCTTATTGGCATCGAGTCTGGGACCTAGTTGAGGGTTTCAAAGCCTTCAACATTCAGACTGTTTCCCAAGACCAAAATGGCGATGCAGATTGCATGGTAGTAATCGGATCCCAGTTCGATCCTGCTTCCGACCTTATACATAACAAACACTATGTATGAGTAATAGTCCAACCAGTGGTTCCCGATAATGATCAAAGTTGGCAGGTGTTTGAAAGTGACGAACACATTGCTTCGTTCATCCAACAGTTAGGGGAGTTCGCCGATCAGATCCAACCAAATTTCGCAGAGGCTTATGAAGGACAAATCATGCAGCTCAAATCTAACAAGCTTCCAAAAGGATTGGTCACTCTCGAAAACCTTTTTGATTGTGATGATGCAAGAAATGATAGACGAAATTTTGTGGCAAACAAAAGTGACTATATAGACCTTTGGGTCTTAGACGACATAAACCTTTGAGTCAGGAAAGATGTCCCACACCATGATAAAGAAAGGCTCATCAATTTCTGCAAGAAATATGAAGGAGTAGTGGCCTAGTCCTATGATGACCTGAAGGGATATGATCTTGACATCATCCAACACACGATCAAGTTGACATAAGGTGAAAAACTAGTCTAACAAAAGCAAAGGCTAGTAAACCCCAAAATTGAAGCACTAATGGTGCAAGAGCTAACAAAGCTAATTGAGTCTCAGATTGTCTTCTCAATCAAGCATAGCATGTGGGTGTCCAATTCGGGCCTGGTCCAAAAGAAGAATGGAGATATCTGCTTATGTGTGGACTTCTGAGACCTAAACATAGCATCTACAAAGGATCATTATCTATTGCCTTCTATGGAGACATTCTTGCAAACAGTAGCAAGATCAAAAATGTTTTCTTTGCTTGATGGATTCTATGGTTATAATTAGATCCGAGTTAAAGAGGAGGATCAACACAAGACTATGTTCACTACAAAGTGGGGAACATTCACATATGCTAAAATGCTTTTTGGTTTATCCAATGTAGGGGAAACATTCCAATGGGAAATGGACATCGCTTTTAGCGAGCTGATCAATAAGATTATCCTAATTTATTTAGATGATATTACTGTGTTTTCTAAGTCTAAGGATGATCATTTTGATCACTTAGAAATGGTTTTTCAAAAATGCCAGGATTTTGGGGTTTCCCTGAATCCAAAAAAATGTGTATTCGGAGTGTCACAAGGCAATCTATTAGGACATGTGGTGTCTAAAGAAGGAGTTTCAATCGACCCTGACCAGGTGAAAGCCATCAAGGAACTTCCCCTCCCAGTTAACAAGAAAGGCATTGAATCCTTCCTAGGAAAGGTAAATTTTGTTAGCAAGTTTATTTCTGACTTCACAAGAATAATCAAGCCAATCATCCTGATGTTAAAAGAGGATCAAGCATTTAAGTGGACAAAGGAATCCTGAGAAGCCTTTGAGAAAGTTAAGGATGCTATTTCTTTAGCCCCTATGCTGGTTAATCCAGACTTATCAAAGGACTTTATAATATATGCATTCAATAGCAAGTCTACTATTGCTACTGTCTTAACTCAGAAAGGCAATGAAGGAAAAGGAGAAATCTAGTGGCATTTTATTCCAGGACCTGAAGGAATATGAGATGAACTATAATTTCATTGAAAGACAAGACTTTGCGATATTAAAGGGACTTAAATAGTTTTTCCATCTAATTTCCTACAACAAAGTGATTGTCTATGTCACGCATTCCAGTGTGTGCGAATATATCATGGAGGGGGAAATCACATAAAAAAGAGCTAATTGGATCACCAAGATCCTTGAATATGAAATTGAGGTCAAACCCACCAAAACCGTCCGTGGAAGAGGACTGTGCGAATACATGGCACATTACGAAGAGATACCCGCCGAAGAAGAGCAACTAGAGCTTGTTCTGATGAATGAGCCAGAGTCTGAGGGTTGCTGGCTAATAGATAGAGTAAAGTTTATGCAAATAGGAAAGTATCCACCAGGTCTTTCCTCCCAAAAGAGGAGATACTATCGACTACAGAATTGTGGATGTGCACTAGTGGAAGGGGTCCTTTTCAAAAGGAATTTCAATGGCCTCCTGCGATGCGTTACTGCAGAGCAAGCGAGGAGAATCCTCAACACTTTCCACAACAACGCTGCGAGAGGAAACTTCTCCGCTAATACCACCACCATAAAAATCATGTGCAAAGGTTACTATTGGCCCAAACTTTTCAACGACTCTCACTCCTTGGTGAAATATTGCAAAGAATGCTAGTTTTTCACAGGTAGAAGGAATAATTTTGCAATGCCTCTCAAGCCTATAGTGGTAGATGAACCGTTTGCACAATGGGGCTTGGAATTCATTGGGATGATTAATGCTACTTCTAGTTCCAGACACAAGTGGATTCTGATGGCTACAGATTACTTCATGAGATGGATAGAGGCTGCTCCGCTTAAAAATGCAACAGAGGCAAAAATAGTGGATTTGCTCGAAGAGCTGGTGACAAGGTTCGAACCTTCGAAGAATATCATTTCCAATAATTCTAGAGCTTTCTTAGGCACAAAGGTATGTCACTTTTCATTAACAAATGACATATTCCTTAAGACATTGTTGAATTATTACCCGTAGGGAAATGACCTAGCTGAGTCAACGAACAAGAACCTGGTCTGACTCAAAAGAATTGGTTTGGAGAACCAGAGAGAATGGCACAAAAACCTTTGAGAAACGCTTTGGGTAGACCACATAACTCCTAAGCAATTCCTTAAGACTTCACCTTATGAGTTGGTATATGGGAAAGAGGCACTGCTGCCTATATCTATGGAGATTCTAGCGCTTTAATTGTTGAAATCCCTCGAGATAGATCAAAATGGTGCCATCGAGGTTTGTCTTGCCGAACTGTTAGAAGTACAAGAAAAAAGGGAGAAGTCCCTAATAGCCAAGAAAAACTTCCAACAAGTGGTCAAGAAATGGTTTGACAAGAGGGCATCCAAATAGGGCCTAAAGTGTAGAGACTTAGTGCTGAAATTTAATGAAAGGGCTGCTAAGCCAGGTCAGCACGAAAAGTTTGATAGCATGTGGGAAGGTCCATTTAAAATCATTAAGTGCAAAAAACATAATGCTTTTGAATGAGAAAGCATGGAACAGGAAGCCTTGGCAATTTTGGTCAACAGGATTCATCTTAAGCTATTCCATTGAGTGGAAAAGTCTTACTATTGTATATATGTAGATAATGCTTTTATTTTTCTTTCCCTTTGTGCCGACCGGTCTTTTTTGAAATTAATTCGTGTTTCGGCCGAAAGAAACCCATCATTGTGGAGAATAGGGTAGTAAAATTACTTTGCAAGAACAATAATAAAAAAAAAACACACCCATATGCTAGGGAAATCAACCAATGTGCTGAAAGGAAAGAAACCCATATGACAGAATGCCAAAAGAAAAGAGCCATAGATTTTATAAAGATATATTTTATTATATATATTCTTTTGTTTTTACATGGAGTAAATGGCTAAAAGAGCCATAATTCAAAAAGTATATGATTATATGTGATATTATTTTCATATATACTATGTGTATGGCCTTTTTTCAGGCTCATATACAAAAACTAGAAATGGGTGGTATATTCTTAACAACAAAAAACAAGGAGACAAGGAAGCATTTCATCCAACGACACGAGCAACAAATATCGATGCATCAATGGTAGCATCTACTATGTCTTCATCAATAGGCACACCAGCAACAAAAGCAACATCATTTGGAACAACAACCATTGGTGGAGGAAACACAAGGTTCTTGAAGTCAATGTACCAGTCAATATTGTAGAATGGCACTACGTTGTAGATGTGGAACAAAAAGTGCAAGGCCTGGGTAACCCTTTGCTAGTGCTCGTCATGTGTCTGGAGGTGGAATCCACTAAGAAATGGTATCCATGGGATGATTGCTTCTTCCTCAATATAGTGCCAAAGGTCACTAACCGTTGGCAGGCCTACCCCATATGCAGTGTGAGCAACGACTTCACCTAGACCATTTAGGTAATTTTTAGGAAAGATTTCCTTAACTAACTTCAAAATCAAAGGCCTAGGAATACCAATATCCGACATAGACACAATAAAGTGCGAGAAAATGTCAGTATTGACATGGTATTTGTCTTCGTACTCCAGACAGTCCCGACCCATAACCCACTTCATGGCTATCAAAGCTAGGGAGTGTTTTTTTTTCATCATCCTCTTCAAATTCCTAGTAGAAATCTTGTCGAGGAAAGTTGTATGTGACTTATATGACACTAGCCTCATAGGAGTATCCATGGTACCGAAACACTGCTATTACTTGCTAACTACTTCTGAAAGCTGCCTACAACTTAGCCTATGAGAACCTTGCCAGTAATAAAGCCAAATACTAAGCCAATGACCTATTGCTAAAAATTGCTCAAATGCTAAGTGTGATTTTCTCATTGCTAAGAGGCCTATTTATAGAAAAAAATGAGGAAAATAATGCTAATCCGCTTCTCAAAAATGTGATGTAACCAAGTGCGGGCTTGAAAAGCGTGCCTGGGTTCACTCGCATTACTTGACCGGCCACGTTTGTAAAAGTACGACTCAATGTGTGTAGAGTTAATGAGAGCTAATTAATTAGCTTAAAAATGGTGATGCTCATTGGCAGTAAGCTACACAGTCTATAGGCTATTGTATCACCTCACAGGCGTTTCCCAGAACCCAAGGTAGGATTCATATCTTTTCAGGTAGTGGTCGTTTGCTTTGGCTTAATCATTCCGTCCAAGATATTAATTGCTAGCGCATGCTAATGCAAGGTTAGAAGGAAAATTGTTGGCTCAAGTTCCAAGGAAATCACATTGTATCACACGATTTCCAAACGCGATAATGAATTCTTGTCACTTCTAAATGGAAAGTAATTTATTTTCGCACGAAGCAAGGAGTTGATGGTACATGCTGAATTAAATGCAAAAAGCCCACTTTCTTCTACCACCTTGAGGAAAGATAGCTAAATATCACCTAAAAAACTTTTAATGCTTAAATGTCTTTTGAACTATGTTAAGCCAAGTGAAAAGAAGTTTTAGCATATCCAGAGTCGAGGAAAAATTACAAAGAATTCAAAACCTGTAGAAGCTTTCATCTGAGGAGAAAAATGTCATAGAGTTCATCATAACAGACTCAGGGGGAAGCTGACCAATCCTTGTTGCAATCTATACTATTGTCAAAGGCTGTGTATATCTATGAAGATTTATCATATGCTACACCTGGTATACCAGGCAGGCCAAAGAGGGAAAATACAATGTAGTTGGATAGATCCAAAGGTTACATAAACCATAAAAGGGTTGAGGAAAAATGGGATAATATTCATGACCCACACCTCGCAAAAAACAGCAAGTCTTTAAGAGAAGCAGCTTGTGCAAGGATGAGGGCATCTTGGGAAACCATATCAACAAAAAAAAAGGTATGGTACAACGGGATTCCATAATACATGGTCCTGCCGGTACATTATTGCCCAGAGACAGTTGATGCCGCCATTCAACGTTATAACCTAAACACCCACTGCATTGAGGGCCGAACTTTAAATGTTAACATCATCCCACAAGCCATTTGGAACATGCTATGTCTCCTAGACCTAGGTACTAGAAAGAAGAAAATTGAGTCCTTCTCTCCTACTAAAGGAGAAAACACATGGAAGGCGATGAAAAAGGGAACAAATTTCGTAATGGAGGAAATTGACAAGAAGGGAAGCCCAGGCGCTAAGCTGCCAAGTATCCTGTTGCTACACCATTCATTTCTTGAAGACATGTAGGATGCCTTGTTGATGCTAGAATTTGTGTGTGGTCGAGATTCTGACAAGATGGTGGAGGCCTTTCAACTGGGGTCAGCTTTCGAATTCCGCAAGCAACACAATATCTTTTGGTATGATTTCTCCGAATTTCTTGTGGAGGAAATGATACAGCAAATAGAAAATTACCCAGTGGAAGGGAAGTTTAGATTTCTCTCCTTCCTAGTTCATATGTTCCTGCATCAAAACCCTAACTTCTTCGACATATATTTTGATTTGTCTATTTTTGATGAGAAGCAGAGGAGGAAGCTAGTATCCACATGGACACCCTTTCTTTCCATGACATATGATTACTATACATTTTTTGGATTATTTTATAACTTCGGTCTTGCAAGATTTACAAGGAGGAGGTGACATAATATGGCTCAACATAGATCAGATTGGATATATATAAAGTTTCACTCCTACTTGTGACTGGTTCTTTGGAGTGGATTTCACACTTCTCCGGATGTGGGGCTTAACCAATCAACCTTTCCTACTCCCATCCTATGTCACGAATAGGGTGCTCACGCTTGAAATGTATTGACAAGTGTGTATTATTGATTATACTTCTATAGCATCCAAAGTGTCAAGAAGAAAGGATTCTTCACTTGTCTGAAGAACTTCAAAATAGTGACTCTGGTAAAGAAGCAATCACATAAGCTATTCTAGGATAAAATGGCTCATTTAGGGTTGGTTCTGGTATGTGATAAATGGGAGTACAACCCTTTCAATGATCTATCATAGCCACACATGAAGGTTACTCACATTCCTCGACCCTATTGGGAAAAGAGACACAACCTATGGGCATATAAGGATGAAATTTTTGTTGAACTAGTGCGTGTTCCCACATAGGATAATAGAGAGCCATGGCACAAGTTTTACTTTGTTGTGGTGGAGGCTAAGGATAGTGTCTTGATGGAATGCACCATGTATAACAAGTTGCAGAAGGATGAGGAATGGACTAATGAGAAGATAGAAGCTTTCTAGAAATATTGCCAAGAGACAAGACAACTGGATGCTCCTTATGAAAGCTTGAAGGGGGGAAAAGAATTTGAAAAATGGTGGGATGAGGAGCATCCCAACTCTGACTCTAGCGCCAATAAAGGAAATGACTCAGAAGGTGGGTCCAAAGAACTAGAAGAAGAAGAAACAACTTTCGCATCCTCTGCACTGCAAGAGAAAAGCTTTGGATAGCCTGTCTCTGTAGCCACAAATGTGTGGTTTAATGTATCGAGGGCTTCACATACACTCACTTGGGCCACTAAAGTAACTAGAGTGTCACAAAAACAACCAACAATAGTTTCTGAGGCTGGGGAAACCCTGCTCACAAAGTGACAATGGATGAAGGCTACTGTTGGGGAGAGTTCACAAGAACCTACAAGAGGATAGGTGCTTGCAGCTAGCTAGGTTCCTGAAGTTGGGGAAGAGTCGCTAATGAGTCAAGGGCCACCATTGACTAGTCAATAGGTAAATTTTGCTCCTTCTTCTCTTACTTCTCAGTCCTTGGTATCCCCCACTGTCTGCACGACAATCCCTACCATGAGTGTTGGCCCTCTATTTCCCACCTTTGATCCAATGCATGTGGGAGAGTTTCTCCAGATTAACTGAGATGGGTCTGCCATCTCCATTCCTAGAAGATGGATCTATTGCTACAGCCAAATAGATTGCAGAAAGAATAGAGAAGAAAAATGACATGGATGCTTTCCAAAGTTTCAACCATCCTCCCACTGCAATTGACATTGAGGGGCTTATTCAGCCTCTTGCACAACTATTCTTTCATTACGAGGTAGGGGACGGTTTTCCTGAGACACTGCCTTATAAGGAAGCACTCGAGTTGGGTGGAGCACATGATAATTTGTGCAATATAACCAAGCCATCCGATGACGATTGGTCGCCACTATAGGAAACTCTTTCCAAGCTCTGACTCCATCACTTGGTGAATGACGCTCTGGTCTGTAAACCAAAGAAATTTTGGGTTCTTCATTCCTCAATTGAAACGCCCCTGGTAGTCACCAAAAGTTGTGAATAAATATTCAACAAGCTCCCTTCGGGTATATTTTTTCTCTAAGTATCGGCCTGTGCATCGCAAATAAGCTACTCGACCTTTTTGTCAAAAATCTATTGCCCCCTCCATGTGTCTGCTCTACGCTCCTTGAAAGTTTCCTTTCCTTCGCATTTTGGGAATCCCTGCTATGCTTCCACATGTCATCACCGCGCACAATCAATGATTGCTTCCCTTCACTTTTGAGTAAAGCTCCACCCACGCGCCATGTGTCACCTTGGTGCAAGTTTTCAATGGTGAAAGATAAAGATTCACATGGGCTATGCTATGCCGCCACATGTCTCTTCGACGGGTTTTGTATTTGGGTGGTGGATAAAGCAAATCAAACGCTGCGACTAGCTGCCGTGTGTCATAATTACTTTACGGGGTGATGACACTTGCCTGCTTGACCTTGTCGGGACCACCACCATCATTTGTAGAGGATGCTTGGTTCTGAATCTTTTCTATTGCGATGACTTGAAGATATACTCAATTTTGCATCATTTCCAGAGATCGTGAAAATTTTTCTATTACTGCTCTCCAAGGCGGTGGGACTTTTCAGCTATATATACTTCTCTCTGTTTTGAGGGAAGGGTCCAAATTTTTTAGAAGAACACTGATTTGAGAAAAGAAACCAAGCCTTTATTATTGTTATTTTTATTGCAAAGAATCTTAGACAGTGCCAATTTTTTGGCCTTTCTGTTCTTTTATGCTATTTAATTAACTATAGACTGTGCTGCTATTGTCTGGATACTTCATTTGAGAACTTCTATAAATTGAATGCAATTTTTCCTGTCTAGATCATGCCTTACGACTCTTCTTGGAAGTAGGAATGTATGCAATGTTATTTTATGTCAATAAATGGATTATCTATACCTTAATATTTAGTTTTTTCCTTTCTGAGACATTACAAATTACTAATCGAGCTCTTAAATCTATGATTTATCATGGCTATTTTTGAGTCTTGGTGAATCGCCTTAGTTTAGACTTTATTTTTATATATCTGTTTCCTTTTACCTTTCCAAACCCCATTATAGAAGAAGCTGGATTCTTTTAAATCCATAGGTCACTCAGTTTAGCGCAAAAAGGTCCCCCATAAACTGAGTTTCCCATAAGTACTATTACCTTGTCAACTTTTGGCATCAACAATAATATTACAAAAATATCTTACAAAAAATAAATTGAAATGATACTCAATTTCCCCATTCCTTCTTTTCTAAATCCTTATGGACATCCTCTAGAGATCATGGGAATGAGTCAATCAAAAAAATTAAAAAATAAGACTATAAAATAGATAAAGACAAAGTTGCAGTATCACTTACCATATTTGTTTGAGGTTTCAGTACTATTATTTGTCGTTGATCATGTCTATCGTAGGAATGGATTGTTTGATGTTGTGGTTGTGTTTCTGATATGTGGTTTTCATTGATGTCAACACTATTAGAATTGATGTATTGAAGGCTGTATATGTTGAGGATATTGAGAAAATTGTTAAAGAAAGAGTTGCAGGTTGCTAGTGGAATAGTGAAGGTCATGAAGGTGTCTTGCTTAGTACATTAATAACTTTGCACAAACATTTGCTCTTCAAGAGAGTGTTCAAGAAAGACATTCAAGTATGAGGAAGATATGAAACAACTAGAAGATGAAGAAAGAGAGGTTGAAGAGTTGGAAGCATTGATTGTGAAGAAAGAAGGCATAGGACAAGGTAAGTATAAAGGAAAGTTGCCTATTAAATGTTTCTCTTGTAGTAAAATAGGTCATTTTTCTTCAAGGTGTCTTGAAAGAGTTCCTAGGTCTAAACCTAACAAACCTAGATTTCAAAAGAAGTGCTATTTTGCTAGAGAAGGTGTGGCTGATGAAGAATCTGATAAAGAAAATGGAAATGACGATGAATGGGTTTTCATTGCTATCAAGGAAAATGGTTTGGTGGCTACTGAATCTATTAAAGTTGAGAAAGCTCTTGCAACCCGAATTGAAGAAAAGGATGAGTGGTTTATTGACAAAGGATTCTCACATAATATGACTGGTGACAAAAGAAAATTTGTAAGTCTAGAGAAATATGATGGCGGGGTTGTAAGATTTAGAGATAACAATGCTGGTGTGATTCATGGTAGAGGATCTATTTGTCTTGGTGGTAAAAATAACACTGATGATGTCCTTTATGTTGAAGGCTTAAAGCATAAATTGTTGAGTTTTTGATAGATGGTGGACAAGGGTTATGATCTTCAGTTCAAAGATGGAAGATGTAGGATACTTAGAAGTTCTAGAAATATGATTGCTTGAGGTACAAAGACAAGAGGTAATATTTTTCACCTAAGTGCTAGGAATGTAAGTTGTTTAATTGCTCAAGTAGATGAAAGTTGGTTATGGCATAGGAGGCTGTGTCATGCAAATTTTGATAAAATTGTCAAGGTAAGCTCCACTCAAGCAGTAAGAGATCTACCTAAGCTAGTGAAGCTTGCTAATACAATATGCAAGGAATGTCAGATGGGTAAATAGACTAGAGTTTCTTTTCAGAGTAAAAAGCATCATTCTAATGGAGTATTGGAGTTGGTGCATATTGATCTATGTGGTCCCTCCAGAATTAAAAGTCTACAAGGAGAAAGGTATTTTATGCTACTTATTGATGATTACTCTAGGATGATATGGGTTGATTTCTTAAGAGAAAAATGTGAAGCATTAGAGAAGCGCAAAAGTTTCAAAGCTATGGAAAAGAATGAGACAAGTTTGAAGATAAAATGCCTAAGGTCAGATAGAGGTGGTGAGTTCACCTCTAGGGAGTTCAATTCTTTCTGTGAAGAGCATGGAATCAAAAGACAATTATCTGCTCCCCAAACCCCTCAACATAATGGAGTTGTAGAGAGAAAGAACAAAACAATTCTGGATGTTGCTAGAACAATGATGATTGAAGGAAATGTGCCTCACATCTGTTGGAGAGAAGCTGCAAACACTATTGTGTACACTTTAAATCAGGTAAATGTGAATGGTATTTCTGGTAAGACTCCTTTTGAGCTATGGTTTGGTTATAAGCCTACTGTTAAATATTTCAAGATTTTTGAAGCAAGTGCTACATTAAGAGAGATGAGGACATAAGCAAGTTTCTAGGTTACTCTACCAAGAGCAAGGCTTATCGGTGCTATAATAGAAGATTGAGAAAAATGGTTGAAAGTGCAAATGTCAGAGTTGATGAGGACTCTGCTAGATCATCTAGATACCATGGATATGATTCAGATGACAAACAAGATAGTTCAGACAAAGGGAAGAATGCTCAGACACAGAATCAAGTTCGAATTGTTCTGGTAAATCAAGAAAGTTAGGAAGGAGAGACAAGTGGAAATACAAAAGAAAGAACATAAGAGCCAGAAGTGTGAGTGAGTACTAAAACTCTGAGGTATGTGAGATTGAATCATTCAAAGAATCAAATTATAGGAGACAAGAATAAAGGTGTGCAGACTAGAAGAAGGATTGCAGAAGAATATTGTCTGATTTCCAAGACTGAGCCTAAAAATGTCAATGAAGCTTGCAATGATGAATACTGGATGGAAGCTATGAAGGAAGAACTAATGCATATTGAAAAGAATGATACATAGATTCTTGTTCCCAGACCTAAAGATAAAAATGTGATTGGTACTAAATGGGTCTTTTGGAATAAGCTAAATAAACAAGGTGAAGTAGTCCAAAATAAGGCAAGATTGGTATGTAAAGGGTATTCACAAATGGAAGGTATTGATTTTGAAGAAACCTTTGCCCCTATTGCCAAAATAGAAGCTATAAGATTATTTCTTGCTTATGCTGCATATAAGAAATATAAAGTCTATCAAATGGATGTGAAGTCAGCTTTTCTGAATGGTGAGTTAGAAGAAGTATATGTTGAACAACCAGATGGATTTCAACTGACTGACAAGGAAGACATGGTTTTTCGATTGAAGAAAGCTCTGTATGGACTGAAGCAAGCTCCTAGAGCTTGGTATGCTAGATTGGATAAATAATTACTAAATCTTGGATTCAATAAAGGTACTGCTGAAAAAAACTTGTATTTTAAGTTGGATTATGATAAAGAGTTGATTATTGAAGTCTTTGTTGATGACATTATTTTTGGAGGAGATGATGATTTATGGATGAAGTTTGCTGATGAAATGAAAAGTGAGTTTGAAATGAGTATGATTGGAGAGATGAAGTTCTTTATGGGATTGCAAGTCACTTAGTTAGACAATGGAATTTTCATATCTCAATCCAAATATGTGAGAGAGTTATTGAAGAAGTTTGGCATCAAAGACTCACAGCCTGTTGGTACACCCATGGTAACCGGATGCAAGTTAAGATAGAATGATGATTCTCCTAAGGCAAGTAAAACAAGATATATGTAAATGATTGGCGGATTTCTCTACCTAACCCAAACCAGACCAAACATCATGAATGTTGTATGTATGGTTGCTAAATTTTAGGCTGATCCAAAAGAATCTCATGTGACTGCTATAAAGAGAATTTTTAGATATCTGAAAGGAACAGTTGATTTTGGGCTTTGGTATCCTAAAGATGATGATCTTACCTTGAGTGCATAGTGATGTGGATTGGGCAGGAGATGTAGATGACAAGAAAATTACTAGTGGTGGTGCCTTCTTCCTATGGAATAAGTTGGTGTTTTGTTTAAGAGTATATTGCTGCTACAAATAATTATACTCAAGTGATGTGGATGAAACAGATGCTAAAAGATATCAGAATAGTATATGATGAGCCTATTGCCATACATTGTGACAACTCAAGTGCAATAAACATATCGAAGAATCCGATGCTACACTCTAAGACCAAGCATATATTAATCAAGTTTCACCTTTTGAGGGAGAAAGTAAGTGAGAAAGAAGTCAGATTGGAGTATGTGCCTACCAAAGAAAAAATTGCAGACATTTGCACCAAGTTGTTGCCAAAGGATACTTTTGAGTATCTCAAAGGGATGCTAGGGGTGATTACCCCTCCTGATATGAACTAGAGATGCATTTACTTGCATCAATTCATATGCTTCAAAGCTATATTATGATCTGGATTGATGTTTCCATGGCTGCTACTCAGGGGGAGTAGTCAGATGTGTAGATATGTGGTTTAGAGCTTGTATGTGGGAAAATAATGTTTATCTTTGCCATTGATGTCAAAGGGGGAGAAGAGTCATATGAAAAACTATGAATTATCTGGGGAGAAGAGCCTTGTGGGGTGATGATCATGTAGAATAAGTTGAGGAGAAGAGTCAGAATATAAGGGGGAGTCAGTGATGATTGAGAGTTGCATTGATGGTGTTTTTCGCATCATTTGTTGCCATCAATTCCAAAGGGGGAGATTGTTGGATGTTGTGGTTGTGTCATTGATATGTGATTGTCATTGATGTCAACACTATTAGAATTTATGTATTGAAGGCTATATATGTCAAGGATATTGAGAAAATTGTTAAAGAAAGAGTTGTAGGTTGCCAGTGGAACAGTGAAGGTCATGAAGGTTTCTTGCTCAGTACGTTGATGATCAATCATTGTGGACTAAAGGGTTTATTACTGAGTGTATCTAGTTTATTCATCAAAATTTTTAGAGGTCCACATGAAGTTTTGATAGTGTTATGAACAATTGTGTTCTAACATATTTTCTGTGGTTTCAGTTAGTATTCCTGAGTGAAGTTTATGTGATTCTAGTAATTTCAGTTGTTACAGATGTTTCTCTGTTGGTTCTTGTTGTTTGTGGATGTTTCTAGATCATTCTCTATCTTTGTTGCATTTCCATGTTGATGGGTGTGCTCGTGGTTGAATATTTTTCTCATGTGTTTTCGTGTTTTCATGTTCTTGGCCGACATGGTGGTTGTAACGTGTTGTGGGTCCTTGGAGATTAAAACTTGAATGTTTGGCATGCTCGAGGATGTTGTTTTGGGCCTCAACATAATATTGGCCAATGGTGTTTGATTCACATTGAAAGTCTATTTGTAAATTTGGGCCGACATTGTAAATTTTGTTTTATATTTTGGCCGGCGAAGTTGTTGATGTAAATCCATGTTGCAGAAATATAAGAGCAAATGTTTGTGCAAAGTTATTAATGTGTGTGGTGTGAAGAAGTGCCAGAGAAAGTGCAAGTGTGCGAATAGTGATCTAATCATTCGATTGTAGAGCAGAGTGTGAAGAAGTTTGAGCGAAGTGTTAAGGAGTGTTTTTGTGCTTAACCAGAACTATAATCAGGCTTTTGTAGAAGCTATTTTCTCAGTTCATACCCTACGGATCTAATCCAAATTTCTGTAAGACAATGTGTCTTTCTTGGGCAGTGAGCCCTCTTGTATTTGAGCAGCAAGCTCTATGCAGTGTGCCTAAATGCATGTGCATTCCCATTATTCTTATTTATACTTTTAACGGGGTATAATATTGTGGACTAACATCCACCGTGGTTTTTCCCCTAACAGGGATTCCACATAAAAATCTTGGTGTTCTCTGTGTTTCTGATGTGTTGATTGTTTATGGTTTATTGTTCATGCATCAAATCTGAGATTAAGTTAGGTTTGAAAAGTTTAAATAATATATGACAACTAATTCATGCCCCCTCTCAGTTGTATGTCCTTGTTTTTCCAATGTGGATCAGTTAAGGCATATCTCAGGATGTTGTTGGTGATTGTCAAAAGACAGGTAGTTGATACTTTGCCAATGTTTTTGTCTATTTTGCGATCAAATATTTGCGATTGTTTGCTTGAAGGTTCTATATTTTGATGTTTGCTTTGTTTGTTTGTGTTTTTTGACAGAAGGGTGAGATTGATGATTTGTTTATTATGGGTGAAAAGTTTATTGTGAATTGTGATGATGAAGTGGGTCTTTTTGATTTTCTGAGTTTTATGATGTTGTTTTTGTTGTTTTTAGGGGACTAACCTAGGGCATCAGGGGCTCATCAAAGATAAGCCTTGCCTATGTTGTACACACAAAGGATCGTAGATTTCTTGGTTTGGATGTTTTTGACCTATTATGTTTTGTGAATGTTTTTGGATTTTGTATGTTTGATTATTTTGTTTTTTGAATTTTTTGACTAAGTTGAAATAAAGCATGATAGAAACCTAAGGGGATTGACCTAGGGTCTCAAGGGATTTTAAGCCTTTCCTATGTTGTACACGCAAAGACCACACAGTTTGCCCATTAACTCAAAGCATAAACTTGTTTTTGGGATAAACAACATTGATAACTTGGATTGATATTCTAATTTATGTCTAGAGGTTATGTTGCGGGAAATCTACTTGAACTAGCTATGGGGTTCAAGCAAATGTTGATATCTTAGACTGTTTGAGTGAAGGAATAATCCAATGATGTTTTTTTTTATTATTTTCAAATGTTTTTGATTTTTGTTGTTTTTTGGATGTTTTTTTGATTTTGTTGTTTTGACCATGATAGGATGGACAAAGATCTAATCCATGACCAGCTTTGGGAAGTTGCCCCCAATTTGTGACAAGATGTTTTTTCCTAAAATCATAAACAAGCCATGGTTGGACATATGCTTTATTATGGGATGAATGGGTGAATGCTGAAGATAGTACCAATAGATAATGATACAAGTCTTATTCAAACATAACACCCGTTTTCTAGGTTTTCACTACGGTACCTATTCTAGAAGCACTACAAAGTGGTTTTCACTTAGAGAACGTTTTATTTCTCTTTACTGTTTTTCTTGCTTTTTGATTTTTTTGGTATTATTTTTATCATTTTTCCATTTTTTTGGATTTTTACCCTTTTTTCTGGGGTATTTTGACATGCTTTATGTGTAGAAATTCTTGAGGTGGCTATTTTTTAGTGATTAAGCTAAAGGTCTCCTTCAGGAGTAGCCAATTGATAGGCCCCAATGTCGTAGCTTGCTGTGATGACGAATGGGCCTAATCAGTTGGTTTCAAATTTTCCTTTATCATCCTAATTTAATTGTACCTTCAGATTCTCCTTGAGGACCAAGTCACCAATCTGAAAGTTTCTACCTTTGATTTTCTTGTCATAGCTTTGTTTGAGCTGATTTTGATAAACCTACAGATGGTTTAACACACTCAAACACCATTCATCTAGGAGCTCTAATTTATTTAGCCTGGATACCCTGTATTCTTTGTTACTACCATTCCTTTTAATGAGACTCGTAATGAGGGGATTTCAACCTTGATAGTCAAGTCAACCTATGATCCTTAGACCAAGGAAAATGGTAAGGTACTAGTAGATGTTTAGATGTTGGTTTGATAAGCCCATAGGGTTGGGTTTAGTCATCGTTCACCCGTTAGATCACTAGCTGAGAATCTCCAAAGACTTGTAGCTCTTTTATTCTCCATTCTATAGTCATTTTGAGCCTTGTGATCAAGGCTTCATATTTTGAGATATTGTTCTTGCATGGAAAAGAAATCCTATATGCCTTGGGTATGTTATCTCCCTATGGTGTGAGAAATAGAACACTTGCTCTAAAGCCATGTTGAGTGTGGGACTTGTCAAAGTATATAATCCAATGGCATGTTTGTTCTGTCATCATGATACTCTCATCTAGAAAATTCACTGTGAGAGGCTTGTGATCATCTATGGGTGCTTTAGCCAGTTGGTCTGCTATGATTTCTCCCTTGATTTCTCTTCTATCCACATATTCTATATCAAATTCACTCAAGATCATCACCCATTTGGAAATTCAACCTATTAGGGCTACTTTTGAAATCAACTTTATCTTCCTATTTAAGATGTAGCATCTCAACTTTTGTGTCACAAATACGAATGAGAGACACACTCTTTCAATGGGCGAGTAGTTCAGTTCATAGACCACCAATGTTTTGTTGATGTAGTAGACCAACCTTTCTTTTTTGTTATCATCTAGCTGAGCTAGGAGAGCTCCTAGTGCTGCTTGTGTGGTAGACACATAGAGCACCATTTCCTTGTCTAGGATAGGCGAAATGAGTATAGGAGGAGTAAGTAGGCACTCCTTGAATTATTGGAACACTTGGTCATATCTCCCATCCCACTTGAAGGTGATATCCTTGTGTAGAAGGTGAGTGAAAGGGTGACATTTGTCTACCAATTGTGCGATAAATTGCCTGATGGACTGCAAATTTCCTTGTAGAATTCTTAGTTGTTTTAGTTTTTTTGGTGGAGGCATCTCTAGTATAGATTTTACTTTTGTAGGATCCACTTCAATCCCCATTTTTTACACTATGTATCCTAACAAAATTTTTGGATGTTACTCCAAACACACACTTCTTAGGGTTGAGTCTCAGATTGTATTGTTCAACCCGATCAAACACCTTTGCAAGATTTGACAAGTGATCTTCCCTTTTGATAGACTTTGCTAGAATATCATCCACATAATATTCAATGATGGTGTGTAGCATATCATGGAATATAGTTTTCATTGCTCTCTGATATGTTCCTCCTGCGTTCTTTAGGACAAAGGGCATTACATTCCAACAAAAGGTCCCCCAAGCACAAGTAAATGTTGTTTTGTGTTGATCATCTGGAGAGATCTTTATCTAGTTATATCCAGAGAAACGATCCATTAAGGACAACATATAATGCCCTGCTGTGAGATCCACAATCATGTCGATACTTGGAAATGGAAAGTCATCCTTTGGATAGGCCTTGTTCAGGTCTCTAAAATTTGTGTAGATCCTTGTGCCCCCAGTAGGATTTGACATAGGCACTAGATTTGATATCCATTGTGGACAATCGATGGGTCTGATAAAACCCACGTATAGTTGTCTCTTTAGCTCTACCTTTACCAGTAATGCTATTTGAGGATGCATTTTTATGAGTTTTTTCTTGATAGGCTTTGCTCCAGGGACTACAACTAGATGATGTATCACTAATGCCAGATCTAGTCCAGGCATGTCAGCATAGGTGCAGGAAATATTCACCTTTCTGTCATTGATGAATGTTGTGAATCTTGCTTTCTCTTTGAGATCAAGTGATGTCGCATGGTATGTTATTTTTGGATTCTTTATGGTACTAACATTTATGGAATATGCTTCCTCTACTAGGAGTCATGTTAATATTTCTTGGTACTCAGATCTGGGGAGATTGAACCCTCCATCCTTGGGTGCCTTTGGGAGGTTTTCACCTTCGAATGAGTCCTTTATTTTCCTCTTTTCTGGATCTGATAGAGCCACAATTCAGTTTTCTCTAGGGGACCTCATTTTTGTTTTTATGTTTTCTCTTTCATTTTTGTGACTAGAAAGTTCAACTCTCCACCAAAGTATGCATCCTGTTTGAGCTCCATGATGAACCTCGCTTTGTGATCTCCTATTGGTATGTCTGTTTGAAGTCCCATGAACTCTGCGATTACCTCATCATTCTAGAATTGATCTAGAATAGGTGTCTATTGTTGTTGGTCCCAATCTATCGGTTGTGGATAACATAGTGGGAGGCTATCATCTTGGTCCACAAAGCTTACAGAGGTTGGTGAAATGGTCAGTATGGCTTTGGTATCTTTTTCTCATTGGGTGTCTAGGTCATCATTACTAGAAGTGGAGGAACTATATCCAGTGATAAATGAAGGGGAATTCCATTTATATTTGTTAGAGTCTGTTCTGGAATGATAATGACATTGGGAATGGTTTGGATGAATTGGAGAGGTAACATATCAATGCTAAAGTTTTCGAATAATTCTTCGACAGGTAAATCATTGTCCATGATATGGTAGATATCTAGTGCCTTAATGCTACTAGAAGTTTCTTGTTTCTTAAAAGAGGTTCATCCAGTTTTTGGAGTAACCATGTCTTTTGGCTCATAACCTGGTCCCATATTTTTCTTTCTCTGTTCCACTATGATAGGCCCCCACCTACCTTGTTTATGTATCCCGAGGCCACCTATACCACTATATCCCATCTATTTAACTAGCTGGTAGCCTTTAATACTAGGGTCTATTAGAAGGGTTTGTGGTTGTTCTAGCTCTTCTTGGTCCTCTTTGTAAATCATGGATGAGAATTCCTCTTTGAATATCTCTTCGTCTTTCATGTCTCCCCACTTGGTGAAAATTGTGGGTTTGGCTATCATTTGCACTATCTGAATAGGCTTGATTTCTTTTGAACCTCCATAGATTTTAGGTGTTGGTGGGAGCATACCAATACAAAAAGCTAGGTTAAAGTGGTAATTCCCATTACCCCTATCAAGTACTTGTACCTTGGTTTCCATTTTCAGTTTCTCATTTGATGTGGTCTTGATTGAGGTCAATGGAAGCATAGAAGGGTCAACATATGAGAATGAGTGAAGGCTATGTCATTTCAAGGTATGCATTGGATCTTATTATACTTTTCTTCCAACTTTGCACAAAAATGGAATGGATCAACATCCACATATAAAGTCACTTATTTTCCTTCATGAGGAAACTTTAGGAATTGGTGGAAGGTGGAAGGGACTACTTATAATGTGTGAATCCAAGGGCATCCTAGGAGTAGGTTTTATGAAAATTCAAGGTCAAGCACTTGACAAGTGGGTTCCATGGTGGTTGGTCCTATTTGCACTGATAGCTTGACTATTCCTTCATAATTCCTTTCAGGGTCATGATAGGCCCTGATGGTGATACTCCTTGCTTTATCTATTACATAATCATAATACCCCAACTGTTTGATGAATTTTAGGGTACAAATGTTTAGACCTGCACCATTATCTATCAACACTCATTTTACCATGCTCTTATGGACACCAACCTCTATGTATAGGGCTTGGTTGTGAAATGAGTTTAGCATAAGGTATTTCTCAGAAAAGAATAAATGATTGCTGGCCATAATTTTTCCAACCATGGCTTGGAATTGATTTGGATCGAGGTTGTTGGGGACTAACACTTCCAATGTATTTTCAAGAATTTCTGTATGTGTGGGTGACAATTTTAACAACTCTAAGATTGAGATTAATGTAGGAGTTCTCTTTAGTTGGTCTACAATGTTGTAGTCATTTGATGCCTTAGTTGTAGGTTTGGGTGGGGCTCCTTGTATAACAAATCTCCCTCGATGGGTAGTTATATTGCATTTTTGTCTCCACCTTGTATAGTGACTACCTTTTCCCTATTATCATCAGCTTGTGAGAGGGTTCCTAGAACTACGCCACCATAGGTATAATTAGTATTGTGGTACTCTTATTCCTTTCCTTTGTCATTCCTTTTAGTGTGGTTTGGGATTAGGTTTGAGTATATTTGAAGATCATTGTTCCCGGGATGATGCTTAATGTCCACTTCCCCTTTGTCCATCAATTCTTGGATGAAGTGTTTGAGTCACATACAATTGTTGGTCATGTTTCCTTTGATATTATGAAATTCACACGTCTTTCTCGTTATACCATGGAGTCTTGAAGCTAGGTTCCTCATAGTTCGAGCAATCATTCACTTTGATGAGGTTTTGTTGTACTAGTTTACACATGATTGTTTCAAGTGACTCTCCTAGTACAGTGAACTGCCTCGTGGGCTCATCGTATTGTCTATGTTGCCCTCCTTGATTAGTTTGTTGGTTGATAATTTGATTATTATTGGGATAGGTGAGCTGGTTGTTTTGTATGTTATTTGGAACATAGCTCGTTTATGCCAGCTGTGGTTTGTTTTGTGTATTCCATAGTGCTTTAGCTTCCACCACTCCATCATTTGTAACATTCTTGTTCTTTACCCATATCTTAGGTTTATCGTTGGAACTAGAGGGACTATCTTTTGAGTTATTCAATTTAAGGACTCCCCTTGCAATGAGGGCTCTCTCAATCTTTAATCACTTTTCAATTGTTTCTTCAAAGTCTGCGGGGAATAACATAGTGAGTTGGTAGCTGACCTCAGGTAGGACATTGGAGATGAATATATCTACCAATTCCTTGTCAGGAATGGGCCATTTGCATCAACTAGCCTTGTGTCTCCATTGCTATAAGTAAGAGGTAAAGGACTCTCCTTGACTCTGTTTGATTATGGATAAACTTGTGATGGTGATGTCTTGCTCTATGTTATATGAGAAGTGGCTTATGAACT
The DNA here is from genome assembly GCA_007258455.2 of Sequoia sempervirens. Classification (NCBI taxonomy): domain Eukaryota; kingdom Viridiplantae; phylum Streptophyta; class Pinopsida; order Cupressales; family Cupressaceae; genus Sequoia; species Sequoia sempervirens. The sequence continues at coordinate 223,272,811 of VDFB02373365.1, forward strand.
TGCTAGATAGTTTGTCGAAGGTTTTAATTCTTGGTTGCAGACGGGTGAACCACTCCATAGCATGACCTGTAAGGCTGCATGGAAAGAGTCTCATGAGATAAGCATCATTGTTTTTTACCTCCATACATGAAAATGAGAAGTATGCTACATGTTGTACTAGATATCCTTTTCCTTTATATTTGTTGTCAAACTTGGGTATTTCAAAATTCTTTAGAAAAGGTAGTGCAGTGATGGAACAATCGAATGTGAATGTACATATTTCCTGAAGGGTGTAGGTCCTCTTTTGTTTTCCTACCTGCATGTCTCCTACCTATTGGGTGACGACCTCTAGTTTTAGTTCCATCTCCATTTGTGGTATATTTTTTTGCAAGCCTTGTGTGTAATATCCTTGTTGTCCCACCATGCTTTGGTTATAAGTTGGATATAACAGGAGTATCAGACCTTGGTAGTTGTTTTGAACATAGAGTAGGCTAGGTCCTTGTTGCTGGGATGAGTTATATTGAAGGTTACTCTATTGATGCGTTGGCGGGTTACCTTGTTAGTAGGACGATTGAAGAAGGGTGCCCTATGGCACACCTTGTTGCTAGGACAAACTATACTGAAGGTTTCCCTGATGGTGTGTTGGCAGGTTACCTTGTTGGTAGGATGAATTAAGAAGGGTACCATGAGTCACACCTTGCTACTGAGATGGACTATACTAAAGGTTTCCTTGATGATGTGTTGGTAGGTTACCTTATTGGTAGGATGAATTAGGAAGGGTACCATGCCACACACTTTGCTGTTGGGATGGACTATACTGAAGGTTTCCCTAATGATGTGTTGGTGGGTTACCTTGTTAGGAGGATGAATTAGGAAGGGTACCATATGGCACACCTTGCTGTTGGGATGGACTATACTGAAGGTTTCCCTGTTGATGCGTTAGCGGATTACCTTGTTGGTAGGACGAATTAGGAAGGGTACCATGCGATACACCTTCCTGTTGGGACAAACTATATTGAAGGTTTCCCTAATGATGCGTTGGTGGGTTACCTTGTTGATGGGATGACTGTATAAGGGTTCCTTGCGACACACTTTGTTGTTGGGACTGATATGGAAGGGGACCCTGTGGTCCACCTTGTTGGTGGTACTGTTGATTTGGAAGGGAACCCTATGGTCCACCTTGTTGATGGTACTATGTGTTTTGGGACGGTTTGACATTCAAAGTGTTTTGAGGTATATATTGCTTGGGAGGTGGATTGTTGTTTTGCGGTACGTACTAGGATGGACCCCCTTGATACTATTGTGCCACTACCACTTGTTCGATCTATGTCAATTTTCTATATAAAAGGTTTTCCTTGGTTTGACTACTACTTTGTGAGAATACAGGGTGGCATGTTTGGCATCTCTGGGGGTTCGGTTATCTATCTTACCACTGAGTTATCCCCTAAGGGAATAAGATTAGGATCCTTGAGGGCCTCCACATTAAAATCTACTAGTAGCTTGGCATCACTTTGCACTAGCTTGAAGAAGTACGAATTTGGGTCCTTTCTTAGAAAATTATCTATTAGTCTAAGTATCTTAGGGTTGTTGGAATGTTCAAAAAATTTGTCTTCATTTATTTCCTCCTCAATATCTACCTCCTTTATGACCACTCTATTTGGGTCCTGGTTGTTTTGTTCTATCATCTCTTTTTGTTTGTGGTTTAGTTCTTCTTCACTAAATGTGTCTCTGTACATGGGTTTGTTTTGGGGTGTTTCAAGGTCACTTGGCCTATAGCCCCATGGGCCACCTTCATCGTTCATGGTGTTTTCTGGTGGGATGCTAGTGTTGTTCTTGCTTGCTTCCATTTTATTCCTATGTTGTGATCTTGTAGTTGTCATAAACAATTGCCAAGCTTTTGTGAACATTTTCATGACTCCTAGCCTATGGAAAGTGTTGGCCTATTGGTGCAAAGTGTAGATAGAAATGTTATAGTGTATTTTGGCAGGCATGATATCTTCTCAAGATGTATCCTTTGGAAATTTTTTTTGTAGGGCGGTTCTTTGGAAGGCAGAGTATGGATTTCTGCTTAAGGATTTTTCTTTTGTCATAGAGCATGAGGGATGTATATCTATTGCCACATAGGCGGTGGTAACATGGGTCTTTTGGTTGCTATTTATTCTTTCTCTTCCTCTTCATCTAATCTATTTGTGTTGTGTTTCTCCACTGGTTTGGTGTTTCATTCTTCTCAAATATGAAGGTTCTTAAATTGCTAATGATACCAAATTTTTCACCTTCAATGAGTGTGAGACTAGGTTGTAGGATTGGTGCTACAAGGTTTGATTGTTGAACCAAAGCAACTGGTCACCAAATGGTCATACTATTGAAACTATGGATGCTTTGATATGGTTTGTTATGAAGCAAAAGACCCTAGGGTTCGAGTGCTATTTGGGGTGATACTAACTTTGGAACTCAAAATGTTGAGGGGCCTAGACTATTATCTCACTTCTCCTTCTAGAGGATATGTTGCAGGAAAGCTTACTTGAACTATCTGTTAGTCCCAAGTAACTATTGATATCTTAGAAGTGCGAGTGAGGGAATAATCCAGGCTTGTGTGCTTTGATTTTGATTTTTGAAAATAGGATGGAATGGTGAAAGTGGATGAAGGGTTGTATGACTTATTTGGTTTTCCAACTATTTCATTCTACCAAGGATCCTATAAGCAACTTCGATTTGTTTTTCCCAATTGTCAATAGGATAGAGCAATAGTGCTGGTTTGTGAGAAAAGGTGCCAATTTGTGAGCAATAGTAGCCAGATTTATCAACTACAACCTAAAATGAGTCAAGTGCATGGATTTTTATGAAGCAAGTGCGAGCTAGAACAACAAGTATGTTGGTTATGTATGTTTTTTCAATTGCAATGATTACTCAGGAAAAAGAAAGTTTCTTTGGAAATGATGATAAATTTTTTGGAAAGTGCGTTGGTTTCTCAGAAGCAAGTGCGATCAAATAATAACAAGTGCATGGGTTCCTCATCAAGTGCGCAGTTTTTATCAAATGCAACTAATTTTCATTAGTGGCTTTTCTAGGATAGAGAGCAAATGCAATGAATTTTTAGCAAATGCGGCATAAAATGGGGCAATTGTGTTGGATTTTTTTTTGAAAATGTGGTCTCTATGTGTTTTGTTTCCAGTTTGAGCAATCTTTCTCCAGATTTAAATTGCAAATTTAAGTTGGTTTTTTCCTCAATTTCTCTATGTTTGGAGTATGAAAAGTGATACAACAACACTGTACTGACTCAAAAATCATGGACATGTGTGACCTTTATTTCTATGGCCTCAAGTTGTGAAATCACGATACACAAGCCATAGTTTCCAAATGTTTATTTTGATCCAATGTATCCTAAAATTAAAGCCGGAATATTCATAAACCTTTAAGGAAAAAATCCTTTCAAGGAGTGCAAATCTAGGGCTTCTTTTAAAAGCATACACTAATTCAAAGAGTTTGTGATTCAACCATCATGTTCAATGTTTGTTTGGATGTGCTCTTTTTGGATCAAGCACATAATTTGATGTCAAGTTTATTTTGAATGTTTTTGACAAGTTTAACATGAACAAACATTTACAACACTAGGGATAGAAACCATTCTTTTAGGTAGGCCTACCTCATGCTCCGAAGAGATGATTTTACATACAACTTTATGGTGCGAGCTTGTAGTCGTACTTGGAAAGTAACTTCTCAGAAGTAAATTCTGATGCACCACTTTCAAAGAATGTTTTTGGATAAAGGGGTGGCTTCTAAAATAATTTGGCTCTTAGTAATGTTTTGGGATGATGAGTTTCGGTTGTCTATACATGCAACGTTTTGCTCAATTAAGAGGCCTCCCAGTCCTTGTGGATTTTTACGTATCACACGGATATTGAGGGAGACAGACATTAGTATAAAATAGCCCCAACTGGCGAGTGAGAACTTTCCTCACACCCACAATTATTTCTATAGCGGTCCAAAACAAAAATACTGCTTGGGTCATCTATGAATTCTCTAGCGCGGGATGTATATCAATAGGCAGGCCCTCTAAAGGTTTTCTTTGAAAATAAAGATGCAAATCTCAAGATGTTTTCGCTCACCCAAGATCATCTGAAAAAGGTGCGAGGGGAGAAGACAACCATCTAGCTTGCCAAACACTGAATGCACGACATATAATTCATAGCAATTTGATTATTTTTAAGCACCTCAAGTGGTGCTATCCCCAAAAATATGTGAATAAGATATCAATGATTCTTTTTAATTGCATCCAATGGAAGTGTTCTAGACATCAATAAATATCATAGCAAAGGTGCAAGATAAAAAGAATGATTTGTCCATTTTTAAGCCCAAATTTGAGTGTTTCTAAGAAATCAATCTTGGTCTTACTTGGTCAACAAAAGCAAATGCGAGCGTGCGACAACAAAAGGAAATCATTTTGGTCATTTGCGTTGTTATTTTTATGCACCAAAATAAAGATTCCTAATTATGAAAACTTGAAAAAAGTTCATGTTTTAGAGCACCCAAATTGAAGTGTGTGTTTTCATATTTTATGCACCAAATAACAATTCCTAATTTAAAAAAAATTTGAAATGGTTCATTTTTAAGAGCACCAAAAATGAAGTTTTCATTTGTGTTGTTCTTTTTAAAGCACCAAATAAAGATTCCTATTTTAAGAAAGCTTTCAAATTGTTCATTTTTAGAGCACCAAAAGACAAATGTGTTTGTTTGTAGGTTATTTTTTAAGCACTAAAACAAAAGATTCCTACTTTAAGAAAGCTTAAAATGGTTCATTTTAAGAGCACCTTAAAAACAAACGTGTTTTGTTCTTTTTATGCACCAAAATGAAATATTCCTAACTTTAAAAAGTGTTTGTAAATCTAGAGTTCTTTGACTGTTCGTCTTCCTTATAGAAAACATGTTAGTGTTTCTTAAACCCTACATACAAACATGTTAATCCCTGTCACACATTCAAAATCAGGCATTCGTTAGTGTAAAAATCAATTTTAAGCTTGCAAATCTCAGACACATTTGATAGAGCAAAAGCGCTAAAAAACTAGCAAGTGTGCAACCTTTGTCAGAGAGCAAATGCGTAGAAAAACTTCAATTGCGCCCTCTGTCATCAGTTAGATGCACGAAAAAATATCAAGTGTGTGGATCTCACTGTCAAGTGTGTGGATTTAAGAGTCAATTGTGCAGATTCTTTGACAGGAAAGTGCGGAAATTTCTAGGACAATGCGTGAAAATTTCTCCAAAAGCGATTTTGAAACCTGCAACTTCCAAAATGACTCATGAAATCGTTAGTGTAGGGGACCAGGGTCCCACTAGCATGCCAAAATGTGAGGGGGAAAATCATGGAGTGTAAATAGATAAACATAATTTAAAAAAGAATCTAATCTATGATCAATAACCTAAATCTAAGATCTATTCCTATACTTACAAAATGAAACTAAGCTATTACAAAATTCAAGAAACAAGATCAAAATATGAAAGCATACATGAATTCATGAAAAAGCATAGTGTTACCATCCTATATTGGAGTGTATTAGCCTGATGTTGGATTGCTTGTATCACTATGAAGCCTCCATAGTTCGTGTGCAAAAGCTTGATGCATGAATGGTTGATTGAAGGTATGTTGAAGCTCTAACAATGGTGGTTGTGAATGTTGGTAGTACTTCGTTGTGCAAATGATGTTGACTCTTCGATCATTTTTTTGTGAGGAAAGAGGTTTGTTATATAAAAAATGTGATTCAAAATGGACGACCAGGATTAAACAATGTTGAATCAAGATCAATGGTTGAAAGGTGTTGAGAGGATTTAGACATGAATAGATTGTCCAAAGTAGATTTCACAATTTGTGTGATTGAGGAATAGATTGGTTAGTCAAGATTTATATTGATCAGTGAGGATTTAGATTGATTAGTTAGGATTTAGATGACTTAGTTAAGAAATTAGATGGCTTAGTCAACAAATTTGATGGCTCTGTTAGTAATCGTAATTTGCTCAATCAAAAAGTGGGTGAGGATAATTGATTAATTGATTTAATTAATTAATTCCTTTTTGGAGTTGAATGTGCAAATCAAGTTTGAATTTTGCAAACAAAGTTGCATTAGTTTGATTTGATTTTTGTTGATGTTTTGAATAGTTTGATTTAATTATTCGAATTTGGAGGGAAAGTGAGTTAATTAAATTATTATGATTTAATAAATTAATCGACTTAGGGGAATAACATGATTTAGTGATGGATGCTTAAGAAGAGAAAGGTGGTGGCAGAGGAGATTGCGAGATCCATCCATAAAATCAGGACTCCAGTTGCTGTTGAAAAAAGTAAGGACTCCCCTGCTGGTTAGGATAGGGTTAGTTCCTCTGAGGAGGAAGATGCTTTGGGGAAAGGGGTTTTTAATATTGATAGAGAGGATTTGTCTGATGTGCTTGGAACTGCTCATGAGGGTTCCATTGTCTTGTTCAAACTTTTTAAATGGTTTTTTCATGAGCTCAATATAACTCATGTCAAAGTTAGGGGTGTGGTGAGTAAGGCTGTGAGTAACACTGAGAGGTCCTTTGTCCAAAACTAGATTGATGAGTTGTTTGAATCTTCAAACACTGTAGTTGACACTGTTGCAGAGGAAACTCTCAAAATGAAACAAAATCTTGAAGGTAGAATCCTCACCCTTGAGGATCAAATGGTGAAAATTTGGGATACTGTCATGAGAGGTGGGGAGGTGCATAAATCTATTGGTAAATTTGATTCTACTACTGTGACTTCTCCTGTGGTTAGTGCCAAGAAGTGTAAAGAAAGTTCTCATGTTGAAGATGTTGGTGCCGTTGGTAAGATGATGGAGGAGGAGGGTGTTGTTGGGAAGGGTGGGGAAAAAGGTATTGTTTTGATTACTGAGGTAAATACGAATGGTCTTGGTGCCAGGACTAGGAAAGAAATTTCTGATGTTTTGGATAAAGCTTAGAAGGCTATGGCTAGCGATGTGGAGGCGATGAATATTCTGAAAAGCATGTAGCGCTATTGGTGTGGTCCTCCTTTTTGGTTGAATTTTTGCTGATGGGTCGTTGTTGTTGGGCTATTTTTTGGCTTAATGTTGTTTTCTTTTATCTCAGTTTCTTTTTGATGTAAAGGGTTCCAAGCCCCTTCAAAACCCGTATTTTACCTTTAATCAAAAACATGATTTAGTGACATAATTAAATAATTGGTGTTATTTAATTAATTAGGACGAAATAGTTCACGAGCTTATGGATTTTTAAATAAATGTAATTTTATTCAATTAATAGTAGAAATAGGGTTTTAGGACTTTATTAAATAAATGGGATTTATTTAATTTAGTCAAAAATGATGAAAAAGGTGAATTAATTAAATAATGTCATATTATTCAATTAATAGAGGAGTTAGGGTTTTTGATGCAATTGATCTAAAATGCAATGATGTTTGATGATAATGATGCCGATGATGTGAAAATGTCGTTTAGGGTTTGTGATAGGTGTTAGGTCAATTTTACATGTCTACAACATCACACGTATATTTCCTATCAATAAGATAGTAATTGTATGTGTTTGATTGTGTAATCAGATGCATATATATACATATATACATGTATCATGTATCGATATATACGTATGAGTGACAAATGGAAATGTCCATAGAGATATATCAATATATGTATATGTACATATACATGTACATAGAGGTGTGTATATATATATATAGCATTAAAGCTATTCATTGGTATATATATGCATATATATATATATATAATCTTGAAGTATTTGAGGTCAATTTACATATATATATATTATGCACAGTATTAGAGGCTGTAGAGGCTGATTTATACATATATTATGCAAAGAATAGAGGCTGATCCATATAAGCATATGTTTGGTCGATGTATGAGAAGTATTGTGCACTATACAACAACACTCAAACATAAAGTAAGGCACATTTAACTTCGCAGATTAAATGCAAAAGGAAATGTGAAAATATAAGTTGTTGTGTAAAGTGTTTGCAATGCATGAATAAAGGATAAAGACCACAACAAAAGGACGTGCTTGGTCAAAGCTATTTTAAGATCTATTTAAAAGGAGTCAATTAATCATTAGCATGTTGATTGAATAGTCTATGACTAAGTCGACAAAGATATGTGTTGACTGTTTCTTTGGATAAAATCTACACCAAAAGAATAAGAAGATGGCTAAAACTTGGGGCCATAATATGAATACCCTATTTTCTGTAGAAGTCTTTCTTACTTGCAATTTTATTCTTATCTTTTGAACATATGCATATTTGAAATAGTCTTGTTTTGGTGTCAAACAAGGAGGTTGATTTGTAAAATACCAAGTTGAGTATTAACTTAGAATGCTGCCACCTTTTTGCTATGTGAGATGAGTTGACCTGCATGGAGGAGTGGTGTTGACTGGTTTACCATTTCCATAGACATCAATGTCTCATTATTTAGTATAAATAGATGAGCCAACTCTCTCATTTAGGAGGAACAATAAGTAGTTTCATTATGTTGCTTTTATTTAGTAGTTGTATTTTCCAGAGATAGAGTAACTTTATGAGCATAAAGAAGGAGGTTATTGCGAGGTATTGTATTGAGTGGTTTTAAGTGTTTTGAGGAGAATCTTGGCAAGATGTCCTGGGAAAGGAATGAAGTAAAGAACCAGTTAGGTCAATTGGAATAGTGCAAACAAGCATGTGATTCTATCCTCTTAATATTTACTTGTTTTCATGAAAGATTGAATATCTTGAATGTTTGCTTGGGAATCACATTAGATTGCTTGAATAGATAAATGATCTATTTTCTTTATGGAAGGAAAATAATCATGTAGCTATGATTTCATTATGAGTGTCATTAAGGAGAGAATGTTATCATCAGTATTACATACTAGGATTGATAAACATGAATAGCTTGAGAAGTTATTTGATACATAGTTACTCGCATGATCTCGTTTGATACATGCTTGAGAAACCTTTTTATTAGGTTATTAATTTGAGATACCCTATATGGGGATTCTAATGATGTTTCTATGCATAGATAGGATACACTACATGTATAATGTGAAATGTACCAATATCATGAAATGACTTAACACTGTTAGCTTATTATGCTAGGAAACCTTAGGAATGATAAGATTTAGCAATACATCAATAGTGATGGTATGAAAGATATGTTAGGATATGATGTCATACAAACCGCATCAATAATTTGTACTTGAATGATCACTTGATCATTACTTGACTATTAAATGAAACCCTAGGTTGAGAGTAACCTTTGTGGGTCTAGAAGTATATTTGAGTAATGATTGAAACCCTAGGTTAAGAACTAACCATTAGGTTGGAGTATATACTTGATTACCCATTGGAACCAATAGGTTGAGAATAACCTACTTGGATGGATTATGTAGTTGATATTTATTTAAAATACTTAGGTTTAGATTAACCTACACAATCAGACTGATTGTTGTTTATAGATTATATTCAAGATTAGGGTGTACTAAGGTTGAGACTCACTTATGTGGTTAAGTAGATCACTTGAGTTTATGAGATACTATTTGTTCGGAGACATAGGTGGGATTACCTATTGAGTTAGAGTTGCTAATTGATTAGTTGATTTACACTCTTGATATGAAGTCATATTGTTGACAAGATTCTACTCTTTTGAATAAGTCTTTTTACTAAGGAGATTACACTCTTAAATGGAATCATCTATTAATATAATTATTCTTAGATTGAGGTCATTCATTGATGTGGCTATAATATTGATGAGAACCACTTATTAATGTGATATATTACTTAATGGAGTTAGTTATTTATGAATATTTAATCTATGATTAGATGAAGCTTATGTAGCTATACTTTAGATTATAAAGTTATACTTGGGACTACGTTGTCTTTTGAAGAGAATAGCTTATTTATCCAGAGTTAATTTGTAGTCTAGAAAAGCTCATATGTTATACTTGGGATTGGAATATCCATTGAAGGGGGTAACTTATGCTTAGGCTTTATTGGCAGAGATACCATTGTGTTTTCAGAAAAGGGGAATAGGATATTTCTGAGGTTAGGGATTACTTGATCTGTATAGGATCTAGACTAGATTGCAGTATTTAAATGCTTAACTTTTACAATGCTTTTACAATGATTATTTCAAGTCAACTAAATCAAAATTAACTTAAGGAAATAACAGAATGAAAGTAATAACAAGGTGATTATAACAGAAAGAAAGGAAATGAGCGACAGAAAGAGAGAGAAGAAGAGAAGTGCAAACAGTTGATAACGGAGTTCGTCACGAAAGTGACTACGTCTCCGGGTCCACTCCAATAGAGAGACCGATCCGATTAACTCCAAAATCGATTACAAAGCACCACAATCATTCTCCAAGAGCTTCGGCAGCATAACAGCGCTCTGACGTGCGAGAATGACTCAAAGAATCTCCACAAGACCTCTCTTTCGATTATCTCCACAACTTCAAGACTTCGTCACCTGAAAGAAACTTGAATTCCAACTCTCATCTCACACCCCCTTTTTATACATAAAATTAACTCAATTTGGCCTTTAACCAATTGATTTACAAAATATTCCTTATCTCTCCAAAATACATAAAATCTTTAACAATCTCCCATTTTTACATATCTCAAATCACTAAATCTCCCTATTTTACATAATAATCTTTTAAAAATAACCCCCACTTTATAAAATAAATTTAAGCCCTTCATTTTATTCCCATCGGGCTTTTATTGTTTTGGGGTTAATCCTTAGAAAGATTATTTGTTTGTTTGAATTTCAAATTTAGGAGTTTGTTTTTAATTTTTATAAGGCATTCGGTTTCCAACAGTTATCAAAAGAAACCGATGCCATTTACAATCCAGAAAGGCTCGATGACCTAGCGGTGCATATTCCTTTTGGGAACCTGGCGGTTCCAGGTTCCACTCCCGGCCGCGACAGTTTTAAAACAAACTTTGAAAAAGGCATTTAACAAAACAAACCGCTCGCACCTACTTGATAGCCGGAAGATTTGGAGCAACGGCCATGAGCCAAATTTAGCGGACAAACGTTGGGGGTTCGAATCCCCCAACAACATTTTTAACAAATCAAACAACCCAATAGCCGGAGGATGATGACAGGCCACGTGGCGAGCTGAAAAGGTGCCACGTGGCGGACAACAATTCACTAAAAAAATTGACTAGGATGCTGATGTAGATGCCAACTCGGAATACATACCACTGCCACGTGTCCGACATTGACTTGCCGTCGACGACAAGTCATCGCCAACCGGTCTGCCACCTGTCGTTGTCTGTACCGCCACTTGGATGCCACGTCAACACTGTATGGTCTGCCAAATGTCCGCTGACTCGGAGTACGGTGCCACGCAGAATGCTGACTGTATGTACGGACTGCCCGTGTCACTCTGTGATTGGTCCGTACAAATGACACATGTCACAATTTAATTTGTCCACATCAGATTCCGTACCACATGCTGACGTCATCTGTAAGGATGATGACGTCATCAATGTACCTTCAGTCCACAAGTCAAACCTGAAACTTTGACCAGCTGTATCTTGAGCCTCCGATGTCGGATTTCGATGAAACGAACGCCGTCGGAATCGTCTCGACGAGCTCTTCGACTTGACGCTGCTTTCGTTGATTTATGAAACAATAATTTTTTTCGCCTTCTGGACGCCCCTGATTCCAGTTTGACCGAAGGTTTGACTGGCTATAACTCGTGCAAACGGACTCCTTTTTGCTCCGTTCGAGTTGCGTTGGAATCAGGACGCTGAGCTCTTTCTGATGGTGCAAATTTTGGAGAAAAATGAGACACTTCAATTTTTGCTGAAAAATGTCCACCGGATCATTACCTATGGAAGGAAATTACCTAAGCATAGTATATGAATGGTCATAATCCAAAATAAGCTATGTAGACACATAAAAATGGCCTCGCCTTGCAAACCATATTTCATACGATGACCATGCTTCTTACTCACATAATTCAATTATTTAATCAGGTCCTAATGTCATAATTATTCCTCCATGATTATTTAAATAAATAAATTGCATTTATTTATTTAGATACGTCACTAATTAGTCCTTATGCCCTCTAACAATTCTCCATTTAACCATTTATCCTTCAATCAAATAAATTTATTTATTTAGCCCACTTTCCATCTCACCAAATAAATAATTAAAATGATTATTTATTCTCTTTTGTCTCATTCCCATTTATGAATTAAATCATTATTTAATTCATAAGTCAACATTCTCCACAAATTAAATAATTTCTATTATGCCAACTACCTATTATTCTCCACCATTGATTTGATTATCTACAATTAAATCTCAACCCTTTATTTCAAGGCTTGCCCTAACTTTGACCTAATGTTTCCCTAACCCTAATCATCCTTATCACATTGAATCCTAGCCGTTGATCTTAGGGCTTCACCAACTTTTAATCCTGTCCGTCCATTCACCATTTGGAATTCTTTAAAAGGCCCTCTCTCAAGTCATTTTAACACACACAAGTTATTTTCAGTATGCTTGAGAGCTTTTGAGCACTTGAGTAATCACATCACTTCAATATTTTGCTTAGCTTTGTCATAGGTTATAGTTGCACTTCAAATTTGAGGGCAATTATATCATTTTCAGCAAGATGGAGAAGACCAATGGAGGTGAATCAATGGAGGCTTGAAGACTAGGTGAATTTGTTTCATACTCTCATGTTTCTTGCTTTCATTGTTCTCCATTGTTATTAGGGATTTAATGGTTTTATGCTATTTGCAATCTAACATGAAAATTTTCTCTAATACATTTGGTGAACCCGACGTGAAACTGGAGCACAACTATTCATAGTTTTGTTTCAATTTCATAATGTTTCTTCATTACATTCAGGAAATCATTGTTTAATATCCTATATTCACATTTATCTCTGACATTGTTTGTGGAATCCTATATTCTCATGTGTCTTTGAAATTGTCTATAGGAGAGATGGTTGTTGTGACTGAATATTATTCATTTAACTGCTAAATACTGTCAGTCTTTTTAAACCACCATTTGTTGATGATTTGTCTATGTCATATCATGTTAGATATAGATTATCAAACGATTTCCTTAAATCTAAGATGATTTTCAATGTTTTGTTTTTCACTACTACGTCATACACATACACGGAATCTGTGCCATATATGTCACAAATGATTAGCTTACTGAATAATTTGTAATATTTTGACATAAATTGTCAAATGATTGCCTTAGATCTAAAACACATTTCTGCAATTTCATGTATGAGACAAATGGAAACCGCAAACACCCTGCATATTTCCAAATCCGCCATTTCATGTATGCAGCGCCTTGTAGTGACAAGAACTGATGAATATATCTGTGGTTTTTTTTTTGCTTGATATATCTATAGAAATATAATGCGTTCAGCCTCCACATATATGCTTTAGAAAACAAGAAATACATTGCAAAAGACAGAAACTCGTTGTATATTGTTATGATAATCGCGCGGCTTGTTTGGCCAAATTGCCCACTTGTAGTTGGCCCTAGGCGTTCGAGCCTTGCACCTACGCCCTTCTAGTGATGGATACATACATCATGTTTTGTGGCCGCTTCTCATTGTCTAATTAAGGCGTCATTTAATCAAATCTATATATGGTTCAACTGCTTCCATCGGGGTTTTGGATCTGCCATGCATAAAATTGTGGAAGCTGCAGCTCGCGCAGGAAGGCTGGGGACGCACAAAGGTTTTATATTTTGATTTCAAGACTGTCCCACATCCACATTCTAATTTTCTCGAGCACTAGTAGTATCATTTTACATGATTCGATTTGACACTCTGGTTTCAATCAAATCTTCTTTGAAAAGAAACGTGTGTGGGAGGATTGACAGTGGGAGCGCATTCACTTTGCATTGAAAATTGAGGGAACTCATAGCGTGCATTCATTAACTCTGACACTGCTGGGCGGATCTCATGTGCAACACGTTTTTGCTTTTGATATTTGGCAAACTACTTCCAATTTTTGACGGCTTTACTTTAAATGGAAAACAAATCTAATCAATGCGTCTCCACTATTGACAATGGACAACATTGAATAAGTTTGTAAGGAGCAGATAAATGTTTGAATAAATGTTTGATCTTGATTGGCATTCTTTGTGAAAAAAAAAAATTGTCAGAATCATAACATTTTTTATACCACCAACTAAATCGCAGCATTCAAGTGTTCTGTGGTGTTTTGACCAAGAAACTGTTATATTGTTATTTTATCTCGGGTCATGATTCTGCTAAATGTCACTGCAAGCTCTGCAATCACAGAACGATTTAGAGGGACCCTCAGCGCCGACTCCAGCCGTCCATCACCTGCTCCTCATAAATACCTCTGAATCATATTCAAACACCTACGTATTAAATAAAGATTGGAGGTTGGCGGAGGTTTCTATGTTGAATGCTTTATCTGCTACGTTTGAGGTTCGCTGACCCGAGGGAGTAATTCATTCACATATCGCTTTACATTTTCTTTCACTTTACTTTTACTTAAATTTAGATTTCATACGATTTAGACTTTTCATTAGCTTAGCTTTTAATATACTTTGGAAAATGTAAATAGCTTTTCATTACATTAGATTAAACTTATCTTCTAATTAGGTTACAAGCTTTTAATTTTAATAGTTTTAGATTTGTTTTTAATTAGATTCTATTTAAATTAGCTTTTAATTTAGCTCATTAGTTTTAAATTTTAATTACTTTTTAATTTAATTTAGATTTTCAATAAAATCTTAATTAGAATTGGCTTTCTAATTAGATTTTAATTTAATGGATTTTTTTTTAGATTTTAATTTAATGAAGACTTTCATTTTAATTAGATTAAATACTTAATTAGATTTTATATTTTTTTAATTAGATTTTTTTATTATTTTACTTAAATTTAGATTCTTAATTAGATTAGGTTTTTCATTAGATTTTAGGTTTTATTTATTTATTTAGATTTTCAATTGTAGACTTTAGCCTAATTGGAACTTAGATTAATTAGATTTCTAGACTAGATTAAGTGTGTAAATGAAATGATAGTTTTGTCTCTAGTTTAATTTTTATGGCTAATCTTTGATTTCTTTTTGTGTCAGGTTTGAATGTCCACGATTCGGGATTTGCAACGTCAACTATCGCTTGTCAAAGACGGAAGACTCAAAACTACTAATTGTGTTTTTGCAGGGCTCTCGCTTCAATTGTGCTTTATCTTAAGTGCCTCCTTCACATAGATGATTTATTGGGCCTAAAAAGAACTTGCATGTTTGAGTTGACATCATAAGCTGGGATTACAATAAACAAAGTGTTTGATTTATTTGCCTCACACTTCAATTTGGCTATTAAAATGAACAAATGCTTGCAACTTGTGTAACCTTTGATTCAATAATAGGAGTATCCTCTCCCCTTGCGCACTTGTGCGATCCTGGGTGCAAGAGAAACTGTTATTGACTCTAGGAATTTGGGCCTTCCTTGGTGGGAAAAAGTACTCACCCCAAGGTGACTCAGACCGGCAACGGAGCTCTTTGGCCGAGCTACCCCCGACCGGTATATAAATGTGAATCCTAAGGGAAAGCCTAGGATTACGAGTGAGGATATGTCATACGGACAGAGTAGTACTCCCATAAACCCTGTTGAGCGTAACCTCTTCAGGCTGGAGTGCCACCTAATCGGTGATTAATCTCTTGCCCCATGTATGGCCACTCGAACGGGGGTCCCGAACTAAATACTCTTGTGTAGTAGCCAAAAACCTTCTATCCGCTAGCGCAACAACGGTCGTTGTGAAGGCATCCACATCTTCACAGTCTTTAGTAGAGGTGATCAGCATGCCATGGGAGTTTTATGGGTGCTGGAAGCTTGGTTGGCCTGAGAAGAGAGTGCACTGTAAGGGGGAGCCCGTGCAGCCAAGCTTCTGAATTCACACGCTAAGGATATGTGGTTGGGGAAACCCAAGTGGAATCTAGCAGATATTGTCCTGGCCTAACCATAGGATTGTGCTTGTCTTCTTTGTGATTGATTACACATTCAAAACATCGTGTTTGCTAAGTGTTTTCTAGATTCTCAAACAGTATACACAACGCTCACAAATCTCGAAACAATCAACTTCAGACAATTCAAACTCTTCATCAAAACATCACAAAATTGAATTCGAGTCCAACAATTTTGCCTACTGTCAAACATCTTTTCTCGAAGTATTTGTCAGAAACCAGAACTGAAATTGCTCAAAACTTTCATCATTCAACCATTAGCCTGCATTTTTACCTTAGGTTCATCCTTGTTAATTTTAGTTGCATTCCCTAGGCTTCATAATCATCATTTCCTACATAGAGTTGTCATTAGGTTTTCATCTTTGCAGACTTTGGATTAGGCCACCTCATCACACTTTGCAAAATCATTGCCTTCAAGAGTAGGTTATCTTGGGACTTAGTCAACAATCTCCTTTTCAGTCATTGTCCTTTTTGTGAGAATTTCCAACTCAACAGTCTAGTTTGGAAAACTCACTAGTCATTTTGACCTTGTCGCTTAGTCCTTTTAACAAGTCCTTTGATCACCAAAATTAAGACATAGATTAAGCTTAGAGTGGCTAGGCCAACCTTTCTCCACATTGCATTCATCTTAGTCCATACTTTGCATATTTTGTGCCTAAAAATCCAAAAAAAAAAATAAAAAAAATAGTGTTCACCCTAGTCCTCATTTTGCACCTTGACCTTGCATTAGTCACCTTTTTAGTCAACATTATCATCTTAGTCCTCATTTTACACCTAGTCAATTCTATCACCTTGCATTAATCAACATTGTCATCATAGCCATTATTGTCGCCTTGACATTTGACATATTTCTTTGGCAACTTTGTCATCTTGCATCAATCATTTCCTTAGGAATACATCGTAATCACCTTGCATTGTCATCCTTTATCACAAAAACACCAAAAACATAGACTAGTTGTCATAATCATCATCCTCATTTGAGCAATTCTCTTTTATGGTCGAAACTAGGCTTCAGAGAAAGAAAAGACAAATGGAAAACTTTGGACAAGACTTCAACACCAACATCCACACCAACACTTATGACATGAACCGAGACATGAATTTTACCGATCCATTCACCAACATGAACATACCATCTTCCATGAACCTGCCAACATCCTCTCGAAATCCATTCGAACCATTCATACAGAGAGACCACACTGGACAAGTATTAGCTGAAGATATAGAGGCTGCAGCCCAAAATCCTGACGTAGCTTCATTTGTAGAGGAATTGGTCTTGAACGATGCTGAGAGATACCTTGCTATGCTTTTAGACCAAGGGGTAAAATTACCAAGAGGCTTTGACATCAATGCCATAAGACCTTCGTCTCCAGACAACACGACACAAAACTTGACACCTCAACAAAACCCAAACAATGCCTCCAACAATAACACTGTTGTCACCACACAAATTGCTACAAGCACTATCAATGTTACATCTATTGGCACCATAAGTCAAAACACCTCCAACTCAATCAATGCAACATCTATTGGAGGAACACCCACGATGCCACAAGCAATATCACAATCCATGCCCACAATGTCAATGACATCTTCACAAACAGTTGGAACTACCCTTGGATCTACATCAATGGGGGCAAGTTCCTCAAACCCGATATTTGGAACCTCATCTATGACCATAGGGACATCATCATCAAATCCGTATGTGGGAACCTCATTCAACCCATTTGGAGGAACTAAACGACGTATTCTTATTCAAGGTCCCCAACCAAACGTTAACACATCGTCACAACTAAACATCAATGCCTCACAAGGACAAAATACCAACATCCCACATGGACAAGGCACTCAAATGACACAACAAATGAATACCTTTGGGCACCAGAATAATCAAGGTTACCAGATCCCCCAAATATCGACAAATATGACTGGATCGCACATCCCCACATATTCATCACAAATTCACACGCAACAACACATTCCTCATCAAAATTGGCAATACCAACAATTTCCAAACCAAAACATATCATACATTCCACAACAACACATGTCACATTCAAACTCGAACATGCTATCACAATCAATGGGGACTCAAGGGATACCCATCACTCCCATGTGTGATGCAACCAATAATCCCATAATAGATGCCTTGACAGCCAGAGTGGCGGACCTCCAAAAACAAATGGAAAACATGCAAACATCCAACAAAATGCCACCAATGTCATATGACCTATGTCCATATCCTTTTGACACAACTTTATACATGCCACCATTTCCTCCTGGATATGTGGCCCCAAACTTCACCAAATACAAGGGAAGACAAATCCTATTGAACACATTCGAGAATTCACGACCAACTGTATGGACATTGCATATGAACACACTTACTTGATGAGACTCTTCTCCAAGAGTCTAACAGGACCCACACTCGAATGGTTCTCCACTTTGAAGGGGATAAAAACATGGAATGAACTTGTAGAAAAATTTGTGGAAAATTATGCCTATAACATTGACACAGACACCTCCATCACTAGCTTATGCACACTTACACAAGAAGACGCTGGTGAAATGTTTATCCCATTTTTCCAATGATGGAGAGGCCTCGCAAGTCATTGCCACATAGACATACCTGAAAAAGAGAAGGTTGACATGTTTGTACAAACACTCCTAGGCCCATTGAAAAATGGCTTGCGAGTTCATTGTTGTACAACCTTTGCAGACCTAGTCGAACAAGGCGTCCAACTTGAGAAAGCGCTCATTGCTGAGGGAAGATTAAAATACGGTCCTAAAAACATAAATGCAAGTCCTCCCACTGACAAGAACAAATACTGGGTTAAGAATAAACATGTCACTAATGATGGCGTTGTAGATGCTAAGGCTATCAATGCAATGGGTCCTGTGCTTACCCTTAAAGGGGCTCAACCACAAAAAACACAGATGACCACACAGACCCATGCTACCAATGTTGTACAGACAAATCAAAATAACCAAGGTAATCAAAATAACCAAAATCAAAGGCAGCCCCGACAACCCAGACAGTTCCCCAGGAGTCGCACATACACCCCCTTGGGTGAGCCCATTGAAGAAGTCCTCAAGAAACTCCTTCAAAATGGTGTCATAACACTTGAGGACCCAAAACCATATGACCCAGGGCAGTTTAAACCATTTTGGTGGGACGACAATGCATTTTGTGATTATCATCGAGCAAAAGGACATAAAACCTCCTCCTGTCGACAACTGAAAAATTTGGTACAAGACCTTATCGAGAATCGTACCATTGAGATAGGTGGACCACAATTTGCATCTAATTCAGACCATACCATACACAAGAACCCACTGCAGGACCATGGTTCTAGTAATCCTTCCACGTCAAAATCCAATAACAATAATCGAGCCAACCATGCCCGTATTGCATATGACTATTCTGGGGGACCTATCATAAATCATATTAGAACAACTGCTGAACATGTCAACACAGTTACTGTCAGAAATGCCCCTGAATGCAATGTCACTACCCGTGGGGGAAAAGTCACCATAGCTGGCCCTCCTCCCAGACAACCAAAGATAACAATCGCTGGCCCATCCACCCAACCGTCGCAGTCCAATCCATTACCCAAACAATCCCAGCCTAAAGGAAATTTTAACCTCATTGACCAACTTGGGAAGACACCTGCACAAATTTCTATACTTGAGTTGCTACGCATTTCCCCAGCTCATAAGGCTATACTCGACAAAACATTACAAGAGTCTTCTATTCCCCAAGACATTGATGTCAATCAATTTGAGGCCATGGTGGGATATCTTACCGCTCCCCACCATATAACATTTTCAGACCAAGACTACTCATCGTCCAAATCCAATCATAATGATGCCCTTCACATTGAAGTTTTTATCCATGAGCATAAGGTCAGACGAGTGTTAGTAGATGGTGGAGCAGGACTGAACATATGCTCCTTAAAATTGGTTAAGGCCCTAGGCTTTTCTGATGCTTGTGTAGACGCTACAAAGAGCATTGTTATCAAGGCATATGATGATGAAGAACGTTCTTCTCAGGGCGTAATTACACTTCCAATTCATATTGGACCAGTCATTGTGGACACCACTTGTCAAGTCCTGGATCTAGAACTTCCATACAATATTTTACTTGGTCGACCTTGGATTCACGCCTTGAAAGTTGTCCCTTCCACGTATCACCAGTGTTTGAAGTTTCCTTTTGAAGGCACTGAGATTACCATATATGGAGACCCTGACCCATTTCAATATTGTACCAATTTGAGAGGTATCTCAGAGCGCCAAGTGCCTATCAACAGTGAAGCTTCGACATCTTCATCCTCTAAATTCATTGACCCATCAACACTTGCGAAGCCTCCCACATCCACATCCACTTCTGCTTCTTTAGCAACCATGACCACCTCCATGACATCTACCACTTCATCCATCACCCCAAGCATCGACGCAAGTATTAAGATCCAAGACCAAGGGTGTGGAAAGTATAAGTTGAATATGGCCTATTGCATAACGAGGATGCCTAAGTCTCCCCAGGTCTACGGCAAGCCTTGCTTCATGTTAGAGTCAAAAGAAATTTTTAGAGTCCCTCCAAAACAATATTCATCAAGTGGGGTGAAATGAGTCAAGAGGACATTGACAACGTGCTATCTTGGATTTATAGAGAACCAGAGGATCCAACTCCCTTGCCAGTAAAAATGTATGGTAAAGGATATGACATGATAAAGGAAAAAGGCTACGATGGAATTAGTGGCCTCGGCAAGCACAAGACAGGAAGGCAACAACCTCTAGCACCTAAAGGAAGACCTAAACATCTTGGGTTAGGGTTAGGACCAGGAGAATCTGGTGATCATAGTACCAATGCACTTTCTAGCGAGAGAGTAAATGCTTCAGACTGTGTCGAGACAATTGAAGATCCCCTTTCTGAAACTGACTCCCACGAATGGGAATTTGGCTCCCAACGATCCCTAAGTGACTGTTGCCTTGATGACTTGTTCCTTGAACCTGGAGAGCCTACATTTGAAGAGAGATTCTGGAAAATGTTCAAAATTGACATGACACCAAACAACACCCAGTCCATATCCTCTTCTACTCCTATTGACCATAATCCCGACATACTCATCTACCCTATTGAACCTAATGACCATCATTCAAATTCATTTGAATTGCCACATGACACTACTAAGCCAAACTCCACTCCCTTTGTTCCTTACTTTGCTGATGAGTGTGAATCAAGCGAGGCAGAGTACTGGATAGAATCGGATATAGAGCCTGATGATGACAATTTTATCTTTAACCTCTCTGAATCTGTCGGCATGCTTTTCGCGTCCTACCCACCGTTCACCAATACTGATGATGATATTTCCTTAGTCTACCCACAACTAATCGATTGGGATCAACAAGGCCCGCCAATTATGGACATATTTCAAAATGATGAGGCCATTGCAGAATTCATGGGACTGCGTGAGGGTATACCAAGTGGAGACCACAAGGCTGGATTTTCCATTGACCTAGATTGTGCCGCTTACTTTGGGGAGATTGCTCCATCCTCTAGTCAGAAAATGAAAAATAAAAATAAGGTAAAAAATGACATGTCTTTAGGTGAAAACCGCAAGGCACCTTCTGATGGTAAAGCAGTAAAAATAAAGGACGTGCCTAAGGATGGAGAATTGGACTTTCTCCCCGTAACTCAAGAAAAATCAGCCATGCTCATAGAGGACACTATAGAAGTAAACATATCTATAGCAGAAGATCCTAAGATGGTCCTCTTTGCGGCATCTTTGACAGAGGAAGAGAAACCTGAGTTCCACAAATTCTTTTCAGAGCGTAAGGTCAACTTTGCATGGTCTTATGCCGATATGCCTGGGTTGGATCCAGAACTTGTCTTGCACCATTTGCCATTATTTCCAGAGGCCAAGCCAGTGAAACAGAAGCTACGAAAGATGCACCCACAGATCGCCTTGTTAGTGAAAATAGAACTTAAAAAATTGTTAGATGTGGGATTCATACGGTCCATAGACTATGCCGAATGGATATCAAATCTTGTACCAGTCACAAAGCCAAACGGTCAAATCCGCATTTGCACAGATTTTCGGGACCTAAATAAAGCTTGTCCAAAGGATGACTTTCCCTTGCCAAACATTGATATCATAGTGGACCTTACAACAGGATATGAGATGTTGTCCCTCATGGACGGTTTCTCTGGTTATAATCAGATTCGTATTGCCCCTGAAGATCAACACAAAATAGCCTTCATATGTCCTTGGGGCACATATTGTTGGAACGTCATGCCTTTTGGTCTTAAGAATGCAGGTGCCACGTATCAGAGAGCCATGACAACCATATTCCATGACATGATGCACCAGATCATGGAAGATTATGTAGATGACCTTTTGGCAAAATCTTTGACACGAAAAGACCACTTGAGGGTGTTAGACAAAATTTTCAAGAGACTAGAAGAATACAAGGTCCGCTTGAATCCAAAGAAATGTGTCTTTGGCGTGACATCAGGCAAAATTTTGGGATACATTGTTTCTCGTAGAGGCATTGAGGTCGATCCTGCCAAGGTGAAAGCCATATTAGACATGCCTCCTCCAAAAGGGATAAGTGAACTCAGGACATTGCAAGGCAGGTTACAATCCATCCGACGCTTCATAGCACAATTGGCAGACAAGTGTCACCCATTTCAGTATCTTTTGCGCAAAAGTATCCCTTTTGTGTGGACAGATAAATGTCAGGAGGCTTTCCAACAAATAAAAGAATATCTACTATCACCACCTATTTTATTGCCACCAATTGAAGGGAAACCTTTGATTTTGTACATTTCTGCAACAGCTTCAGCACTGGGGGCATTACTGGCACAAAATGACCATGAAGAAAAGGAAAGGGCCATATACTACATCAGTAGGACACTGGTTGGATATGAGCTAAATTACACAGCCATTGAACGTGCTTGCCTAGCAGTTGTCTTTGCGGCTCAGAAATTAAGACACTACATGCTGAATCACCAGACACACTTAGTGGCGAAGATTGATCCCCTGAAATATCTCCTAAGTCGTGCAGCATTGACAGGTCGCCTGGCAAAATGGGTAATGATCTTGAGCGAGTATGATATTCAATATGTTGAAAGAAAGGCGATAAAGGGACAAGTGATAGCAGACCAACTGGCAGATGCACCTATACAAGGTGATCATCCACTAGTATCAGACTTTCCAGATGAGTCAATATTTCATACAGAACCTAAGTCACCTTGGAGGCTATATTTTGATGGATCTCATACTAATCATGGCTCGGGGGCAGGAATATTGTTTATCACCCCTCAAGGAGACTCCATTCCTAAGTCCTTCCGCATTGCTTTTCCATGTACAAATAATGTGGCAGAATATGAGGCACTTGTCACAGGACTCAGAATGGCCATCAAATGGAAAATTAGAACACTTCATGTCTATGGCGATTCTCAATTGGTCATTAACCAAGTCAATGATGACTATGACACTAAGGATGAGAAATTAATGCCTTATAAACGAATGGTTGATAGCTTTCAAACATATTTCCACATGGTGACTTTTGAGCAAGTTCCAAGAACACAAAATAAGGCAGCAGACGCAATGGCCACAATTGGCTCTCTCCTAGACATTCCTAGTAATGTGCCTCAATTTGAATTTTTGGTAGAACAACTTTTGGTTCCTGCTTATGACATACCAGAATCAGAGATGGTTTGCGAGCTTGTTGGTCCCAATTCTCCATGGTATCAAGACATTTATGACTACCTCAAGTCCCAAACCCTTCCCCCCAACCTATCCAATAACCAACGAAAGTCCTTTATCCGAAAAGCTGCCAGATACACCATCCTCAGTGACACCCTTTACCGACGTAGCTTTGATAATTCCCTTCTTCGATGTCTTGACACTGATGAAGCACGAACGACCTTGCGAGAGGTACATGAGGGTATATGCGGATCCCATTCAAGTGGTCCTACTTTAGCCAAAAAGATAATGAGACTTGGGTATTACTGGCCAACCATTGAGAAAGATGCACTTGAATTTGTCAGAATGTGTCGCCAATGTCAGATACACAGTGACTTGATTCATGCACCAGCACAGGAACTTCGGCCAATTACATCTCCTTGGCCCTTCACACAATGGGGACTCGACCTCGTGGGCAAGATCCATCCTACCTCATCCAATGGCCACAAATTCATCATTACCGCCACTGAGTACTTTACTAAGTGGATCGAAGCCATCCCACTCACTTATATTACCTCACTCCTCAAAACAAGTTTATCCTCAACTATATCATCTGTCGATATGGTATTCCACAATCCATAATCACAGATAACGGTCGTCCCTTCAAAAATCAGGATGTCCGTGAACTTTGTGAACGCTTCCATATCCGACACCACTTCTCCACGCCTTACTACCCACAAGGAAATGGTCAAGCTGAGGCATCTAATAAAACAATCATCAAACTTCTTAAGAAGACTGTCAATGATGCTGGTCGTGACTGGCACATACAACTCAATCCTGCTTTGTGGGCATATCGCACTAGCATCCGTACTCCCACTGGAGCCACTCCATTTTCCCTCGTCTTTGGAGCCGAAGCCATCTTGCCCATAGAGGTCGAAATTCCATCCCTACGAGTCTCTATGAAAGGTCTAATCACTGATGAAGAATATCGACAGTCACGACTGCATGAATTAGAAATGCTAGATGAACGCAGACATAATGCCTTGAACCACTTACAGGCATATCAAAATCGTCTTTGTAGAAGCTACAACAAAAGAGTGATGACTCAAAAATTTGACATTGGTGACTTGGTTCTCATGCAAAATCCTAAGAATCAGTCCGACAGAGAAAAACCAGGCAAGTTTGAGCCCAATTGGCTGGGTCCGTACATCATCACTGCGTCATTTGGTTCTGGCGCATATCAGTTGGCTACTCCAGATGGTGAACAATTAACAGAGCCAATCAACAGTCTGCATTTACGCAAGTTCTATGCATAGCATCAGAAAGTCTGGCCGACAACCATTAAAAATACAAAAAAAATGGAAAAATACAAAAATATCGTCACTTGGATGAAAACTTGGCAAACAAGCATCCTGGTGACACCAAAAAAAAAATAATAATAATAATAAAAATAAAAAAAATTGACAAAAATAAAGAGAAATAATTCATCCAATAGTGAAAACCTGGTAAACAGGCGCTTTGGATAAGTACCATGGTGAAAACCTGGCGAACAGGCACCATGTGTAGTCGGTCACTGCTTTGACATCTACTATCACTCTATCTACCTTCGTCCATAATAAACATCCATTCTGCTAAGTTTCGTCAGAACGTTTCACCCTGACATCACGACATTTCTTTCCATGGCCGACAGTGATTGACATCGAAGTCTTGCACATCGCCTATCGTCCATACCGGTCATGCTCTTTCCATCAGCTTGACTAGGGGCAATATTTTATCGTGGGACTGCAGTGGGTATCGCACATGGTCTTGACATCGAAAAAGTCCTGAACAAATCCTAAAAATCATAAAAAGTCCTGAAAAAAATCCTAAAAATCATAAAAAGTCCTGAAAAAATCCTAAAAATCCTAAAAAGTCCTGGAAAAATCATAAAAATTATAAAAAGTCCTGAAAAAAGACCTAAAAATTGAAAAATGTCCTGAAAAAAGACCTAAAAATTGAAAAATGTCCTGAAAAAAGACCTAAAAATTGAAAAATGTCCTGAAGAAAGCACAAAAACATCCAAATAACATCACAAATCCCAAAAATAGAGTCAAAATTAGTCATGTCATTCGTGTTATTCTTTGTCAATAGTCGAACTACGAGGTCTCTGAGTGCACGACGTAGGCAAGGCCATCTGTCGATGAGCCCCCGAGGCCACCTAGGTCAGTCCTTTAGGGTTTGTCATTTTGGTCAAATAAATCAGACATAGTCACACTCAAAAACAAGACCATCATTTGCACGTCAACATTCACATTGCGAACCAACAAACAACATAGCCCAGTCAGTCATCAAGCCAAACATCTGTCAAATTGCCAACACAATATCAACCTAGTCACTTTATGGTCCCCTTCAAGATGTGTCCTTCTTGGAATTGGACCTCGTCAAAACGTCATTTGCCTTTTCAGGATGTGTCTTTCCTGACGACAGGCTTCATCACCTAGTCATCGGCCTTTTCAGGATGTGTCCTTCCTGATGATAGGCTTCGTCACATAGTCATTGGCCTTTTCAGGATGTGTCCTTCCTGACGACAGGCTTCGTCACATAGTCATTGGCCTCTTTAGGATGTGTCTTTCCTGATGGCAGGCATCGTCAAAACGTCAATACTGTCAGACTCTTCAAATTGTCAAACTGTCAAGCTGTCACACAATCAACCTTCGACACACAAATCTTGGAAAACATATTGAATGGTTGTTGATTTTTCTGGTCTATTTTGTCTTATCTTTTTATTATTTTGTCTCTTGGTCATGTTCCTAGCTACCTCAAGGATGTCCCATGAAGGATTTAGAGGTGCAATGATGTCTCATGACCTAATTTTCCTTGATTGTTGTCTTTGGTGTGTCTTGACAAAAAGACTGGGGCAACTTGGCCTTTAGTATGAGTTAGGACATTCCTTGTCTGTGGCTGTCTGTTTTTACAAGTGGACGACCTTGCACACCTTGGTCTATGTCATATCATGGTGTTTGTTGTCCATTTGTCACATTTTACTGCCCAATGATGATTACGCAACGCCTATGATGTTATGTGGCAAAATATTGAAGTATTCCTTTTTCATCATCACATCCATGACTTCCACACTAACATTTCTTCTATTCCTTCATCTTCTAGTCCTCTCATCCATTTCGAGAGCACACTCATGTTCTTTGAACCCGCCTGTCCTCTTGAGGGGGCATACCACTACCTCCTCATCATCCTTCCTCTCGTCACTTTCAAACTGGGGCATTTTTACCACTACCTCCTCATCATCCTTCCTCTCGTCACTTTCAAACTGGGGCATTTTTTTTTTTACTTGTTCTTTGACATAATGCGATAAACTGTATCATGTCAAAGAGGGGCAAAATGTAGACACATAAAAATGGCCTCGCCTTGCAAACCATATTTCATACGATGACCATGCTTCTTACTCACATAATTCAATTATTTAATCAGGTCCTAATGTCATAATTATTCCTCCATGATTATTTAAATAAATAAATTGCATTTATTTATTTAGATACGTCACTAATTAGTCCTTATGCCCTCTAACAATTCTCCATTTAACCATTTATCCTTCAATCAAATAAATTTATTTATTTAGCCCACTTTCCATCTCACCAAATAAATAATTAAAATGATTATTTATTCTCTTTTGTCTCATTCCCATTTATGAATTAAATCATTATTTAATTCATAAGTCAACATTCTCCACAAATTAAATAATTTCTATTATGCCAACTACCTATTATTCTCCACCATTGATTTGATTATCTACAATTAAATCTCAACCCTTTATTTCAAGGCTTGCCCTAACTTTGACCTAATGTTGCCCTAACCCTAATCATCCTTATCACATTGAATCCTAGCCGTTGATCTTAGGGCTTCACCAACTTTTAATCTTGTCCGTCCATTCACCATTTGGAATTCTTTAAAAGGCCCTCTCTCAAGTCATTTTAACACACACAAGTTATTTTCAGTATGCTTGAGAGCTTTTGAGCACTTGAGTAATCACATCACTTCAATATTTTGCTTAGCTTTGTCATAGGTTATAGTTGCACTTCAAATTTGAGGGCAATTATATCATTTTCAGCAAGATGGAAAAGACCAATGGAGGTGAATCAATGGAGGCTTGAAGACTAGGTGAATTTGTTTCATACTCTCATGTTTCTTGCTTTCATTGTTCTCCATTGTTATTAGGGATTTAATGGTTTTATGCTATTTGCAATCTAACATGAAAATTTTCTCTAATACAAGCTATAGAAGTGTATGTAAATAGGAAGATTGTCACTCGAATTACTGGATGAGAATACTTTGGCCAAAGTAGTGTAAGTTGCCACTGGTTACACTGTCAGTTCACTGTGTTCCTTTTATGCATTCTAGTTTAGGATTTTCATACTCGTAGGGGAAACAACCATATGATTAGGTTATGGTTTGTAGGACACAACACTAAACTCAGATAGGCTATTGTTATGGGGTTTACCTAACAATCTCTTCATTGAAGGGTAGGGCCATCTGGTCATATGTGGCAAATGCATGGGGGAATGCATTTGAGTCCGTGATTGGTGGAAAATAACTTGAGTGATGCTTCTCCTCATTAGATGGTGGTCGAGGTTTGTGAATGTTTGTGCCAGTATTGGGGACAATTAGAGTGTATGCATCAGGGAGCGAGGACATCTAGAATGTATGCACCAATGCAGTGACATCGTGACCAGTTTGTATATCTAATGCTAGATGAAGCTCAGAAGAGCTATGCATGTATCATGTACCCATTTATATGGAAGGATGTAATCTTGAAAGTTAAACTTGAGTTTATTCAATTATAGGTGCTGTCATAATAGTGGTTTACAATTCCTGAGAGGAACGAATTTTAGCTGAAATCACATATTTTTAGAAAATATAATGATTTAAGCCTTAAAAAGTTCCATTTTAAGGATTCCAATTGAAGAGGGTTTGATAAAATCACCTTAGATCAAACCCCCTTGGATAGAACCTCGCTAGTTTTAAACCATACCTATAAATGCGTCTCCTTTACACCTATCAAAATCTTTGATAAAAATCACTTTTGATTTAGATTTTGGGGGATCAAATGAATTCATTTAAAATTTATTTCAAATGATTATGGTATTCCTCAGAACAAGCTATCCAATGAATATAATTTTAATATGTTTTGGTTTTTTATGTATTTGTTTTTAAGTTTTATTAAACATCGTTTTTCATCGAAAATGAATTTCTTTGTTCTTCACATGTGGAAAAATAGAAGATTATCAAATTTTCTTTTGAAAATATGAGTGCACCAGATATTGAAGTCCTTGATCCAACAAAAAATAAAATAAAATTTTGACATATACAAAAAGTTACGTGTTATCTGAGTTCGCTATGTGAATTGTAATTAGTTTGACTTTGAAACTTGATTAAGGAAAAATATTCAATAAAACTATCTAACCAAGTGGAAGCACTAGATATCAGAGTTACAAATCTAAATTTGAAAAGAATTATAATTTTATCCTTCATAGAAAAAATTTATGCATTATCGATTGTCGTCACTTTTTAAAAATGTTGTTTTCTGAAAAAATCTATTTTCGTGGGAGATGGAAAAAGAAGTGCAATTTGATTCCAAAAATTTTGAAAAAAATATTTTAGAATCTAGAAAAAATTTGATGAGACTCTAGTTTGCACCATCTTCAAATTCCTCACAGTTTAGCCGCTATAGGTGCCCGAATGTGAAGATTTAGTTAAAAATAATAATTTCAGTGTCCAGTTTGGCCAAAAATTGTAAACCACTATTATGGGATCAAGATATGAAATCTATGTTATGGAAAGATTTATGAAATTAAAATGAAATGCAATAGAAGTTTGGAAATAGTGTTATTTCAAATGTACATGTAATTTACATTACGGAAATAATTTTTTTATTGATATGACATCATGGATTTTACACTTGAGGTGAAAACTTTGAAATTTTACTGAGTAGAACATCAGGGTTGTTACAAATATCTCTCCTTTTTGTGTATCCACTAGATTTTCACAAGTATATATGTTTATTGTGTTATTTCACTTTAGCATGCTTCTTCTCCTTAAGATTCATAAGCCTCCTAAAATGGGGGGGATGTAATAACATAAATCAAGTATAACCTATGACTTCTTTTACTATGACTTTCAGTTTTGGTGTCTACTTCGCATATACTTTTAACCCTTGTTTAGCTTATGGTTACACCTTTTCTATTCATGTTTATCATTTTTTCCCTTACATATTTATGTGTTCAATTTTTTTGTGTGTTTAGATCCTTGTTTAAGCCTTTTTTATCCTTATCCATGTCATGTTTATTTTTGTATCTTCTAATTTGTTTCAAACCCTTTTCACACCTTGTTTCCCTCATATCTCTCTCACCAATGATCAAGTTGATGTGAGATCACTTCTTATAGCCATATATTTTATTCCTTATCCTTTTTAAGAATTTTGGGAATCATAGCATAAATTTAGTCATACCCCCAAGGATGACCCAACTATAACCTATACCCCTTGACTAGCAAAGTTAGCTTTGGTAAATTTTACCACTAAAGTTATTTGGGTAGGTCATTAATGACCTAAATACCCCATCTCTTGCATTCATTTTCATTCGAGTCATATGAAAGCATATAATAGTCCTCCTTTAATAGGAAAATACCATGCATGCACCTCTAGTACCATAAGTTTTACTAAACAAAAAATATAATACAAGGGAAAACAAGCTATGCCCGTAAAATAGAATTAGGACATATATTCATTTCCCATATTAACCCTTAGAAGAAAGAAATGTAGGCCTCATATCTATAAAAAAATTTGCACCATAACAACATGTAAAAGAACACTTTAAGAACAAGAATGAGAGAAGAAAAGAAGAAGCATAGATAAAAGAGAAGATAAACTGATACATGTGGGGAAAACCCTTATAGGTAAATGAAAATCCACCCTCCAAAACACATAAACAATGTATCATTCAACAACACATAACATTTACAATGCACTTCCAAGCTCTTGCATTAACATGGAGATCAACATCCTACTCCTCTAGAGGAAATTGATAGCATAATCTTGCAATGACACCTCATTTGGTCATATTTTTCCTTTAGCAAGATGCTTTATGACATGCATCATAGACTGTCATAAACTTGGTTGAGATTTTTGGTCCACTTTTTAACTCCCCTCTTACATGCTCTTACTCGCGTCATAAAATCTCTTATGAACTTAGAATGTCATAGATGTTCTTACATATCTTACATGACATAATGCTCTTACATATTCTTACACGTGCATACCATACAAAGATGTACGCATGACATAATGGCCAAGTCATAAGTGGGACACCTCATTTCCCAAATGAAGCACAAATAATAAATAAATATAATTAAAATAATTAATTTGAACCTTAGGACTTGCAAGGTGTATGACACACCTAACTCCAATGCCCTCTCCCTCTCATTTTTCATCCTTCTAATCATCCACTATCATTGCATTCCTCTGGTGCTTTTAATTGACACAACTTTCTTATGCAAGTGCTTTCTTCATCCATCTATTTTGTAGATATTCTAGAAGGAGAATTGGTTGAATAATTTCTATTGGATTTATTGTGCTTTTGGAGCTTGCTTTGTCTTTGGCTAATGCCCTCTTGTGGTTGATCTTCTCCTACTTGTTGCTCATCTGTCTATCTACCCACACCCTTAGAATTCCCAGTTTCATGCCCAAATTTGTATACACCCTATTTATTATGCCCTTTTCTCATCATATAGCTATCAAACCTTTTTCAAAAATTTCCTTTGATCATCCT
Organism: Sequoia sempervirens; assembly: GCA_007258455.2. Lineage (NCBI taxonomy): Eukaryota > Viridiplantae > Streptophyta > Pinopsida > Cupressales > Cupressaceae > Sequoia > Sequoia sempervirens. The sequence goes on from VDFB02373365.1 coordinate 223,304,304, forward strand.
TGTTTATCTCCTAGTCCTTGTCCATTATTGCACACATCACCTAGGGATTAGCTTTTGACTCTAGGGTTTTAGTTTGTTTGCCATTGTTGCCACTTGTAAACCTTATCCTAGGTTTGCATACATCCATTTTTTTTTATTGCCTTGCAAATTTTACATTGGACTTGCCCACAAGGGGGTAGCTAAGGCAGATAATTTGACACTTTCATTTTGTACGTTTTTCCATTTTAAAAGTGTTTTTATGCATTTTTGAATGGATAAATAAAAGAGAAAAAATCATTAAATGATTAAAAAAATAAGCTTCACTAAAAGTTTTAGGTCATTTTGAATAATTGTCAAAAATGTCCCCAAGGGTACTCCCTTGCCCGACCCCTAATGAGCCTAATGAGACTAACCACACCCCTTGAAGTTCTCAAATTTCACCCAAAGCCTTCTATAAACATTCACATCACATACACTACCTCAGATCTGATTTTAGATAGGTGTTAGTTTCATTTTTGTTTGTTTTTTTCTCTTTTTTCTAGGCTTATCCTATAGCCTTTTAACATTGCTTTTCTTTTTGTATTTCATTCTTTGTTGTGTTTCTTGAATTGTGATGGCTGAAAAAAAATCTTAGAATCTTACGAGGAAACTACCCAAAAAAGTGTAGAGGATCTTAGAAAACTTACCAAACTCACTTCTTATCCCTATTTACACATTCTCACAAATTCAATATACACATTCACATATAACACGCACATTGACATGCAAAATTGATTTACTTCAAAAAAATAATGTTACAATACATATCACAGAGCAGATCTTAAGCACAAGGAGCCCTCACTGCTCATCTTCTTTAATCTCTGCCTATCTCGCTTATCATCCTCCTGGAGGAGAAAGGGATAATCAGTGTATCCAACAACCTGATCATGAGTATAAAAGGTGGACCTGTTATACTTATTGAGCTTAGCAGCTCCCAGCCCGAATCTCAGAGGAAGATCAGGATTAGAAATAAACAAACGACCATAAGATATAAGATCAGCTTCCCCATTCTGAATTGCAGCCATTCCAGATTCTCTGGTATAACCCCCCGTGCTCATAAGCGTGCCTTTGTACGCCTTTCTCATCAGAGAATGACAGTCATGGAAGCTCGAAAGGTCCTCCTTATTAACTTTACGTGCATTGTAGCGGGGCTGCGTAAGATGCATGTAACAGAGTCCAAGATGGTTGAGTTTTTCTGCTAGGTAGAGCCCTAATGCCAGAGGATCAGAGTCTAAGGCGTCCAGGTGGTCGACTACTGGAGAAATTCTTATTGCTGTTTTTTCCGCACCAATTTCGGCAATAACTGCACCGACTATTTCTAATGCAAAACGGCACCTGTTCTCGACCGATCCGCCATACTCGTCAGTTCTGTCGTTTATTTTGTTTTTCATGAACTGGTCGATCAGATAGCCGTGGCCTGCGTGGATTTCGACGCCGTCGAAACCTGTGAGAAGAATCTTGTCAGATGATTGATTTGTAGACAGTTTTATAAAAAATCTCTGCAATATATAATTTCAATGAAAATGAAGATGAAATAATATTTTCCGCAAGAATTGATGGAAAATTTGATCTTTCATCATAAAAAGAAATACATGAGTTCTGTACAGAATGGTGGAATGATAAGGAAATTAATGTCATTGAATTTTCGTAGTAAATTTTGAAAAACTGAAAAAAAATACTGAAAATATATGTGAAAATAAATCATATTTTTATTATAGTTCGTATTGTTTTTGGATTCAATTGTGTTGAAAGTTTTTAGCATCCATGTTTGGGATCTTTCACTCTGATTCGAAATGTGATCTGAAACATTGATGCTAAAAACTTTCAACACAATCGAATCCGGAAATAATAGGGAACTGCAATATGGATTGTGAAAACGTGATATCATTAATATTTTTATTCTGTTTTATTTATGATATATTATTAAGTAGATAGTCTTTTTTAGTAAATTATGGGTGTTTATTAAATTATTGGTAAACAATAAGAGTTATGGATTGAATAGAGGTGGATTTTTAAAAGGACTCAAAACTTTTCTACATGAAACTAATGTGACTATGACTGCCACAAACAATTCCATGTGATGTGTTATCAGAATTCAATTGTATAGTTTTTAAGTCAAACTCATTGACCTATACATTATGAGTATTAATTTATATGCATAGTTTTTGAGTCAAACTGATTGAATTTAATTGGTTCACAAGATGTCATATCTTATGGGTATAAATGGTCCACCTAGCACTTATTACATCTAGCTGATACTCTCATGGAAGAAGTATTAGGACTTTCCTAGAAGTCACGTGTCCCGATACTATTCCAACTCAAACACATTTACCCATGGAGTTTTCTACCAATATAATAGCAAGCTAAGTGGACTTGGTCTTACAGAAACTCCATGTTAAGTACACATGAGTCGAAGTAATATTGAGATGAATGATCCAATATTTTTTTCCTATTTAAACATCATCTAAAAGATATTAAATAGATCATTCATACTCATTAAAAAAAAGATTCTTATAAATCATCAATCCTAAAATATGAATTAACAAATTTGACTAAAAAATATATAATTAAATTATGATAAAACATATCTATTTATTACCATTCTTCCAAGCTTTAAAATTTTTAATACTAGATAATGAAAATATTATATATTTAATTTTTTGTTTGCAAATGTTATAATTTCGCGAGGATCATTCTTAGCCAATTCGTTTGGATTCTTCTCTTGTGGAATACATCTAAATTTAATTTATTGTAATTCAATGAAGACTAAATTTTCTATTAAATTATGCCAATATGATAGCTACTTGCTTCATAGCCTTTATTGGACTTAACATTATTATTCTTTAATGTATCTATATCTGACCTAGTCTGAGCTGGACTTTATCATCATGCAATTTTTTAAATGTATTAACAACAATTTTTTCATCAATAACAACTTAAATTATATAAGTGAATGTGTTGTTATCTTTTTGACATATCTGTAGTTAACACATTTTTAATTTTCAATTTAAATATATTTAAGTAAAGTGATCTTGAAAGAGAAATTATTTTTCTGAGAGGTTTAAAGTAATGTTCAAACTTAGATGACATTTAAGTAGTCTTAAATAAAAGAATAAAATAAAAAAAATTAGCATTTAATAAGTAAATATATTATATGATGATTATGTAGTTTTGAAGTTAACCTTCACATAATTTTATGAGTAGTGGTTAAAAAAAATGGTTCTAATAGGTTTGCGATTTATTCTATTTATATGATGTTTAGGAGGTCTATTTTTGAATCTATTATGCAAACTATTTTTGTGGTGTTGCCAGATAACTTAGAATTTTGTGTAAGAAAACAAGCTACTTTTTAGATTTTAGGGGGTGTCTTTGGCCAACAAATTCACCTCTAACAATTCATCGCCATGACAAATTCATCTCGTGGAAAATTCACCGCTAGCAATATGATCAATTCACCTCCAACAATTCATCGCCAACAATTCATCGTCATGAGAAATTCATCTTGTGGAAAATTCACTGCGATCATATTGCTGACGGTGAATTTTCCACGAGATGAATTTGTCATGGTGATGAATTGTTGGAGGTAAATTTGTTGGCGGTGAATTTCCTGAAAGTTTCTCCATCAGCATCCTAAAATTTTGTTTGTGGATGTTAGTAATTTATAAATTTTAAATTTTTTACCAATGATTTGTTTAGATTTAACTAGACAATTATAAATTTAGTATTGTCATTGCTAAAGATTTAATCATAAGACCACAAGCTTCTTCAAATTTTATAGCTTAAAGTTTTACACTACTAAAAATTCTCAAGTACTCATTAAGATCAATGCTATTAGATTTCCACAATCCATATTATCGAATTCTGCTGTTTTTCGATTTGATTGTGTGCAAGTTTTTGAATCAACGTTTTTGATCACTCTCCTTGAACTCTCTATCCTTATGATGGATCACGGAGTGTGATCTGAAACGTCGATTCAAAAACTTACACACAATCAAATCCAGATACAGCAAAATACCCACTAAGATATTTTAAAAAGCCCTCTTCATAAAACCACTATCAGAAATTATTTTATAATATGATCACATAAATTTAAAGTTGTTTTAGGACCACAACTCATAACATATAAATCCTAAAAATTAACTCAAAAACTAGAGTTAACTTTTACTCAAAGACCAAAAAAAGCATTATAAAACAGCTATTCCAACTATAACTTATATTAATTTATGATCTGACCTGCAATCATGGCGTTTCTGGCTGCCTTGCGGAACTGTTGGACGATGACTTCAATTTCGGAGGTCGCAAACGCCCTCGGAGTTGAATAATTCCCTACTGTTCCGTCGAGCATGTGTATTTTCCAGTCATCTGAGATTTTCTTGCTGGTCGATGAAACTGGTGAATCTCCGTTTGGTTGATAAACTGCAAGGTTAGATTTCAGTATTAGTCGCAAAATTTTAAAAAGGGAAAAAACCAGTGATGATTACTGAGGCAAGTAATTATAATTTGGAGCAATTTTTTTGAAAGAATTTTCACCTGTATGCGAGGCACGGCCGACGTGCCAGATTTGGCAGAAAATTATGCCACCATTGGCGTGGACGGCGTCGACTACAGCTTTCCAGGCATGGATTTGTTCGTCGGTAAAAATTCCCGGTGAATGAGGAAACCTGAAAAATGTGAAAAAGTTGTATTCTGATATCATTATTGTTTCTCAATAACCTGTTCCAATCCGTTCCTTGATTTCAGAGTAAGAAACCTTTTATACAGTTGTATATCTGAAAGTCTCAAATTTATAAAAATAATTTAATGCACAGCCTGTGTTTGCTACATCCTGACGATGAAACTATAAGAATAAGATTATACCCAAATCCTTGCTCTCCAACAGAGGCAGCCTCCGTAATTAGTAGCCCACCCGGTGTAGTTCTTTGTGAATAAAATTTAACATGGGCAGGTTGAGGTATGCTATTCAATGCTCTGCACCTTGTCATTGGAGCCAGGACAACTCTGCACAATGGAACAGAAATATGATCTTCTTACAATTATTTTAAATAAAACTGTGATTTACTTATAAAATTGAGATTTCAGATCATGTTACATGATCTATTATCAAGACTGAGAACGTTAATACACTTTTGAATAAAGAAAATTGTATCATTATTTCAATTATGATCTATTATCAAGACTGAGAACATTAATACAATTTTGAGTACTGAAAATTGTATCATCATTCCAATTTGTTTCTTTTCTCTGTAGGGTAAAAATTTAGCAACCATAAAGACAAAAATAGAGGGAATTCAAAACCCAATTGATTAAAAGAATCATTCTGATGATAATTTTAATTCTTCAATTATGGTATGAGTCAGTATTCTCTATAATTCTCCATTAAATTTGACAACATGAGATGGTCATAATCATTCATTTATCAATCAAGCAAACTAAATAAATGACCATAAATTTTAAAAATAATTGGTATAAGTTTTTTACAGTTTATGTAGTATTTGAAAGATTATTTTGAATCAACTCTGTATGTTTTTGTATTGACAGTTCGGATCATACTCAACAATCCACCATCAAAAAGAAAAAAGTGATTTAAAACGCTAATAAAAACCATACACAGTTGTACCTTGTAACAATCTTTCAAACTCCAAAAAGATAAAAAGAAATTATTTTAAACCCATACAGAAAAGGCTGATGTGTATAGGTACTCAGAAATAATCAAAGATACACTTAAAAGTCTACATCTTGCTCCCTTTATTTTCATCTTGTAATAAAGATTTGTTTTCAGATTGCATACAGAAATCCACAGGTACACAACAGGGATGTACTCAAACATGTGCATGTTACACTTACTGTTTTACAGATTGAAATAACTTAGGTTAACATGCATGTCAAGTGAATAGAAGTAACATTTTCATCATTTTAGGTGATTTTTTTGGCTGTGCTGTTGCAGTTCTTTTGTTCTATTGCTGTTTCTATTGTTTCTTTGTTTTTATGGTATCATAAATCATGCTATTCATACTGTACTTATTAACTGTTTTGTTAAAAAGTTCCGATCCTTTAAATTCCACTTTTGAAATTAGGGGCTACATTCACTAATTGTAAAATCTTCTTCTAGCAACATTCTTATGCTGGTACATTCCTATTACAAATCAAATAAACAGAAAATCTATGATATTTCCAGAAGACTAGAGCTTTGGAGGCTTAAAACTTAAACAAATTAATAGACTAATATAAAACCCATCTGCTAAAGATGGATGAAATCAGATAACCCAGAAGTAGAACACCTGAAATCTGTACGATTCAGATTCAGTCCTCTACTGGGTTATTTGATTTCAAGAAAAGGATGAGAATTAGGGATACATGACTACCATAAGAAAACAGAACGCACCTGTGAGATAGATGGAATGGACCCATCTTAAAAGGAAACATCAAATCAGATCCTGTGCTTCCAGGCATATTGAGATGACTCCTTAGTCCTTTCTGATTGAAAGTATGTTTTTCTTTACGTAGGGCCCTCTTCCCACCCAAACTGTTTAAGCTCTTCCCTTCTTACTTCTCCCTACTTGCTAAGCCCAGCTGACAATCTACAGAAAGACTTTCTGTGTTTTTCTTGAATGCCTTCCAAACACAAACTAGTTATACAGTCTTTGCACAAGTTCTTGCATGTTTGAATCTTTCTGCATAGCTAATCTATTTATAACTTACACAGCATTGACCCTTTATTTGTTCAAACGGCAACTTTCGCAGGTCAACATGACCAGAGCCACTTGTTTTAAAGCGCGGAAATTGTCCTGGTCTCTTCTTCGTTTTCCATTAGAAAATTTTAATGCCCTTGCTTTATGGTGTTGATGGGCATTATAAAAACATCAAGGAAATAGCAGTGAACTATCCCTTGCTTTATGGTGTTGATGGGCATTTTAAAAACATCAAGGAAATAGCAGAGAAATAGTTCAATGCACGGGAAACTTGCTTCAATTCTGAATTTTCTTTTCAGTTGACTCTTTAATGGGGAAATAACATCCAACTGAGATCGTTTCACGTGTACTGACTTAAAAGGTAATCTGGTATATTTTAATTTGAAGATTTCGTATTAAAATTCTAGTTAAATCCTTGTTCTTTCGGTTTGGAAATTCCCGAGAATGGCATGTTTGGAACGTGGCATGATCAGATATATTAAATGGCTGGATGGTGAAACCAGTTCACTTGGTGCCCTCCACATCTACATGGTCTGTATAAATATATGGCCATATTGGCTTTTTGCGGCTAAAGTTTATTCGAGGATAATTGCCTCCATTCACACTGGTTTAAAGCTGCTTCCACTAAGAATTTTTTTTTTTTTTTTTAATAATAAATGTCTATATTATCATTTAAAAAGCAGTCTTATATAGTTGCCTCTGTTCACATTGGTTTAATAAAGCTGCTTGCACTAAGAAGTTTATTCAAGGATAAGTGATGAGAGCAGCAGCAGAGGGGAGGAGGAGTATTCTGGTCATTCGGCTTGCTCCATACATCAATGGATTCCAAAGTGTCCATGGAAGGATCCTGCCCATAAGTATAATTTTTTTTATCTTTTTCAATTGTACAAACATGTAAAATAACAAAGAGCCAACCAAGGGATTTGTTGGAATCAAACTAGCTAGTAGCACCTCCTGCTAGCCACCCAAAGTTCCTCCTTTAGGCGGCGAAGAGGCAGAGCACCAATGGGCAGGCTACAACAAGCTTTGTTGACCATGATCTATTCTCATAGCTAAGGGAGAAGTTTGTGAGCAGTTCTCTTGATTGCCTCAAACAAAGAGACTTTGTCCATGAGAAGGGGAGTGACCTTGGGAGGAAGAGGGAGATAGAGTAACTCTAGAAACAACAAAAGGGGTATTACCCTAGTGATCAAGAAACACCTATAAGTGAGCCACCTCAAGGACAACTTTATTAATTTGCACTTGGATATGTAGTAAAATATTAGAACAAATCATAGCTTTAGTATAAAATGAAATATGATGATTCATATAAAAATTGACAAAATTAGTAGAATTTCTATCTTTCCGTATGTTGAATAGAATCTCCACTATGAAAGTATTTCAAATTTGAGTGAGTTTGTAAGGGATGTGAGACTGATCCCCTAAAAGAATCATCTTAATCCTATGGTTTGAGACGAAAAAACAAAAAGTAACATAAATAAGCTTAAGACTTAAGGTGTGAATAGGTCCTAAAGTCTAAGTGGTTACATAAAGTTCCATGTTGACACCAAAACCCTCCTCAAGTGCAATGAGAGGAATTAAACTAATGCATGAAAAAGTAAGAAATGTGACCCAACAAATAGGACTGATAAGGTACCCTTACAATTGAAAAAAATGAGAAAACTTCAATGAAAAAAACACTATCCTTAAAAAAGATGTAAAAACATAAAGGAAGGAGGAATCAAGAAGACCCTCCAATGACAACTTTCTTCACCCCAAGCATTAATCGCAACTAAAGATAATTAGGCGATACTAAAGGTTTAGTGAAGATGTCTACAATCTGCTCCTCAATAGGAAAACACCATAAAGAGAGATGGCCATCATGGATGCACTAGTGAATGAAATGCACATGTATCTCAATGTACTTTGTCATCTAACCTTCAACTGTGTTGTGTGCAATGTGAATGACACTTTGGTTATCCCACCAAAGAAGCATAGGACTATCAAGTGGTAGACCAAACTTTTTCATAATTTGTCAAAGCCACAAAAACTCATGGCTAGCAATAACTACACCTTGATACTCAACCTCAGTGGATGATAATGCAATAGTGGTTTGCTTCTTGCAAGACCAAGCAACTAGACTGGAATCAAGGAAAAAATAAAACCCAAAAGTGGACTTCCATGAGTTAACATCACCTGCCTAATCTAATTTGGTGAAGTCTACTATCTTTGAAGCTCTTATTGTGTACTAAATGTCAAAATGTGTAGTGCCTCAAATATACCTCAAAGTGCACTTGGCTACCTTCTAATGATTCTCATGAGGATCATAGGAAAAATGAGAGACAAGACGAAAATAAAATGTGATATTAGGACGTGTGTGCACCAAATACATGAGATTTACCACCAACTATTTATACAAAGTGGCATCAATGGTAGGTGTGATGGAACTGGCATGTTCAATGTGATACTAGACTAAAATGGTGTAAGAGTTGGATTACAATCAACCATGCTAGAATTTTGAAGCAAATCAATGCCATACTACTGCTAATGTATGGAGATGTCCTTAGAAGATTGAAGAGCCTATAAACTAAGAAAGAAGTGCAAAATCCTAAGATCTATATGTCAAAATATTTCATCAATGAATGTCGTATATCTTGAAGCATGGAGGAGGAGCTACTGGTGAGAATTAAATCATCTACATACAATACTAGTATCAAAATATTAATTTCATGCCTTTGAATAGTCATTATGTGATCATAGTGGCAACATGTGGAACCATATGCAAATAGGAAACCATTTATCTTCTCATATCAAGCCCTAGGGATTTGTTTGAGAACATACATAGAATGTCTTACCTTGTATACAAGAGAAGAGTCCTACATGAATCCTATAGACTTCTCCCCATGAAGATCACCATGCAAGAATGAAGTCTTCACATCCATCTAGTAAATAGACCAACCTTGAGATACAACAAGAGAAATGACAAAACAAATAGAATCCATCTTGGTTACAAGGGAAAATGTCTTGAAGTAGTCAATACTCGCAGCCTATGAAAAATCATTAGCAATAAGACATGTCATGTAACACTCAATAGAGCCATCAATTGCATACTTGATGCAGTACACACACTTGCACCAAATCAACTTTCTCCCTAGAGGAAAATAAACTAAATGAGCATGTGCAAGATCATGATGGGCCAAATAGGGCCTCTAAGTGACAATGAAAATATAGAAAAACAAACTTAAGCAACTTCACATAAAAATTTGAATAGGTTACTAAAATAATTAGTTAGGATTTTTTTAAAAGATTTAAAACTATTTTTCTGGCCACCCTAACTTGGTCAAAAATTCATGAAATTCATTTTTTTCAATCTATAGCTTATGAAAAATAGAGTATGATGAATCTTTTACATTCAAAAAATATATAACTGTTTAAAAGTTGGATGTTTTTCAATCAACCTATCAATCAAGACTTTACACATATTGCATGTAGAAAATTAATAAGTCAAAATAAAGCATATCTTATATTGGTAAAATGTTGACAATTTCTTAAATAAACCCTTTTTGTTTCATCAAATTTGGATTAAAAAAGTCAACACAAAGGGTGAATTCCTTAAAAGAGGATGAAACCTCTAAACACATTGGAATAGTTGACCTTTTAGGCTTGATACTCCTAAGCCTAATTCCAAAGCTTTCTTGAGGAAAATGGAGGGAAAAAAATTATGTAAAAAAAACGGATATCAGTTTCTTAGAAAAAGGTACCTATTTTTATGTCTTCAAAACAAATATCTATTTTGAAAAAAACTGGATATCCGTTTTGACAAAATGGATCATATCCGTTATTTCATGTAACTTCATAAATTGTCATCATTGATAATTTCACTTTATGTTTTGTCCTCCTTAATTTAGTAGACCTAATTAAGTACCTAAGTTCTCAAATTATGCATTTCAGGGCCCATTTGTACCATTTTCTGAGAAATCGCAAGCATTGAACAAATGCATCCAATTGATATTTTTCCCACGGTCCACTTAATGTCCTAGAAAATAGTGTCAGGATCCATATGCCCTAGGGAATATGGGTCCCCCTATTTTGTTGGGGACCAATTTTGGATATGTCAGTGTCAACATTTTAACATTCAAAATTCAAATTGTAAATGTCGGCTATTGAGATTTAATTTGCAGGAAATTAGAATAAATGCCTATAAATACCTAGTTATTTCATCATTTGAAAAACTAACAAGGGCTATCTAGGAAACTATTGGTGAACTTATGATCAAGAGGACTATCAAACAAGTCAAGAGCAACATTTCAGAGCTTTATTGTAGAAAATCAAGATTCTAACAACATGTCTATTCTTATGTGAGTTCATATGTGTTTATGTTATCATTGTTTGTAAAGGCTAATCTTTGTTGTAGGTCTCCAAGCAATTCAAGAAATTAAGAAACAAAGATCTAATACCTTGAAGTGATGTGCATGATCTCAATCCTTCAAGGAAGTCATTGTGGGGTGGTGAGTTGCAACACTTTGTTGATTAATCATTCCTTCCTATCATTTATCCATTTTTATCATTGGCATTGTCATTGTAGAAGTAGAAACAAACACGGGGTTTGACTAAGGAAATCCCCTAAACATGGAACAATATTTCTTCTCTTTGTGAATGTGTAGATTTTAGGTTTAGAGAGGATTGAAGGAATTTTAAATATCATTCATTCATTGTTGCATTTGAAGTCCTACATCTTTTCAACTCTTTAAAACTCACCTACAAAATTATTCAGCAGTGATCTGACAACTTTGCAAGTAGAAACAAAGGCCTAAAATCTTCTATCAAAGGACAACAAAAACAAAGCAGGAGAATCCTATAAGGACCCATACGCCCCTAGGTGAATTTGTCCCTGTCTTCAAACTAGCAACACCTTTTCAGGACATGTACACAACCGTCTGCCCTTCCCAGATTTGCTTGCAAATCTCTATTACTATTTATCAATTGTCAGGATCTTGGATTTTACATATTCTAGGGCACATAGTCTAATTAGGTTAATCAAGGAAAATCAATTACAATCCATTCCAAGGCTCAATAAGATGCAAATTCAGGTTTGATTGGATCACCTTCATGGTTGAAATTTAATCTATACAGTTCATTGATCTCCATCTTAATGAAACAATAGAAAAACACCCACACACACACATAAAATTTGAATCCTCAGTTTACACATTAAACTTATGGTTCCATTCTTCTTTGTTTCATTTTGGTGAACCTGACCTATTAACATTATGTATACCTTTTGAAATTTCATCCTAGATTTAATTTTTGCATTGTGTTTAATTTATCATTTAGGGTTTCACTTTTGCAACATAAAGACATAAAAATTCAAAAAAAAATGCATATCAATTTTCATTATAGGTTGCATTAGGGTTCATTTCAGTCACTTAGATCAAATCTACATTAAAAATTGTATTCATAATTGTCATTTACATTGTTACACATTTGAATTTGAATCACATTGTCTTAATTTGATAAAATTCTAGAAAAATACTCAGTTATAGACTTGTTTGCATATAAAAATAGATCACTTAGACAATCTAGTCAACATTCAGTTTTTTAGTTTTTAGTCACCCCATCAAGGACTCAGATTCCCTTGGGAGCCTTTGTCTTGGGTAAGTGCACCAAGTTGTGACACAACAAGGGTACCAAATTGAAAAAAATATGAAAAATCCTATTTTGCGCATGCCAAATACAAAAGTAAGTTTAAAAAACCAACAACAAAAACATTATTTTCTGCCCCAGCGACGACTTCATTTGGTGTTTTTGACATCTGCAACCTGCACTTGCCAAAATTTCTTCATTTTTTACACTTGAGCTATTTGTAATTCTTTGTGTGGATGGCACCAAGATGTTGCAAAGGTGGAAGAGGTATGTATTTCTTCTCTTTTAGTTTCAAACTTGAATTAATTTATAGGTTGAAATAGGTTTTTTGATTAAACTTTGTTTTAATTTTCTGGAAATCAATCTCCACCTCCAAATATTGATAAAATTCACAATCACCTCCTCATGAAAACCCTCTCGAACAAGAAGAAAATCAAACCCCTCCCTCAATTCATACACATCCTATAGGAACTCAAGAAAATATTTTAAATCAAATAGAAAACAACAAAAGAGAGCTTTAACAATTGATTGCAAGATTAAATGAACATGTTGGAACCCACCCTTATAGGAGAGACATTACCAAATCCCTAAAGTTGATTGTATCTCAGGCAGGAGAAATGAGTGAACAAATTAATTTTTTGTTGAATAAGGGGGAGGAATTAAAATGATTTTATGCAAGTGGACTTTCCTATGCACAAGTGAAGAAAGAAAAAAATAGCAAAGCCGACTTGTGTGCCCTTTTCACAAACCAAAGAAATAATTTACCTTTATTGCTTGCATGCAAGAGGTTCCCAATCCATTGGTACCACCATGAATTAATTAAAAATAAGTTTTGGGAGCGGTGGTGGATAGTTTTTGACCAACTTTCATGCAATAACTACGAGGTCCCATAGTATTTTTTGAGGAAACTCTATTGTAAGTTTGTCTTCAATAAGATGCCAAATTATTTTTTACTATTTAGACTTTCAGGGTAGAGGCGGGGGCTCCACATATGATAGAATAGGTGCACGATGTAATTCACAGTTGGCACTGAGACCCTAGGCTAAACTCGTGGTGGAGCATGCCACCGTTCCTTCCATTGTGAAGGACAATGTCAAAGTGGACATGCTGGACTTGATTAGCTTGCTTACTAAAAGCCTTATACAGTGTGTGAGGCCTCTAGCAGAGCCTGATGTGGGTGAGTCTTCTAGGCCCAGAGTTCCAACCCACTTTTGTCACTCTTGTAGCATTTTTTGCACGTATGATGGTGAGAGTGCTTGAGATACAACTAAACATGATACATTAGCTATAAAGTAGATGGTCATGATAGATGCCTTGTTGAGTCAAAGATTCAACATTGATACTCAGGTAAATTTAAGTAAGTTCTTTAATTTTGTTCATTAAAATTTATTTTGAAATGTAAGAATAACTAAATTAGTAAAATGAATATGTTGAAAATTCAAGGTTGGAGTGTTGATGTTATGTGTACCCTTCTCGCAAACCCCTATGTGTTTACATCATCGAGTCTACAAGTATGTAACCGATATTAAAGAAATAATTATTGCATGTGAATAGTTCAATCTTATATGAATGATTATCTCATAACACACTTTGGATGTCAAATAGTTTGCTAGTGGACCTTTGACATCAACATCTCTCATCCTGAAGTAACTTTCACTCAAGTATCCTTTACTATTTAATGGTGTTGTAAAATAATGTTAGGCAGTTTTGGTAATTGCAAAAACACTATTCCATATGATTATTTTTTTTATCACAATTCCATATATTTTGTACAATTGTACTTTTTTCTTTAATGCATCTATCCTCTGAGGTTCTATATGACTCCTTAGGGCTTTATTTTCCTTAATTTAGTTTTGAATAAAAATGACCTAGCTTTCTTTACTCAAAAATCCTTTTAGTTTCATGGTCGTCCAAATCTTGATGTGAATCCTCATTCAACCAACCATCTCTAAGATGATCCATATAAAATTCACTCAATGTACAAAATAAAAATGAATTACTCATGCATTTATAGTCTTATTATGGTTGAATGCTCTTATTCCTGCAGTAAAAAATTAATTTTAAAACATTAAGACCTTAAAATTGCTTGTTACAAATTTATCAAAAATAATATAGATTAGAAGAATCATACACAAAATGCTTCTAAAGAACTAGACATAAACACTTTCATTTTCCTCCTTTCGACACCTTCTCTGAATAATACCAATTCCTACATAGACACTTTTTTCTTCAAAATAGCAATTACACCAAATATGTCAACAATCTTTCCAAAGTAGGGTTTTATATTTATTGAGGACATTTCCTTTCTTATTGCTTCTTTATTTTCTAAACTAATCAGGTTAGTGGTCTCCACTTGTCCCCAACTTTTCCTTCCTTTTAGTTATACCAGGCTGGTCAAGAAGATTTCATAAATCCTTTCATCATGGATGTGCTCGTTTGTCCATTTTTTGTCTCAATTATCTTAATGATAGCCTCCTCCATGCCTCTTATCTCTACCTTGAATAATATTCTCATTTGTTTTCTCTTACTCTCTTCTAGAAAGTTGTATTCTACCTCAAAGATCTTCCTTCATTCCATTGCAAAGCATATGCGAGTTCTCTTACACTTGTGTTTTTCACATAAATAACCCTTTCTTCTTGCTTCCTCCCTCGAGGCCCTCCAAGATCTCGAAGAGGATTTAGGATTGTAGTGGGATAATCCTCATATTGATTGTTTGTATGATTTTTTCCTTCCTTGATTTGATTTCTCTATGTTTTTCCACTTGGCTGTATTTGAAAGTCTTTATCCCTACTTTGATTTATTTAGTGTGATTCCTAGTTCCTTTTCATTAGTTTACTATCCCAAAGTGGATCCATAGTATCCTCTCTTCCTCTGAGCAATGGTTTTTCTTGTCCTTATTATTGACCATTCAATTTTCTTGTCCAATCATTCCTCATGATTCTTAATCTAAGTTTAAGTATTTTCTTCTTGTAATCATATATTATATTCCAGACCTATTATGGAGTCATATATTGCAAACACACACACACACATATCCATTAAGGGTTTTATAAATTTTATAAAATGAATGGTTTTATGACATGCAAAGTGGGAGGTATCATGGAGTCATATATTGTAGTTATATATATAGTTACTACCATTGGATCATGTTTTAAAGGTGAATGGATTTCCTTCATTATTTTGACCTAGCTACATCAATAATTGTGAAGGAACCAATAAAAGATTCAAGGATGTACCTTGTAGAATGCCTTGAGCTAAGAGGCTTTAGCTAGATGACAAGAGAGAGTGGAGAGCATTGCATTGAAACATTGTTTGAAACTTCATATTTGTTTTTTCATTTTTTAACTGTTGACATTAGATAGCCCTATCGATGTTTGTGCCATGATGAACCATGCAGTTGGTGCAACAATAATAGGCTCTCCTTTGACTGAGGTATGTGAAAAAGTAGTAAATTTCACATTATATTTTCTCATTTATTGGTTATTATTGAAAATTTTAATGATACGCTGCATATGTAGTTTAATTGCTATCTTGATACTTGCTACAGAAGTTTGCCATGACAAATCATCAATGTGTTATTGTTGTGAATGAGCATGATGATTATTTGTTTACGGTAGGTTATTTTTCTATTATATGTCATTCCACAATTCAATTTCTGTTATTAACATCTAAAATTATTATTGTATTAGTTGAAACTCTAGAGAAGTAAAGAGAGGAGGACAAGTGAGCACATTTGAAAGACAACATCACTTGCATCTCCATCCAGCCGATAGTCGAAGGAAACACGTGATCTATTTCCTTCCTTTAGTGTGAAATGACTATGCATTAGGGTAGTTTGGTGTATGCCTATGTGGCATTTTTGAACATATGGTTTGTACAATCGATATGTGACATTCTATGTCCATTTTGCTTTTTTGCAAGCATGTATGACTTTATTGGATATATTGTATAAATTTATTGACATATAACATTATATGGCTTTATGAATTTTTGATTAATACAAATATTATTTTACCACTGTTATTAAATTATATAGTTTTATCCTGAATGTTGTCAACATGAGGATTAAGTAAATCCTATTTTTGATAGTCATTCTTGAATGATGTTATCATGTGTATTGTGTAATTCATATTCTTGAATGTTGTAGACATGGGTGTTGTTTACATCTTGTTCTTGATTGTTATTCTTGAATATTCACTAATTATTCATCTCATGCTTAAATAATTACTGATATTTTTTATTACATTCAAGTTTTCACATGTGCCTAGAGCTTTCTACAAAGTGCTTGAATATTTACTGATCATAGGTTGAATGTGATTTCTAAGATATGTTTTGTTGATTTATTATATATTCCATGATTTAAATCAATGGTTTGAGTGTATTTACACCTTTGGAAAACTATAATGCATGGAGCATTATTTTTTCATTATCTAATTATTGCTTCTTCAAAAAAAACTCTACACTTCTATAAGAAGTCTAATAGTTTTTGTAAACTTAGCTATGGGATGCGAAAAAATAAAATGATAACCAACTCAAAAGGGTGAAGTCTAATATAGATAGCTTTCTCAAAGTTCTATATCTAACACTCATGAAAAACTTATGAAACATTACTAAGTAGATATTTAATTATCTAAAGAGTCTAGCAATTAAGGACAATAAACTTTCTAGCTTCTTTAACAAATGTGATAACCAAGAAGATTATTAATTTAATATTTTTTTTGATTAATGATAACTCATAATATTCCAAGTGTGGTGTAGGAGAAGCTCCAGGCTTATCAAATCTATCCTTTTTTCACTTGACTACATTATTAGTACTTGCCAATCCTTCTAGCCCTTTGAAACTTTCATAGGATTTTTTTTTGGAAACTATATTGACATACACCAGTGTCATACATTCTTGGAAGAGATTTGTTGCCCTTATTTTCATAAGTTATTAGTATACTGTCCATTTCTTAGGTCTTCATCATCATGGTTGTCACGTTTGTGTTTGATCTTGTATAGAATTTGTGATTTGATCCTCTTTAAAAAAAATTAATTGACTTGTATTTCCCTTTTTCCTTGCATTTCATGGTCATCCTTCATTGTGTTCATGAAACTACATATTGGTTGGCATTTATTTCCATAGGACTTTATTAAATGAGCTTACTGCTTTTTGATTGGTGGCTGCCATTAAGTCATCTTAGACCTTGCTTTTCCCCTTGAACTCATACCATTTTTCATGGGACTGTCCTCTTCATTTAACTATCACCTTGACTAGTTTTTACTTTGATTTGATAGTCCTTTGTTCTTTGTACATGAAACCACTTCCTCTTCATGTATATGACAATCCTTTCTATTGAATTGGTTGTCATTTTCTATCTCTATGCATTGATGAAAATCATAATAACTAAGATCCTTGACTATCCTTATTACTTGGTTACTTATCATATTCTTGTTCATGCATACTGCCCTTCTTGCATTTATATGACCATGTTTCAAAATGTTTCCCTTTCAGATCAATTAGTTTTGAAGTGACTACCTTGTATATAAGTAGGTGTCTTTTATTTAGCTTTGGAATGCAGTCACTTCTTCAATGGCCTCAAGATTATTGCCCCAATAAGGGTGGGTTGTAGCATTCATTTAGTCTTTCCCCTATTTTTCTTTCTTTGAATCCTTAAACGTGCATAATAATATAAATTTTCCATTTTTGCTATGCCACTATCCTCTTTATAAACTCAATTTTCACACTATTCATGATGAAAACCCCTATGGAAGTGGTTGAATTTGTCTTGATAGTCCTATTCCATTTCAAAAGTGATTGTCCTTTCATAACTTTGTTGCCCTCCATTCACAGTGTCTTGTGATGCTTCAAAGTTTGTTGCCCTTTTGCACCTTGGTCTCTTAAGAGAAATCATTGATGCAATTTTCCCATAACGTTCTAGCATGTTGGGGTGTGAAACAAGACCTTTCCTAACATAAACCTACCCATCTAGACGTGTTGGAATTATTGGTTTGGTTGCATGATGAACAAAATGAAAATTACACCACCTTGTAACTTTACACTACACGCATCTGACACTTTTTCCATCAACTAAAAACTTCTCACCACGATAAAATGGATTGGAGATATGAAAAAAATAAGAGAGGTTATTGTAGAGGGACCCTAAGTGACCTTGCACCTTCAGACATAATGTTTCTAAGTACCACATTTTTTGAGTAATATCTTGTCAAAGTTTGTTTCCCTTTCACACTTTAGTCTCTTAAGAGAAATCGTTGGTGGAATGTAGCCCAAAATGTTTCGGCTTGTTGGGGTGCGCAACATGAACTTTCATAGCATAAACCTACCCATATAGACATGTTGGAACTATTTGTTTGGTTATATGATGAAAAAAATGAAAATTTCACCACCTTGCAACTTTACACTGCATGCATCTGATATTTTTTCCATCAATTGAAAACTTGTTACCACAGGAAAATGGATTGGAGGTATGAAAAAACAAGAGAGGTTATTGTTGAGGGACCCTGCATGACCCTATACCTTCAGAAAAAATGTTTCTAAGTGCCATAGTTTTTGAGTAAAAACTCGTCAAAGTTTTCTACCCTTTTGCACTTTGGTCTCTTAAGAGAAATTGTTAGTGCAATGTAGCCCAAAATGTTTCGACATGTTGGTGTGTGAAACAAGAACTTTCCTAGCATAAACCTATCCACTTGGATGTTTTATAATTTTCAATTTTTTCAAACGACAAACAAAACAAAAATTACACCACCTTGCAACTTTGCATTGCATGCATTTGATTCTTTTTCCATCAACTAAAAACTTGTCACCATGGGAAAATGGGTCACAACTATGAAAAAATAAGAGATATTATTGTAGAGGGACCCTACATGACCCTATGAATTCAAAAAAAATGTTTCAAGTGCCACGATTTCTAAGTAACAACTCATCAAATTTTGCTGCCCTTTTGCACTTTGGTCTCTTAAGAGAAATCATCAGTGCAATGTATCCCATAACATTCCAACATGTTGGGGTGAAAAAAAAGACATTTCCTATCATAAACCTACCCATCCAGATGTGTTGGAACTATTGGTTTGGTTGCATGATGAACAAGACAAAAATTACACCACCTTGAAACTTTACACTGCATGCATCTGACGCTCTTTCCATCAACTGAAAACTTGTCACCACGGGAAAATGGATTGGAGGTATGAAAAACTGAGAGAGGTTATTATAGAGGGACCCTACATAATCTTGTGTATTTAGACATAATTTTTATAAGTTCCATGGTTTCTGAGTAACAACTCATCAAATTTTTCTATCCTTTCACACTTTAGTCTCTTAAGAGAAATCGTCGGTGTAATGTAGCCCATAATGTTTCAACATGTTGGGGTGCAAAACAAAAAATTTCCCAGCATAAACCTACCCACCCAAAGGTGTTGGAACTATTGGTTTGGTTGCATGAAAAACAAAACAAAAATTACACCACCTTGCAACTTTACACTACATGCATTTGATATTTTTTCCATCAACTGAAAAATTATCACCACGGGCAAATGGATTGCAGAGATGAAAAACTGAGAGAGGTTATTATAGAGGGATTTTACATGATCCTGTACCTTTAGAAAAAATGTTTCTAAGTTCCATGGTTTCCAAGTAACAACTTGTCAAATTTTGCTGCCCTTTTGCACTTTGGTCTCTTAAGAGAAATCATCGGTGCAATGTAGCCCAGAATGTTCCGACATGCTAGGGTACAAAATAGGACCTTTCCTAGAATAAACCTATCCATTTAGACATGTTGGAATTGTCATATTGGTCGCACGATGAATAGAATACAAATTACACCACCTTGCAACTTTACATTGCATGCATCTGACACTTTTTCCATCAACTAAAAACTTGTCACCACGAGAAAATGGATTGGAGCTATGAAAAACCAAGAGAGGTTATTATAGAGGGACCCTACATGATCTTGTAACTTTATACATAATGTTTCTAAGTTCCATGGTTTTCAACTAAAGTTTGTTTCCTGCCCTTTTGCACTTTGGTCTCTTAAGAGAAATCGTTAATGTAATGTAGCCCAAAATGTTTTGGCATGATGGGGTGCAAAATAGGACCTTGCCTAGCATAAACCTACCCACCTAGATATGTTAGAACTATTGGTTTTTTCACACAACAAACATAACGAAAATTACACCAACTTACAACTTTACACTGCATGCATTTGACACTTTTTCCATCAACTGAAAACTTGTCACCACAAGAAAATGGATCGGAGATATGAAAAACTAAGAGAGGTTATTATGGAGGGAACCTAAATGACCCTATAGCTTTAGATAAAATGTTTCTAAGTGCCACTGGTTTCGAGTAACAACTCGTCAAAATTTTCTACCCTTTTGCACTTTGGTCTCTTAGGAGAAATCGTTGGTGCAATGTAGCTCGAAATGTTTTGGAATGCTAGGGTGTGAAATAGGACCTTTTCTAGCATAAACCTACCCACTTGGACATGTTGGAACAATCATTTTGGTTGCATGATGAACGGAAAAAAAATTACACCACCTTGTAACTTTATACTATGTGCATCTGATGCTTTTTCCGTCAACTCTAAACTTGTAACCATAGGCAAATGGATCATAAAAATGAAAAACTGGGAGATTTCATTATAAAGGGACCCTATCTGACCCTATAACTTCAAACAAAATGTTTCTAAGTGCCATAGTTTTTTAGTAACATCTTGTCAAAGTTTGTTGCCCTTTTGCAGTTTGGTCTCTTAACAAAAATCGTCAGTGCAATGTAGCCTGGAATGTTCCGACATGCTGGGGTGAAAAATAGGACCTTTCCTAATGTAAACCTACCCATATGGATGTGTTGTAATTGTTGATTTGGTCACACGATGAATAGAACATCATTAGGTGAACACTAAAAGGCAATCACTAACTAGCAACAAAATTCAACTACCCGATTAATGAGATATGGTCATTATCATTCTTTAAGCTACAAGTACACATACATTTGAACCCTTCATTTTTAATATTTTTTTGGTATGAGAATCCCTTTTGGAGAAGTTGTGTTTTCATATTTGTCCAATAATGGTGCTCTTAGTTATTTAATGGGTAGCTAGGAATGACATAACAAAAAGGTGGAAATATTAGAGTTAAGAGGTTGGGGAAACTACATGACAAATTCCACAAGTTGAGAGTTAGGAGAAGGAATTCTAGTAGGGATAAGTATGATTATCTAACAAGGAAAGGGAAGAAGAAGTCTAATACTTCAACCAAAATATAAGAAAATCAAAGTTGGGAGAAGAGGCATGCCAAGAAGGATAACGTTGAAACTTCTACAACTTGTAGGCTTCAAACCCTTTGGCACCTTAACAACTTCTAAACCTCATAGGCACATGGCGGAAAAAGAGGAAGAAAACATAAGAAAAATTGGGTCAAGGAAAATGCTAGGAATAGAAGGTATGCTTTAATTGAAAATGGGGTGATCCCACAATATTGGTTTACAATTTTTGGCCAAACTAGACACTAAACTGATTTTTTCTAACTAAATCTCCACTTTCGAGCAACTATAGCGGCTAAACTGCGAGGAATTTGAAGATGATGCAAACTAGTCATTTGTGAAATTTTTTCTGTAGATTCTAAATTTTTTTTTTTTCAAAATTTTTGGAATCAGATTGCATTTCTTTTTCCATCTCCTTCAATTTTTTTTTTTTTTCAATAAACACCATTTTTAAGGAGTGAAGCTCTCTGTATAACACATAACTTTTTTCCATGAGGGATGAAATTCTAAATTTTTTGAATTTAGATTTGGAATTATGATATCTAATGCTTCTAATTGGTTTCATATTGTTTTATTGAATATTTTTTCCTTAATCAAGTTTCGAAGTCAAACCAATTATAATTTAGACATAGGCAGACCGTATAGCACAACTTTTTTTGTATGTATCAAAATTCAATTTTTTTTTTTGGATCAAGGACTTCAATATCTGGTGCACTCATATTTTTTAATTTTTTTTTATAATCTTCTATTTTTCCACATGTGCAAAACATAGAGCTTGATTTTCGATGAAAAACCTACATTCACAAGAAATACAAAATAAATATAATAATAAAATTAAATTTATTTAAAATTATACTTTTTGGGAAGCTTATAATAAGGAATAAATACTTACAAAAAATAAATTTTAAATGAATTCATTTGATCCCCCAAAAGGTAAATCAAAAGTGATTTTTTTATCAGCATTTCGATAGGTGTAAAGGAGACTCCATTATAGGTATGGTTTAAAACTAGCGGGGTTCTATCCAAGGGGGTTTGATCTAAGTTAGTTTGATAAAACCCTCTTCAATTGGAATGCTTTAAATGGAAATTTTTAAGCCTTAAATAATTATATTTTCTAAAAATATGTGATTTCAGCAAAAATTAGAATCTCCCAGAAATTGTAAACCAACTTTGTGGGATCACCCAATGAGAAATTACATTATATCTACATTTCATTCTCAAATTTAGATTGTTTTTATGCTTGTATACATAACAAGGGCATACTTTCTCATAATTAATGACTGCCTCATACATCATGATCCTATTTTATTCTTATTTTTACATGTTATTTTTCTTGCATACATCATGGAGGTTAACTTGTTCAAAAATCCATGATTACTTCATGCATCATAATTCCATTATGGACATCACTTTTACATGGTTGCATGGAGTGTAACTGAGTCACAACCTAATTATCCCATTCAAAATTAGTTTTTTCCTATTTATAATTATATTCATCATGGGGGGAAACTTGGTCACAATTCCATGACTACATGATACATTATGATTTCATTAATTCCATACTTTCCACCCTTGCTACATGGGAATAATGGGCAGCATGTTGGATGTCATAGAAGGGCATACAAACGTTTGAGTATCAATGAATAGTCAAATACTTGAGGGAAGTAATCCCATGCCAAATTCCATATGTTAAGATACTGGTCATAAGTATGAGGGAATTTTATTGTCCAAAAGGACCTTATTGTGACTATACAATGCAAGTGAAGACCTCATGTGAAAAACACAAGGAAATCACATCAAAAACATGTGATGAAATAAAAAACGTAGATTTCAAATGATGACTAGTAAGGGAAAAAATTTCATACAGAGAAAATAGTCTTAAACAGTAAGGGGAAAGAATCATTCAAAAGCCTTGATCATAGACACATGATCATAAATAATTGCATTCTTTGCAAGAATAAAATGAATAATATATAGAAGGTGAGTTGGGTGTCAAATGGGATCATGATGAGCCAAAAAACCATGAGGTTATAAGTTTATGATTAAAATTTAGTGTAAGTTTGAGTTTTAGTCTAAGATACAAATATGAAGTCATATTAAAAACTAGGAAATAATGCGATTTAAAAAAATGAAACTTTATAGTATATGTGTTTTTCTCATTTTCATAGCAGTTAGAACATAAGATAATGATACATATTTTAATAACCCCAAAAAAGCGATCAATTTAGAATGGATTTACAAATTCAATGTACATACTTATAAATCAATCCAACGAACCATCCGGGTATCCTCTACTCTTTATTGTGTCAAGTGTTGCGTCATGGTCAGACTCACACACCTTCCACAAGTTCTTGTTCACAAGTCTACCTTGATATTTGATCAAATGAACGTTGGCTTCCACAACAAGGTTTGAGTAGTGAAGAATCTTTCGATGTGTGTCAAAGTCCTCAAATAACCAAATTGGATCATTCTTATCTGGGTGCCTTCTAAGCCATGTTCTAGTAACAACCACCGAACCTGCAAGATATTCTACGTTTTCTCCATCTATAACTAGGGCCTCCAATTTCTTTGTGGCCTTGATACAATGACACAAGTAATAATTTTTTCTCTCTTCATTTTTTTCATCTTGAATCATTGCATAAACATACCCTACATTGATATGTGCATCCAGTTAGATGAATTTAATGAACATTACAAAAAACTACAAAGTAAGATAAAACTAGGAATTTTGTAAACTATGTAAGAAGATATATTACCTGGTTGTAGTAGATCTGATACATGATTAAAGTCAATGGATGATTGAATCTTTGTGATTTTTAGAGTTGTTGGGAGCCAATGTGTGTCAAGTGGAGTTAGACTTCTTAACCACCATTCGTCAACCCACTCCTTTGAGTCACAACCATTCCATGCCTGGACTGTACATGAAGAACAAAAGAATGCCATCTTTTATGTATGAATAGTCCATGAAGCTACAATGGAGCTTCTAAATGAGTGTAGCTCACTCGATCTTGTCAATGTACAATAGTCCTCATATGTTACAATGTTAGTATCACCTACCAACCAAAAAAATCTACAAACTAAATAATTACCTTTATTACCTGGACCCATAGCATGATTACACCATTGTACAATTGATTTTGCATCTGTCAACTTTGGAATGTCTTTGTACTTTAACTCTTCTCATGCTATGGATCTTTTAATACATGCTCCTACACCATCATTCTCCCCCTTTGCATGCCTGACCTCAGAGAAATTCCACATATGTTGAACATCGTTGATCCTATGCATCCTACTCTACCCATAAAACATTCGAGAGTTCTTGAATTGTGATGTACAATTATCTGACCATATGACATGTTTATTGAATGATATTCCCCTGCTAACCAAATCAACGTAGAACATCTAAAAGAAACCTTGCACGAACTCTGTAGAATGCACATACAATAATCACTTATGTAAAAGTGATACTCCCTCAATAACTTCCTATTATCCTTTGTACTATTAGCTGCATGAATGAATGTTATATTCACAAATATAACAACATATGTGGAGTTGTAGTATTGTGATTGCACCTCATTCTATGGTTGTAGTGTGTATTTCTTTGCAAATTCAACAACTGAAATGATACTATGAAATGGAAACGTGTCCTTGCATAATTTGAACTACAAGTCCAACCATTGAGCTCTATTTGTATGCCATTCATACTCATAGACCACATGATAATTAAAAAATTGCATAAACTGATACACATGAATCTTATCACTAACCAATTAACACTTTTTGCTTCTTTCCCATCTTTTAGATTGTAGGCCACTATCTTGTATTTTCCAAATTCCACAATTTTATTTCCAACTACATGTGTACTATCCATGTGTTGGAAATTTGGAAAATGTTGCAAGCCAACACAATGAACACATGTGCCATCCAAACATGATTTCTTGTAAAAAAAAATTGACCTTTCACTCTTTCACACAAAATGGTAGATAAGAAATCCCTTGAAGATCTAGGTGGAGGCCTTATGTTACATTCCTGAAAAACATTGTTAATATGCATCTCTACACATATACGTTGATAAAAATCATAATGGTTAGAAAAATCAGAATGTACTCTATAACAACAAGTCGTGTGTGTATGATTTATTTTGACATAAAAAGGATTTATCATTTCAAAAAAACTTTGACAAATTTTAACTTGAGGATACATCTCTACAAATTTAGCAAAAAATTGAGTTTGATTCATATCCAAAAAGTGTTTGGGTGTGGCTCATGGATTTTACTACAATTCTCCTTCTTACAACATCTCTTTAATTGGAAGAGACCCTTGTGTTATTCTTCCAAAATTCTTGTATTAGAGATCTCAAGGTTTGAACAATTTCTTTATCTTTTCATGGTATTCTACCCAAGAATGGCCATAACTCATTATTATTTAGATCCTCCACTCTTTCACACCTTCTTTTGGCTCTCATTAGAGATTATCTACTTATTTTTAAAGTTTTACTCATCTTTGAAAGGATCATCTTATTCCTAGTTTGATTGCTTACGAATGTTGATGTCATCACACATTGTGTGGCATTACTATCTTTTGTGTGTGAGGTAGAACCCATGCTCTCAAATGCACTCATTATATTCTTTACAATGGATTTCTCACTCAATTCATCCAATGTTCTTAGCCCAAGAATCTTCATAGTGGGCCTAAAATTAAGTTGCCTCATCATTTCAAAAAATAGTTGATATCTTCCAGCCTCATTTAGCTTCTCAAAAAATAATCTTCATATCCTCCTCACATATATTTGACATGTACATTTTGGAATCTTATTAGCCATTGGTTTCAAAACATTAGCATCAATATCAATCAAATAAAAAAACCTACACAATCAATCTAACTACAGTGAAGAAGAGTGAATTCCTCTAACCATGATGGAAATGGACTACTATAAGCAATACAAATGGAATACATAAGCATGTTTGTGTTAAGTTGAAATCCTCTATATAAGTTAACATGAATTCATCTAAATTATGTCATGTTTTTTAATTTTTTTCTTCAAACTCCTAAAAATTTAACTCTTTATGTAACTTCCATCTTATCAATGTTGGATTCTATGTAAAACGATTATGATTAATAAAACTATGAAAGGAATGGCCTATATTGTCGAAACTAAACAAAAAACTCAATATAAGAATTTCAATTCTAAAAAAATGAATATATTACCTAAGATAATCAAACATGATGTAGAGACTTCAAATTATATTCTTCTACATTGTCCATCAAGAAAATTGGTGCTCAAAAGGTTATGGAGCAAGCATAATATGGTACTACAAGTCAACCATATAAAAAGGTGTTTTTTTGTTGGAGAAAGCACAAAACTAGATAAAGGAAGAGAATTGTGGGCCTATATCGCATGTCAAATCCCCTTTTTTATCATTTTTGGAAAAGGAAATTTGGTGCTCGCTAAATTTGGCAAGTGCCAAATGTGCTACAAAATAGCCTTTCAATTTGGTGAGTGCAAACTGTGATGTTTGAGGCTTTGCAATTTTTATAGTGTTAAATGTGTTGTATATAGAATTTGTAATTGTGAAAGCCTTAACCCTAGAAGAAGACCTACATAGGGGAGAGAGAAGAGTGGGGAGACCTAGAGGAGTAGTAATGAGACAAGGAGTGAGAGATGTAGAGATGGCTAAGGAGGGATGGAGAGGCAGAGAAGGATTAAACTCTCAGCCATAATCCCTCAACCATATACCTTAAACCCTAATCCCTCAATCCTCAACCCTTAAACCCTCAAACATTAAACCTTTAATCTCTCAACCCTTAACCCTATATACCTTAAACCCTAATCCCTCAACCCTCAAACCTTAAACCCTAAACCATTAAATCCTAATCCCTTAACCATCAACCCTTAAACCATAATCCCTCAACCCTCAACCCTTAAACCCTCATCCCTCAACCCTCAAACCGTAAATCATCATCCCTCAACCCTCAACATTTAAAACCTTATCCCTCAATCCCTCAACCAGGTTAAAACCTCAACCCTCAACTCTCAACCCTCTACCCTTAAACCCTCAACCCTCAACTCTCAAACCTCAACCCTCAACCCTCAACCCTCATCCATAAACCCTCAACCCTATACCTTAAACCCTAATCCCTCAAGCCAAAAACCTTAAACCCTTAAACCCTCAACCCTCAACCCTTCAACCCTCAACCTTGAACCCTCAACCCTCATCCCCTCAACCCTCATACCTCAACCCTTAACCTTGTACCTTAAACCCTAATCCCTCAAGCCTCAACCCTTAAATCCTAAACACTTAAATACTTAAACCTTCAACCCTAAACCTTTAAACCCTCAACATTCAACCCTCAACCCTTAAAACCTAATCCCTCAACCCTCAACCCTTAAATACTCAACCCTCTAACCTACACATTAAACCCTCAACCCTAATTTGTAACCCTATACCTTAAACCATAATCCCTAAACCCTCAACCCTAATCCCTATCCCTAAACCCTCAAACCTATACCTTAAACCTTAATCCCTCAACCTTCAACCCTTAAACCCTAATCCCTCAAACCTCAACCCTAATCCCTATCCCTAATCCCTCAACCGTCAACCGTCAACCCTAATCCATATCCCTACCCTTAAACCCTCAACCCTCAAACCCTAATACCTCAACCCTTAAAACATCATCCCTCAACCCTCAACACTTAAATCCTCAACCCTTAAACCCTAATCCCTTAGCCCTCAACCCTTAAACCCTCAAACCTCAACCCTTAAATTGTCAACCCTTAAACTCTAATATTGCAAACCTCAACCTTTAAACCCTCAACCCTTAAACCCTAAACCATTCAATCCTTAAACCCTCAACCCTAATCCCCCAATACTATACCTTAAACCATTATCCCTCAACCCTCAACCCTTAAACCCTCAACCCTCTACTCTAATGCCTCAACGCTATAACTTAAACCTTAATCCTTCAACCCTCAACCCTTAAACCCTAATCCCTCAACCCTCAACCCTAATACATATCCCAAAACCATCAAACCTATACCTTAAAACCTAATACCTCAAGCCTCAAGCCTCAAACCTTAAACCCTCTATCATTTACCCTATACATTAAACCCTCAACCCTAATCCCTCAACCTTATATACCTTAAACCCTTATTCCCTCAACCCTTAAACCCTCAACCCTCAACCATAACCCCTCAACCCTATACCTTAGACCTTAATCCCTCAACCCTCAACCCTCAACTCTTAAACCCTTAGCCTATAAACCCTAATCCCTCAACCCTCAACACTTAAACCCTCAACCCTCAAACTTTAAACCTTAAACCCTCAACCCTTAAACCCTAATCCATCAACCCTCAACCATTAAACCATTAACCCTCAACCCTTGAACCCTCAAGCCTCAAGCATTAAACCCTAAACCCTTAAACCCTCAGCCTTGTACCTTCAACCCTAACCCATCAACCGTCAACCCTTAAACCCTAATCCCTCAATCCTCTAACCCTCAACCTTCAATCCTCAACCCTTAAAACCTAATCCATCAACCCTCAACCCTTAAACCCTCAACCCTCAACCCTCAACCCTTAAACCCTCAACCCTCAACCCTCAACCCTCAACCCTCAACCCTCATCCATATACATTAAAACATCAACCATAATTTTTCAACCCTATACCTTAAACCTTAATCCCTCAACCCTCACCCTTAAACCCTAATTCCTCAACCCTCAACCCTAATCCCTATCCCTAAACCCTCAACCCTACACCTTAAATCATAATCCCTCAAGCCTCAAGCCTCAACCCTCAACCCTCAACCCTCTACCCTCTATCCTATACATTAAACCCTCAACCTTAATCCCTCAACCTTATATACCATAAACCCTTAGTCCCTAAACCCTCAACCCTCTACCATTAAACCCTTAACCATCAAGTCTCAACCCTTAACCCTCAAGCTTCAACCCTTAAACCCTCAACCCTAATCTATAAACCCTATACCTTAGACCCTAACCCCTCAACCCTCAACCCTTAAAACCTAATCCCTGAACCCTCAACCCTTAAACCCTCATCCCGCAACCCTTAAACTCTCAACCCTAAAACCCTAATCCCTAAACCATCAACCCTTAAACCATCAACCCTTAATCCTTATACCTTAATCCCTCAACCCTTAAACCCTCAACCCTCAAGCCTCAACCCTTAAAACCTCAAGCCTCAACCCTAATCCCTCAACTGTATACCTTAAACGTTAATCCCTCAACCCTTAAACCCTAATCCCTCAACCCTCAACCCTTAAACCCTCAGACCTTAAACCATAATCCATCAACCCTCAACCCTTAAAACCTCAACCCTCAACCCTAATTTGTTAACCTTATACCTTAAAGCCCAATCCATCAACCATCAACCCTTAAATACTAAAACCTTAAACCCTAATCCCTCAACCCTATAACCATCAACCTTCAACCCTGAACCCTTAAACCCTCAACCTTTAAACTCTAATCCCTCAACAATCAACACTTAAACCCTCATATATCAACCCACAACCCTTAAACCTTAATCCCTCAATCCTCAAACCTTAAACCTTCAACCCTCAACCCTTAAACCTTGAAATCTTAAACCCTTAGTCCCTCAACCCTCAACCCTTAAAACCTCAACCCTCAACCCTCCACCCTCTACCCTCTAACCTTAAATCCTCAACCCTCTACCCTAATCCATCAACCCTATACCCTATACCTTAAACCTTAATCCCTCAACCCTTAAACCCTAATCCCTCAACCCTAAACCATAATCCATAGCTCTAAAACCTCAAGCATATACCTTAAACCCTAATCCCTTAATCCTAAACCCTTAAACCCTAAACCCTTAAACCTTTAAACCCTTAAAACCTCAACTCTCAACCCTCAAACATATACCATATACATTAAACCCTTAACCATAATCCCTCAACCTTATATACCTTAAAACCTTAGTCCATAAACCCTAAACCATCTACCCTTAAACCCTTAACCCTCAAGCCTCAACCCTTAATCCTCAAGTATCAACCCTTAAACCCTTAAAACCTCAACCCTCAACCCTTA
Source organism: Sequoia sempervirens (assembly GCA_007258455.2). NCBI lineage: Eukaryota > Viridiplantae > Streptophyta > Pinopsida > Cupressales > Cupressaceae > Sequoia > Sequoia sempervirens. The sequence continues at coordinate 223,334,950 of VDFB02373365.1, forward strand.
AACCATTATCCTTCAACCCTTGACCCTTAAACCCTCATCCCTCAACCCTCAACCCTCAACCCTTAAACCATCAACCCTCAACCCTCAACCCTTAAACCATAAAATGTTAAACCCTTAAACCTTCAACCCTTTGTTTGGAAAATATGTCTCAACCTTACAATTACATAAGTTACTATTGATACATAAGGTACTATTCATATGATGACGATGGGGGGTGTGAGGGCTCTCCCCCACAAGGGGTCTGGGGAGATCATCCCCCCAGTTGGGTGTCTAGGGGGTAGCGCACCCTAATGGGGGCTCAGGGGTAGTGCCCCCAGAAGGAAAAAATTATTTATATTTTATTATTGTAAATTTGGACCGTTTATTATTAGGTCTTAGATCTGACAATCGATATATTATTAGCTTAACTTTCCCTAGAAGAAAACCATATTTTATGAGGGTGTTGTATTATGGTTGTGCATTATGATGTATTCTAATATTTTGATAGTGGTTGTGTTACCTCTAGATCTTTGGTTGGTGATATTCTTGTGAGAAGCTTGTTGTGCAAGTATATTGTAATCTTTGTGATTTATAAATAATATATTGGGCAGCTTTTGGAGTATGGGAATTTTCTCCCGAAATGGTTTTCCCCACGCAAATCATTATGTTGTGGTATGCATAATATTTATGTTTATTTTTTTTTAAGTTTCTATAATTGTTAAATATTAGTAAAAGTTTTGCATTATTCTCATCTCAAGATTACTATAGGAAGTTGTTCCTCTACTTTAGCTTTATTACACCTTCAACCCTCAACTCTAATCCCTCAACCCTATACTTTAAACCATAATCCCTCAACCCTCAATCCTTAAACCCTCAAACCATAAACCATAATCCCTCAACCCTCTACCCTTAAACCCTCAACCCTATGCATTAAAATATTAATCCTAATCCCTCAACCCTCAACCCTTAAGCCCTAATCCCTCAACCCTTAACTCTAATCCCTATCCCTAAACCCTCAACCTTGTACCTTAAACCCTAATCCCTCAAGCCTCAAGCCTTAAACCCTAAACCCTTAAACCCTCTACCCTATACATTAAACTCTCAACCCTAATCCCTTGACCTTATATACCTTAAACCCTTAGTCCCTCATGTTGCAAGTATGAGAAAGTTTGGTGGTGTTGTCATTAATGTTGTCATTGATGTCAACACAGTTCAGTATGTTGCAGATTGTATATGTATAGTTGAGATGCTTTTGAGATGTTGTGAGTACATGGAGCTATCTTCATGATGTTGCAAATGTGCTGAAATGATGAGTTTCTAAGTACTTTTGAGAAAATTAATAAAGAAGAGAAGTCAAAGTTATGAATGTGTTTAGAATGTGCTCCAATATGTGCTCTGTGTTTCTCCTGTGTTGATCCTATGCTTGTGTGGATATGAAGGTTTTCTAATGGTGATCTAGTGGTGATATCTCTTGAGTTGTAGTTTCTGGTTTGATGGGATGTGAAAGTTACATTCATTGGTGTGTGAACTATTCTGGTAGAGTTGGTCTTCTATGGACTGGGAGAAATATTTTTGCTCTGCAGTCCTCTGCTATTCTATTTTAGATCTTGCAGATCTGGAACATGTCTTATATTGGTGTTTTCTTGGTTCTAGCAAAGATACATGTGGTTTGGTGATCCAGAAATCATGTTTCTGAGTTGTATGTGTTTGCACAATCTGGATGGACTAATGGAAGAAGTTCGATGTTCGAATATTGTTGCACTTACTACAGATGTATCTAAAGGATTCTGAGATGTGTTCATGTGCATAATGAAGCATTTTGTGTTGTCTTCATGTTATCTTCTTGTTGGGAAGCATGTACATCAATGTTCATTTGTGTTTTCATTAGGTTTGGCTGACCTAGTGTTTACACTTCATTCGAAGGATTAAATTTAATCAAGGAAGTGTGTGGTTGATATGAGACATTATTTTTTGATCTTGGTTAAGAATTTTTATTGGTCCACTCTCATTCTTTTCCAATGTGGGAATGTTGAGTTGTCGACCTAATTTGAATTTATAAAATAAAGTTTATGTGGTCAACCTTGGAGAAATTTTCTAAGGTTGAAGATGGTATAAATACAAGTCAAATTGTGAAGAATGTGATAGTGATGCAAAGTGACGAAGTAAGCCACAAATCAAAAGGTAGAAGAGTTTGGAAGTGAGTTGAGGTAGCATTACTTCATTGTGTTATATTCCGAAGGCAGTGAGATGAAGGTTTTTTCAATCTTTTGATCAAGGTTGTGGATATGTGTTTATTGTTGTGGTGGATCTTTTGTTTTCTTTTTGTATTTGTAGGCAGTGAGCTTCCCTATTGGACAATAAGTCCTTTTTGTAGGCAGTGAGCCTTTGTATTTTTACAACGAGTCCTCTTTTGGGCATGAGCCCTTGGTAGTGAGCCTTGTATTCAGTTTTATAATCTCTTTATATTGTGAGTTAATCCTCATTGTGGTTTTTCCCTCATTGGGTTTTCCACATAAAAACTTGGTGTTCATTGTGTTGATTTTACTTTCTGTTGTCTGCATTTCATGTTCATACTTAATAACATAATAGTGTGGTTGTGGGATTGATAAGTGTTGAAGTTTTGAATTTGAATTTGTGTGACAACTGATTCAACCCCCCTTCAATTGTCCTGCACCTTTTTAACAATTGGTATCAGAGCTTTGGTTCCTTGGTGTAGAGCTTAACCGCTTAAGGAAGATCCGATGGTGCATAAGTTGGTGACCCCTATGTTTGATGGATCTAATTACAGTGATTTGAAAGTGTAGATGAGAGGATATATTTTTTATCTTGGTTACAAAACCTAGAAGGCTATTGAAATGAAGTGTGTTTCTCCGACGAGTGGTCTTACTACTGCAGATGAGGTTTTTTCTTATGAGGATAATTAGAAAGCGAGGTATGCTATTTATAGTGCCTTATCTAAAACTAAGTGAACTAAGGTTCTTTCTTTAGGAACTACTTATGAAGTCTAGAAGAAGTTGGAAGAATTGTATGAAGGAAATGAAAGAGTAAAGTTGACAAAGAAGCTGGTGGAAAAGCGTAGATATGAGAATTTGAAAATGGAAAAATGTGAAGAGTTTACAAGCTATTTCTAGAGGGTTGAGATGACAAAAAATGAAGTTAATAATCAAGGGGGAAAGATGACTGATGAAGATATTATTGAGAAGATCCTGATCACCCTACCAAATTGCTACAATGATAATATTTTAGTTATTGAAGAGATGTATGATCCTAATAAGTATACTAAAGAACAATTATTCGACACATTGCAAGTGTTTGAGATGAAAAAGTTCAAGAAAGAAGACAAGAAAGAAGAAAAGACATAAACAACATTTAAGGAAATGAAGATTGAAGATGATTCGGAGAGTGATGCTTCTGATGAGTTGGAAGCAAATTTCACCAAAAAGTTGAAGAAAGGTACCAGAAAGTATAAAGGTATGTTGCCCTTTAAATGTTTCAGTTGTGGTAATATTGGTCATTATGCTTCAAGATGTCCAAATAGAGTTGTACACAAGAAAAACAAGGATTATAGAGATAAGGATATAAAGGATAAGAAATACAAGAAGTTGTATTATGTTAAAGAAGAAGCTAGAATCTTTGATGATGAATCTGATTATGAGGGTGGTGATAGTGAATGCTTATTTTTAGCTTTGGAAAATAAATTTGTGTCTGCTAACCCTAGAAAATATGCAAGGAAAAATGCTTCAGAGAACAAAAAGAATAAAATGGAAGGTACTTTGGTCACCACCTTTCATGCAAGACAAGATGAAGATTACTGGGTGATTGATAGTGGATGTTCTAATCACATGACTAGAGATAAAATTAAGTTCACTAAACTTGAAAATTATGATGGTGGTTTGGTCATGTTTGGTAATGATTTGGGAGCTAAGATTTGTGGGAAAGGTATAATTAGTTTTAATGGAGTATAATTAGTTTTGATAAAGTACACAACATTGATGATGTATATCATGTAAAGGGTTTGAGGCATAACCTTTTGAGTGTTGGGCATATGTGTAGCAATGGTTTTAAACTTGTGTTTTAGAATAATACTTGTGAAATAAAAAAAAGGATCCGTAGATATGGTTGTTGCTAGAAGGAGAACTCATGGAAACATCTATCAACTTAAGGGAGTTGATGGTCAATGCCTTGTATCTCAAGTTAGTGAAAATTGGTTATGGCACCAGAGAATGGGACATGTAAACTTTGATAATCAGGTCATAATTAGTTCAAGAGATGTTGTACAAGGTCCTCCTAGAATCACAAAGCCTGGTAATACTATGTGAAAAATTTGTCAGTTGGGGAAATAAACAAGATGCAGCTTTAAGGGAAAAGAACAATCTACTACTAGAATTCTTGAATTAATTCATACTAACCTCTGTTGTCTGACTAGAACACGAAGCCTGAAGGTGAGAGGTATTTCATGCTCCTTATTGATGATTATTCTTGAATGACATGGGTTGCTTTTCTTAGAGAGAAGACTCAGGCTCTAGATAGGTTTAAAGTGTTCAAAGCAAGAGTGGAAAATGAAGTGAATTTGAAAATAAAATGTTTGAGATCTAACAGAGGTGGAGAATTCACTTCTAGTGAATTTAATACATTTTGTGAACAACATGGCATAAAGAGATAGTTTTCTACTCTGAGAACCCCTTAGTAGAATGGGGTAGTTGAGAGGAAAAATAGGGTAGTACATGAAGTTGCAAGAACCATGATGAAAGAATCAAATCTACTATATGTGTACGGGAGAGAGGAAATACACACTTCTATTTATGCTCTTAATAGAGTTCAAATTAGAGACAATAGCACAAAGACTCCTTTTGAGTTATGGATTGGTAAGACTCCTACTATGAAGTACTTTAAGGTATTTGGAAGCAAATGTTACATTAAAAGAGATGACAAAAATCTTAGAAATTTTGATGCTAGATGTGATGAAGGAATTTTTCTTGTGTACTCTACTACTACCAAAGCATATAGATGCTTCAATAAAAGATTGAGGAAGATTGTTGAAAGTGCTAATGTGAAAGTTGATGAATACATGCACAAAACTATTGAGATAAGTGAAGTTGAACCTAATGATCCTATATGTGGACAAGTACCTTAAGATAATAAGGAGAAGGAAGAAGAAGAAGATCAGGATGATGAAGAAGAAGAAAATGAATCAGAATATGTTGTTAAGACTCCTAAGTATGTGCAAACGAATCATCTGGAGGAACAAATAATTAGAGATAAGAGTGAGTGTGTTAAGACAAGAAGTAAAGTAGTAGTTGAGGTAAATTTGTGCTTACTTTCTAAAATTGAACCTAAGTTTGTGAGTGAAACATGTGAAGATGAGAGTTGGATGAAAGCTATGAAAGAAGAGTTGCAACAAATAGAAAAGAATCATACATGGGAATTAGTTCCTAGACTCGTGAATAAGAATGTAATTGGCTCAAAATGGGTGTTCCAGAATAAGTTGAATGAAAATGGTGAAGTCATAAGGAATAAGGAAAGACTAATATGCAAAGGATATTCACAAGTTGAAGGCATAGAATTTGAAGAAACATTTACCCCTGTGGCTAGAATGGAAGCTATTAGAATGTTTTTGGCATTTTCTGCCTAGAAGGATTTCAAATTATATTAGATGGATGTCAAGTTAGCATTTTTGAATGGTGAATTGGAGGATGAAGTATACATGGAACAACTTGAAGGATTTCAGTTATTTTACAAACCGGACATGGTTTGTAAGTTGAAGAAGGAATTGTATGGACTAAAGCAAGCTCCCAGAGCTTGGTATGCAAGATTGGATAGACACCTGACAAAGCAAGGATTCAACAAAGGCTCTGCTAACATCAATCTTTACTTCAAAGTGCAAGGTAAAAAAATGTTGATAGTAGTTATATATGTTGATGACATCATCTTTGGTGGAAATGAAGGCATGTGTAAGAGATTTGTAGAAGAAATGCAAAATAATTTGAAATGTCCATGATTGGTGAATTGAATTTCTTTCTTGGTCTTCAAGTAAATCAACTGATAAAGTGATATTCATTTCACAGTCTAAGTATGTGAAAGAGTTGTTGAAGAAGTTTGGAATGGATGATTCCAAACTGGTTAGTACTCCTATGGTAACTGGATGTAAGCTGAGTAAAGATGATGAATCTGCTAAAACTGATTAAAGCAAATACAAATCTATGATTGGTGGACTGTTGTATCTTACTGCTACTAGACCAGATATTATGCATGCAGTATGTTTAGTTTCCATATTTCAAGCAGATCCTAAAGAGGCACATGTTACTGCTATAAAGAGGATATTTAGATATCTTAAAGGTACACTAGATTATGGCTTATGACATCCTAAGGGTGCCAATTTCACCTTGAGTGCCTATACCGATGCAGATTGGGTTGGTTTTGTGGATGATCGGAAGAGTACCAATGGTGGTGCTTTCCTTCTTAGCAGAAGATTGGTTTCTTGGTTGAGTAAGAAACAAGACTTAGTTTCTTTATCCACTACAGAGGCAAAATATATTGCTACAATATCCTGATATACATAGGTTGTGTGGATGAAGCAAACTATGAAAGACATTGGAGTAATATGTGATGAGCCTATTCCTATTTTCTATGACAACACAAGTGCTATAAACATTTCAAAGAATCTGGTTATGAATTCAAGAACAAAACACATATCTATCAAATATCATTTCTTGAGATAAAAGGTGTTGGAGAATGAAGTTAGATTGGAATATGTGACAACGAAGGAATAGATTGCAGATATATTTACTAAGGCTCTTCCGAAGGATACTTTTGAGTATCTTAGGGAGAGGTTGGGGGTCATTGGCCCTCCGAACTAGATGCACATGAAGGTGCATTAGTCCACTGAATTCATAGATTCCTCATTTATCTAGACTGATGAATGGGACTACTCTGCAGGGGGAGTAGAAAATGTTTTCATTGTTGTAGTATGAGTTAAATGGGTGCACTCCTAAGGGGGAGTGATCAGAGTTTTTTGATATTTTCCATTGATGTCAAAGGGGGAGAGAAATTCATGTGAAAAATAGTTGTAGAGGAAGAGAAAGTGTTCTCCCAAAATATTGTGCAGAATGTTGTCTTCGATGGTTTTTCACATCATGTGTTGCCATCAATGCCAAAGAGGGAGATTGTTGCAAGTATGAGCAAGTTTGGTGGTGTTGTCATTAATGTTGTCATTGATGTCAACATAGTTCAATATGTTGTAGATTGTACATGTATAGTTGAGATTCTTTTGAGATGTTGTGTGTACATGGAGCTATCTTCATGATGTTATAGATGTGCTGAAATTATGAGTTTCTAAGTGCTTTTGATAAAATTAATAAGAGAAGTCAAAGTTATGAATTTGTTCGGAATGTGCTTTGATATGTGCTCCACGTTTCTCCTATGTTGATCCTATGCTTGTGCAAATATGAAGGTTTTCTAATGGTGATCTAGTGGTGATATCTCTTGAGTTGTAGTTTCTGGTTTGATGGGATGTGAAAGTTACGTTCACCGATGTGTGAACTGTTATGGAAAATTTGGTCTTCTATGGATAGGGAGAAATATTTTTTCTCTACAGTCCTCCGCTATTCTATTTCAGATCTTATAGATCTGGAACATGTCTTATATTGGTGTTTTCTTGGTTCTGGCAAAGATGTGTGTGGTTTGGTGATCTAAAAGTCATGTTTCTGAGTTGTTGTATGTGTTTGCATAGTCCAGATGGACTAATGGAAGAAGTTCGGTGTTCGAAGATTGTTGCACTTACTACAGATGTATCTGAAGGAATTTTTACATGTTTTCTCATGGATAATGAATTTTTTTGTGTCGTTCGCATGTTATCTTCTTGTTGGGAAGCATGTACATCAATGTTCATTTGTTTTTTCATTAGGTTTTTTTGACCTGGTGTTTACACTTCATTCGAAGAATTAAATTTAATCAAGGAAGTATGTGGTTGATCAGAGACACTATTTTTTGGTCTTGGTTAAGTATTTTTATTGGTCCACTCTCACTCTTTTCCACCACGAGAATTTTGAGTTGCCAACCTAATTTGAGTTTATGAAATAAAGTTTATGTGGCCGACCTTGGAGAAAGTTTCTAAGGTTGAAGATGGTATAAATGAAATTCGAATCATGAAGAATGTGATAGTGATGCAAAGTGATGAAGTAAGCCACAAATCAAAAGGAAAAAGAGTGTGAAATTGAGTTGAGGTAGAAGTACTTCATTGTGTTAGATTCCTGAAGGCAGTGAGTTGAAGGTTTTTGCAATCTTCTGATCAAGGCTACGGATGTGTGTTTATTGCTATTGTGGATCTTTTGTTCTCTTTTTGTATTTGTAGGTAGTGAGTCTCCTTGTTGGATAGTGAGTCTTTTTTGTAGGTAGTGAGCCTTTGTATTTGGATGGTGAGTCCTCTTCTGGGCAATGAGCCGTTGGCAACGAGCCTCTATATTTGGTTTTATAATATCTTTATATTGTGAGTTAATCCTCACAATGGTTTTTCCCTCATTAGGTTTTCCACGTAAAAAATTGGTGTTCATTATGTTGATTTTACTTTCTGTTATTTGCATTTCATGTTCATACTTAATAATAGAATAGTGTGGTTGTGGGATTGATAAGTGTTGAAGTTTTGAATTTGAATTTGTGTGACAACTGATTCACCCCCCCTCTCAGTTGTCCTACACCTTTTTGACACCTCAACCCTCAAATCTTTAAAATTAAACCATTTACCCTCTACCCTTAAACTCTTAACCCTCAAGCCTCAACCCTTAACTCTCGAGCCTCAACCCTTAAACCCTAAACCCTTAAACCCTTAAACCCTCAACCCTCAACCCTCAACCTAATCCCTCAACCCTACACCTTAGACTCTAAACCCATCAAACCTCAACTCTTATACCCTAATCCCTTAGCTCTCAAATGTTAAACCCTCATCCCTCAAGCCTTAAAACCTTATCCCTCAACCCTCAACCCTCAACCCTCAACCCTCAACCCTTAAACCCTCAACCCTCAACCCTCAATTCTTAAACCCTCAACCCTCAAACCTTGACCCTTGAACCCTCAACCCTTAAACCTCAACCCTTAAACCCTCAAGCCTCAACTCTAAATCCTCAACCCTTAAACCCTTAACCGTCAACCGTCAACCCTAATCCCTCAAACCTATACCTTAAACCATAATTCTTCAACCCTCAACCCTCAACCCTATACATTAAACCCTCAACTCTGAATCCTTAAACCCTTAAACCTTCAACCCTCAACCTGAGCCACCCTAATTCGTCAACCCTATATATTAAACCCCAATCCCTCAAACCTCAACCCTTAAACCCTAATCCATCAACCCTATAACCATCAACCTTCAACCCTAATCCCTTAAAACCTCAACCCTTAAACCATAATTCCTCAACCCTCAACCCTTAAATCCTCATCCCTCAATCCTTAACCCTTAAACCCTAATCCCTCAACCCCCAAACCTTAAACCCTCAACCCTCAGCCCTCAACCCTTAAACCATCAAACCTTAAACCCTTAAAACCTCAACCCTCAACCCTATACCTTAAAACCTAATCCCTCATCCCTCATCCCTCAACCCTTAAACTCTAATACCTCAACCTTCTATTAGGGTTAGAAAGGAAAATATCTAACAATTAAATGCAGATTTAAGTAATAAACAGAGAAACTAAAAACACACAAAATAAATTATAACACAAAGAATTTAATGTGGTTCACCCAATCCGAGCTACATCCACCAAATCGCAGCCATCCAATGATTTTATTATTCAGTGCAAAAACCTATTAAAATATTGCAAATAATCACATTTTTCATTATACTATAACACCCATATGAACTCCTTTTTATCAAGCTTAGAAGCTTCCAGATTTTGGGTTCTACAAAATCAGAATTTTCTTTTTTTGTTGATTTTTCCCTTTTTCGGTGATGATGCGAAAAAGTCAGAGGAAAATTGGCAAGGGTACATGCTGGGGTGTATAGTATACCATGGGCTATACAGTATAGCATGATCAGTCACCACATACCAAAAATCTCCCACTTGGAGATTGATCAGGCTCCACACCAACACAATCTCCCACTTGGAGACTGATCTTGGATGACACTGCTACAATTACAGCTCCCACTGGAAATAAGTACCTTGGACCCTGCTGCTCTGTTATACTTGAATTCAACATTGAAGGCCAACTGAAGCTGAAGAGGAACTCAACTTCTCCCTTGTCACCACCTTTGTAAACATATCCCCTGGATTGACATCTATATGTATCTTGTCTAGCTTGACCTGTCCATCCTCCAACACTGACCAAATGAAATGATATCTCAACTGTATGTGTTTTGTTTTAGAATGCAAGGAAGAATTATTTGCAAGATGTATAGCACTTTGACTTCCTATAAACAAGTAATTTCCAGCCTATTGTTTGCCCAACTCATCCATGAAAAGTTGCAGCCATATCATCTCCTTTGTCGCCTCTATTGCAACAACATACTCTGCCTCTATGGTGGATAAAGCAACCACCTTTTGTAATCGAGAAATCCAACTCATTGTTATCCCACCAACTATAAATACATAACCTATGGTACTCCCTCTGGTATCTATATCCCCTACCAAATCTGAGTCAACATAGCCTTTTAAATCAATGTTAGAGCCCTCAAAACATAAACATTTATTGGATGTACCTCTCAAGTACCTAAGAATCCATTTTACTGCATTCCAATGCTCAACTCTAGGATGACTCAAATACCTACTAACAACTCCTACAACATGTGCAATATCTAGTCTCGTGCATAGCATGGCGTACATTAAACTTCCTACAACTGAAGCATATGTTACCTTGGACATTTTTTCTTCCTCCCCTTGTGTCTTTGCACACATATCCTTAGTCAATTTAACATGACTAGGAAAAGGTGTGCTGACAACTTTTGCATTCTCCATATGAAATCTCTACAACACCTTTTCAACATAATTAGCCTAAGATAATTTTTTTCTTTCTATTTTTCCTATCTCTACAAATTTTCATACCAAGGATTTGTTTTGTTGCCTTCAAATCCTTCATAGCAAAAGATTTTGCTAACTGTTGTTTTAGCTCACTTATGTGATCCATGTTAGACGCTGCTACAAGCATTTCATCAACATATAAACACAAAATAATGTAGTTGTCATTATCCAACCTCTTAAAATAAACACAATGGTCAGAATTACACCTGTTGTAGCCTTGCTCAGTCATAAAACTATCAAATTTCAAGTACCATTGCCGAGGTGCTTGCTTCAATCCATATAAACTTTTATTCAATCTGCACACTAGTTTCTCCTTACCTTTGACCTCAAATCCTTGTGGTTGTTCCATATATATTTCCTCTTCCAAATCACCATGGAGAAAGGTTGTTTTAACATCAAGCTTTTCTAAATGCAAATCTTCAGCAGCCACAATACTTAAAACAATATGAATAGAAGTCATTTTAACAACTAGAGAAAAAATATCATCAAAATCAATACCCTTTTTCTGTGCAAATCTCTTTACAATTAATCTGGCTTTAAATCTCTATAAACCCATTTGTTTGGTAAAGCCTTTTTACCTGCAGGCAACTTGCATAATTCCCAAGTTTGATTTTTCAGCAAGGAGTCCATTTCTTCTTCCATTCCATGCTCCCATTGAAACTTGGTATCCACCTGCATAGCTTCATCATAATATTCTGGTTCACCAACATCAGTTAACAAAATAGTATACAAAGAGGGAGAGAATATTTCTGGAGGTCTACATATCCTTGAAGATCATCTAACAGGAGTTTGTGGTATTTGTTGCTGCTATTGTTGCCCAGCATGAGGAACCACTGAAACATCATTATTTTGAATATCATCCAACACTGCATAATCATTTTCTTTCTTCTCATGCTGCAGCAAAAAATCTTTGTACAAAAATTTCTCATTGAATATGACATCCCTGCTTCTCACAATTTTCTGATTTTCAAATCCCAAAGCCTATAACCAAATTCATCAATGCCATATCCAACAAATATACATTTCTTTGATTTTGCATCAAGCTTGGTTCTATTTTCATAATCTACATTTGCAAATGCTTCCTTTGAGAAAATAATAACTCACCTTCTTACCTTTCCATGCTTCCTCTGGAATACCGTGCAACCGAAAGGACTAGAGGGACCTCTATTAATTAAATAAACAATAGTGTTTACAGTCTCTCCCACATTTTTAAAGGCAGCCCAGCATGCAATCTCATAGTCCGTGCACGCTCCATTATTGTTCTATTCATGCGCTCAGCCACTCCATTTTCCTGTGGAGTCCTTGGAACCTATTTTTGCCTATGAATACCATTAGAGGAACAATAATCTTCAAACCTTTGCTGCAATACTCACCACCATTATTAGATCTGAGACATTTTAGTTTTTCCCGTCTCAGTAAATCCATACACTTCCTAGTTGCATCATCAATGAATGTAACATATCAGAGGAAACCGAGAGATAGATACCATATGCAGCTCCAATTTCTCATCTTTCTTTTGCTTCCCATCCTTGAGAAAACTACTCTCTTTTGTTTTCTATACACACAACTTTCACATAAATCCATATTAACACATTTTATACCTGGTAAAACATTATTTGAATGAAGTACTTTCATACCTTTTGCACTCATATGCCCAAGTCTATTATGCCACAGTGTTGATTCAGAGTCCACAGCAACTGTATGATCTTCTACCTACTAAACTGCAACAACTATTCTTGAACATTGACCTTTTTCGTAACAATTAAAGTAGAAGGAACATATGACTGTAAAAGATATAAGGTGCCTACTTTCACACCTTTTTCTACCACTAAGGCACCCTTTGTGACCTTCCAATTTTTATCACTAAATGTAACAACACGACTTCATCATCTAGTTTCCCTACTGAAATTAAATTTCTGCTTAACTTTGGAACATGCCTTACCTCATGTAGTAGCCAATGATTCCCATTCTGCAACTTAATCTTGATTCTTCCCTTTCCAACAATCTGACAGGGTTCGTTATCTCCTAAATAAACCAAGAGTCTAACACCCAAGAATCATCAGCATTATCAAAGGAAAAAATCAAAGCATCCTTATCAAATTTATTACTTACCATATTTGCCTCTTTACTTCCTTCCTTTTTGTCTCCTTTATTTTTCCAAGACCAAAAATCTTTCTTTAAATGACTCGGCTTACCACAGTACCAACAATCCCTCTTGTCTCTAGATTGGGACCTTATGTCCTTTGGTTTTCCTCATGACTTCCCACAATTTTTGGAATTGTTTCCTCTCCTTTGTTATGCCCTTGATTTCTTCATTCAAAACACTGCCTAATGTGGATGTTCCACCTGAGTTTTTCCTACGAATTTTCTCACTCAAAATAACACCAACAACATCATCAAATTTCAATGTATTCGAACTAGAAACAGAATTGCTAACAACCATTACCAAGCTATTCCAGCTTTCAGGCAAAGAACACAGAATCAAAAGAGCCCTAACTTCTTCATCAAAGTTTACTTTTACATAAGTTAATTGACTGGTGACCATATTAAACTCATTTAAATGATCACTAACTGACCCACCTTCCACCATTTTCATATTAAATAAATGCTTCATAAGAAATACCTTATTCGAAGCGGAAGGATTTTCATATAACTTCACCAGGGTTTCCATCAACTCTTGAGTTGTCTTTTCTTTTGTAATATTGAACGCCACCGATTGTGCCAGGCATAAATGAATACTGCCAATAGCCTTTCTATCCAAATATCCCAGTACTCATTAGACATTGCTTCTGGTTTCTTGGTTTTCCCTTCCAATGGCCGCCATAAATCCTTCTGATAGAGGTAGTCCTCCATCTGCATCTTCCATAACTGATAGTTCTACCCATTAAACTTCTCAACCTTCTTACCCTCATCTGCCATTACTCCCACTCAACTGTGAGGCCTTCCTATAGACGATAATCGAAACACAACCCGCTATGATACCACTTGTTAGGGTTAGAAAGGCATATATCTAACAATTAAATGCAGATTTAAGTAATAAATAGAGAAACTAAAAACACACAGAATAAATTATAACACAGAGAATTTAACGTGGTTCACCCAATCTGGGCTACATCCACCAAACCACACTCATCAAATTATTTTATTATCTAGTGCAAAAACCTATTACAATCTTGAAAATAATCATGTTTTTCATTATATTGTAACACCCATCCGAACCCATTTTTATCAAGCTTCGAAGCTTCCAGATTTTGGGTTCTATAAAATCAGATTTTTCTTTTTCGTTGAATTTTCCCTTTTTCGGTGATGATGCGAAAAAGTAGGAGGAAATTTTTTCTTGGGGGCTTCCACCCCCAAACCCCCGCCTGAGGCCCAGCTCGACCCCTGACCTTGGCGAGGATACATCTTCCACCATTCCTCTATTTTCCTGTGGTCTTCCGCCACTCCACCCCCTCAGCCCCTAATCCCTATCCCTAAACCCTCAACCCACCAACCACTTAAACTATAAACCCCTCAACCCTCCAGTAACCAGCCATGGCCACACAATCCTCCAACCCCTCAGCCCACACTTAAACCCACAAACCTTACGCCCAGGCCTCAACCCCTTAACCCTCAACCCATAATCTGCTCAAAGCCTATACCTTAGAAGCCCCAGTCCCTCAGCCCAGCCAAGCCATTGTCCCTCAGCCCTCAGCCCTCTACACATACATTAGATCCTCAGCCCTATACCCTAAACCCTAAACCCTCATCCCTCAACCCTATACCTTAAACCCTAAACCCTAAACCCTAAACCCCAATCCCTCAACCCCAATCCCTCAACCCTATACCCTAAATCCTCAACCCTTAAACCCTAAGGAGGAAAGGCTAGGTAGAGAGGGTGAGAGAGGGGTGGTTAATGAGACAAGGAGGGATAGTTAGAGAGGTAAAGAGGGAAAGAGGGAGATTCATAGGGGTTGGGAGAGAGAGAGGGTGGGAGGAAGAGGTAGTGATTGAGAGAAAAGAGATATATGGGAAAGAAACGATAATAGAGGGAGAGAGAAGAAGAGAGAGGTAGGGAGGAAAGGATATAGATGGGGGTAAGGGAAGGCAATGTAGAGAGAGAGATAGGGAGAGAGAGAGTCCAAGAGAGGGGAGAGAGAGAAGAGAGGGACAATGAAAGGGAAGTATTGGTAGATGAGTAACAAGGAATGGGGAGAGAGGTACACATGGAGGGAGTGAGAGACATAGGGAGTAGGAGATAAAGAGGTGATGACCTAGAGAGGAGAGGGAGAGAATATGAGAGAGAAGAATTATATGGGAGATAGAGGGGGGAGAGAGGTGGGAAATGAGAGAAAGTTGGAGAGACTTGGAGATTGGGAGAGAGAGAAGAAAGAGGTGAGAGATAGAGGGGGGATGATGTGGGTAATGAGACAATGAGGGAGAGACTTGGAGATGAGGAGAGAGAGAGGTTGGGGGGAGAGGTAGTGATCGAGAGAAAGGATAGAGATGGGTGAGAAACAATAACAAAGGGAGATAGAAGAAGAGAGAGGTAGGGAGGCATGGATGGAGATGGGGTTAAGGAGGGAAGAAAAGGTAGAGAGGGTGGGAGAGACCTAGAGAGGGTTGATAGAAAAATATGGTAAATATTGGTTAAGAGGGAAGGAGACAAAGAGGGAGTGAAAGGTAAAACCTCAACTATCCATCACATATCATAAACCATAAAATTTAAGCCTTATCTTAGTGGGGTAGAGAGAGACAAGTAGAAAGTGAAGTTAGTTTTTTTGTCAATGTAATCCATTTGGTGCTTGACAATGTAATACAATATTTGGCGAGTGCCAAATTTGGCACTCACCAAATGGGATGCATTAGAAAATACCCACCTAAAAGGGTTGGATTTTTCCTTGGGCATCCAACCCAAAGGGTTGGATGACCATTTCATGCCAAGGACATGATTTTTTGAAAGTGCAGCAAAATTTCACATTTTTTTGGCCATACTAACCATCAAGATTGCACATCTTTCAATGCATGTTTATTAAAAAAATGATGATGTTAGAGGCTCTCTCTTACCTATATAACGATATAATTTTTTTAACATTTTGATTATGTTAAGTTTTTCATCTATAACTTCTCTTGTTAGTGCCTTTTTTTTTTTTCAAAAACCAACATGTGCTAGTTTTGGTGTAGATTTTTACTCATTCATCAAATTTTGAAACAAATTACATTTTTATAAACTAGACTCCATTCTACACATAATGAAAAAAAGAGGTTTTCAATTAGTTTTCAAAAAATTTAGGGGGGGCACACTCAAATTTCATCTTTTGAAGATGTGTCCACTTCAAAAATTTATAAAATATTATGCATTCATTAAAAAATTAGCCAAAAAAATTGAGATAAACTACATGGTATTAGCTAATTTCTCACCGTTTATATTTTTGAAATTAAAAAAAAAATTAGGGAGGTGACAATAGAGTCTATGCTAATTTCTTTTATTAAAATAGGACCACTTTTGGTGACCCCCCTTTTTGAAACCCTTAATCTTCATTATTTAAAAAAAAATTACTAGCTTAGAAAGTATATTCGGAGCACTACAACTCTTGTTCTTGTTGCATCTTCAAATTTTGAGCGTAACTATCTTCATTTTCTTGTGAACATCATACTTTTTTGATTTTAGGAAAAAAGTGGCATCTTAAGAGCCATTTTTATGTCACAACTTAGTGCACATGCCCTCCTCCTACACTTGCATAAAAAAAATTCACACATCTCTATCCCTATGTCTTCAGTCTATTAGTGCTTGTAGACCTCTATTTTGAAATTCTTAATTGCATTCATTTATAAATCTTTCATATAGCTCAGAAAAGCAAAAAAAGTGAAAAAAATTTGCATTGTTTTGTTCCAAAGTTGTATCTAAATAATCATTTTGAAATTTAGGAATCTTACAATTAGTCAATTCTTATATTTTAATCAAAAAAATTGTATTGAAAACTATCATTTAATTTTCACACATTGTCACACACTTGCATTATTAGCATAAATTAAATAGATTCTGGAAAAATATTCATTGTCAAACTTGTCTATAGCTAGACCTAGAATTATTAAGTAGAACCACAAACAATCAACTTTTGAATTTCTTGAAATCCTACCTAGGATAAGGATGCCCTTGGGCGACTGTGTCTTGCTCCTTTTGAATCAAAATTTCTGTGAGAGAATCCCCTCAGGATCCTCTATCTAGATCTATTTCTTGTCTCCCAAAAACCTATTACATAACATTCTAAACCTTAGTAAAAATTATCATCATGATGGCTTAATTTTTTTCTCAGATGTTGACTTCTCTAAAATCCTTCGTTGATGTTTCAAGTTGTGTGTTTTGTTATGACCCTAATTCCAATGAGAATCTTCATGACCCTTCACCTGCTAACGCATTTCCTTGTGATATAGATATCTTTGGAGAATATGAGTAGAGAATGAATGAATTCATACATAATTCTTTGTGCAACCTTGAGAATAATGCAACCTTTTATCCTTCCATCAGATTTCCTAATCACCCAACACCGCCTATCATTCCACCACTTGAAATATTTTCCACATTGCATAAATAAATTAAATTTCAATTTATGCCTCAACCAATGCACATAGAGACACCCATCTCGAATCATATGAGCATAAAGTTACAAACACACCCATTAACTTGGAACAAAGTTATGGAAAAAGCTTTAAGATATTGAGAAAATAAGGATGTGACATAAATAATGAACATGAGATCCATCCCCTCTTGGAACAAACATTGTTTGAAGATACTAAAGGATTATGTTACCAAGGTCCTCCACCTTTACATCAAACATTTGTCCCACCAACCATAAAATACAAATTCCATGGTCCTATTAAGAAGTTGCAATTCCTACATCCTATAACCAAGACTAAATGTGCATTAGACACACTTCTCAAATTAGGACACAATACATTAGCATCTATTCGTGACCGAGGAGATAAGAAAAGAAAGAGTACAAATACATCTTATTGTGCATATCATAGAATACTTAGACATCCTACTGATGAATTTCATGCTTTAAATAAGAAATTAAGAGAATTTGATCCTTATGTAGATCAAATTGAACATGTGATAGATTAACATCCATTTGATGTACTCCTTGTCATGTGGTAGTTGTAGTGTCACATGATACTCACTACCATGCATGGAGGTATAAACTAAGCTTTATTCAATCATATTTCATTTTGTAAGGTGCAACATATCATCATCCATCTTAGCTCACTTTTGTCCATACAATTGGGGGGTAAGGGGTTAGATAGCATTATGTTAGGTGCATTCCCTCTAGCAAGGGATCCCTTTGTGTCTCCTTAATTAGTGCAGCAGTACACTAACATTTTAAGGGGGGAATATAGTCCCTCTCTCATTGTTTGTATAGAAATGGTCCCTTTTTAGTGATGATAGCATATAGCTTCTAGGAAGTGTGACCTTCTCAATGAAAGTGTGGCCAAATCAATCTATGTTGTGTCTCCTTCATGGTGATATTAGGATTGATTTCCTCTAAGTGTGTGACTTTTCTTGGAATATGATGTTTCCCTTGGTAGTAATACTATGGCTAGTATTCCTTAAGGTATGATATTTTTATTCGTTGACTCGTCCTCTCTTAGTGGTGATGTCATGTGTGATGTTCCCTAAGGTGTGACCTTTCATATATTGAGAAAAGCCCCTTTGTTGTTTTTATAAATCACCTTTTGTGGTGGTGTTTTTATAACACCCCTTGAGGTTTTGGACTTGTTTTTCCATTGTTTATGTGCCTCATTAGGAAAGTTCATGTACCCCTTGAGGTGAGTTTTGTTCATCCACCGAGATGTTAAACTTTTTGCACCCCCTGAGAAGAGTTTTTTTCGTCCCTCGTGATTTTAATTTTTTTTCACCCCCTCAAGTTAGTTTTGTTCATCGCTCACAACAATAAACTTTATGCGCCCCCTGAGGTGATTTTTATGCACTCCTTGAAGTGATATTTGGTAAGATAGTTCATGGATTCAGCATACTAGAGCTTGGTGGGCATGAACTTGGAAACCCCTTTTTAACATGGCCACCTAGCTTGCCAGTGGATCCATGTGTTTCATGTGTGTTTAGCATGGCACACCTTGCTAACCTTATGAAACCCATCATATTGCATGGAAACCTAGCATAACATAGCTTGCTATCCAGTAGATCCATGTGGCTCATGGGTGATGTGGCATAACACAACTTTCTAGTCCTCATGAGAGCATCCTCTTGTCTATCATTTATTCGATGGATGGCGTTTAGTATTTGAGAAAATTTAAGACTAAGGTCTCTTTTCCTTACCAACTTGAATCCCTTTAATACTAACCGTGTTTTTTCTTATGTCTTTTTGAGTGTCTTCTTCATGTTTGAATTATGTTTAAATCATTTTGGTGTTCATTTTGTTATCATATATATATGTTATTTTGTGTGTTTTGGTTGTGTATGCTTCATGTTTTTGACATGTATGTTTATGTATGTTGTCTTATTGTATTTCATACATGTGTGTTTTCCTTTATGATTATGCTAGTTTTCCATGGGATCTTGGATCCTAGGGGATTTTTCACCCCCCCTAGATCCTTTTTCATCCATCTCTTTAACATTTAGACAATTGAACCCCTCTTGACATAGATTTTCTACTTTAGTGTGAGTCTGAGCGTAAGTTCATACTCTCACTAAAGTGGGGGATAAATGTACCATTGTAAATTGTTACCCTTGACAATTTAACTTTTTTTTTTTGTCCCCCTTAATTTACCTGACCTAATTAAGCACCTATTTTATTAAATTATGCATTTTGGGGCCCATTTGTACCATTTTTTGAGAAATTGCAAGCATTGAACAAATTCATCCAATTGATGTTTTTCCTGTAACAATTAATTTCCTAGAAAATAGGCCATGACCCATAAGCTCTAGGGTGTATGGGTCCCCCTATTTTGTGGGGGACTAATTTTGGATATGTTGATGTTGGTATTTTAACATTCAAAATTCAAATTGTAAATTTTTCCTATTGGGATTTAATTTATGGGAATTAGAATAATGCCTATGAATACCTAGTAATTGTATTATTTGAAAACACATAAGGACTATCTAGAAAACTATTAGAAAACTTACGATCATGAGTGCTATCAAGAAAGTCAAGAGTAACATTTTAGAGCTTTATTACATAAATTCAAGATTCTAACATCATTCCAAATATTATGTGGGTTCAAATGTATTTATGTTGTCATTGTTTGTGAAGGCTAACCCTTATTGTAGGTCTCCAAGAAATTAAAGCAATCAAGCAAGCAAGATCCAAGACCTTGAAGTGATGTGCATGACTTTAGTCCTTTAAGGATGTCATCGAAGGGTGGTGATTTGCAACACTTGGTTTATTCATCATTATTCCTATCATTTATCCATTTTTTTATCATTGACATTGTCATTGTGGAGTGGAAACACTAACACGGGGTTTGACTAAGGAAGTCCCCTAAATGGCACAACATTTTTTTTTTTTGTGAATGTGTAGATTTTAGGTTTAGAGAGGGTTGAAGGAAGTTAAAATATCATTTATTCATCTTTTCAACTCACAGAAACTCGCCTATAGAATTATCCAATAGTGATTTGACAACTTTGCAAGTGGAAACAAAGGTCTCAGATCTACCATTAGAGGACTACAAACATAGAGCACAAGAATCCTATAAGGAACCATACACCCTTGGGTGAATCTGTCCTTGTATTCAGAACATAAACAACTTTTCAAGATAGGTACACAACCCTCTTCCCTTCCTATATCTTCCTATAAATCTTTGTTACTACTTGTCAATGCTCAAGATCTTGTGTTTTTCATATTAGGGTACAAAGTCTAATTAGGTTAATCAAGGAAAATCAATTCCAATCCATTCCAAGGCTCAATAAGATGTAGATCCAGGTCTAATTGGCTCACCTTCATGGTTGAAAATCAATCTATACACCTTGTTGATCTCCATCTTAATAAAACAATAGAAAAATACTCATACACGCATAAAATTTGAATCCTAGATTTACACATTAGACCTAGGGTTCCATTTTTCTTTGTTTCATTGCAAAAAACATATCAATTTTGAAAAACAAAATGGATATTCATTTTGACAAAACAAATATCCGTTTTGAAAAATAAAATAGATATTTGTTTTGAAAAACAAAATGGATATCCGTTTTGAAAAACAAAATGGATATCCGTTTTGAAAAACAAAATGGATATTTGTTTTGAAAAAAAAATGGATATCCGTTTTGAAAAACAAAATGGATATCTATTTTGAAAAACAAAATGGATATCCGTTTTGAAAAACAAAATGGATATCTATTTTGAAAAACAAAATGGATATCCGTTTTGATAAAAAAAATGGATAGCTGTTTTGAAAAACAAAATGCATATCTGTTTTGAAAAAATAAATGGATATCCATTTTGAAAAACAAAATGGACATCTATTTTGAAAACCAAAATGGACATCCATTTTGAAAACTAAAATGTACATCCATTTTGAAAAACAAAATGCACATCCATTTTGAAAAACAAAATGCACATCCATTTTGAAAAACAAAATGCACATCCATTTTGAAAAACAAAATGGATATATGTTTTGAAAAACAAAATGGATATATGTTTTGAAAATCCTAAAAAACCCTCTTCAATAAAATGGGCATCACTTTTGCATTTCTTTTCAAAAATCTGATTTTTTACTGGTGTTGGAAGGATGATTCAGTGCTTTATACAATGGAATAGGTATCATTTCTATATTATACATAAAATATTAATTATAATAATTTTAAATTCATCTTTCATTTTTGAAACATCAAATACTCACTAACTTTTTCATAAAAAGTCCCTTTTTCATGATTTTGCTGTAAAAATCATCTCAAAATACTTGAAATATTAGAGGGGTAATCAATAATGAAAAATTTATATTTTTTGTAGTAAGGAGAAGAATAAATCTTCATACATCATCATATCTCTCCATCCCTTTCTCTACCTCTCTATATTTCATTCTCTCTCCCTTGAGCTCTAGACATATCTCTCCACGTCTCTCTCTCCCTCCCTTCTTCTCTCTTTTTCCCTCTTTAGACCTCTCTCTCAATCTATTAAGCTCTATAATTATCTATATACCTCCCCATCACTTGCTCCTTCCATCTCTCTTTATCCCTTTTTATACCTCTCTCTAACTCTCCCTCCCTCCCTCCATCCCTCTCTTTGTCCCTCTTTAGATCCCTCTCTTTCTCTCTAGACCTATCTCTCTACCTTTCCCTTCCTCCATCCTCCCCCCTCCTCTCTCTCTCCTATACAACCTAGTCTTCTTCTATGGTTTCTTATTCATATTAGGGTTTCTTAGATCTATACTTATATGATATTTACATCTCAATTTTATCTTTGAGACTCTTTAAATGATTGATTCTTCATTGATTTTATATTGTTACATCTTTCTCTATTTTATTTATTGTGAAATAAATTTGGCTTACCCTACCCATCCTTGGCAACCACATTGGGGTTTCATTTTCAATTTGATACATCATTAATATTTCCACTTTTTCAATATATAAGTGTACCTTTTAAATTTATTTTTCCTCTCTCCCTCTCCACCTCTCCCTCTTTATATATTTCTCCCTCCCCACTCTCTCTCCCTCTCTCCCTTCCCCTCTTTCTCTCCCTCTCCCTCTCCCTCTCCCTCTCTCTACCTATCTCTCTCCATTTCTATTCTCCTCTATCTTTCTCAAGTTATATCTATCTCTCCCTCTCTTTATCATTCTCATAGAGATAGAGAGGGAATGTGAGAGGAATATAGGGGTAAGTAGAGACATAAGGTAATATAGGTAGAGAGAGAGAGAAAAAATATATAGAGAGAGATATCTAAAGGGAGATAGGGGGAATGATGGAGTGATGGAGTGAAGGGTAGGTAAAGATAGAGAGAGGAGATAGATATAAGTAAAGAGGGAGGGAGGGAGGGAAAGGTAGAGATAGAGAGGTAGGGTGGGATGGATATAGGGAGAGGTAGGTAGATAGAGAGGAATATGGATATGGGGGATAAAGAGAAGTATATATAGAGAGAGAGATCGGTAAGGTGGGATGGATAAATGTAGAGGTAGGTAGAGAGATGGAGGGAGAGGGGATATATAGAGAAGTACAAGGGAAGGGGAGATAGAGGTAGTGTGGGAGGGATAGAGTGAGAGCTAGGTAGAGAGAGAGGGTGAGGGGAGATAGAGAGGAGTAGAGAGGGAAGGGGAGAGAGAGTTATAGAGAGGGAGAGAGATAATTTAAAACACAAAATATTTTGATAACCAACATAAGAAATAATTTAAATTCCTAATATTTCATTTATATAAAATACGTAATTTAAACCATTAATTAAATAAGACATTTACTGGTCATTCACAACATATAGGAACTTTGAAATAGCTCCTAACTTGGATTTGAGCCAATACTGGTCAAATATGACACATACCATACTTGATTCAAGTACAATTAGGGAATAGATAGGGAGGCCTAGTATGACATCTCTGAAATAACCAACATTGGGGAATAACTCAAACCTATGTAGTTAGGTGGAGAAATAACCTTATAATTGTAACCACTCAACACACATCAAGGGCACCTACTCAATGTATATATAACCAAAGCACACCATAATCACAAATGTCCAATGAGGTACAATATTGTGAAGCATAAAATTAACATCCATACATTCATTATGAAAATCATTCATTTTGATTATCAATAATCAGGTTCACATTTAATTATTGCATGGGAATATAACTAAACTAAATCATAATGATAAACCAAGCATTAATCATCACATAGGCATAAAATAATCTCAAGTAAAACATCACCAATAGAATTGCAAGGAAATAATGAAGCTAAAACACTAATCCCACATATACAAGATGCAAATGGGAGGGGCACTAAATATTTCCTCTCTAATTTTCTTTGAATAGGCATAGAGCCTTTAGGAGATAAGGTGGTAACATTTCTCAACATGCTTTGTATCATAAGAATATGATCCTACATTTCTTTGAATTCTCCTTGGTAGTTGGGGTTGATTTTCTTTGTATGTTCTTCTATTTTTGTAATTTCACACTCAGTTATCTTTCTCATTTTTAGTTTCTCATTTGAACTATAGTTCCTTATTATATCTTCCACTTTATCAAATATATAATTGAAATTTAACCTCTTAGCTCTAACTCTCACTTGGTCAATGAAACATTTAGGATCACAATCCTTGTAAATATCCACTTTCATTCTATATGTATATAATAATGGATATAATAACTCCAATCCTTCCTTTGATGTAATTTGAAAATTAGAGAATATGAGGGAATATGGTAGCAAGGATCCCTTCTTTTGTTCCCTCAAATGAGAATTATCATATTCATTTGGATACCACATAATTTCTAGGTAAGAAATCCTATTAGGAACACTTTTGGGAAACACATGTGGCTTTATTGGGGCATCATACACTCTAATAAAAATAGCAGTTACATGAAAGAACCAGTCACCCTAGTTGTCATCAATTCCCTTTTTTGGATTCAAATATTTATGCTTTAAAGGTTTTCTTACTATAGACACTTAAAAATGTCATTAATGATATCACACACTCGAATATGATAATTAACATCATTTCATCCTAAAATACATCCTCTTTTTTCTTATTTGATTAAATTAACCTAGTTAATTAATCAAAGGATTCATTTTCAACAATTAATCTAATTAATTTAATTAGGTTAATTCACTCTCCTTCATTTTCACCTTTCATCCTGTCTAATCGAATAATGCAAATAGTTTAATTAGTCTTCTTGTATCTTCTTATTTAATTAAATAAATCCTAGTTATCCTAGTTATTTAATTAAATATCCTAATCTCACCCCTTTCATTAAATAAATTAATTATTTAATGCTAAATCTTAAATTCCTCCAAAAGGGAATATTCCTATGGATATCCCTCCCCTTTGCACATTAAAACATTGTTTTAATTTGCTAAATGCTAATTTTTCTTATCCACTTACATGAGAATATTCTTTAAGAATCCCTCTTCACTCATTCAAAAAAGGGAATATTCTTCCTTGTAACAAACTTTCAACAAACTTCTTGAGCAAGTTTTGAAAGTGTACTTCTTTGCATGATTGTGATCCCTTGATTAAATATCAACTTGAATTCTCAACCCTTGATGGGAATCCATGATCCATGCCTCCATATTCTTTCCATCCTGGCCATTGATTGATTATTTCAATCTTGACCATCAGTTTCTTTTTTCCTATTCTATAAATAGACTTTGCATCTAGTGAATAGGGATCCACCTTTTCAAAGAAAACTTATGTTGTTGAAACTCACACCCATTTGCACTCATGTTTTACATTTGATAAGTATTTTAGATTAATTTTCATGCATTGTTAGCTTAACATCCATTAATGGATTCCATGGTAACTTAGTTTGCATCCACTTAGTATATTTTAGAATCTAGTACTTGCATCTTTGAATCTTATATACATTTAGCATAGTTTACATCCATTTCATTAATCATCTTAGCATTTAGAATGCATCTACATCATGTTAAAATAGTTTAGCATCATGTTTTGATCATCTCCCACCATTTTTACTAGTTTCCATCTATTTTAATCAATAAAATCGATTGGAAAGGCTCATATTATCCAAGGGATTGGGAAAGGTTTGCAATTCCACATTAATGCAACACCACTCCCCCAATAGGATAAGTTTCAATGTCTTAGAATAGATGTTTGTCAAGCTTTCATGTTTTAGAATGTTAGTTTTAATGACTTCTTTATTTTTATTGATATTGAATATCTTATTGGGATTGATGGTTAGTGGATTAAATATGCCTTGAATCTGTATGGATTGGGTGTAGTTAACCTATATTATGTCATTGGTCACATTTTGGCACTAGAAAGAGGGTAGTACTAATCTAATTTGATGAATTTCTCTTTAGATTCCCATTTTCTTGTGTTTGCAAGTTCAACGACACACTTGATCAAATTCAGCGATGCATCTAGGACATGTCACTATACAACGAAACACTTTGCTTTGATTTTAGTGACACACAATTAATTCAGCAACGTGCGGTTTAATTTTGTCATCACACATTTAAAATAGTGACACTAAAATTATTTATACTCGTAGCATGAATTTTATTATAGCAACGCATTTGATGTGGTGACACTATTAATGTCACTATTTATTGCAGAGTGACGCATCTGATTTTTCAATATAGTGACGCCCTTGCGATATGGTGACGCATTTGATGAAATTTTGAGGCTAACTAGTTTTGCATATTTGGGCAATAAAATTTGAAGTGACGGAGCATATCATCATTTGACTATATATTGTAACAAGTGTTTTTACACTTATGGGGCAATTATAACCCATTTTATGATGCTTTACTTCACGTTTTAGGACCAATTAAATCTCCTTTGGGTTTAAAATTAACATTCAAAGTTGGTTAAAATTGAGCCCACATATCCTCATTTTGAAATATTAGGTTTAAAATTGAACAAAACATTCCCAACACTTCAATTTGGTGCTTAAAATGAGCTCATTATGCTTGTCAAGGTTAAAATGAATGCATGTTTGATTTTCTTGTGTGTACTTGTGCTTACCCTCTCCCCTTGCACTTTGTGCGATCTTGGGTGAAGAAAAGTTACACTCAAGTATACTTTTCTCCTTGGAAGTGCCTATCCTCTCCCCTTGCGCCTCTTGGGAATCTTGGGTGACGAAAATCATTTTAAGCTTCACAATCTGTGTTATCTTTAGAGGGATTTCCTCCCAACTTGTGAGAGGGAACGACCCAAGTGGTTCTTTCATTTTGGTCCACTATATAAATAAATTGGTGTTACAAAAGTCATTAACTAGCTGGTGTTGTTGTCTTATACTGACGAATGTCTCCCCTAGTATTCGTGTGATAAGTCAAAACCCTTAGATGTTTCTAAGGGGTGGGAGGCCTCTTAATTGAGTGAATCACCACATGTATAGGCGCCAGTTTATCCTGAAAGTCTTGATTAAGAACCTTTGTTAGTAGTGGCTCACCAATTTCATCTTCAAAGCATATTTTAAGGTAGTGCATTGGAATAGCACCGTTCCAAGAAGTTACTTACCATGTCCAATTTTTGGTTGAGGCAATACAGCAAATAGGGAAGGGACTCTTTTGCTTGGCGTGTCAAGACAGTACATTTCCTTGACATAGCCTATTTGTCCATTCCATCTTCATGGATTAATCATCTCTTAGGGGATGATGGTAAGCCTACTACGAAATACACACCCACTTGAGCTAGGATTGTAAATTCTTGTGAGCCAGTTTAATACCTTTTTGGTTCCAAAACATTGCAAAATAAACATCAACAAGTTTTTCTCAAAATTTAAAACCTTTTGGTTTAAGCATGGATACCCTTTGAAAAGTCTTGATATTGATGCTTTTCCTAAGGATTTTTATCCTTAGAGACTTCCAAATATTTTGTCTTACATCTCAATCCATACTTCCTAAAGTTAACATAGGCAACTAAGGCTCTAACTTCATGACTCTCATAAAATGGACCTTGTGAAATGAATGGTGTTTTTGACATAGACATTTTGTTTGAAACTAAAGCAAGACAAGCGTTTGTGGTAAGAAAAAAATCATTAATCAAGATAATCTCATAAATTGAACCCCACATATGCGCTTGATCTCTCACCTTATGACTATTTGGCATCTGATTTCTCCACTTAAACAACCAAACCTTACACCAGCTATCATACAACCAAACTTTGAGCTAATTGAAGGAGAACAAACAAAAATTTAGTTTGAGGAGCTTCACATTTGAGACAAAAGAAACACCAAACTATTGGAGAAACACAACAAACATCTTAGACAAAAAAGAGAAAAAAATTGATATTGTGGTCAGAGGGCCCGTATTATCGCCTGTATTACCACCTCCTACATGGCAATAGATATCCTCTTTTCAAAATAGAAAATCCCAAAAACAAACACACAATTGAACTCCGCACATAGGTTTTTCTTCATGATCTCCCATAAAATAAAAATCCCCAAATGAAGGTCCACATTCTGCCATTTCAAACATAGACATCATAGTTTAAAGTTTCTCATAAAACGGGCCTTAAAACTTTACCACAACTGGGACATCTTGTTAAGAAATTTTTATGTTCACCCTTTGTTGGGCGACCTAGATTTATATGTCCAAATTTTCCCTCTCAATTAAGTCAACATTGATCTTTTGGGTTGAATTACTCATAGGGTAAAGTATTTTTCTCACTACCTTGTTCTTGCAACACAATTGTCCATTCTAGGTTAACATCTTGGGTCAAACCATTTCATCCACCCTTCATCATATTTCACCTTTCACTTCACCAAACGTTATAAACTTTTGGACACACCAACACCTTTTGACTTAGATATCATCAAACCAATCCTCTAACTTAGCTATGTTGTGTGTGAAATGGATCATTTTCCATGCACTTAGTTAAGTTGGTTATCACATTTTGTGGATAAATTTATCTTGAAAGTCACAAGTCTACCTTAAATATTTACAAGCTCATTAACACCCTTCATTAAAACATCAAATCTCTTTGTCTAAAAGTGTTATCCCAAAAGTTTACAAATCTCACTCCCCATATCATTCACCTTTTCATCTCCCACTCACATCATTGGTCCAAAATGACTTAGAGTGGCCCTCTTACCAAAATTTGAGTCAAGTAGAGAGTTTAAACATTACAAAACCCTACATAACTCTCCCATAGGTGACCCACAATTAATGGTAACAACAAGATCACAACATAAGAGAGACATGGAGAAAACCAAAGTCACATCCACCACCAGTGATACCAGCCCTCAAGAATTTGCTCCAAGAGGTCATTCTACCCCCTCACAACAACCCCAAGATCCGGTGGGACCATATGAGGTAGAAGACGTTACAAACAATCCATTTGAGCTTACTAAAGTTCAAAAATCCTTGAGTATAAGCAAGAACTTCAAGCCTTAGAAAAAATGAATTCAATTCGCCCATCTTTTACAACACAAACATTAACACAAGGTCTGACTTCATCTACACTTCAATCAACTCCATCACTAGGGCCAAATCGAACACAAACTCCTAGTCTTGCAACTAGCCTTGCTAAGGACTTTGGTCACACTCTTCCTTTGGAAAGCAACACACTTGTGGGTACTCTGAACACTAATCCTCCCCAAAACACCAGTTGGACACCTACATTTGGTGATCCTCTTGTTCTTGAGCATCCCCTACATCCACATAAACCACTTATTCTCCATCATTCCATGAAAACCTCGACATATTGAGCACAACCATCCTCATCCATCCCCACAAGTACCAAAAGTGTGCCTAACATCACGCAAGGTGGTATGGACCAAGTGTATCAAATGGACCAACAAGGGAATGTCAACACCCTTACACAAAATCAACCCTCAACGCAACAAGGGACATCTTTTTCTAACCACCCCATTGGTTCATTCATCCCATTGGTTTCACAAAAAACATCCATCCCATCCATCATCAACCCAAATCAAAACAACACCTTGGTAACAAATCCCATCAACTAAGATAATACCTTGGTCCCACATCAAATACAACAAGGGAAACCCTACCCATCACTCATGAGAACCCTTTCAATCAATTTCAAGGTGCTAATATGCCATTACCATCGCAATACCAAATGTCATCATCATCATCGTTACCATTAGTTCCCCACGTCATGCAAAATTAAATGCAACCTCAATCTTACATTCCTCCATCCCAATCCACCATCCTACAAGGAATGTTAAACCAAGGGAACCCTCAACCTCTCATCAACAACCTGCAACCCACTCAAACAATGAACACCTAAAACTCATTGTAGATGTCCCAACAACCAACTGATCCTACATTGCAAGTACTTGCTCTAGTCTTGCAACAAGCATAGCAGGATTATCAACAAGTTGTGCAACAACAACAAGCCCAACAAGTAGCTCTAGTAGCACAACAAAAAAATCAAATAGCCCTAGAATCACAACAACAAAAACAACAACAACAACAACAAGAAGCCCTAGTAGCACAACAACAATAACAAGCTCAACAAGCAACCCTAGCAGCATAGCAACAACAACAAGCCCAACAAGTAGCCTTAACAAAACAACAGTAACAAGAAGCACAACAACAAGCCCTAGTGGCATAACAACAACAAGAGGCCCAACAACAATCCTCATGGCCCAACAATAAGCATGTGTGAACCCTAATCCTAAAACCTCGAAAACAATGAGAACAAACACATTAGATTAGAATTGCAAGTAAGAACAAGGATTCCCCATGAAATCCATTTACAAAACTCAAATTAGGAAAATAAACAATGAAGAACACAATGGAAACAACAAAATATATTGAATCCTAATTTAAATTTGCAAACTCATGATCCCATGGGGGAATTGGTGCCAATTTGATGTGAAAATTGGCCCTTTCCCAATTCCTATGATGCAAGATTGATATGTGTTGATGAAGATTGATGAATGATCCAATTTTTTGATGAAGATTGAGTGCTCCAAGCTAAAAACCTGCATAACCTAGCTAAGATTCAAGATTGATGGATGAAATTTGATAGATATTTGAGCATGGTAACTTTGCATAATTTGTGGATGATAAAATGAGGATATGAGCTCTTTATTTATAGAATGCCAAGATGGATGAATGTCCAAATTTGAGCAATGTGGAACTAACATTCATCCAATGGCAAGATGCCACTTGTCAATCTATGAGTGGATGGAGAATGTGCAAGTTTTGAGGATTGTGCCAATAAATGCATATTTTTGAATTTCAAATTTGTTGAAATGACTTGCAAGAGGGAATGGAAAATGCAATAAATGCCACTTGGCTCAAGGCAAAGGATATGTAAGATGGAGTAAATTCCTTGTTGGATGTACATGTCAACTTGGAATTTGAATTCAAACTTGGAGGAATATTCCAAAAGATGCCTTATTGAGGAAATAGAGGATTTAATAAATGAATTAAATCTATTTTCATGTGCAAGTGGGAAAAGCTAGAGGATGAGACATGAATTAGAATTAATTTAATAAGAGATTAGATGATGTGACTTATTTGACTTAGATTTTAGGATTTATTTAAATCAAATAATGAGAAGAATGTGATAAGAGATTAATTTAATAAAGAATTTGATTTATTTAATTAAAAGAGATGATGTTAGATTAAATTAAATAAGGATTTAATTTATTTAACTTAATAGATAGACTTTAGAGATTTAATCAAATAAAATTAATTATTTAATTAAATAGGGATAATTAGATCGGATGGATTGATTTAATTAACAAAAGAGAGTGACTTAATTAGATAAAATGATTTATTTAATTAAGGGAAGGAAATTGATGAATTTAATTAGATAGGGGAATTTGATTAAATGGTTAGACCGAGCGATGATTTAGGATGAATGATGTTAGTAGTCGGGATCAGATGCACAATGTCAATCGGTATATTTTACGTGTCTACATTTTGCCCCTCTTTGAAGCAATGCACTTGTTGCGTTGGTTCAAAGAATAAATGATCTCGATCAAAACCAAAAAAAATGATTATTTAAAATCTTGCCCCACTACTGCCTGGCGAGAGAAAATATGCCAATATATTTCCCCCTCGAGAGATTGGACAAAAATTTTAATTTTTGGGTGATCTCACAAAAAAAGAGGACAAGGTGCCCGACAGGTTCGAAAAGGCTCCAGGAGACCAAAAACATGTCTAAACACAATAAAATGATGTAAAAAAAGTCTCAACTAGATAGAAATATGTTGGAGGGTCCAAAACCCTAGTAGGATAGCCAATTAGGGTAAAAAACCCTAATTTTCAAGCTTAAAAGGGGCCCAAGGGGTCACTTTCAAGTCATTTTCACACACTTCCATTAGCAACCTTGAGATTTGAGCTCTAACCTCCTAATGATATGGTGCAATGACAACTTCCCCTGCACATTTTTGATCGAGTTCAGATGTACCAGTGGCCACCCAGCATCGGGGCCCCGGTAAGTGACCCTTGAACTTTGTTTCTCATTTTTCGTGCTTATTTAATGCTTTCAAAGTCAGTCATTCTGCAGCGGCACTATATAACGCCGCTCAGAAATAAAACTACGTCACTCGGTATGATATTGCATCACGGTGGTGGAGTTTAGAGTTTGAAAACTCTGATGCTAAGCTCGTGGCTGGCAGACTGATTTGCAAAGTGCCACACAGCAGTGTCTTATTTGCTCAAAGTGCACCGCTGGGAGGGAAAGTGCACCGCGACGGTGCTATTTCAGCATTTTTTGCCCTAGCATTGGAGTTTTATTTGAAATCAAACTACGACACCTTCACAAATTCCAACGCTAGAGTGATTTCTTGGATGCTAGACGAATAATTTTTCAAATTTTTTAGCATGGTGACCTTCTTTGATGTAGGATGCGGTGAGGGAGCTCTTCTCCTGAGAGCATAGGTCACTAGATTTGTTCGGTTACTTGTGGGATCTCAATGACAGAGATCAGGATCGACTTCAGGATATGGGGTTGTGGTATATCACCTATGCAACACCCATCTGTACTCACCTAGGGATAATATCAGCGCTGGCCGAGAGATGGCACAACGAGACCTCTTTGTTTCACCTTCCCACCGGCGAGGCCACCGTCACCTTGGAGGATGTTTGGCACATTTTGCGATTTTTGATTCATGGTCGACAGGTCATCTTTGATATGGAGGAGGGGCGTAATGCCTGCCAAAGGGTCCTCGCCATAGAGGATTCCATTATATGCGAGGAGTAGATGGAGCTGGAGTGATATAGGACCTTGGCACCTCCCTTCCACCTAGTTGTTGCGATAGTTATTTTAGGTCTCATTGCCCCAGACAGATGAGGCCAATACTTCAATCTCGGCTGGGGACATTGCTGGGAGCAGATGGTTCGTGATAGGCCAGTTCATTTTTCATGGGGCCTGTTCTTCTTGCCTCTTTGTATAGGGATCCACATGAGTATGTTTACATGGATGGCAGAGCGCTCGGAGTAGGCATTACACTTCTTCATATTTGGGCATGGGAGCACATTGTTGTCCTATGTCCATGCATTGTTCTAGTTCCAATGGTGCCAGATGATCCCCTCATATAGCGTTATAGAGGCAGTGTGTCCTTCACACACAGAGGTGAGCACAGGATCCCCTACTGGAGGAGGGTCCTCGATGAGATGCAGGTGTTCACATGGCGACCGTACCTTGGTCATCCCGGATGGGCTAGCAATGTAGAGCAGTTGTTCTATGCCCACAAGGACTAGTACATGCAGGGGTGGGAGCACACAATGATTGAGAGGTACTTACCTGGGCATGTGCAACATCAATTTGGTGAGCCCTAGGATTGGCCAGATGACGACTATGTGGCCATCTTCGCCCGCACCATGAAAAAAATTTCATGGGGGTGGTATATTCTTGGCTCGAAGGTCGTTGACAATTTTAGACAGTTGGTGGCATGGCCGTGAGCCTACAATTAGGGGCCTGTAGATCCAGGCACAACACAGGCATACAGGGATTGGTTCTGGCCTCCCCTTCATTTGACTATTCCAGGTGCAGACCTCGATCGATGGAGGGTTAGAGGCCGAGGGGGAGAATGAGGATGGAGGGGTGATGCTCAACAGGAGTGGCCGACCGAGCCTCTAGTTCAGCCAGGTCATGCAAATGTACCGATTCTAGATTAGTAGCAGGTGCCGCCAGGTGTGCCACCATGGGTTGGGGGCAAGGAACAGCCTCAGGTATGTAAGGAAAGCTAGATGCAGAAACAACTCTCCTAACGTCAAAACCTCAAAGAAGAATGTAGATATACTTTTAATTTTTCAATTTCAATTCAATTAAGATGCACTATGAAGTAGATAACAGAAATAGAGTATTTGACAATCACACAGGAACACCAGATATACGTGGGAAAACCCTTACGGGAGAAAAACCCACCACACCAAGATAAATCACTTTGTATTACAGTAATGGAGATTACATACAAATGTTAGACTTATCTTTTTGGTGTCTGTTTACAACAACATTCACCATGAACAATCTTGTATAGGAACCTTCAAAATTACAATCTTTTCAGAATAGAATTCATTCTGATACAATTCAAACTATTCACACACAACTATTGATCAAACCAACCGAATCACTACAGAGATTACAAACTATATTCATGTCATTCCTGGCTATTGAGCTTCCTCACAGAACTATCACAATGAACTGTCTCCCAACAGTTCCAATTTGGCTCCTCTGATTGGCCGAATACTAACCATGTAGATAGTCATCGCTCAGTCAAAGGAAACAAACTTTGTTGGCATCTTGATGAGACATTAATAGTGTCTCAACGATGCTACAAAGTCTTCATATTGATGTCACCAAGAGTCATTTCTATCGGCAAGAGGTTTCACCGAGCTTACAACTTGTATCGGCTTTAGTTTTCCTTTTGTCAAGACTATCGCTCTCACCAAGACATCCCAATGAGCTTTCTTGTGTTACACCGAGCTCAAGAGACTATCACTAAGACTTCCTTATGTCACTAGGACCTCACACCGATGTTCTCCACATGTATCGCTATCGCCCAGACTCATCGCTTTCCACAAGTCACATAGACGTGAGTTTTCCATTTGGTAAGAGTATCGTTCTTCGCCAAGACCTCACGCCGAGTCACCACAGGTTATACCAAAGTCATGTTTTATACCAAGCTCCAAATAATAGATGGAAAGACATATCAATATCACCAAGAGGTTTCTCCGAGATCACACATGTCACCCGGAAGTCATCAACAGTCGCCAAGACATATCACCTTTTCCGAGAGTTCTTATCAAACACATATATATTACACCAAAGACCTCTCATCATTGGCGAGACTCACCAATGTCATTGGGACTTCATAGCGAGAACCTTTTAGTTATCCTAAAAACTTCAATATATAACATACTGTCGGTAGGACATTAGCTTTCGCTAGGACTTCACACCGAACAAAGTCTTTCAGCCAAAGGTCTTCCTGATATACAATTGAATGGCCTATCGGCCAGAGATCTTCATAGGTGCTAAGAGGTCACACCGAAAGCAACCTGTCACAGCGATATGATCCTTCGGTGAGACAAAAAATAGGTCATAGCGACCTATACAAAACATGATGTTCCAAACTGCTAGTCAGCCAGACATAAGAACTGTCACACCGACTTGGCTCCAATGGAGGTTTCAACCTGTGATGATTGAGGCATACTTTTCCAAAAATCTCCCACTTGACGAAGATCACATAGGCACCTCTAGAGCACAATAAAATTTAATGAAAATCATGGGAACTAAGGCCCATTGAACTGGCACACCACCTAAATTTGTCTGTGCTCACTGGCTTCATCAATGAATCTGCAACATTCTCCAGAGTATCAACCTTTTCCAAACTGACCTTTCCATCCTCCACCATATCTCATACAAATTGGTACTGTACATCAATATGTTTCGTCCTGGCATAGAAAGTTGGATTCTTTGCCAGACAAATTGCACTCTGACTGTCACATAAAATAGTTATTTCCCCTGCATCAAAACCAATGTTAGAACACAAATGTTTGAACCAAACTACTTCTTTAAAAGCATGAGTAGTTGCCATGTATTCAGCCTCCATAGTGGACAAAGTGACTATAGCCTGTCGCTTACTCATCCAACTCACAGCACCACCATTCAACATGAAAATGTATCCACTAGTGGACCTCCTGCTGTCAATGTCCCCTGCCCAATCAGAATCTACATATCCACGAATTCTGAGAGTCCTCTATGATTCAACCAAGTTCCCATGGTAACACAAAGCAAAATCTGAAGTTCCCTTCAAATATCTAAATACTCTCTTCATAGTATCACAATGTATCCTTCCAGGATTTGCCATAAACTGACTAAGAACTCCCACTGCTTGGGCAATGTCTGGCCTTGTACAAACCATTGCATACATGAGACTGCCAACTGCACTAGCATAGGGTACACTAGTCATGTCCTCTATCTCAGTAGGAGATTTTGGACAATCCTCAACAAATAGCTTTGTTCCTTGCAAGACTCGAACCACTAGCTGTTTGCAATCATTCATACAAAATCT